>OX104113.1:11850672-12566732 GCA_944474755.1 Limnoperna fortunei | reverse complement strand
GTACACTTGGTTTGCTTTTTATGAAATCACTCGTTTTAATTGTCTTAATAACAATTTTTCACCCAAAACCGTTCTTTTTGATGAAATTGTTCATAATATTTATAAGTAATTACATAATAGCGAGCACAGCGAAGAGCAGTGAGCTCTAGGGCAACTACGTGTCATGTGATCAAAATGAAATCACGTGATCAAAATCTGCTTAATGCTGATATTGATTTTTTTTGTCCGGAAGTTGATATCGTCAAAAAACTGGAACAAAGTGAATGAAGAAAAGTACTAAAAATAATTTTAAAAAAGACTTGAAAATACAATAAAAAATAAATGTTATATTTAAAATTAACAGCAAATATTTCATACTATTTTTTTGTAATCTCTAAATTGATCTTTAAAAACTGACAATTAAATTACACTTCATGTGACATCACAGTTACAAAGAAAGACGTCACGTGACTACTGGAATTTAGAGGCACTTTTAGGGTTCTAAAAATAGATCCGGATATGTTACTATTTATAAAGCATATTTAAGGCTTGTTTCTAAAAATATATCCGGATATACTCTTCCGACTCATTATTCTAAATTTAAATAAATAGAGAAAAATTCATATGTAATATAACAATTAAGGACTTTTTACTCTGTCAATACGTAGTTATATGGACCTGTAGAAAAATATTGACCTCGGACTTCGTCCTCAGTCGATATTTTCCTCCACGGTCCATATAACTACGTATTGACCTCGTAAAAAGTCCTTATTTGATAAGTATTGACAGAGTAAACGAGAAATGCTATGGATTGGGAAAGATGGCGCATCAAACTAGGAAATTTAGTTTTAAGAAATTAAATACTGACTGGAGCCTTGATGAATAGAAATCAGGAGTTTTTTTGCACCACTAGACCCATCCATTATCAGCATTCAGCCAACACTTGTCATTAGATCACACGAATCAGGGTTAACTAAAAGCCAAAACAATGTACATTTTTAGAGTTTATTATATCTGATTTAGTTCTTATCCAGTCTTTATTAAGACTCCAGAACAAACGAAAGTGAGAGTGAAAGTAAAATCTGATGTTTGCAATTCAGTTTCTAATTAATTCCACCAAGATTCATGGAAATTTTCTCTTTAAGTATGATGTCAGCACAGTTGGCGACATGTGCAGATGTGTAAATTTTGCTTATTTTTTTCAAACTGATTTGAATTTGTCAGTATTCAGGTATTGGGGTTAGGCTTGTAGGTTCCATCTTGTCATTCATGACTAATTAACAGACAGGAAATATTTCTGTTAAAAACATTGAAGTTTAAAACTAATGTTTTTACTTTATTGATATTTAAGACTTTTACCCAATTGTGGAGTTTAGGTCGCAATTTTCCCAATTAAAATGGCCCATGCCCCATTTGAAAAAAGGGAGGAAAATCCCTGAATTAGATTTCCTGTGCTTATAGTCAGCTGATAGTAAGGTTTATGTATGAATTATGTGCATTCCCAGTAACTATGCATGATAGAATGACAATATTTGGTATATGTTTTGCTGGTAAATGAAATGTTAGTCCCCAGCTGTCACCTGATCTTGACCTCAATTTCGTAGTCCAGTGACTAAATTTAAGTTCTAGAATTATGTCAGTTGCTATATATATGTAATCATGCATGGTAGGATAACTTTATATTGCATGTCAGTTGCTGCTGTGTGCTGACCTTGACCTTAATTTCATCGTCCAGTCAGTATGTTAATGATTTTGTATATAAGGTAATTTCCTCTGTTACCATGCTTTAAGGGATGATAATATTTGTTATATATGTTGCTGCATGGTGAATATTACATATTAATCCGGGATATTAATTGATTATGTGTCACTTGACCTTAGACTTAAGGCTATGTTCAAGTTAAATTGGTCTAAAACCATCCATTGTTAGGATGACAATATTTGGTATGCAGGTTACAAGTTGCTGATGAATACATGTATTCCATCTCTTAGGTGCACATTGTCCTTTTAGTTTAAATAATAAATTACCATTACATGTTGAATGTTTCGGTTGATTCCTCAGTAATTACATGTACATGATGTATGCATGTAAGAATGACAATTTTGGGTATATTGGTTGCTATAATCATCAGTCTTGACAGTTTGGCAGGTGTCACTTGACCTTGAACTTTATAACAGTGACTGCATCAGAACTATTCAACAGCTATTTGTATAATGACAATAAAATACCATAAATATTTGCTCATGAAGAGTAATTTTTAGCTGAGTTGCAACGAAGTTGAACTCGGCTATTGCCATAACTCGTGAAGTTGTGAACCGATTTTAATGAAACTTTAGGATATTGTTACATACCATAAGAGGAGGAACCCTATTGATTTTGGGTTAGATCTGTACAAGGTCAATATCACAGCGACAGAAAAATGTTAGAAAATTTCTTGAATTAGTGGTTTCCGGACCATAACTCGAAAATTTCCTAACCAATTTTATTGAAACTTTAGGATATTGTTAAATACCAGAAAAAGAGAAACCCTATTGATTTTGGGGTAAATCCATTCAAGGTCAAGGTCACAGCGACAGAAAAACGTTAGAAAATTTTCTTGAATTAGTGGTTTCCGCACCATAACTAAAAAAGTTCTCAAGAGATTTTAATAAAACTTTGGTATTTTGTTACATACCATAAGAGGAGGAATCTTATTGGTTTTGGGGTAAATCTGCTCAAGGTCAAGGTCACAGTGACAGAAAAACATTAGAAAATTTCTTGAATTAGTGGTTTCCGGACCATAACTCAAAAAGTTCTCAACCGGTTTTAATGAAAGTTTTGGTTAATAAAATACGGAAACTCTGCTTTTGCACCCCTGTGCATATCGATTTTTTCAATACAAATTTGGAATGCAGGCATGTTTTCACTTGTTGTATAGTGTATTCTTCCCACATTGTTTGAAGTTTTTTTATGCCTCCGTAACGATAAGTCTGGAAAGGGGGGGGTGGGGGCAAATTAATTTACCACTGTCTGTCTGTCTGTCTGTCCAGATTGGATTGTCTGGCCAACTCCTACTACCGTTTCGAGACTACAGCATTTATATTTTGCAGAATGTTTGTATACTTAATGAAGATGTGCAGGGCCAAAAGATTTTAATTTTTATTAAATTTTCATCAAGTTGGAGTTAGTTGGACTTTGTAGATCTCAAGGTGTGCAAGGCCAAAGGTTCTTATTTTTGTGAAATATTCTTAAAATTACAGATAGTTGTCAGTTTGCAGACAAGATAGCTGTGCTAGGGGTACATGTCTTGTCCAGCTATCTTCTCCTTCATATTTAAAGCTACAATGTTTATATTTGGTAGGATATTTGAACACATAATGGAGGTGTGCAAGGCCAAAGGATTTTTATTTTTGTGAAATATTCTTAAAACTACAGAGCTACAGCTACACCATTGATATTTTAAAGCTTGTTTGTACACATAAAGATGGATTGCAGGACCAAAGGTTTTTGATTTTAATTTCATTTTCATAAAATTAGAGAGAGTTGGTCAGTTTGCAGTCCAGATAGCTGAGGTACCGTTGGTAGTTGCAACATACTGGTCAGGCAGGGGCATCATTTTATCTTACAGACACACTTTCTGAAAAAAACTGCCACTAACATTTCAACCGTTAATTCTCAGCTGCAGGGGCATACTTTTTATCTAGTTAATAATTGCACTAGATATGGCTTTTATTAGAAGTATGAATTAAGGTAGATATATTATTGTGGAAATAATTGATAACAATGTTAACATTAACAGATTAAAGTAAAGGAATCAACAGGAGCAAAGAAAAATTTGGAAGAATTGATGGGAAAGACTATCCAGGAGAGAGCATCAGGTAATATTTGTGGGAAGGTTGCAGAGCACCTTTCCTTATGTAAACTTGATTAGTGCTTAGAAATTACCTCATGCAACGTGTCCTTGTCAACTTACACTTGTGAAAAAATTTTCTGATGGGTATTTTTAGTTACTGTACATGATTAAGTATACTATATTGTCAGAAGAGCTCTTGTATTTCTGAAAGAGCTATTACATCACCTTTCTTATTGTAGTTTTCTGTATAACTGATCACTTATGTCTCATCTTTGAACGAATGGACCATTTTTTTTACTTTAATTTGTTCTTCACCAAGATATTTGTTTTTAACTCACCTGACCCAAAGGATCATATGAGCTATTGTTATCACTTTGCATCTGTCGGCGTCGTCTTCAGTGTTGGCATCTGTAACATGTGTAAACTTTTTACATTTTAATCTTCTTCTCAGAAACCACTTGGCCAATGGAAACCAAACTTGGCCATTATGTTCATTGGATGGACCTTTACAAAGTTTGTTTTTTATTTGGATTGGAAAACTAATCTGGCTACCACTGAAGGACTTATAGTATAGTTTAACATAGGACCTTATGGGAGAAAGTGTAAAAGGGCTTCTTCTCTAAAACCAGTTAACCAATCAAAACAAAACTTACTAGCAATATTGCTTGGATTGTCCTTTATAAAGTTTATGTGATCCTTTATAAAGTTTATGTGATCCTTTATAAAGTTTATGTTTTCTGTGCCAATTGGAAATTCAAAATGGCCACCACCGCAGGACTTAGTGTAAAATAGGACCCAAGGGTCTGGAAACGGTCATATTTGCCAGACATATCAGACATTGACATTAAAATGTCCGACTAAGGTGTAGTCCAATTGGACATCTAAAAAAGTGATATTATACTTGGTCAATAATATAAATATCTTAGAGTTGGTTTCAATTTAATTTTCTCTAGATATAAATATTTTATTAAAAAATCAACCCTATGCTATATCCTGTCACTGACATGTGTTAATTGAGTTATCATTCACTCCAGTCAAAGTGTTAATTACGTAATATGGTTAACACAACAGGTGATAACCTAATTATCCATTATCCTCATTACCTGAGTACAGATCTGTTCCATCCATTATTGCAACAGTATTTTGAAACAATAGGAATGAATTGTTTGTAAGTTATATAGCTTAGAAAATATTAATATATGACAACTTGATGGAAAAACACATGTGGTCAAAATTGTATATCACGCATGCGCAGATGTACCTGACAGGAAAATCAATTCAAATTAAATTATAGTGAAATGATGGGAACAAAAATGAATATTTAATTCTATAAATAATAACTTGTATGAAACGTGGTCCATCGCAGAATATCGTATAAATTCAATTCTGTTCCGAACTTGTAATGTTTTGTCTCGCCTGGTGAGACATATGTATGGGAATCCGGCGACAGAGGTGTAAACACTTGACATCTTGCTTCATATATTTGTAAGCACAAGCCCTAGGTTCATCTAATTTGGTCCAGAGGTAGCTTATGATGAGTACTTGCCAGTCAGTCACTTGTCACCTGACCTTGGCCTCAATTTCACGGTCCAGCAACTACATTAAATTTTTGGGGTTTCGGCTGTTCCTCTGTAACTACGCATGGTAGTATGACAATATTTGGTATATAGGTTGCTGATGACTAGCAATGACTGTCTGGTAGGTGTCACCTGACCTTGACCTCAATTTCACTGTCCAGCAACTACATTAAAGTTTTTTGGTTACGACAGTTCCTCTGTAACCACTCATGGTAGGATGACAATATTTGGTATATAGGTTGCTGATAACTAGTACATGACTGTCTGGTAGGTGTCAGCTGACCTTGACCTCTATTTCATGGTCCGGTGGCTACGTTAAAGTTTTTGGGTTATGGCAGTTTCTCTGTAACTATGCATGGTAGGATGACAATATTTGGTATAAAGGCTGCTGCTGATAACTTATGCTATTTACATAATGCTTATGACGAAATTTATTTTCATTACTGATGCGGAATGCAGGCGAGACCTTTTTCTGTGTCCACACTTGTTACCAATTTCCTACTTCCGGTTAATGAAAATTTCTCACGAAATAATTAAAAAGACCTTAATTATGAACTTTAAGGAAAAGCACATATACATCCCAGCTTAAGCAAACATTAAAAAGTAGGTATAAATGCTAAACTTTACTTAGCCTGCCGTTTTTAAAAGTACTTTGTACTTTTACATGATGACTGGTAAAATGTCCGGCATGACTCAGTAAAAAATTAATTCCATGGCCTTGATAGGACCATATGGGAAAAAGTTTTAAAAGACTTCATCTCTGAAACCGGTTAACCAATGGAAACAAAACTTACTGGCAATATTGTTTGGATGGTCCTCTGAAAAGTTTTTTTATGTTTTCTATCCCAATGGGAAATTTAGAATGGCCACCACCCCAGGACTTGGTTTAACATTGGACCCTATGGGAAAAAAGTTAAATGGAAATTCAAAATGGCTGCCATAGCAGGACTTTAGAAGAAACAAAGTTTGAAGTCTTTTTTTCTGAAACCGGTTAACCAATCGAAACAAAACCTACTAGCAATATTGTTTGGATGGTCCTCTATAAAGTTTATGTTTTTTATGGCAATTGGAAATTCAAAATGGCCGCTACCGCAGGACTTAGTTTAACATAGGTCCCTATGGGAAAAAGTTTTAAAAGGCTTCTTCTCTGAAACCGGTTAATCAATGGAAACAAAAACTTACTAGCAATATTGTTTGGATGGTCCTCTATAAAGTTTATGTTTTTTATGGCAATTGGAAATTCAAAATGGCCGCTACCGCGGGACTTAGTTTAACATAGGACCCTATGGGAAAAGTTTTTAAAGGCTTCTTCTCTGAAACCGGTTAATCAATTGAAACAAAAACTTACTAGCAATATTGTTTGGATGGTCCTTTATAAAGTTTATGTTTTTTATGGCAATTGGAAATTCAAAATGGCCACCACCGCCGCAGGACTTAGTTTAACATTGGACACTATGGGCAAATTAAAAAAATCTTCTCTATACAACCGGTTAACCAATGAAACAAAGCTTTCTAGTAATATTGTTTGGATGGTCCTAATTAAAGTTTATTGAAAATTACAGGACTAACTTTAACATCAGGGAAATGCCATCTTCATTTCCTATAAAATCAGGTGAGCGATACAGGCTCTTAAGAGCCTCTGGTTATTGAAGGAAAAAGTAAGATTGTAGGAGGAAGCCAGATTGTAGGAGTCTTTAAATAATTGTCAATCAAGATTGAAGTTGGGCACACCCTGGCAGCAGTAAGATTCAAACAAGTGCTAACAGTCATTCAATCAATAGTAGATGAAAACTACCTTAACCACTCGGCAACTGAAGCCCTGAAGTATTACAGAAATAAATTATTTTAGTTTTGAATATTTTAGAAGCTTATGCCATCCCTTACATGTATAGGGAGACATTTACATATATGTACATGTATTTGAAGTTATATTCCAACCAGATAACAGGTGCAATTTTTATGTCTGAAATGGGCAGCAGCAATTTTGTCTTATTTATTAATATATTTATAAAAGTTATGATAGAAGCATCTTCAATTGTATTGTTGCACTGAATGAATTTTGATGGACTCTTTGTCACATAGTGCTATTGTACACCAGATATATTATATTTTGATTGGAATGATATTTAGGATTTTCCATAGCAAACATTGACTTGCCATTCTTTGATGTAGGGGATACCTATCTCTTATCCACAACTACTTGCACCACTGAGTGGGATTTGATGAAACTTTTGCAGAATCCTTTGTCATATCGTGGAATTGTGCACCTGATATTTAAAGTTTGAGCAAAACGATTGTTGGAGTTTCCAACAGCAAAGCCCTGGACATTGCCATTCAAGACATAGGGGAGCTGGGGCTATCAATTATGAGGATTGCAAAGTTTTTTTCTTGTCTTTTAAATTTATATCTAATATGTTTCTAAATTTACCTGATTTATTTTACATTGGTTTGTTTTATTGCCTGTCAAACACGAGACAGAAATCTCATTTCATACTTGCTAAGCAACCTTTCCTTCGGTGCAGTCTGCACTTTGATTTATGTCAATAGGAAAGTCAAAATGATTTATGTCAATAGGAAAGTCAAAATGGCTAACACAGCATTAAGATTAACAGTTGACCCTATGGAAAAAGTTTTGAAAGGCTTATTTCTGAAACTGATTAACCAAATTGAAACAAAAACTTACTGGCAATATTGTTTGGGTGGTCTTCTTTAAAGTTTATGTTTTCTGTTGCCAATTGGAAATTCAAAATGTCTACCACTGCAGGACTTAGTTTAACATAGAACCCTAAGGGCAAATTAAATAAAAATCTTCTCTAAAACTGGTAAACAAATGGAAATACAATTTTATAGCAATATTGTTTGGATAGTCCTCTTTATTGAAAATTACAGGACTAAGTTCAACATCTGGAAAATGCTATCTTCATTGCCTATAAAATCAGGTGAGCGATACAGGCCCTCAAGAGCCTTACTTTGATATCACCTTTGGCCTTGACTATCACAGGTGAAATTTTGACTTTTTTGTGATTTGACCAAGACCAGGTAGATCACCATGAACATCATGAGGGGCCTTGGTGGCTTACTGTAATAAGGTAATTTGTCATCTACTATTGATCACCTCTGTCAACACTTCCGTTCTCACTACAGAAAGGGTGTACTAGACTCCAATTCTAATTGACAACGATTACCAGTTTTCCTATCAAAGGTCAAGGGTTTTCTTCAGATACTCTGGCTTCCTTCCCCAATGAAATTTGGAAGATATAGCTGAAAAACTGCTGAAAGTGGCATTAAACACCATTCAAACAAACAAATCAACATCATGTTAGACATATAGATCTCATTTTTTTTTTTTTTAAATAAATGTTTGCTGAATACTGCTGAATAAAGTGTCTTCATATCCTTTACCGGGGGCCTCGGTGGCCGAGTGGTCAAGGTAGTTCGTTTACTATTGATCACGTGGTCTGTCAACACTGAGATTGCGGGTTCGATTCTCACTGCAGGCAGGGTGTACTCGACTCCAATCTTAATTGACAAGGATTGCCAGTTTTCCTACCGTAGGTTGGGGGTTCTCTCCGGGTACTCCGGCTTCCTCCCCCAATAAAAACTGGACGCCATGAAATAGCTGAAAAATTGCTGAAAGTGGCGTTAAAACACCATTCAAACAAACAAACAATCATATCCTTTACCTTACTTTTTACGGTACTTAGTATTCTGTTCTTGTTTAGGACATGTCAAATACAAAACTTGTTAAAGACTTCAGGCTATTAATAGAATACTCGGTGATCATTTCAAGTTATCAGCTATTAGGTCGAATTTTACTGCCGTTTAATCCAAAGTAGTTTTGTGATTTGTCCAATTAATGGCAGAATTCAGTCCTATTACTCATAATGTAGCAAATATAAAATTCTAACTTCGGTCTATTTATACAAAATTAAAACATAATATTCATCTTCTTTACCTTATTAAAGCTATAAACATTGCGAAACTAACAGGAAACGATCTTTATTGAAGAAATTTCTTTTTTCGTCTTCGAAGATGCACATGGAAAATGTTATGTCACTCATTTTTCCATATATGGATAATGTGACCTAATTTTATTATAAACGTGCTAATTTGCTACTATAACAACCATTCCCTAGTAAGAATCCAGTAATTTACATGTTTTACCCAAGATGCAACACACCTTTCAGTTTCGGGTTTCTCAATGTTTTTCATGTAGTAAACGTATTCAAAAAAGAGACACGAATGTCAGTTAATACAAAACGCACAGCGGGTTATTAAAAACCGCAATAACTATCATCACATATCAATAATGATTGATTTTAAACACGCAACCGAAAAAAAAATGGTGACACTGTCGAAAGATATCAAGATTGACCACGTCTGATTGCATATGCAACTTCTTTTGGACATCAAAGTCCTGGGAGTGATTCACTGACGCTCTGCTGCATTACGAGTAATGGGACTAAATTTGTACCCTCACTCAAAAAAAAAAAAGCGCAAGGGTATGATTATTCATTCTAATCAGCGATAAGTGTACTTTTTCATGTTTTTTATCAGCATAAAATGTATTTTGGTGTGCAGGATAAAAACAATATTAGTACATTGTCAGAAATTATAAAGTTTAGATGTATTTGCTGCAAAACAGGGTAGATATGCTTGGCAGATCCTTGAAATTCTACCTGTTTCAAAGGCTCTTTCACATAAATTTTATATTTTATATTTTCTGTCAATGTACAAATATTGTATATGCCACCACTGTACAACATAGCTTAACAATAGATCATATATATGAAATGTGTCCCAGAAACTATCGCAGACAAAGTATGCAGAAATAATTCAATAATGAAGGAGTATTTCTCTACTATTAACAACTTTAGTGCTTATTGCGAACTCCCAGAAAATAAAGAAAATAAAACAAAACTTAATCATTTTCTCTTAAAAATGTTGTTTGATGTATGGGTTTAGCTCAGCAAAAAAACAACAGACATGGCCGTTATATCCTTATGTTTTGCCTTACAGTCAACACTTTCTAATGTAAACTTATATATAACCTGATAACAATGTTCTGATTGTGAAAACTCGATAGTTGATTATAGATAGGAATGCATGCATTCATTAAGGCTTCATCTCAATATATTATTAAAGACTGTTAATTAGTACCTTACACATATTATCTCCAATCAACCAGATTTTCTCAATGTCTTTTTCACATTTTTGTTAAAAATAAAGTCATTGTATATATATGTATGATATCGATTATCAGATCACATAATTTTTTTTTATCTAATATAAACTTATCATGCGTTAATAAAATCACAAACACTTGTGAGCCAGTTCGAACCAAAGTTAAAAGGAATATTGATTGTATGGAAGCAAATGATCCATATTTGCTTACCTGTCTGATTTAACACGAATTATTGCTGTTAACTTCATCTGTATATACATAAATATTGTACATTAATTTCTTCTTGTACAAGTTAAACTGAACAAAGTATGAATGATCCATTAACTAAAGCTACTACTAAACAAAGAAAATCTTTTAGATATTGGATTCTGCTTCATTTTTCAGCCTTACTAGTTAAATTTGGGTTTAGCCTCATTAAGAAGATATATATCTTGTATAATAATACAGAAGTATATATTAAACAGTAAAAGTCCAACATAACCAGAATTTACACTTCTATTTTCACTAAATACCGGTACACTAAATTTAGAAATGTTAAGTCTGAATGAAACTTATTTTGAAACATCTGATAGTTCTTAATTTTAGCATGTTTAATTAGCATATCATGTTTTTTTATTGATAATGGATTGCCTAACATTAATCTTGATGTTGTGTCTTGCCGTTTAAGTGGCCATTAGTTGTTTCTTTACGTTGAACATAAAGGTTAAACTTTAGTTAGGTTTCAGAGTTGTTTCTAAGTGAATGCTTATATCTGACTAGTGTTTACAGCAATAATTGTAAATGAAAAAATGAAATTTGTAGTAAGAGATGCCTTACATTCATTAGATGTACTGTTTCTTTCAGTCTTAGGAATTCCAACTATCCAAGTAGAGGAAACTAGTTATTCAGTTCCAAACAGTAGTATGGTAACATTAAAATGTCAAGTTAGGATGGTGGCTGGAAATGTAACCTGGAGAAGGTGGTACAAAGGTCATGAACTTAAACTACCATCACAGAAAACAACAAAGTATAGTGGTGGAACCTCGGCCACACCATCACTGACTATATATAATGTAGTTGAAGGTGATGAGGGATTATACTGGTGTGCAGCAACCAACAGCTGTGGTACTACAACCAGTGAGCAGATTAACCTTACAGTATATAGAGGTACAATCATGGGCAGATTTTCTGCTTTATTTTTTTGTACAGTCAAGCTTCATGGTCAGATTTGTTCCTAATATCATAGCCATCAAATATTTGCAATAATCATGATAATATGAGGTTTAACTGTACAATAATGGGAGTTTTGTTGTGTTGATGTTTTATCCTGCATGTCACCATTAATTTACTATTTATGAATGGAAACAATTACTATCACTGTAATAATGTGTATTAAATGTATATGTTCTTTTATGCACATCATGTACCAATCCATCATCAATCAGTCCTAGAGTTAGGTTTATGGGTGCATGTACTGTATATTACTAAAAGACCCATGGAATACATAAAGACAAAAAATTATAAAATATAACCATAGAATGATAATACATATATCCAATATATATATAGATCATTATCATTAGTTGTATAGATATCAGCTATCTACTTAGTAGGTGAATTAGGATATGAGCTATTGTTCAACAAAGACATATGTGCATGTGCAGCATCTAAGCACAAATACATGTATTTGAAACTAGTGCAGGTATTTAGCTGGAAATGTATAGTATTACAAATTGCAGCCAAATACAGGGATAGACTTTGTTATCTTAAAGGGATCAAATATATATATGAGTTAAGAGCAAATTTTCAATGGGCGTATTTTGTGGCACTTTGACACTTTTGTCAATCGTTGCCAGACCAGTCTTTGCTTTCAACATTACTGTTATTTTTTATACCCCCCGCTTGAAAAGCGGGGGGTATATAGTGTTCATGGTGTCCGTCCGTCCTTCCGTCCTTCCGTCCGTCCGTCCGTCCGTCCGTCCGTTACACTTTCTATTATTTGCAACTCCTCCTACACCACTGAAAGGAATTTGATGAAACTTACACAGAATCTTTGTCTCATAGTGCCATTGTGCAGGAGATATTTAACATTTTGATCGGAATGATATTTGGGGTTTCCCATAGAAAAACATGGACTTTGTCATTGACCTAAGGGGTCCCTATCTCTTATGTGCAACTCCTCCTACACCACTGAATGGAATTTAAAGAAACTTACACAGCATCCTTGTCACATAGTGCCATTGTGCAGGAGATATTAACCATTTTGATCGGATCGATATTTGGGGTTTCCCATAGAAAAAAATTGACATTGTCATTGACCTAAGGGGGTCCTCATGTCTTATGTGCAACTCCTCCTACACCACTGAATGGAATTTGTTGAAACTTACACAGAATCCTTGTCACATAGTGCCATTGTGCAGGAGATATTTATTATTTTGATCAGAATGATATTTGGGGTTTCCCATAGAACAACATGGACTGTCATTGACAAAAGGGGATACCCATTTCTTATGTGCGACTCCTCCTACACCACTAAATGGAATTTGATGAAACTTACACAGAATGTTGTCACATATTGCCACTGTGCACTAGATATATAACATTTCGATTGGAATGATATTTGGGGTTTCCCATAGAAAAACATGGACTTTGTCATGGACATAAGGGATACCCATCTCTTATGTGCAACTCATTCCTACACCACTGAATGGAATTTGTTGAAACTTACACAGAATCCATGTCACATAGTGCCATTGTGCAGGAGATATTTAACATTTTGATCGGAATGATATTTGGGGTTTCCCATAGAAAAACATGGAGTTTGTAATGGACATAATGGGATACCCATCTTTTATTTACAATTCCTCCTACACCACTGAATGGAATTTGTTGAAACTTATACAGAATCTTGGTCACAAATTGCCATTGTGCATTGGATATTAAACATTTTTATCAGAATATTATTGGAGGTTTGCCATAGGAAAACATGGACTTTGTCATTGACATAGGGGATGCCATTCTTTGGGGGATTGAGGAGGGTTACATGTATTATCTGCAATTTCGCCTTCACGTTTAACTAGATAAAGTTTCAATTTCATAATTAAGAACACCTGAATTTTCAAAGTAATTGTGAAGCAGGGGGTATCAATGGTGAGCATTGCTCACAGGTGTTTTTACTCTAGTTTTCCTTCAAATTCATTAAATAAGACTTTCTTGATAAAAAGAAAGAAAATGACATATGTGAACTCTTGGAAAGGACACAGAAAGTGAAGAATAAGAACAATTTGCTTTTAAGGTATACATTGATAAACAAACACTGCAATATCATCCAAGTTTAGTTTTAGTAACCTTTAAATTAGTCAGCTAGCAATAAAAGTTGTTTTAAGTGGTGTGAAGCTTTTTATACCACCGCTCGACAGAGTCGGGGGGTATATAGTGGTCCTCATGTCCGTCCGTCCGTTCGTCCGTCCACATTTGGTTTCCGGATGATATTTCAAAAAGTTTACATCCGATTTGAATGAAACTTTGGGATATTGTTATATATCAGGTTGGTAAGAAGCCTATCGATTTTGGGGGAAATCCGTCAAATTTCAAGGTCACAGTCCACGGAAAACTTTAGAAATTTTAACAAAAAAGTTGTTTCCGGACAATAACTCAAAAAGTTTACATCCGATTTGAATGAAACTTTGGGATATTGTCATATATCAGGTTGGTAAGAAGCCTATCGATTTTGGGGGAAATCCGTCAAATTTCAAGGTCACAGTCCACGAAAAACGTTAAAAATTTTAACATAAAAGTTGTTTATGTTGAAATCTTTTAAGAATTGGTGCATGTATTAGTTTTAATGTAAATTCTCTACTTTCTTAGTTGTAGATTAAATTGTTGTTAAGAAAGCTGATCACTTACATACCAATGTTTCCAGTGGTATATATTAATGAATCGTATCCTGGGTAGACGACATAAAAACATAATGACATGAATGAAATTAATAAATCTATTAAATTTTACTCATTTTTAAACAATCATACACAAACTAATACATCATAAAACATATTAAGAATTCATTTAATCTACTTATATTAAAATTTTTTACATAAACAAAACACAAATTGGCGTAAGGGGCAGACTCAGCGCAAGCTCGTTGTCAGCCTCCCTAAACTCGGTATGGCACGTACTCAGTTCACAAGAGCCGGAAAACCAAGATGAATCTTTATATTGTATCTTGATCAACTCGGTGTAAGCCTGAGGCCATAAGAGCCGGCTTAGGGAGACTTACAAGTTAGTAATGCTCAACTCGGTGTGGCTTAATGTACAAGTCGACATGTGTTAAGCATGTGGTGATTTGTAGTTAGCTACAAGAGCCGGAAGACATGTGTCAACTCGGTGTAGCCAGAACTACAAGAGTAGCAAGATGAGCCACAAGAGCCGGAAGAGTAGTACTATACAATGAGCAACAGTACACTGCATAATTATGTGATTCTCTGATTGAATAAATTTTGGGGAATTAATAAATTATTTTAAACTAACTGAAAATAAGTTATAACGCCTTTTAAACTAACTGGAATTAAGTTATAACCATAATTTCAAACATTACGCTGAATCTACCCATATTGTTGAGAAAGATCAAAACATATAATCATTATTGTAAAGCTTCTCAGTTAGTAATTGTGAAGACATTAACTATATACATGTAATAATACTACTGTTTAACATACATAAACATTTATACAACACCAAATACACTCACAAAAAAGGTGAGCGGAGGGGTTGGCGGGCGGTCTAAATAATTGGAACAAGTACTGATTGAATGCGGAGCAAGCTGCTGTGCATGTTTCTCGATAAGGAGATCGGCCAGTAATGCGCATGCTTGAACGTGTATTCCAATTAATACACGTGATCTTGGAATTACATTCTGTAGTGTAAATGAGATCGAATTTTCAACATAAACATGCCTTATAAATAAGCCTCATTTTATGTTGAAATCTTTTAAGAATTGGTGCATGTATTAGTTTTAATGTAAATTCTCTACTTTCTTAGTTGTAGATTAAATTGTTGTTAAGAAAGCTGATCACTTACATACCAATGTTTCCAGTGGTATATATTAATGAATCGTATCCTGGGTAGACGACATAAAAACATAATGACATGAATGAAATTAATAAATCTATTAAATTTTACTCATTTTTAAACAATCATACACAAACTAATACATCATAAAACATATTAAGAATTCATTTAATCTACTTATATTAAAATTTTTTACATAAACAAAACACAAATTGGCGTAAGGGGCAGACTCAGCGCAAGCTCGTTGTCAGCCTCCCTAAACTCGGTATGGCACGTACTCAGTTCACAAGAGCCGGAAAACCAAGATGAATCTTTATATTGTATCTTGATCAACTCGGTGTAAGCCTGAGGCCATAAGAGCCGGCTTAGGGAGACTTACAAGTTAGTAATGCTCAACTCGGTGTGGCTTAATGTACAAGTCGACATGTGTTAAGCATGTGGTGATTTGTAGTTAGCTACAAGAGCCGGAAGACATGTGTCAACTCGGTGTAGCCAGAACTACAAGAGTAGCAAGATGAGCCACAAGAGCCGGAAGAGTAGTACTATACAATGAGCAACAGTACACTGCATAATTATGTGATTCTCTGATTGAATAAATTTTGGGGAATTAATAAATTATTTTAAACTAACTGAAAATAAGTTATAACGCCAAAACTCAGATAGAATGCATTGAAAACATGCATGAGAGCTGAGTGCCCCAAAATTATTTATTGTTGCCAAGTTTGTAATTCATCTACACATCTTAAAGCTTAATAGACACATCTATAACAAATCAAAATTAAAATTGGGCTAAGGAATTTTGTGCTTGCTTAAGCACTTTGTCTGGCGTTCTAATATATCTACAGTAAGCATCTGAAGACCATCTTCCCAACAGTTTAATAATATGATCTTCAATATGTACATTTCCAGCGGTTGTTGCTGCCCCGATACGAAAAGAATGTCCACTGTACAAAGTTGAATCATAACCAACACATGACAAAGCATGTTTCAACAAACTCAAAAATTTTGATCTTGACAATGCTAAATTATTTTCATCGATGAATAAAGGATCCTGCGGTGTTGCAGATTCTTGTAGCCTATGTTTAATATAATTACTACATGACCTTAATGGACATATAGTATTGTTTGTCTGGAAAAGCTTAATAACAACACCTTGTCGAAAAGGATCCGTTTTCGAAATTTTTAATTTAAGATGTACACAATTTTCTAAGATACACATGTCATTAATACATAAATTAAAAGCAGGGTCAAATTCTTGCCCATTATCAATTGTAAATTCACCACATCTTAAAAAGCCAAAAAATGCTACTATGCAGACTGTTTCAAGTAGTAAATTTGTATAACATCTGTTCTGACGTAACCATAAACACATTTTTTTTAAAATATCAAAAGTAATAGGATATCTAGGAAATAATTTTTTAACTTGTTCACGTTTTACTCCATTTAAAATATTCTTTAAACGACCAAGATTACTAAGTTCAGGATATTTTATATTATTTTCTAAGCATTTAAATTTGATACCACATAGATACAACTTTATAGTACTATAACTAATAACTAATCTACTTGAGCAATGAGCAACAAAATACATTAGCAGGTCTTCAGATACTGGAATATTTTCATCAGTGACATAAGCGATAGTTCCAGTTAATAACAAAAACCGAATATATGTCTGAAAACCAGTTTCATATGATTGTCTAGTGCTGGGTGCAATGGCTTTTGTCCATAAATTGTCAACTACATTCTGGAGGTCCACAAAACGTCCTCTGGTTTGGGAACCCTGCATTTTGTATTTGAGGCATCTGGGACTAGCTTGAAAAATCTGTCCATCTGTAAACGAGACAGAGAATCAGCTATAGTGTTGTGCTTTCCAGGCATATGACAAGCAGTAAATACAAAATTTCCTTCCGCTGCAAGCATAGTTAATCTCCTTACCAAAGGCATAATGTTGATTGCCTTAGACCTGCCTTTATTTATTATTGCCACAGTAGCCTCATTATCACACATAAAAACTATACGTTGCCTTTTCCATAAATGACCCCACAGAATACTTGCTACCACAATTGGGTACATTTCACGAAAAGCGATAGAAATTTCTTTAGAGTCTGAAATAAGTGGTTTCAAATGAAGAGGCCAAGATTCAGAAAACCATTGTCCTTCAAAGTAACCTCCATATCCAATAGTAGCTGATGCGTCTGTATATAAATGCATGTCATCAGACGAAATATAATTGTTGTTATAAAATAAGGTTACTCCATTCCATTTAGACAGAAATAGAAGCCACATCTTTATATCCTCTCTGCACTGAGTATTTAATTTAACATGGTGATGTAAACACTTAACTGTTGTAGATAAAGTAATTAAGTACGATACAAACGAACGACCAGGTACCACCACTCTGGAGGCAAAATTTAAGTGCCCTAATAACTGTAATAGTTCACGTTTCGTACATGACTTCTTACATAAAAATTCTTCCAAAAATTGTATAATCCTGCTTAATTTATCCTCTGGTAATCGAGCCTCCATCAGATTAGAGTCTAACACAATACCCAAGTATTCCATTATAGTTGAAGGACCTAAAGTCTTATGTAAAGCCATTGGAATATTCAATTTATTAAAAATAGAATAAAGTAAGTTCATGTTTCTCTGTCCATTATTTTCAGGGTGTTCGAAAGTGATAAAATCATCTAACAAATGGAGAATAAATTTAACACCATAATTATTATTGGCTATCCAACACACTGCTTGAGATAAACAATCAAATATTTTGGGACTAGATCTGCAACCAAAGGCTAATTTAGTATAATAATAATATTTTCCTCTCCATTTAATACAATACATATGCCACTGAGCAGGCATGATTGGCATTAATTTAAAAGCATCACTTATGTCGGTTTTGCACATAGTAGTGTTTTCTCCTAAATTTCTTATAATGTTAATGGCATCATCAATGCGCACATATGAGAGTGAACAACTTTCTTTGTCTATCATTTCATTCACACTCCGGTGATAGGAGTCTTCATGTGGGGATGATAAATCCACAATTAGTCTTGGTTTACCGGAATATTTGCCAATAGCCACTCCTATTGGACTTACACGATAAGTGGAGAAGGGCAATTTATCCATTGGGCCCTCTAAAAACCCTTTATCAACTTCACTAGTGATAAGTTTGTCTACTATGTCTGGCTGCGTAGTGGCTGATCTGAGGTTTCTGCATTCCTTAGTAGGAACCATAATGTCTGATATTAAGGTATCAAATCCATATGTCAACCCCTCACATAAATATGTTACAAATTTCATATCAGGGTGATTAGAAAGCTCTTGTCTTAACATATTGACATTGACAGGAGTTGTAACTGATGGTTTAAATTGTACTGCATTTTGTAGTCATAAATTATTAGATTCCGAAATTGCTTGTTTAGCATTATTAGATTTCCTCTTTGCACAAGTACTGGCCCCATGTTGGCTAGAAAAACATACAGAACAAATGTGCGAATAGCTACATGATACCCTTGAACATTTGCGCTCATTAAAGTTGTTGCACACTTCTCTTTCATTGACAATTATGCGTTTTCTACCATAGCGATCTAATTCTTTGTTAATATTTCTCTGAGTACTTGTCATCCCTACTCCTTGTATATTAATTTGTTGGCAGAAAGCAGAGTTGTGCATGGTTGAACCACATAGATTACATGAATTGGCTTTCGCATTTCCAGTGATTAGATGTAGTAATGCATTATCTTTGATGGCCCAATCTACTTTAATATTACAATCTCTTAATGCAGAGGCTGCTCTAGCTGAGAATTGGCAGTGGTAGTCATAGAATTTAGAGCCGAAAACATTAAAAATGTCTACAATGTTTGCCTCATACCTGTCTAATTCTACCCTCCTTTCTGGGAATTTCATGCACATCACTCGTTTATATTTGCCAAAAGCGGTTATAAATTCACTTATTGTTAAAGACTTGTGGAGACGAACATCTTCTTGGTTTGATGCATTAACAAGGTAGACCATCCCCCCTTGGCTTTGCTCTTGACAATTACTTTCCATTTTGGGGATCAGCAATGAAGCTAAATTAACGTCCTTCCCTTCCCAGATTCGTTTTTTAATATTGTCATGTACCACGTCAATGTGTGGGATGGACTCAGAGGGTACACCGAATTCAGATCGCGGAAAGCGATACCCACCATTACCATTATCCACTGTTGTTAACGATCTGGATGTATCCGTACGCATGGCTGCGTATGCTGTCGACAAAGAATTGTCCTCTTTATTCTGTGTCTTTTCTCCTACTAACTTCAAAACCGTTTGTTGAAGACCCATCATGGTCTGCTGCATGGACTGCATTGCGTTAAGGACACCGGATATGATAGTGTGGTCCGCCATATTGGTATCTCTCGTACTCCTCCGCAACACACGCTGAACCGAATCACCGCTACTGTCTACATTGTTTACACTTCTACTAGTCCCGTGGTTCAAAGTACTGTCTCTTTCTATTTCATTGTCCAAATTTAAATCTTGAGCCGTATCACTAACATTTATATCCCTTTCAGTTTCAGAATTAGTATCCATGCAAACTGAGTCCTCATTCACTGATCTTTGCCTAGATGTAGTTCCCTCTCGTCTCGATTTATTTTCCACATATATTTTCCTGAGAGTGTTCTTTCCCAATGACACTGGCACAAAAACGCACATTTTCTCTAATTCTCTCTTAAGTTTATCTGCAGTCCAGTTAGCTGGATTGTTCGAGTCCCAAGGCGTAGTTCGAGAACGAGACGTGCGTCCACGGTCAGCCATTTTTTGTTTCTTGTGTTTGAAACAAAACACACTAGCTCGCGAAAACCGCGATGATATCACCAAAGTTTAGTTTAGTTGAACAAAAAGCAATTAACAATGGACGAAATGCACTCCTAGATTAATATTTTCTAAGCGAGATCTAAATAATTGGAACAAGTACTGATTGAATGCGGAGCAAGCTGCTGTGCATGTTTCTCGATAAGGAGATCGGCCAGTAATGCGCATGCTTGAACGTGTATTCCAATTAATACACGTGATCTTGGAATTACATTCTGTAGTGTAAATGAGATCGAATTTTCAACATAAACATGCCTTATAAATAAGCCTCATTTTCCGGACAATAACTCTTGATTTGAATGAAACTTTGGGATATTGTTATATATCAGGTTGGTAAAAAGCCTTTTGATTTTGGGGGAAATCCATCAAATTTCAAGGTCGCAGTCCACGAAAAACGTTAGAAATTTTTACAAAAAAGTTGTTTCCGGATGATAACTCAAAAAATTTGCATGTGATTTGAATGAAACTTTGGGATATTGTTATATATCAGGTTGGTAAGAAGCCTATCGATTTTGGGGGAAATCTGTCAAATTTCAAGGTCACAGTCCATGAAAAATGTTAGAAATTTTTACAAAAACTTGTTTTCGGAAAATAACTCAAAAAGTTTTCATCCAATTTTAATGAAACTGAAAAATATTCTTATATATTTTGTTGGTAAGAAGCCTATTGATTTTGGTGGAAATCTATCCAATTTAAAGGTCACAATCCACGAAAAATGTTAGAAATTTTCACAAAAAGCTGGGGTATCAGCGATCGCTAGATCGACTTTGTCTAGTTTAAAATTGTACATGTACATGTAATTAATTCCACTGTGACTCAAAGATCACATGTACAGGGGGAAGCAATTTTTGTTTCATTGTGAAATAAGTTGCATGACATACCCGTGTGATGCATAAAGTTTTTGATATAAACATATTTTTAGATTTGCATCACATAAATGTTTGGAATCTAAAGGATGTTCCAAAAAGCCATACAGAAGGCATATTAACAAAAGAAATACACTGTGTAGATGATCAGCAAGGGAACAATAATGTATCTGGAACAGATAGCAGTGATGAAAATTCTTCAGATATCAGCTTTGTATCTGCTCAAGGTGAACCAGTTTGTGGATATATTGTCTGTATGTTGCTCTCTTAAGAAACAGTGAACCAAAGAAACAACAATGAAAGTGGTAAATCTTACTCCAGAAGCCAATCGTCCAATCAGTGTTCAGATGTTGTTATTAACTGATCATTATGAAATAGATTGGTATATACAAACGAACTATGCATTGAAATAAGGTTTACTGCTGCAACATATAAAACACATTCACAATTTGGCATCTTCTAAGCTATTAAACCATTATGCAATAATAACATGAGATCATCATATTTAAAACTTGCTCTAAATACTTTTTGTTTAATTTACTGCATGGATGTAATATTTTTGGCAATTTTCTGTTTGCATGCATGTTACTTTTTTATTGTTTTCCCTTTGCTAAAAGTCACATGATACTAAGCTTGTTGTGTTCCGCTTGAGAAAGCTTTCGATAATCACTCCATTGCAGTCTGTCCCTTTCACAAATGTTAAAAAACCTTCACTTTGTCATATTCAATTTTTGCACATTATAGTCCATACATGTACATTATAATATTTTTCATGACCCAGTATTAAATGCTATACTCCAATTTAATGTTGTTAAATTTACTGATGGATGAAAAAGGAGCATTGGGCATCATATTTGAAGACTTTGTAATTTTACATATTGCAAGGGTTGTCATTTCACTAACAGTTAAAAAACTTAGACCACATGTATAAAATGTGACATTAGAGCTAACTAACTATGCAATAGTAATAGGTAGGCAATATAAGAAATATTTATCGGTTTTAAAAGAAAATAATGCAGAAATGCTTAATTTGACATCTGGAGCCAGTGTATTATTGTAATTAATTATTTGACATATAATAGGTCTGATAATAAACATAGGATCTGTTAATGTTTCATATGCCTAGAAATGAAATGAACATAAAGGGTACAAAACAAAATGTCTTCTATTTTCTTAAATTCTTTTCAGACAGTTTAAAATATAGCATTCACAACCGTACATTTGTTCTTATTTTTATAAAGAAAATTCAGTACTCAGATTTAAAATGTGTTTGACATGAAAGTCATTTAAAAAAATTTAAGATAGAATTATTGTAAAAGCATGTGTTAAGTAAAACAAATTTAATTGGTGATTAATAATTTTGATATAATAATCAAGACCAATAAATGCAAAATCAAATAGTGATGTTATATGTTTGTATCCATCATATAATTTTTAATTAAAATTGAAAAAAATGTCTTGAAAATTAAAGGGCTTCAAATAACGAGTGGATATGGTAGTCAACATTGAGGTGTAGGTGCAAACTTTACTCTGGGCAGGGTGTGCTAAAGCTACTCTATTTTTTATTGACAAGGTTTGATAGGTCACAGGTTTCCTATAAAAACTGGACGCATTATAAATCTCAGTAATTGCTGACAGTGGCATTAAACCCCATACAAACAAACTAGGTTTTGTTATGTACATTTTTTAACCGTAAATTGTCTCCTGATTTGTGAAACCTTTTTTAAACATGTAAAAGATTTATAAACTGGATCCTGAATGTCTCAACTCTAATGTTACAATTCATTGGTATCATTTAAAAATAAAAAAATGGTGAACACATCAAATGCTTAGAAGTTTTATGCAATGTGAGGATTTTCATAAGAGCTGGATATAATTTTAACTAAGTTGAATTAATACCAATACACTAGTATAGGGTAATACATTTACAATTGCAATGCACAATTTGGAGAAATCCAATGCTGGTTCAAATTTTTAGCTCAACTGACCTGAAGTGTCTCGTGAGGTATTGTTTATCACTTTGCACCCGCTTCATCAGCAGTGTCCGCATCTGTAATCTTTTAAAATTGTAATCTTCTTCTCTGAAACCACTTGGCTGAATGAAGCCAAACCTGGTCTGAGTGTTTATTGGATGGACTTCACTAAGACTGTGCTTTTTATTCTGATTGGAAAACTAATATGGTCACACTGCAGTACATAGTTTAACATTGGACCTTATTGGAAAAACACGATCTGAAACCACAAAACTTATTATATCACAAGTATTCATTATATGGTCCTCAATATTGTTTTTTTTTATGCTAATTGGAAATTTAACATGGCCATCACCACAGTACTTAGTTTAACACAGGACCCTATGGGAAAATGTTTTTAAAGTCTTCTCTGAAACCAGTTAATGAATCAAAACAAGTTATTAGGAATATTTATGGGATGGTCCTCTACAAATTTTTTTTTATGCCAGTAAGACAGTAAAAATGGCTACCATTGCCATTTTAGACTAAGTTTAACAGAGGACTCTTTTACAAATACCATATCTTTTCTGAAACTTCAAAGTTGATTCCAGCCATATTGTAGTTGAATGTTTATATGATGGTTCTCTTAAAAGTTTATGTTTGCTTATTTAATAAAAAAATCCATTATGGCATTATGGCTGCAATTGTAGGAATTAATTTAGCAAAGAAACATACAGGATAATATTTTAAAAGCTTCTTATCGGAAACTATTGAATACAAACAGGAAGATTCATTGGTTGGTCTCAACAAAGAAAATTTATTTATGCCAGTAGAAAATTAGAAATTACAGGACTTTGTTAAGCATCAGGGAAATGCCATCATTATTGCCTATAAAATCAGTTGAGTGATACAGGCTCTTAAGAACCTCTGGCTTGTTAAGCACTCAGCAAGAAACAGGTAAAATATCTGACAGAGCCTTGCTTTTTCACTGCTTCTAATTCTCATTCTAATAATTGTTTTTCACATCGAGTTCACTGATGATAAGATGATAAATGCAGACTTTATGTTGTTTTAGTCAATTATTAGACAAAGATGAAGAAGTCAATTATTAGACAAAGATGAACAATGTGACATTATATTAATTGAAGCAAACAGTTAAACATGACTTTATTTGTGTGTCTCATAGTACATCAGGCAGTAAAAGGCCTTACAACTAATTCATTTTTATATTGTATTAACAGATGAGCAAGAACCACCATGTTCTGATTCAGAAACAAATAATGCACAAGCTTGGTTAAATGATAAAGGAAATCTTGTGGATGTTCCTACTCATTTACTTACTAATCAAGGTGAGTTTATATATACATATATTTTAATTTCGTTTAAATACTCAATACGTGAGCAAAATTGGTTATTTCGTATAACCTAACTTGGTTTTTCAGCACATGACTGATTGTGACGTCATAATAAGATGTATTGATGACGTTGACTATACATGAATTCTTCCGCAAACAACATGTGACGACACTAAAATTGTGAATTGCAAATATTATTTGATGACTTGTAAAATATTGTCCTTCTTACTTCATTATTACTATATAATTTAAAATATAAGGTTTGTTTTCAATTGTTGGTTACATTGTTGGATATATTAATTAATAATCTAACCAGCAATTGAAAACAATCCTTAAATAATTCCACTGTTTTGTTTGAATATTAAAAAATGTGCTTCATTTATGGATTTGCTATGGAGAGAAAATATAGCTAAATGATATGTCCTTAGGCAGAGAAAAGTATGAAGCTTTCAAAAATTGTGTTCTTATAAATGAAGGAAGGTCATTATTTTTTTTAATTGGGGTTATTAGTCAGTGCCTAAAATTTAAAAAAAAATGACATAAACTAAAATTACCTATGTTTGACATTTTTTAGCTCAGCAAACTTAAAATGGTGTCCGCAAGCTTTTGAATTTTCCTAATATTTCACAACAAAAATGTAAGAGGTGCCCAAGTTTATTGAAGCATTTTTGTTTCAATTTTTCACAATAATTTGTAAGTTGAAAAGTCGAAATTATTTTTAATGGTATATTTCATTACATATTACATCACCGAGGCATAATTTAAGACTTTTTGTTTTCAAGGAGAATTATGAAAAATATGTACCAATAACATTATACAAATTGATATTCATGGTAATATTTATACTAATTAAGAATTATTGGTTATAAAATGTCATACACAAATCGATGAAACAGATAAACTAAAATTAATGTTACCGGTTAAAACCAATAAAGCAAGGCAGAGGGTAATGAACTATTACAGCACAGAACTGTACGATCATAACACCTTAAATTCATGGAAATAAAAAAAAATTAATAGAATATAGAATTATAGAATTTAGGTACACCCTAATTGCAAAATATTTAAACACATAAAAATACACCACAATAACATGAAACACGACTGTCAAACACCAAATCTAATTAAAATTATAAAAACAGAACAATAACTAAAATCAAAGGACATAGATACAGAGGAGAAAAGTTGGGTCAGCTAAACATCAGATTTAGCTAAACATCATTTGAGCAAGAATGACTTGCCTGAAAATGAGTTCTGTGCTAGAGAGGTTTTGTTTAAAATTTTCACAACCATTTCAAAGTACACTGACTACATTTATACTACTGGAAAAGTAAATTGCCAAATTACTATATGTACATAAACAAACTAAATCATACTTGACAATGAAATCCATAAAACACTATACATCTTTTCTGGCATCTAAAAATATAAGGTAGTTTTCAGCCTTAATCATAATGTGGCCAGTGTAAATACCTCATTCTAACAAAGAAACAAACATATAAGGTCTCATACTTACCGGTATAGGCACTTTTATTGATTATACCTTAGTAAAAGAAATGTTAATATTAATGGAGAAGACATACCTAATAAAAAGAAGCAGTTCAAAATGTGTTCACTATTAAAAGGATATCGTTTAGTATTAGAAGTGGAATAATCACTATATACACATGGTACTCTCAATATGTTTAAATAGGATATATATAAACCCAAGTCACACATATTCAATTGCTGTATTCTGGTTAAAGATTGATTGGCCTTGGTGCTGAGTGGATAAGGTAGTTAGTCATCTACTGTTGCATGATCACATGGTCTGACTGGAACACCGAGGTTGCTTGTTCAAGTCTATTTGGGGCAAGTGTACTTGACTTCAAACTTACTTGACAAGGATTGCAAGTTTTCTGTTGAATGTTGTTGCATTTCTCTGGGTATCCCAACTTCCTCCCCTCAAAAAATATGCCATAATATAACTGAAAAATTGACGATAGTGGCATTAAACAACATTTAAACAAACAAAAAAAACTAAAGATTGAGCAGTCTGCCTGTAGGTCTTCTTCCCTACTTATTTGCAGTTTTGTTAAAATCTGTTACAATAACCTATTGTGAACGGACTTAAGATTCTGAAATATTAAGGTAAAAGTCCATGACGTTTTGCTATTGAATCTTTGTCAGTCTATATATTACACATTGTAAATTTTTTTCAGTATTTACAAAAGTTCATTTAATAGTGCCATTTAGCAACAAATTAGTTGAACAAATGCTGCTTCTACATCAAGCTATATATTTAATCATTGTGTTAAGTAGCGCTATCTATCATCTGTATAATGTTTGATAATTATACATGTATCAGGGATGCATATTTATAGTGTGAAAACGAAAATTAATTGTTTGTATACTAAATATACATAGAAATATGATTAATTGGAAATGTACATGCTATATTTAAAATTGGTTGTGTTTTTTTTTTGTTCAGAGGCAGTGTCAGATGCTGTTGTTATACATGTTCCAAAGGATGAGGAATCAGCACTAGAGTTTATACAACATCTTGAAAGACTCAAAGACGAAATGGGTATACCTGATCTTAAAGTAACATTACAAAAAGAATTACAGGTACCTGGTTACACCATGGTACAAAGTTTCAACAGGTTATTTGACTCAGCAAGATTTGTGTTGATAATTATTACAGAAGGATTTAAGTACTCAAATTTTGAAAGATTTATTGCAGGAAAGGCTTTGATAGAATCTCTCAATGACCCAGACAAGTTATATAGAGTTGTGCCCGTTTCTATGTCGGGCCCTGAATATATGCCGGAGGAATTGGTACCTTTGATTGCCATTCAATATCATCATTATCGTAAAGCAGAACAACAAGGAAAACAGGACAAAATATATGTACACACATTAAGGAATATGTTTCGTATTGGAAGGACTAACTATTTGCTATAATGTGATATGTTGTTAACTTTCATTATTTTTTTAATCCCCTGTCTATTTCGTATCTGGCAGCAAGCCATATATGGGTTTCTGGCAATGTGGTAAAAAGTTAACATTTTTACAATTTATAATGTCTATACTAGAAGTCACTCCCTGTGGAAGTGTGTTTTTTGCATGCATGTTTTTCTAATTTCATATTGTACCTTGTTATTGCGAAAATCCTGTAGAAAAAAATCATCCATGTTACCTGTTCATATTTAATACAATGCCTTTGTTGTTAACATGTCACTTGACTTTTGCTACAGGAATTTTACATTGCAAGTCAGCTATTGTTGTTTCTATAGGGATCTTATATTGTTTACAAATGTTCGTCTGCTTACGTGATGCGCAATGGTATTTCATACAAACCATGAGACTTTTCCTATGTCAACAGCTAATGACCAAGCCCAAAGTGTTTCCAATACACAAAATCTAATGCACCTATGTTACACTACTTGTAGTTTAAGTCAAAATTTACTTGGGAAATTCAAAATGAAAAAGACTTATGCATTTCCCATTGCTAAATATTTTTAGAAAATAATTGATTTCAAAATATAATATTTTGGATTTACAAAATTAACATAAGCTCAACCATATGCAGTAAGCATTTTTTATTTGCCTGGCAAAACACATCCATCGAAACACGCTGACTTTTACTATATTATACATTTACAATGCTTGAAGTTCCCAGTTCTGTATTATGTTAGAAGAGATAAGATTTCATGAACAAAATTCTAAATGTATCAAGTTTATTGTAAGCATATTATTTTGCATGACTGTGTATAGAGTAAGTTTCAATTTGAAGCTAAATTAAATAATTACATAGGACGAACAGACAGGCCATATTCTACATTTAATTTTATGTTATTGTATTATGTTGTAAAAAATGTTTAATGAAGCAAATACTTGGTACAATAATATGATAAAGAATATAATGGCAGTTTCTCATTAGTTATCCTTAAGGCTTGGCAGACTTAGACTATTTCAATGCTTTAATTATTCTACAAATATTTTTCCTTGAAACAGAAAAGCAGATTTAGACATTAAATGACAATTATATCATTTCAACAATCTGCATGAATAACTTTGTGTTATTTATGTACTAAAGCCATCATTCGAGCACTGGAAAGTTACTTTAATTAATTCCTCAGGTAAATCTTTAAATAGCAAAACCAGTTTGTCATACGATAGTCCAGCACGCCTAAAAAACTGTCTTTTTCGATTTCATCTTTACATTTTTTCAATGTTCAGATGAAAATTAAGTGAAGCTAAGAAGTGGCAGATCGTTTGAATGCGTAATAGTGGACAGAGCTTGCGTCAGAAAGCACAACACTTTGGCATTCAATTTAGTACTGTATCCCAGCTACTGAAACGTCATCGAGATGATGGAACTATCCAGGAACGTCTTAGGTCAGGTCGACCACCAAAAACATCTGAAAGGAAGGATAGAGCACTCACTCTTGTAGCCAAACGCCAAACGTTTGCCACTGCAAGATATCTTCGAGTCGCCGTTACTAACAGTTAGCAGGTGCCTTAATAATGCAAGGTTGAGAGCTCTTTGTACTGTTATACCAAGTGTTATAATAACAGTACCTATTTAATCAGTATATTGAAGTGTTTACAAGATAATATTAACTATAATTTTATATTATATGTACATGTTATAATCACTCTTACTTGATACAATACTATTGTTTCGTGTACTAGCTGATAGTTAATAAGTTTCATTTGCTAGTTGCATTTGCTGACATTAAGTTTTTACTTTTACGTTATGGCAGCATTTTATATATATGATATTACTGTATAAAAAACTAACAATGTATGCATTTAGTAGCTTGTTGGTTGCTGCTGAAGAGTACATTACTGTCTGGCAGGTGTCACATTACCTTTACCTCAATTTCACGTTCCAGCGACTATGTTAAAGTTTTTGAATCCGTGCAGTTCCTCTGTAACTATGCATGGTAGAATGACAGTACATGGTTTATAGGTTGCTAATAATTAGTACATGAGTGTCTGGTAGGTGTCAACTGACCATGACCTCAATTTCACGGTCCAGTGACTACAGTAAAGCGTTTGGATTAGGTTTGTTCTCTGTAACCATGTATTGTATATTTTGAATGATATCAATTTTATAATGGTATTTTTTTTCATTACTGATGCGGAATGCACGCAAGACATTTTTCTGTGGCCATATTTGTTTTAGTTATCTGGCTTTTTAGGCTTAGTCTTTTATTCAATGCTTTAATAATTCTACAAATATTTTCCTTGAAACAATTTAGAAACAATTTAGACATTAAACATGTTAAATGTCAATTATTAATGTTTCTCAATTACTTGTAAAAGGAGTTATAATATATGTATACACACCTCAAAATTGAAAAATTAATCTATGCAGTGCATTTTAATGAAAAACAATACATAAGTTTTCCAGATTTTGTATCTCTATAATGTTCCACAAATATTTTCTTCTAGATTTTGTCTGATGTACATGTTTACCAAGTGTTATAAGAACAGTACCCATGAAGTTTACTTTACTTGTGTTCTACAGAGAACAAGATAATATTAACTATCATTTTATACTTTTATACTTTGTACTTGTAATAACCCATCTTATTTGATACAATACTTGGTACATTTGTTTGTGTCATGTGCTGACATTAAGTTTTTACTTTTACGTTATGGCAGCTATTTATATATGTGATATTACTGTATAAAAAACTAACAATGTATGCATTTAATGGCTTCACTTTAGCTCATACAACACTAAGTATTTATACATGAGAATCATAGTTTTATAAGGCTATGTATATAACGACAGTCATATTACTGCATTTAATGTAGAAACTATATTGATATGTAAATGTCTTATTCAGTTGACTTACTTTATGTGTGCAGACAGAACATTTGGGTTGTTCAATATTTATTGATATTTTAATTTTTTTTCCAACAAAAAGGTAAAACCTAACCGTTTAAATAAAGTGTTATTTGCAAGGATTCAAAGATATGGAGGGATTGTTTAGAGTGGTTATTTTTGAAATATGCAAGGCGCTGTTGGGTAGTTTTCGATGCTTAGACAAGACATTACTTAAGGTGTGAAATGCTATAACAATAAACTATTTTATAGTAAGAATAGTGCTAGGGTAGCCATATACAAAATGAAGGAGCATATGCGTTGATGTTGATTTGATTGCCTTTTTTGATATCTCGACTTTCTTCATTATCACAGCTGGTTTTAAAAACATCTAACATTAGATATTTTTGTCAAAATAACATTAATTTAAATCCGTATAAAAACACCACTTAAAGTTAAACTTAAAATGGTTGCAGATACTACATCTGCCATTTGCAGGTGAACTTTAATAACACCATTTCATGTATAATTATATAATATAGAGATTAAACAAACAAAAGTCAGTAACTTTTAATCACTTTGTATGAGTACAACCTACTGGCAAAACAATTATTAATATTTTACTTCCTCCTACAATATTTATACGTATCAACCTAGGCTGTGAAGATTTTGTCCTCTAAACTGCATACGGAATTGGCTTATGAGAAACAATCCAAATGATCTGACAGATAACTTCTATTTTAAAATGACATTAAAAGAGACCTCACATTTAGTCTAATTCTTATTATTTAAAGTCTTCAAATTAATAAATTGGCTAATCAAAGCTCTTGTCAGGTGAAATATTTGTATAGAACTGTATTATTAGGTAGAGAGGTCGGATGAGTAAAGTGTTAAAAATTAAAAGGTTCTTGTATTTAAATGTCAAACTACTACTGACAAAAATACCTTTACTATCAATTATTTTATCCAGCTTTGTTAAATAAAATAAATATGTAATGTATTTTTGCTCCCTGCTGCAAAGCGTTTGACGGACCTAGTAATGGTCTGTGCATCCATCCATCCATTAGTTTGTTACACTTCTGTGGTCATAACTTCTCTGAAACCGCTTGACAGATTGCTTTGATATTTGGTAGGATTATTTGTTATGATGGGTAGATGTGCATACTTTACCGTCATTTTGATTTGTCAAATTTTGTAGGAGTTAGGGCACTTTTACCTTTTCAGCAATATAATGTACAAGGGTAGATCTTGTGGGCACATCTCTGAAACCGCTTAACAAATTGCTTTGTTTTCGGTAGAATTAATTGTTATGATGTGTAGATGTGCATACTCCACCATCATTTTGATTCATCACAATTTGTAGGAGTTTGACCATTTCAGTAATATAATTCAATGGTAGATATTGTGGACGTATCTCCTCTGAACCTGCTCGACAGTTTGCTCGGATGTTTGGTAGCATTAATTGTTATGATGTATAGATGTGCATAGTCTACCACCATTTTGATTCATACAAAATTTGAAGTTGTGAAACTGACCATTTCAGCAATTGAATACAATGGTAGATCTTGTGGGTGAATCTCTGAAACTATTCCATGGATTGCTTTGATATTTAATAAGATTAATTGTTTTGATTTGATGTGTCGATGTGCACTACCACTTTTTAGCTCACCTGACACGAAGGGTCATGTGAGCTATTGCCATCACTTGGCGTCCGTCGTCGTCGTCGTCGTCGTCGTTAACTTTTCTTTAAAAATCTCCAAAACTTTGATTGCTTTGAAACTTTGCACACATCATCAGTAAAATGTCCTCTGCCAAGTTTGCACAAATCATGGCCTCAGACCAACCAACATGGCCGCCATGGCTAAAAATAGAACAGGGGGGTCAAAATACAGTTTTTGGCTTATAGTTTAAAAAGTATAACAGATACAGGAAAACCAAAGAGACCTTCCTTCTTCAGCATCAAAAGCTCTAAGTTGTATGACGACTCCTTGTAGGAGTTATTGCCCTTTAATTGTCGAAATTGATGATTTTTGCCATTTTTGCCTCAAAATGATTAGAACTAGAGAAAAAGTAAGCACTACTTAATTGTTCTGCTCTGTGAGGGCTACAAAAATGACAGGGTTAATATTGTCTGATGAACCGTTTAAGAGTTATTCCCCTTGAACTGTTTTTTTTAATCGGTTTTAATTGATTTTTTTTTAAATCTTCTCTGGAACCACTGAAAGTACTGCTTTGAAACTTTGGGCTACAAAATTGCCTCAAAATATTAGAACTAGAGAAAAAGTAAGCATTACTTAATTGTTGTGCTATGTGAGGGCTACAAAAATGACAGGGTTAATATTGTCTGATTAACCGTTTAAGAGTTATTCCCCTTGAACTGTTTTTTTTAATCGGTTTTAATTGATTTTTTTAAAAAATCTTCTCTGGAACCACTGAAAGTACTGCTTTGAAACTTTGGGCTACAAAATTGCCTCAAAATATTAGAACTAGAGAAAAAGTAAGCATTACTTAATTGTTCTGCTATGTGAGGGCTACAGAAATGACAGGGTTAATATTGTCTGATGAACCGTTTAAGAGTTATTCCCCTTGAACTGTTTTTTTAATCGGTTTTAATTGATTTTTTTTTAAATCTTCTCTGAAACCACTAAAGTACTGCTTTGAAACTTTGGGCTACAAAAATGACTTTATGGTTAATATTGTCTGATGAACCGTTTAGGAATTATTCTCCTTGAACATTTTTTTAATCAATTTTACTTGATTTTAAAAAATCTTCTCCTCTTTAACCAATCAAAGGACTGCTTTAAAACATTGCACACATCATCTTTTGGACGTCCTCTACCAAAATCGTGCAAATCATGACAACTGACTACCTACATAGCTACGTTGGCTTAAAATATTAAAATAGAAAATGGGTGGGGGGGTGGGAGTCAAGAGAGTTTTGGACTGATAGTATAACAGGTACAGCAAATTTGAAGTGAACCCCCCTTCTCCCTCTAGGCATCAAAAGCTCCTCCTTTCAGGTGAGCGATACAGGCTCCTGGGAGCCTCTAGTTTAATTTGTCAATTTTTTTTTTAAGAGTTATGGGATCGACCATTTTAACAATATTGAAAAGTATTGAAAGCAAATTTTATTAAGAACTCTACTGAAGTTTCACATTCTGATTAATTTATTTCTTGTAGTTGCTTAGCTCTTCCCAAATATATGTCAAAACAGTTCTAATATAACATGCTTATTATTTTGACCCAAAACTAAATGTATTTTTCCTTTGTTTTTCTCACGCCTCGTAGGCAATTCGATACTGCAGAGGCGGGGGACATTTGTCTACGCATAGCACTTTGCCCTAGTTTTATTTCGTCTTATTTATAAATTTTAGAAACCAGTTTTATAAAAAAAATGCTCAAATAAATATATATTATTTAAACAATATGCTTCTTCATTTGATGCATGTCTATTAGAATATTGTTTTCCTGGTAATCAATATATGTTATATGCCACTGATAATAAAATTTTCCAAATTTTTTGTTATTAAATTGCAAATCAATAAATAAAACTGAAAGATCTATATGTATATAATTAAATTAAGGATTTCAACATACAGTAACTATAAAAAGTATTTTAAAACACGATTTAACATTCCAATAATTGTAAATCCCCAGAAAAAACAAATTATATTCACTACAACTACCTTAAAAATGGAATGCCACCAAGGCTCTGATCTTACTTTTTTTTATTTGTTCAAATGTGGTTTTATTTCACTTCCAGCCTTTTCTTTGCTTTATTTTGGCATTTGTATATGGGGAGAAATCCAGAATACCCTGGTGAGAACCCAAACAAAATAAATTGTTATTGGTAAAAAAATGAACAGGCTGTAATATACATTCAGACAATAGATATCTGTATAAAGCAAACACAGATGAAAATGATTGTGTAGAAAAGGAGTTAAATTTCATTGATTCATTGTGCTCATTTCTTTAATTGGTCTAGATGGTAGGAAAAATATTGATGGGAGAAAAATACTGTTTATTTAAGTTTGATGTATCATAATTAGTGTTTGTTGTCATATACATGCCACTGTAAATTTAGTAATACATGACTTTGTAGAATCATGTTGAATTTTGTTTTATTCTTCATTTTATTATTCTAGAAATTTTTAATGATTAATCGTTAAGTAATATGGCAGAAATATCAGTATGTTAAGTAAACTGAAAATGACTGTAAGAGGAGATTGGAAATGGTGTAAGCTGTTTAATTCTTGCCTTATTTTGAATCATCGAATCATGTTCTCTATTTAATAAGGTTAAATGTTTTTGTTTAGGTTATCTGGTTAAAATTGTATTTATGTCTAAAAATATGGCTTCACAAATTCACAGTTGAAACTGTTTTACATTGAAATACTGTTCAGGAGAGTTGATAAAATCTTTTTACAAGACATTTGTAAAAAAAAAGCAATGTCACATAATTCTTATACATTTTACATTTTGTAATTACGTCCTGTGTATAATAGTAGCATAATCCTCATCAGTTTACAAAAAAATTGAAATTCACAACTGCATATTTAACTACAATTTTTATTATACTGAATCTTTATCTTTAATACCAAACATCTTGTCCAGATTTCTATTTCCAGGACATTGTAAGTTTTAAATTCTGTTTTGTTTACTTTTGTCTTAATATGCTGTTATAATGCAAATTGCATCAAGAGCAATGCTATTTCTAAACTAATTGTTTATTTTTAATATTTTCAGTGACTAAAACATTTTATGTTTGAAATCTTAATTAGTGTTGAAGTGTTCCCGATGTGTTCTCCAATCGTTTGTAACAACAAATTATGTTTGGAACATACCATAACAAATTGATACATTGTAACATTGTAAATCAAATAGCAACACTAATACTTTCTAAATATAAAATGCATTTGCTGTGTCAATATGTATTATATATCAACTGAAATAGTGTTGTAGACGTTTGTAAGCTTTCATAACTCCTGGTCATTATACATAGCTTCATTTATTGGTAGTAGTTAAAACCTACATTACTCTAGTCAGCCACATGAGTTCATGGAAAGTGCAATGTATTTATTTCACAAGTAAGTTGAGAATTTTTCAGCTATATTAGGACGTCCAGTTTTTATTGTGGTAGAAAGTGGAGAAAACCCCCACCGGTGGTACGAAAACTGGTAATCCTTGTCAATTTAGATTGGGGTAGAGTACACCCTGCCTGCAATGAGACTCGAAATCGCAGCCTAAGTGTTAACAGAGGACGTAATCAATAGTAGATGACTCAATACCTTAACTACTCGGCCACCGAGTCCCGTAAAGTAGATAGCCATTAAAATTATTATTTTTAAAGTGTGTAAGACGACTGCTTGTTTATGCAATAGCCGCTTGAAGAGGTTGAGTTATTATTAACACCGTACATTTTGTTATGCATTTATTATTTATGTGATTTAGGCTTCCAAATAAACTTTTACATAATTCTATCTTTGTTTTGAGCTCGACCCATGATTTCCGTACAGTTTAACAATAGATGTAATTTGTTGGTAAATTTTATGTTGAAACTGTGTTTGTGGATGTCCAGGTTAAGGCAAAGGACACTTCATACAAAAGGATAAAGGATGAACGGGATGGATCTCCTAAATATTCAGCTATACATCCACAGTATAATATTAAACTGGCAATTATATAAGAAGTGTTTGGAATTCGAAATAAAAAAATCAAATTATAGGCTGTGTTGTAGGATACATGCACATACATTTATAAAAATATGTTTTGTTGTCCAAGCTTGAAAGGGTTAGTATGAACCGCTTTCAATATTAGTTTGATGTTGTTATGTTCTTCAGACTTTATTCACAGATAATTACATTTCAAACAGTTTCAAACAGGCAAGTTAGGGTGTTAGTAGAGGTCCAAAATAAACTACCCTTCCGTAACACCTTATTACACTTGAAAGCTTTGCAAAACGGAATTCGTTTTGCTTATTAGCTCACCCTATCTGAGGTATTGTCATCGTCGTCGTAAGGGTCGTTGTAAACTTTGACATTGCAATCTTCTGACGTGAACTCGCTGGCTAATTAAAACCAAAACTTTGTCACAATGTTCATTGGATAGTCTTATGTCTTTTAACCTAATATGATCTTAATATCTCAATTATAATTGATGATTATCTGGAGGCGTAAACCAAATAAAAATGCCAAAATGGAAAAAACACGAATACATTTAAACCATATATGGAAGAGAAAAGCAGACATAAGAAAGTCGAGAAGTGTGGACTACTCGGTTATCACCTTTTGTGACTGTCTGAAACAGATATAAGCTCACGAAAATTAGTTAACACGAGTTTAAATAGAAACGTTTGCTGTAGTCCTACGGAACTGGACAGGGCTGGCCTTCCAATGACTTCGCGTTGTGTGTTTCTTTGGTTGTAGGAACACGTTACCGTTATACTGGTATACCAACACTGGCCGTAATTGACTAACTCAGTTCGTTAATAAAATGTATTATCAGCAAAGCGTCAATAGAGAACAATAAAGTTAATTTAACAATAAAAGGTTGCCAAATCCAAAATATAACTTCAACAGTTTTCCTAACAGGGTTTAAGAGCAGGCTGAAGAGGGTTGGAAATTGAGCTGCTTATATAGACCCAGTAAAAATACGACGCAATTTCCATCACTTGCAGCCAGGTCCTACGAGGTTACAGTCGCAGAGACACAATGTCTGGCTCTGCACCTGCAGTCTCGAATACACAAAAGCAAATAACTATTTTGAAAAATAAAACAATAAGAAATGTGACAAAAACATATCACTAACACTACCATAGTTGGCCCAAGTTACATTGTTTGTCAATCAATTGAATCGTCGTGCAAACACCCTCACCCAATATGGTAACAGTACTGATTGTACCTTACGGACCTACCACGATCGCTGGTTGACATTATTTATATTATAGATAGTTTTGGAATTAAAACTTGTCAATAAGGCTCTAATTAGATAATTTGTTCAAAATACTATCAAGCCCGAGTACAAACTTTTTACGCATTGCACTTTAAAGATAAACTTCATACAATTACAGATAAAATATGTTAAAATAGTTAAAATATAATATTTAATTAATGAATTAAATATTGAAAAATTATTGTAAAATGTTAACGACTTCCGGGTTGGAAACCCATAGTGTTACACACCTCCCATAACAAAAAGGAAATATGCAAATATTTCCTACAAACTCTAAATATAAGTAGTAACACTATTACAATTATAAAATAGTAGACAAATCAAGCATATTTGACATATAAACGAATATATTTAACATGCAAGTTCAAAGTTTGGTGAATACACATCTATGTACAGTACAAGTTTCTTTCCAGGACGTTTCATCATCGGTTTGCACGGATATGTAACGCACACAACATCAGGTATAAAACGGAATATAGCAAATGTTAATGTTTATGTCCTTATTTCCTCACCTCTTCACAACTTCGGAACACCATAAACTTTATTGTGCTTGTCTTCTATATCACGTGTTCTATATACACAAAGCATTGTCATTGTAACAGGATTCAACTGACTATCATTATAACATGTAGAGTAACTTCTTCGTATATATCGAATGTCAATGTTCTGATTTCATTCAGTGTTCGTTTATATACATGACGGCACTGTTTATCCACTGTGTTTATCTTCTTAACCAATTTGTAATCTCGGATAAAGTTGTTTTACAGTGAAATGTCCTTCTTCACTATTGGCTTTCCCATTCTTTGATGACAGAGCCAAGGCAGCGTTTTGCTCATCTCGGTTGACGGGTTCATCGTCATCCAGGTTTACTGGTATCATCACCATTTGGTTAACTGCTTGAAGTTCATGTTGACAGTTTTGGTCCCCAGATATAGGAGAAGACTCAGTTTCCTCGTTCCCACTCTTGACTAACTTTATAATTTTGAAGTGACAACAGCAAATAATTAAATTTAAAAAACAACAACAGCAGTGCTCAAATTAGATTGAATATAATTATAGAAGTATTCAATATAGGCTCTATCTCTCTGTATTTACCCACTGTGTATTTACCTAATTAAAATATTTAGTACACAAGGAATTTCTATTAACCTACCGTTGGGTAATAAATTTATTTCATTCATAATATGAAAGTATTATAAATAATTTATTTTATTCTTCTATATCATTCGTACTATATCGTTTGTTTAATTTAGTTAATTAAATATCATATTTTAACCCATCTGAAAGGTTATAAAAATTTCACTCACGCTAATTTTAGCCGTATGGAAATACCTTTCAGAATCAATTATAATTTATTTTATTCCCACGCTAATTTCATTAATGTTTAACATGTTTACTACAAGGTCATCAAGTTTACTATGTGCCATAAAACTCCCGACAAAACAATAAAATTATTTGACCTTAACACACTGATAATGAGAACACTGCTGTAACTGCTGTGGCAATTACGCACCAAATTTATGCAGTAGTTGACATAATTTAATGTCTACACACATTTTGGAATAATTATGAGAGGATAAAACGAAATAAAAGATGTAAGTAACATTATTATTTATATTTTGTTTGAAATTGTGTTATAAAAAATAGAACTAAATTAATTTCGCAATTGTTGCAAATAATACTTTTAAACTATCGTTACTTTTATTTTGTTCGTCAGTGAAGCCTTTCTTTTTATTTCTGTTCGGTGATACAAGAGCAGTATTAACTAGCATTTCATCGGAATCATAATTTTCATTCAATTCATTTGTTAACTTTTCTTTTGGTTCTTCACTTGTTTCTTTAATTTCTTGGGCCTTTTGTCTTAACCTTTTCTTTAATTCAAACAAGGGTATGTCTTCTTCGGAAGACCAGTCGTCTCTTTCTTTTTTATAATGTTTAGTGATTCGAGACAGAGGAATATTGTCATCTGAGGACTCGTCTAATGAATCCTGTTCTTCAGATGATTCTTGAGGAACAACATAAGTAGTTTTTCTTAAAGGGCGAGCTAATTTTTCCTTAGGGAGATCCCATTCATGAATATTTGCTGGTCTTATGTGTCTAGCATGTGCCTTGGTAGACTCACCTGTTAATTGATTCTTAATAATAAAACTCACTGGTGACCTCTGTTCTACTATCCTGTAATAAGGTGTCCACTTACTATCTAATTTACCTGTTCTACGATGGTTTTTAAGGTAAACTGCATCACCTACCTTCAAATCAACTTCTTGACTATCCTTATTTGCATATTTATTTTGCCTTTTCTTTGCTTGTTTCAAATGCTTACGAACCAAAGCAAAAGATCTATGCTGTTCTTGTAATGCAATCTTTTGAAACTCCTCGCCTGTATATTTCCTCCTTGGTTTCAAAATATTGTCTAAGGGAAGGACTGGATCCCGGTTGTACAAGAGATAAAATGGCGAGAAACCTGTGGATTCATTGACATGAAACCTGTACGCTGCTAATGTTTGATTGAGGAAAATATCCCAAGACGATGTGTCTTGCTTTATTTTTTTAGAAATAATATCATGCATTGTCTTGTGAAACCTTTCAACCTTTCCATTTCCCTGGGGGCTGTAATATGAAGTAGTAACATGGTGAATGTTAAGTGCCTCAAGAGTTTCTTTTACTGCCTTATTAACTTGTTCGCTTCCGTTGTCAGTTAAAATTTGTAATGGCGAACTATGTACTGGAAAAATTTCGTCAATAAGTAATTGAACGATGTTTTCTGCCGATTTATCAGGTACAGCGAATGCTTCCGGCCAACCTGAGTACAAGTCAACGAAAGAGACAATATATTTATTACCCGACAATGTTACAGGGTAAGGGCCAGATAGGTCAAGTCCTATTTTAGCAAAAGGGTATGGAGGTATATCAGTCTCTTGTAGTGGTGGTTTCAATTTTCGTGCACTTCTGGTTTGACATGTAATGCATTTTTCTATGTATTCATTGAGCTCTTTATACATGTTGGGAAAATAGTACTTCATTCTCATAGTGTCATATGTCTTGTCAAGCGCCATGTGACCTAAGTGATCATGATATTGTTTGATCACAACAGGTTTAAGCGTTTCAGGTACATACAGTCTTAATATGGGATCAGCATCTGCATTTGACAAGAAATAAATAATGTCATCAAGAATAATAAATTTCTGATTCTCAGTTTTTGTTGCAGTTCCCCCTTTTAATCTTAGCTTTAGTTCATGTATAGCCTTATCGTCGTCTTGTTCTTTACTTAGATTTATTTCTTCAGGTAAATTTAACTCTGGTTTACAAAGGTCATCGTAAGTGTCAATATCGCAGCTTGCAAATTTTCTGGGATTAAATAGATTTGAGTTCAACGTACTTATTTCAAAGGTTCTTTCGTCTATGTCTACGTTTTCGTCAGAGGTCCCTTCGTCCAACTCCTTATTACTTTCCACATTCGGAATTCTAGACAATAAGTCTGCACAGGAATTTGCTGTCCCTGCAATGTACTCGACTTTGCAGTTATAACCAGCAATTCCGAGGGCCCATAACTGGATTTTCTTGTTCTGCATCGGAGCGTCTAAAATATATTTCAGAGGCTTATGATCAGTTTTAATAACAAACTCTGCATTATGCAAGTAATGATCTAACTTTTGTAATGCATAATGTATTGCAAAAGCCTCTTTTTCAATCGTTGACCATTTGACCTGCGATTTACTTAACTTATGAGATAGAGAATAAATTGGTTTTTCTTCTCTTTCTACTGTCTGAGTTAAACAAGCTCCTACACATGTGTCACTGGCGTCAGTATAAAGAACGTACGGCTTGTTTGGGTCAGGATAGGACAACAATGGAACTACTGTTAAGCTATTCTTAAGAAAATCAAAAGCACTTTGACAAGCATCATTCCATTTGAACCGTGCATGCTTTCTTGTCAACAAAATCAGTGGTTCCGCTATTTTTGAAAAGTTAGGGACAAATCGCCTGTAATAACTACACATTCCCATAAAACTTCTAACCTCCCTGACATTTTTGGGACTTGGTAATGTCTTAATTGCTTCTACTTTCTTAGGATCTGGTTTAACTCCGTCTTGATTAATAACAAATCCAAGATATTCAGTCTCACTTTGAAAGAAACTACATTTCTTTAATTTCGCTTTTAGGCCATGTTGCCTAAGCCTGTCAAAAACTTCTTGAATATGAATTAAATGTTCCTCATAAGTTTTTGAAAAAAATGATAATATCATCAAGATAAGCTGTTGCAAAGTTACACCCTTCCAAAACAATATTTGCTAGTTCCTGAAAAATACTTGGTGCGGTACTTATTCCGAATGGCATAACGTTAAAGTGGAACAACCCCTTGTGACAGGCGAATGCTGTCTTTTCCTTATCTTTCTCGTCAATCAATACCTGCCAATAACCGGACTTTAAATCGATCTTTCCAAAGAATTTTGAATTTCCTAACAAAGATAAAATATCATCAATCAGCGGGAGCGGAAAAGAAATTGGTTTTAGGATTTTGTTCAATGGGCGAAAGTCTACACAAATTCTCTTTGTTCCGTCCTTTTTGTCAACTACCACAAGACCAAAACTGTAGGGACTACGCGACCTTTCAATAATCTTTGCTGATAACATTTCATCTATTGCATCATCTACAATTTTACGTTTATTTAACGGAATTCTGTATGGTCTTCTTTTGATTGGGGGATGATCACCCGTGTCTATTGTAAGTTTAACAGTATCAGTATGACCCAATTCAGAATCTTTCTTAGCAAACACATCTTGATTTGTACTTAATAACCTATCTATGTCTGCCTTATATTCTTCAGGCACACTAGGATCTGATAAAAACTCTTGTTTATCTTCTATAGTAATTTCATTTACACTTTTAATATCATGACGTTTCAATTTCTCACCTTTTCCGATAACTGTGCCTCTCTTCAATCTAAAACATCTGTTGGTATGATTTATTACCATGACTGGTATTTGTCTAGGATTTCTTACCTTTGTAACTGACCTACATAAAATTACGCCTGGTTCTGCACTTAAATAACTATTTTCAAGGTCAGATACTTCTAATGCATCTAACTCATCAAGGTTGAAGCCTTTGTTTAATTTTACTGTACAAATTGTAGTAGTTTGGGGTTTCAATAATGTTTTCTTAGTTAATCTTAGAATTGAAGAAATATGAATATCCTCTTCTAGCCTAATATATGTTTTATTAATTCGTAAATAACCAAGATCAAAATATAATCGAATTCCATTTTGTTTCAACCAATCAAATCCTAAAATTAAATTTCGGTTTATACCATCGACAATAAAAAATTTATGTTTTAACAATAAATTCCCCATTTTAAATGAAATATCAGCACAACCTAGTACTGATAATGTTTTTCCTGAAACACCCTGTATTAAAGGACGCAAACGTGTCACTTTAGGTTTATCTTTCAAATTGTCAAATATTTTTCTGTGAATTAAAGATATTTCTGCTCCTGTATCAACCAATGCCCGAAATCGTTGTTTGCCAATTTGTAAAATACAAGAATTTGGTTTACCTGCCAAAGAAATTTTAAACTTTTTAAAATTAAATTTTTCATTATTCCTCTCTCCGACGGCTTCATTTCGAAGAGAGTTCATTAGTTTCCCTGCCAGATATCAGACTTCACTGATTCACGATTGGGACATTCATTTTTCCAATGACCTTTTACACCACACCCCCAACACACACTTTCTGCTTTTTTATTGGTTTTGAGAGGAGTTTTATGTGTATCATGATTTGTACGCCCAAAACGTGGTTGTTGGAGTACTTCAATTTTATGTATAGGTTTAACTTTACAATCTTTTCCCCAATGACCTATTCTTTTACATTTATAGCAACGTTTTGGTCTGAAATGATCGCACTCCATAGGAGATTCATCGCTAGGAGTTTTCAGATTATGATTTTTATTATACTTTTTGGGCTCAATTTCCTGTCTTAGAGAAAAACGTTTCCTAATGTTTTGTTCATGGGCGGCAATTTTTACAGCCTCGTCAAAAGTTTGTGGGTCTTCTCTTAAAATTTTCATTTTTAAATAGTCATGAAATAACCCATCTAAAAGTATGTTTATCATTTGTTGTTCTACAACTGGCCTATCGCCTGGTTGAGGGTAAGCATCTTCGGCAACATTTAATAATCGTTCAGCGTATAACTGAACACTTTCATTTGGTCTCTGTTTGGTTTGTCTTAATACAGCAAATGCCTGATATGGATCAGTTATATCCGCGAATCTAGTTGTGAGGTTTCTTTTTAGTACATCCCAACTGGGATTTTCCCTTTTATTTTCTTGTTCTGTTAAGTACCTTCTCACAAAATCTGCTACAGGTCCCGAACAACTTTGATACGCGACCCTGGGGACATCCTTATCATTTAGATTAGTTAATTTAGCATATTTTTCTATGATTTTCACCCATTCCTTAAACTTTTTTGGATCCCCTTCAAAATTATTTACTATTTGAGAGACGCTTTGAGTATATACAGCAGATGTGAGCCCTGTTAACTGTGAAGAAATAGTTTCAAAATTTTGACCTAAAATTTGAGCCTGTTGTTCAGCAATTCGCTGTTGAAAAAGTAAAATGTTTTCGTCGAAGTTAGCCATAAAGAGAGGTACTTGAGAAAAACGAAACTCCTACCTTTGTTTTGGTTTGACTGTCGGAAACTTCTCAATCTCTTTGGTCTATGCTGGCCTAAGGTCGATCCTGGTCACGGCACCAAAACGTATCACGTGTAGTCCTACGGAACTGGACAGGGCTGGCCTTCCAATGACTTCGCGTTGTGTGTTTCTTTGGTTGTAGGAACACGTTACCGTTATACTGGTATACCAACACTGGCCGTAATTGACTAACTCAGTTCGTTAATAAAATGTATTATCAGCAAAGCGTCAATAGAGAACAATAAAGTTAATTTAACAATAAAAGGTTGCCAAATCCAAAATATAACTTCAACAGTTTTCCTAACAGGGTTTAAGAGCAGGCTGAAGAGGGTTGGAAATTGAGCTGCTTATATAGACCCAGTAAAAATACGACGCAATTTCCATCACTTGCAGCCAGGTCCTACGAGGTTACAGTCGCAGAGACACAATGTCTGGCTCTGCACCTGCAGTCTCGAATACACAAAAGCAAATAACTATTTTGAAAAATAAAACAATAAGAAATGTGACAAAAACATATCACTAACACTACCATAGTTGGCCCAAGTTACATTGTTTGTCAATCAATTGAATCGTCGTGCAAACACCCTCACCCAATATGGTAACAGTACTGATTGTACCTTACGGACCTACCACGATCGCTGGTTGACATTATTTATATTATAGATAGTTTTGGAATTAAAACTTGTCAATAAGGCTCTAATTAGATAATTTGTTCAAAATACTATCAAGCCCGAGTACAAACTTTTTACGCATTGCACTTTAAAGATAAACTTCATACAATTACAGATAAAATATGTTAAAATAGTTAAAATATAATATTTAATTAATGAATTAAATATTGAAAAATTATTGTAAAATGTTAACGACTTCCGGGTTGGAAACCCATAGTGTTACATTGCTCCCTATAATAAAGGACTTAAAAAAAACCACAGGACTCGACTCTGGTGCTCAGTCAGCGATCTTGTGACATAGTCGTGCGACATACACAAAACTAGAAATCTCGAAGATTAAACGTAACGAAATGAATGACATAGGAATCGGGTTGACGAAAAAGAACGAAAAAGAAATCATGACAAATGAATTGAAAACTTACTTCAAATGTCGATCCATGAATTATAACAAGATTTTTAACGGATTTGTAGACACTGATTATGTAGAGACGTAAAGTTGATATGTGTCAGCATATATACCGAACTTGGAACTAAATTATTCATAGAATTCGGAAATATCTGATTTTGGACGAATGAACAGAAATTTTACATGCAGCTCAATATATTGTAAACCAGAGTGACTATAGTAAAAGTCGGTGTACTTTCGCAGATGGTTTTTGAGATACAAATAAAAAAAGATAACCGCGCGTGGTTTATCTTATGCTCCTCTTGTAGCTACAATAATGTAGGTCCTTTTTTATGGACGGAGCTACAAAGAGGTTCCATTACTCGTAAAGGAGCAAAAACACTCTTTGCATTTATACATATTTTCCGCTATTAAACTGCTATTTTTGTTTACTTTCTCCGCCGTTCAGCTGACATTTCTACAATGTCTAATTTAATAATTTTAACACTTTTTCGTAATCATGGCATTGTTGACAAAATTAAAATTGTGGAGTTTAGAATTGTATAATCGTATCGGTAAAAATTTTATCCCAGTTATAATGCAATAAATCCGGAAAATCTTGATCAGGATGATCATTTTTACCAAATTGATTTAGAAATTATGCACTTCCGGAATTCAAATTTTGACAGCAATGCCATGATTACGAATAAAGTGTAAAACTAACGAATTAAGTGTTGTAGAAATACCAGTTAAACGGCAACGACATTAAAAAGTATGTAGCAATTTATGGAAACAGTTTAATAGCTTATTACATGCATAAAACGCTCGGGTGTGAATTACTCCCGGCTTGCTCCATTGCAAGTAATGGGACCTCCTTTTAGCTTCGTCCATAAAAAGGTGCAATGTGAAATCAACAATCATTTTCCACATTTAATGCGGCGTTTTATTTTGTGATAAATTTCGACCTAAATTAGAACGAAAGTGTAACCGAGGTGCAGTCGATTTTGTCTGTTCTAAATTTTTCTACTGGAGGTTGGTAATAAAAAGGTACAATTAGAAATAATACAAAAAATCAATAAAAACACTTCAAGGTGGTATGACTTTTGTTATAGTACTTTAGATTGCATAGAAACAGAAGGAAAATACAAGAACTATACGGAAGTAGTTTTCGGAAGCGCTCGAGAAGAAGTAGTGCGAACTGTATCCAGTAGTACTTGAAAGCAGACAACGAAGACAGTTACGAAAATGGCGATAAAGCAAAGGAAACCGACCTTACAACAAAAACCGAAAGTCAAGGAACAATTACAAATCCAGATATAAACAAACATATACAACGCAAAACAAAAACAGAAAGTAAGTTACCAGAACCCAATACAAACCTTGGGTGCACTCAGTGATCAGGACGGATAAGCAGTGTCTACCTCTAATTAGAAACGCGTTGAGTTACTCATTGTCATAACTATATATCGATAACAGACAATAGTCAGCATACTTATGTGTTATGTGGAAGACTATCGCAAACGTTGAAAATATGACATAACGGTACTTGTTTAAACGTTGTAAGATCGGACACGTACAAAAGTGGACGATTTTTAAAGAAACTTTGACACAGAAATGATAATTTATCATAATCAGCTTACAGATATTAAAGTTACGAGTGAGCATGTAAATACTTTAACAAGTGAATTTTCCGAGGTCAAGCAATGAAATGAAACCCTTGGTATAAAGATCTTAAGCCGTCTTTAAAAGTCTTATAGTACAAAGCGCAAAGTTTAAAAACTTTAGGTTTGCTTCGTAAATCAACACGAAACTGATATCGAAAGATTCGAAATCTGTTTAGACGGTAATAATAAAACGTAAAACTTTATTTTAAATTAAGTTCAAATATAATTATTTTTCACTCTGTGATTACAAAACATAGTAGAAAAGTAGAATCATCAAGAGAGTATAAAGCCTTCACGAGCAACAAAGCTGAAGAATACTTATAATTTTTAGACTCAGCCTAGAAGAAAAGAACATTTGGTTCTCTGTGTATTTTTCAAAAGGTTTTACGGAAGACACAAACTATTATAGTTTAAAAAAGATCCACGTACTGATATAAAAAGTAAAGTTGTAACAAACATTGTGAGTAGCTTAAATTAATGTTTTCGCATCGAAAGGGGTTGATCGTTGTACAGATATAATTAAAACCAGTTAATTGGCGGTAGATGTTCATCTTAGTAACACATATTCAGTTACAAGTTAATAAATGGGACTAAAGTAATAACTTTTACCTTATGCGCAATTCCTAGAAATTAACAAAATATTTATTTTCATATATGTCATGACCATCAGTTATATATATAGTAGCTATCTACTTTGTATGTGAATTAAGGCTGTTAGCTTTTTTCAATAGAGGTGTATCTGCATGCGGCTTATAAAGCACGCATATCTGAAACTAAAGACTGGAAATATATATTTTACAATTACACCCAAATTTAAAGAATTGATGCCTGAAAAGGATCAAATCTGTTTATGGGACACATGTTTGATCAGCATAATGTCTAAAGTAGATATTCATATACATGTACCAGTATGTGTACTTGGTCGGAGTTCTAAATAAATGAAATCTATCTTTTTGTATAAGATGTTATTCATTGCTATTTGTTATGAGCATAAACAATATCAATAGCTTAATTTCTTGACTTTGTGATATTCAATTTGTATTTTTGTCAATGGTGACCAGAACACTTCCTCTCTCATTTAAAAATAATAATTAATGATAAAATTCACACTATATAGCGCCTATCTAAATAAAATTACTCTTAGCGCGAAACATTCACGTAAAAACAGTTAAGACTAGGTCATACATATAAGAATAGATAATTTCTGTTTTATCCTAGAAAGTCAATCAATTTGTCTTTTCATCTAAAAATATAAAAAATACATGTGTAAACTTGTAAAGAGTATAAAAAATGAAATAGTTTAAGAAATAAATCAGCTTATATCCTTTCAAATTTATTTATAATGTTATTGAAAATGGTTTCTATAAATAATTGCAATCTTCAGAAGGGAAGTGATTTTTTGTCCATGGAAAATAAGGTGCATGCCATGTCACATGATTCACGAAGTTTGTGATTTATCGTATTATTAGATTTGCAACACATAAATATTTAATGAAAAGAGGAATGAAATATTTCCTAACAAACAAAATACCAAGATTTGAAGTCTTCTCATTGAGACTTTGTAATTTTAAGTTTTGAAAGGGTTACATTTGTTTATCCCAAGCGTTGTTAAATATCGAAATGAAAAGGAAAGTGTACTAGAGTGTATCTTGAATTATATCGTCTCGCAGATGAAATGGGTATACACCACCTTAAAGTTAAATTAGATAAAGATTTACGGATGCCTAGTTACATGATACTACAAAGATGCAATGGGTTTATTGGACCTGGCAAGATTTAAGTAAGTAATAATTACAGAAAGATTCAATGAATCAACATTTTGTAACATTTTTTGGTGAAAAGACTTCGATTGAACCCCATCAGGGATCCAAACAAGTTATTCAGAGCTGTGCCGTTTCCTTTACAGGCCATAAATATGCGAATTAGTACCTCTGACTGCTTACAATATTATTATTATCGTATAATCACACAACATGGATAACAGGAACAAAATATATACACAGTGTGGAAAGTGTTTCGTATTAGAAGGAATAAGTGTTGAGTATGAGTCTTACATCTGATAGCACATATTTCAGATTTAAGTGGGTTATTTGTTGTCTGTTTTGGTAAAGTTTTTGTAAGTAAAGAATATATGTGCCACTTTCGTTTTGTCGATTTGATTGTTGAATCATGAAGAAAAAAATCGATGATGTGGTACCCACTGTGTATCCCGTAATAACTATGTCACCGAGTTAGTTTTTGATGAACGGAACAAATAAACAAATTATAACGATAAAAACTTACATTTATGAAGTGCCCAGTTCTATAGTGTCTTTAGGAGAGATAATATTTAAAAAAAACAACTTTAAATGTATAAAGTCTCTCAAAGGAATATTAATTTTGTGTGACTTGATATAGAGTAACGATTGACAATTTAATATCACATCCAGTTTTTAGAATAGGAAGAACACACAAGGCCATATTCTACATTTATCTTGTGTTTAAAAAATTATAGAAAATGTATGACAAGTAAAAGTGGCAATAATATACTTAATATTGATATAATGCTCTCTAAACTTTAAGATTTTATTAACTTCTGGACTTTCTCGCATTTACGTGTGCCAATTGTTTAATTACAGTAGTTGTGCAATCAGTATAGTGAAGTTTTATTTGATGTTCGATTATGATTGATAAAATGACTCAACGTCCAGCAAACAATATTCCAGCTATATTCAAGAGTGATCAATGGTATTTAACTTAATATGAAACAGATATGAGAAATAGTAATCCTTCTGTAGATTGAAATATGCTCTCAATCAATATGAGAATATTTAAAGTTAAAAGGCAGCTTAAACAATTCAAGAGTATATAATTTCACAATCAGTGAAAACATTGTATTATTTATATAGTTAATTTCTTTTAACAATTTGAACCTGTAAACACATAAGACTAAGAATTTACAGCGCACAAGCGTTCCCTAATGTCGGCCATGTCAAACACAGTCCATCAATACATGATATAGTGCAAATGGACAGTTGCATAGCACACAACTGGTTCGTGGGTCATTACAAAAGTTACAAACGGAAAGAATCGTGTCACATATATCATGTTTTCACGTTGACAGTAATAAGGTTGGACAAGTATTCATGTGTACTCTACAAAATTATTGGAAGAAAAGTCTTAAATACAGCTTCAGACGCAACAGTAAGCGGCTTCGAGAAACCAAGATGGATTGTCGAGGCCTTTCAAAGCTAAAGATTAACAGGCTTGGCATTCGATGAATGCCGGTTGAGGAACATCAAAGTCATTCTCAAATCTCAACTCTGGGTGTAGATGATACGCTGTATTTACAGAGCAACGTATCGATAAAGCTGCCGCCGACATTTTGTTAAACATGAACCATCTCATCAGCAACATTAACGTCAACTTCTTAGACCTTTGCTACGTGTTTGACATCAATGTGAGTAATCAGTCTGCGAAGGTGAAAGAATATGGTACAAATATCAGAGCGAATTACAGTGCAGTATTCCAGCAAATACTGAAGCACTTTTGATCTTCAACAGAGTCATCTAATTGGAATCTGATAAACTGCATATTGGCGTCGAATTTTGAACCAATATAGAAATGTACATAACTCTTTGCAACTAAATCATCTGAGATTTATGCTATCTAAGTTAGTGCCTCGGACTCGAACCTTGGAAGCAGTATTTTGTCTTTGCGGAAAAGAACAGATTTCAATAACTTGACCTCAAATGGCTACAACGCATCACTGACAGTCATAGGTAATTTTTATTAGTGTCGCAAACCAAACGCCGTGTAGAAACCGGTTAAAAAGAACTTTGAGCTGAACGTAATAACGGACAGAACGGATAATTTTTATGATATAAGATTTCGATGCTGATCACAATACTCTGATGGCAAGACTAAAACCCTAAGAAAAGAAGACAAGCGGATTGCATTTGGTTTAACAGTAACGATAATAACAGAGTTGAGCGATGAGAGCAATAAATGCACACACGTACAGAGAAGAAGCATAATGCCTCACAACTCGAAAATAGGTTGGACAATGCCGTATATGCTACATTATTTGTTTTGTTCTGAATTTCATTTAAACGGCCGATACGCTCGTCAATTCTTAATATCATAATTGATATTCGTTATGTTCAGTCGGTTTATAGTGTTGATGGTGCTATCTACAATGCACAACAAAAATCACAGCAATATAACTCACATATCTAAGATGAACTCAGTTAGTCATCTAACGCATATTCACAAACTAACTTCCAGATCATAATAAAATTAAATAATCGTGTCCAATTCTTTTTCTTAACATGGCATGAAATACCAAAAAGAATTGTGGGGAAAGCTGTAAAAACTCTACTATGTCATAATTGTTAACATTTCCTGTGGTTATATCAATATAATGTATAATTATTTTAATATGTATAAGTATTTTTTATTTCCGCCTTATCAATACCCCGCATACTATATGATGTTGTTTAGTGTGATAATATTCCTTTCTCTGTCTGAAGTATCTAGTACTGGAGTTTGTTACAAACAAATGTAAGTAGATATTGTATATACCAGATTACAATTGGAAATTAAATTTAATATTTAATAAACCTAGGTGGCTAAAAAGCGCTGTATACAAATAGGCGAGATTTTTTATATTTTTATTTCCTTGTAGCGTGTCATGTGATTTGTAAAGTGTACTTTTCAAAATAGTAAACAGTGTGTTATTTCAATGTTAAAAGGTGATAACCAAATTAAACAAAATATTATATTTGATCCAATTGTATCCGACATAAAGCATATACATACTCACTCAAAAAAGAAACGAATCATACAAAAATGGGAATTTTACTTCAATTATTATTTTATATATTCATATAAATAATTGAAAAAGAAATGTAAAAATTGACACACTTCTTGTTCATTAGTTCTTTTCAAATGGAATATAACAATTTGTCGCATATTGTCAATAAATTAGACAACAAATGTCAGTGTCTGTTGCGCCCACCATTTGCTTTTTAACACAGCCCTTACTCTTCTTGGCATGAATTCAATTAAGCGTGGAACACGCGTTATCCTTTGCCACTCATACCGAAGTGCCTGCTCTAATTGTTGCAGATATTGCGGCGGTGGTTTTCGTTGGCGCACGCGCCGATCCAGTTCATCCCACAGATGTTAAATTGGATTAAGATCCGGAGATCGTGATGGCCAACGTATCATATTGACATTCTGTTGCTCTAAACAATCTACTGTTACACGTGCTGTATGTGGACCGGCATTGTGTTGAAATATTTCTATTCGAATGTCAATTACGGGCAATAAATGCGGCCGTATAATTTCGTCTTTATACCTAATAGCGGGATGATTGCCATGGATATGTATCAGCTGTGTGTTATTGCGTAAGAGAGAGCGGCCCACACCATGACACTGCCGCCGCCAAAATGTTCTCTTTCTACAACGCAGGTTTGCGCTAAACGTTCGTTTCGGCGCATGTACACTCGTAAGCGACCATCTCGCTTTTCAACCTGAAAACGTGACTCATCGCTGAACCATAATCTTCTTTAGTTCTGAAAATTCCATACACGAACGGTAGTACACCATCTAACCCTTGCTAGTCGGTGTTGGCGTCTCAGTGTTGCTCCGACGTAAGGTCTTTTGGCCCGCAATTCATGAGAGTGTTACCGATTGCGTACTGTCTGTGGTGATATACGGCCCAATCTAGGGATGTTTACAGCAGTTTCGGACGCCTGGAACGTAGTCGGTCTGTCGTATAACCAAGCTGCTGTTAGCGTCTCCAAAGGCGTAAAATTGTGCTATGATGAACATTTTACGTTCTGGCAACAACATTATGTGATTCCCCGTTCCCGATTCGACCGATAGCGATATTCGGTGTAGCATCTAACCTTGGCATAGCGTCACCTCATCAGAATTTTATTTTATTAATGAGGTCAAGAAAAAAAAGCGGGGTTGTATACCGAGTGTATGATTTAAAAAAAAATCCATTTTTTGCACGTGAAAGTCGACCCTGTTTTTAGCAATGCGTAATTCATAGTGTGTTCGATATTTCGACCAAAGTCGTTCACGGGTGGATGAACCTGGAAACCTTTTACTTAGGTGTAATAAAGATGTTGTGTATATATATTTGAATATTTATAGGCTTTTTGGCTGCAAAAAATGATTTGAAAAAATTTATCCGATGTTGCGTTTCATTTTAGAGTGAGTATAGATGTAAAAACCCGTATCGTGAGATACCACTAAAGGAACCTTCTATGTTAGGGTCTTTAGTGAAAATAAAATGGTATTTATTATTACCGAGTGTTTTTCAAACATTATGATGCAAATGCTTAATATTTCCTTTTAGTTTAATGTTTAAATCTTTTTTGCTCTGGGATATTATTATTATTGACTATGTCTTAGTAAAGCGAAATGAATAGAAATCAGCTCAAATAACGTAGCTCCTTCGACGATTGTTTATCTCTGTCCCATTACTCGTAATCGACCAAACACAGTGATTGTTTTTATACATTTTTTCCGCTTTTCAATTAATCATTTCGACTGTCCACTATACAGTCGGCATTTATTTCCTTATTAATTAATTTTAATACAGTAAGCATAATCATGCTTTTGTTGACGAAAAGAAGGTGTATAATTTCTGTATAGATGCTGGTGGAAAATAGTGTTCCGGATGGTGCAACAAAAGTAGCTGTACAGGAATCGATACATATGTTAGGTCAATGTGTTGTCATAATACTAAATATCTTATACTATTCCACAAACAATGCAAATACTTATATATTTAAGGCATATATTGCTGGATTGGATAATATTTATTGGTTAAATCGTTAAACGCTTTCTTGTTATTAAATGTTATTAATAATATTCAATGTGATATAAGTAACCAGAGAGTTAAAACCACTGGTGACTTTCTTTTCGTTACCAGGGGAAAACACTAATCCAATTCTTTAAGATTTTCTACTAAATTTGTTATTTGTTTAATAAGCGCAGCTCTTTTACCTGAAGTGGAACTTGACCGACACCAGAATCGTACGTGACAGGCCTATGTTCTTTCAAAATTTCATAACCTCTCTATAAAACCTTTCAAGAGAAAACCAGCTTCCGGGGTAAACCCCACTCTAAAAATAGCACTTTCTTTTCAGAATATCTTGGTATATAGGTCATGTAGTGAATAAACTCCATTTGAACAGAGCAAGTTAGGACTCAAAATTTCTCCAATATATTCACCTTTCAGAAAAACGTTCATTCATTAAAATCCAGTTAGTAGTTTTTAGTATACACCAAGATAAACAGGACTATTTTGTTTGTAAGTACTATTTTCTTATATGTTCTAAATTTGATTGGTCCCCTTTAGTGTCTTGACACCTACCGGGGTGAATTTTATAATTTTATACTGGATATTTTACGTTCATTCCAAACACAACACTGAGCTCAGGAATAACCCGAACCGCAGGATCAAATAGTCTGCTACTAAATACTTGATCATTCTCAATATCTGTATTCTTTTTTAATTATTATCGGATAAACTTAATATACCGAGTGCCAATAAAAACGCAACACTTAAATATTGTTGCATATTTCTTACAACGAAATATGTAGATACATTTTTTACATCTAGCAAAAATAACATGTCAAATACACGAAAACAACATTTCGAAATTTCGAAATTTTTTCGCTGAAAGCTATTGTCACTTTTATCGCGTCTAAATTAAAAAATCTCAACAGTCAATATCGAATGTGTCCTCTTAGTGCTGCAACGCATGCTCTGCATCTCCTAGGCATTAAATAATCAGACGACGACCTCGGGCCTTTGGTATGTTGCTACTATCCGCGCAAGAGAATTTCCTATTGGCGTAAGGTTGATGGCGTCTCTTAACCGCTTGCCCAAGCTGATGTTAAAGGTGTTCAATTAGATCAGGAGAAAGTCTGACAGAGTTGTATGGTTGAACGCAGTGAAAAATGTTACGAGCATTAAAATGTTGCAACAAATTTGACATTTTAGTGTCTAGCTATGAAGGTAATTACAAAATATTAAACAACAAGGAAACTGTCAAAAAGAAAAACCACAAATCAGAAATTTCCAGAACAAACAACAGAAAACATAGCAATGGTGGAAAGAAGGAACAACAGTTGGGCATAAAACATTATCGATGTAGCGTTGAGCCGTCTAAATACCATTTATCTCCAACAGTGGGGTTTTATGAAAAGTAGAGATACCACTCCATACCAACCCGATGCTACCACCCCAACAATATGTCACGTTAGCACAGATAACATTCACTTCTGCGATTTAAAACCCTTGTTCGACGGTATCTATGACGATGATGGAAACGAGGCTCGTCATTGCATAGGAGACCATGTTTGATGTTGCTGTGACGATTTTGATGACACGGTAGTAATAGGAGTCTTACCGGGAATGCCTTCTTGCTCCAAGTCCGTGTTTCCGGAAATGCGCCTTTTATGAGGGCTTATAATCTCATACGCTTTTGGCTGCAGTACGTAAACGATCACGAAGATGTTACAATTGGGGAGTAATTACCGTCTGTTTGTGTTGTCACTGTCTGTCCTCTTAGTACAGTTAATTAGATTTTTTGTGCGAACTGTGTAATGGTGGAAGGCAAACATAGCACACGAAGGGAAATATCAAGAAAAAAAGTCCAAATTTAATGTCTCAAACGCTTATGCCTAAACGAGTGTATATATGTGGTTACATACTTACCGTAGAGGGTTCATTTGGTGTTTTGATATTATGCATTCATATTAATTGATATGATTATCATCTCAAATTTATCTGAATAGTTATAATTGAACATCATTTTATTACAAGGTTACATATTAATATTAACAACCCCTAACTATTGATATTAATGCTAGTTATTTATTCAATTTACCAATTGTTGTTTCTTTATTAACGGTGTTAAACGCCATTTTCAGCAATTTTCAGTTATATCGCGTCGCATAGTTTTTATTGATTAGAAGATGAATTTTACAAAGAAACCCCGACTTTCGATAGGAAAGCTGCCAACCCTTTTCAGTTAAGATTGGCGTCGAAATATCCCATCAGCTCTTGCGTATGTGTTATTTAGAGCTCATACGTTATGCTGGATCATGCGATCGGCATTTCCAGTTTTAGATCGGACGGGGATGTTGACCAATAAGCTATTTACACAAGAATTTGTAGCAGCTAGGTTGATAACATCTCTTCAAAAGTTATGTGGCTGTCATCACGACGGTTTACTCAATTGTGTTGTGTATATGCATATCAATCCGGATTTAGTCACTGTTTATATACTTTTTGACTATTCCGTTTTCTTATATTTTACTTGATACAGACACGATCATGATATTTTTTTCAGAATAGAGAGTGGAAGAAGCTTTGTATCTAAAACTTGCTGTATTAATTTTTATATGTTTCAAGGATCCTGTACAGGTGTGTATTACTAAATTTGTTATCATAAATCTGGTATTAAACTAAACTAATTGTCAACCATTTTCACAAGTGTGCAAAAAGCACACTTTTTGAGACCCCCACCCCCCATCAAAAAGTGTACATTAACCATTAAACTATTATAAAAACCAAATTCTACGAAACGAAAAATTTCTGAAAAAAAATTAACTCAAAAATGTCGAAATTTGTACCCCCCTCCCTCAAGTGTGCGGTTTGCACACTTATGAAAATGGCTGACAATTATGGACGACCCCTAAAATAATAAATTGTTTAAAGAGTTTCGTTCGCATAAATCCTTTGAAATTTAACATTCTGAACAACACCATTCATCAAATTGATTCTATACCAAACAGTTTAAGCTTTCCAATTAGAAATAAATCTTACATGTACTTCGTTAAATCCTACTCCAATTTAGACAACATATGTTCTGAAGAAGACAGCATTAAAACAACGTATGCCTAAAACGACAACATATATTGTAATATTAAGTGTTCGCATTTTCCAGCAAACAGTTGACATACCAATGGGTACGAATTGTGCTGTCCAAATATGAGTTGGTCGATTGTTATAAGGTATCTGTTACAAATATGGCGCCAGATACTGTTGGGTCACTCACTGCTCAATTTTAACTTTTTTCTTTTCTTCCTAAACTTCTTTGTTCAGAGTCGTTCGTGTAATTGTTGTTGTTTGTTTTCTTAAATTGTTCGTCTTTAATATAGCTGAAATATTGCTTGCTGGATGCTTTCGTTTTTTCCAAAAACACTTTGTTCAGAGTCGCTCGTTTAATTGCTGTTGTTTGTTTTCGTAAATTAGTTTTCCTGAATAAAGCTGAAATATTGCTTGCTGGATGTAAAACAACTAAATCAATATATTGTATGTTTTGAGTTTTTGTGAAGTTTGTTTGTACAACACAATCTTGACCCCGAGAAACGGAACAACATGAAGATTTGAAAAGAACTGCAGATAAAATAATCGATTGTTAAACAGGGTTTTTACAAGCATAGACAATAGGAATATGCTAGAGTGCAAAAGACAATAACACAACTCTGTAATAAAATAAATTTTTGCTATGTTGTTAATATTTTAGAGTGTCCTAGTGGTTATATTGGAGAAAATTGCAACAAAACATGCGTCTTTCCTTACTTTGGTACAGGATGTGCAGACCGTTGCAATTGTGAAAGTAAAAGGTATGGTTACAAAAAAAGATTTTTAAAAGACTTTTGAAATATAAAACAAGGTGAATACTAACAAAACAAACTTACTCCTATATCAAAAATTGTATTAAAAAGACTTAACATCGTTGAAACGCGCTATATCAGTGTAATATATTGATGGATTATCTACAAAACGAATCCGATAATTATATTCTGTAGATATCTTGTACAAAGCAGAATTGCGAGTAAGAAATGATTTCTTTCACCGATATTCGTAATACATTTTTATACAAACTTTTAATCATTTTATTTGTTAGATGTGATCATGCTAAAGGATGTCCTAGTACAGGTATCTTTTATATTCAAACAACTTCACAGTTGTATTCAAACATTACTAAACTTTTTTGAATTCTATACACAACTTTAATTGTTCAGTCAAATAAACATGACTGTTTAGAGCAAATCTAACAGTCAATTGGTAAATGTCTGATTCTTTTACAGACATTTTAAAACATCCACAAGTATTATAACTGCATCATATATTTTCTGTTATATGCACGATGTTTATGAGTATCATATCATTTGGCATGGCGGTAATTTTAGTTTGCAAAGCCATATACCTGTATAAAAGGCATGATCTTTTCCGTTATTTTTTTTTAGACATTTAAGACAATTTTTATTGTTAAAAAATCCACTGTTTTTCAATTATTAACTCTTATAATGAAAAAAATATGTTTGTTGTTAATTAATATTATTTAGTCAAAACACTGTTAACTGTTTGACATATTTGTTTCTCTGTAATCTGGTAATTAATTTTATTTCTGAAATGTTTTGCATGAGATCACATAAAAGATGCTATGGATAACTATAATTAATGTACATTTTTCTCCCCATACCTTTATTAAGGTTATGCACATTAAATTGCAACTGAGGAATAAAACTTTTGTTAAAGTGTTAATAACCCCTCCTGCTCTCCGTCTTGTATATGTGTTATATTGATTTCTTTTAAACAGATCTCTAGATAGGGAATGGAAATATTTCAGGTATCAATTACTAATTAACATATTTGATGCTCCACATAGAGGGCCACATGGATATACGATGCTTTACCGGTTCTATTATCATGAGTTGGCGATGCTCTGTAATTTTAATAAATTTTAAATATACTAAGCATAATTCGCCAGGACTATTATTGTATAAATGTAATCAAAGGACATTTGATTTATGAATTTATACATGGTCCTTTATGTTACAATATATAGCTTCCACTTCTAATATTTCGTCGGTAACTGACTGGCAAAGTAGTTAGTCATCGACTATTTTCACCTCTTGCTCCCATAACATTTGGAAACCATGATAAAACTGAATAATTGCTGAAGGTGCGTCAACACAATACAATTAAACAGTCGAATATTTCATTGTATAAAGTAACTGTGTGGTACATACATCTATAGTAATGTCAAAATGTGATAAACCGACAAGTCTACAAACTGTGTTTTGACAGGAATACGGTCCCTCCTAAATTATCATTATATTGTGTTATTTATTTTTTAGTTGTGACGACAGAAAACGAACCTGAAGATATATCCACAAAGTTTGAGCAAGGTATATTTCAATATAATGCAAAATAATGTAAATACATTTAATAGTGGTTTAGCTCACCTGATTCGTCCTTTTTCTTTTTAATCTTCCTCTCTTGTACTGCTTGACCAATAAAAGTTTCACTTTGCCTTTGATCATAATAGTTTGTTTCTTTGTTTTTTTTTCTAGAAAGTGTAGCGACAGAGAAACAGTCTAAAGATATATCCACAAAATCTGCGCCAGGTATATTTTGATATTATGCAGACACTTTTTAACGTGGTTTTAGATTACACCATTACAGTTGGTAAAAACTATCGTTATCACATAGTGTCCTTTTGTGAATGTTCAGTTTTTCCAGAACTTACTTGAACAATGAAAGCCACATTATCAGATATGATATCCTCTATAAAACTTATGTTTCTAATAAAACAGCAATGTGTAATTCTATCTTCATAATCCGTCTTTTGCCTCGTAGACAAACGTAGCTCCTTGGGTTGTTGTAACTATCTGAAATTTAAACCAAAACAAAATTAGGAAGTTCCAATGTTTTGTAACCAGCCGGCAATATTTCGTTGCTTGGCTTTAAAGTAGTACAATTATTTATTGTCTGTAAAGTCCTCTGCAAAGGTTTATCATTTAGTCTTAATTTTAAATAAACATCTCGACCAGTGGCACTCCTTGACTCATGATGAATAAAATTGAAAAAAGCTTTCTACTTAACTAACAAATTCCATTGTTTTAAATTTAGTACAATAATTAAAGAGATCTTTCCTTGCCTCGATTAATAAAAACAAAAGAGAACTGTGAACTCGTTGTTTTGTTTGGCTGCAATGTTCTAACAAAAGTAAAGGAGAGAGTTTCTTTACAAATGCACCTTTTTGGCAGAGGGTTAAAGCATTGATTATTTATATTTAAAATTCTGTTAGGTCGGACGAAATATAACTTACAGGAGCGAAGTAGTCATAAGTACTTATATGTCCTTTACATAATTTTTTTCTGGCTGAACTAGCATAATATATCCCTCTCACACTCTGAAACAACAGTAAAATAAAATGCAATATGAAGGATTGAAGTATATAAGCTAATTAACAAATTATTATTATATGAGCTAATTGACTTATTAAGCACCATGTTAAATTTTATATTTTATATTGGTTGCCATTTAAAAAATACCTTCTAATAAAACTAGGACAAATAAATTATTTTGAACAAATGCATGTCATTTCTCTCGGAGTTCGGTATTTCTTGTCAATCACATTATCAAGATTGTAAGCAGGAAAAATTCTTGTTGTTTTGTTTATTTGATGATGTTTAACGCCACTTTCAGCAATTTTTCAGCTATATTATGACGTCCAGTTTTTATTGGGGAAGGAAGCCGGAGTACCCGGAGAAAACCCCCGACCTGCGGTAGGAAAACTGGCAATCCTTGTCAAGTAAGATTGGAGTCGAGTACACCCTGCCTGCAGTGAGAATCTCAGTGTTGACAGACCACGAGATCAGTAGTAGACTAACTACCTTGACCACCCGGCCACTGAGGCCCCAAAAAAGTAGGAGCTCAGTAGCAGAGTGGGGAAAGTAGTTTGTCATGTACTTCAATGCCGGGAGTGCCAAGACAGATATAGCGAGTTTGTGTCTTGTTGTGGGCAGAATGTGATTATGTTCTCTGTTTTGATTTTAAGAAATACAATTATGAACAGTAGTTCTATGATATATAGTACTGATAGAATATAAACATGAAATCTAAGGATGGACTTTCACATTGAAATATAGATGATCGAATGCTTAATGTGTCTTGTCCTATCGACAGTTGTCAACAAGGTAGTCAGATTGGTCATGACTTGTGGAACGATTCGTTCCACTCAAATAATTCTGAAGTATAACTACTTCTCCTGAATGCTCATGATTTGTTTCATTCTAAAGAAAATAAAAAGAAAATGATACAGCTAAAAAATTGAAATAAACTTGAGACGTATGCCAATGATTGTCTCGTTTCTCTTCTGGTTTTCGGGTTTCGACCCAGTAAACGAATTGATCGCTTCAAAACATTTTTCAGAGGTATGACCAGTTCCCCCTGATACTCCAGATTTGTTTCTTATCAAAGAAAATAGACAGAAAATAATATAGCTTAAATTTAAATTAATACAATAATTAAAAAAATTTACACAACAATCACAAACATTTTCAATACAATCACCTAACATACTACGTTAATTTCGTATTTATGTACGAATTTGAATTAGCCTTCAATTGATCCGAAGTTGTTTTGGTTTTATAGTGTAAGTATATACCTGTACATTGTTTTTTTTTCAAGCTGACCCAGTGTTTGATTACTGGGTAATTGTTGGTGCACCATGTGGTGTTATAGTCATTGCAGCAACTGTGATATCTTTCATGCAAGTCAGAATATTAAAAACTAGGAGAGCTGGAAATAATGAAATTCCCCTGAGCGACCGTGTCAGCTACACACACGAAGCCAGAAATAATTACGATTACATTGACGAAAATATGATGGTAGCTTTACAAGCATCTGAAGTTAGAAATTCGACGTCACAAAACCCGCAAACTGACAGCATCAGTAGTGGATCGATGGAAGCAGGTGATGTAGTAGAACGTGATAGCTATTTAAACCCATATACGCCGCTAGCTGAAGACTGGCAAACGCAGACCCATGTTTATAATACCGCAGACGACCTCAGTGAGAATACTGAGAAGAATGATGGATATTTACATCCATACCAGCCTCTTACAGAAGAATGGCAGAAGCATACACATGTGTACGAACAGGGAGACAGTAGTAGGAATCTCTTAAATGAAGAAAATACGCAGACACAAGGTTCAGATTTTAAAGAAGCAAATGAGAGCACAGATACAGTTAAGTCAATACATACGTAATTGTTTGAAAGAGCTGTCAGTTTGAGACTTTCCAGTTTATCCACCGTTGCATGTTTTTGTCATAAAGCACTTCAATTGGACAGTTTGCCATATTTGAAATCCGTAGTCAGAGAACAGACAATCAAAATTTACAAACATATATAGATATATGTAAACTTATAAACACATAAGGCACAATGACTTATAAGAAAAAACAGTAAGATATTTCGTTTCTTAACAGAACTGCACCCATGTTGAAAATATGTTTAAATTGATAGTAAATAAACCTTATTGTTTTTACTTTTGCTAAAGGCTGTTAGAAAATAAAAAGATTATTATTGTACATTTGGATTCCTGTAAATATTTTCATTTTATCAAATATTTTAAACTATATTAAAATAGAAAAAAACATAAAGTTGCTGTTGTACTATATAAATCTATTGACATATAATCTCAAAACAGAAAAAAAAGAATAACAATATAACTGTGTTGTTTATTATATATCATAGTCTATTTTTGGGACGAACAAACATTAAAGAATTACAGTGACTATAAGGTGTCACTCTAACATATATTCCATGGGGCTGTCGCTTGTTAAGTTTATAAGGTTGTTACTGCCAGTTATTTATTCCCTTAAACTGACACTGCCCTTTAAACTCTTTACACCACATTGCCTCACGATAAACTAAAACCGGTTTAAAAGAAATTAAACATAAATCCACGTTGCAGCAATAGTATTTTTTTATTAAAAAGATAATGGAATTATACTACAACACGGAACTGCTTTATAGTATGCCAGATTTTCTGATCGACAAATATCTTTAACTTTCTGAGTATGTGTTTTTCCGCATGTAATCGAAATCACGATTGTTTGTTACAAACTGTACACAATTCTTGACAATTGTTCCTATTTTCTTATGAAACCGAATTTCTTCAGCGTCTTATTAAAAACAAGAAGATAAACTTACAAGTCGAACAATCTTCAATGGACATTTTAGCACAAGAATTTACGACAATCGAGGCAATTGATTTTAATTGGGCTGCAATATTCCAGCTTCTCTTTTATAACATGTCTGTATTTCTCAATTGATCAGTATAAAGGAGCTTTTAGCATTTTGTATACTAATTTTGCAAACGGTACACATATTACTGACGTTACTCACACACTAAAGAAATGGAAATGGGAGGTTTGGCATGCCATACAATTTGGTTAAATCACCATTTCTTTTGAAATGCCTGTACCAAATCGGGATCATTTCTGTCGTTGTCTCATTTTTTGTTGTGGGTTCTCGTCTTTGCCAGTTTCTTGGACTTTGATTTGTGGGTTGTCTTTTTAAGGATGTTTTGTTGTTTGGTATTTTGTTCTTACCTTCTCTAACATGTTTCCTAAGGCTGTCGCTGTCAGTTATATATTAAATATGTCTACCACATTTTCTCATCCATTTGGCACTCACTGTATATTATATACTGTATAGGACATGCATTGTAACTGATAAATTCCATTGCGATAACAGTCATATATAAATGACATAAGAATGTATCTGGCGGACATTTATTCAATAAGGCTGTCAGGTTTAGATGTTATGGTTTTAATTATGATTTAAACGTTGTGTCATTGAAAAGAACTGTAACGGTAATTCTGCACCTTTGGGCAGGAATATTGTTAAATCACATATTGTCGTTCTTTCTATTTTCATTTTTTAAATAATAATATTTCTGTTTGAATATTAAGTGTTCATATATATTACCACTACTAAATCAAAACTTGCGTGTCAAAACACAAAAGGAAGGTTGACATAATTGTTTCCTGCGGATGGTTAAAATTATTTCCTGAAAGATTTAGTGTTTTTTGACGATATCTCAATGCTCATTGTAAATAAAAAAATGGGTTTCCTTGTATGCGTCATATCAAGTGATACTATTTGATAACATACATGTTAAATCAAGTTAAACCCAGTGCATTAAATTACAAAGGAGCAATTACTAGCAATTCCCATATGATACTCCTTATGTACAAAATGTAAAATGTGAAAACATTGTCCGAGCCTTGGCGAGGACTTAAACTTCCATAATTTAACTATCGAGATTGGAAAAATTCAATAATCCAAGAGTACCGATGTAAGATTCTGTTTCTCTAATTTTAAAAAGTAGTAAATTTGCGAATGGAGTACAAATTCTCCCAACCTCAATTTTTACGTTCATGACTTGAATACGCGGTAAATAGAAGGTGTTTTGTTTATGACGTCATGAGTTCTTATTATGACGTTTTTATTTTAAACCAATCAACTGCTGAGAACAGAATTTTCACTAGTGATGAGATCTATTTTTTCCACACCGGTCAAACGGTTTGAATATAACGCAAATATTAGAGAAGCCTAGTTACATGATACAACTAAGTTGCAATGAGTTTATTGGACCTGGCAAGATTTGAGTTAGTAATAATTACAGAAAGATTCAATGAATTAACTTTTTGTAACAATTTTTGTTGAAAAGACTTCATTAAAACCCAATCATTGACCCATACAAGTTATTCAGAGCTGTGCCCGTTTCCATTACAGGCCCTAAATATGTGAATTAGTGCATCTGACTGCTTACAATATTATCATTATCTTAAATCACACAACATGGATAAAAGGAACAAAATATATACACAGTATGGAAAGTGTTTCGTATGGAAGGAATTACAGTAGTTATGCAATCAGTATAGTGAAGTTTTATTTGATGTTGGATTATGATTGATTAAATGACTCATGTTCAACGTCCAGCGAACAATAGTCCAGCTATATTGAAGAGTGATCAATTGTATTTAACTTAATATGAAACAGACATGAGAAATAGTAAACCTTCTGCAGATTAAAATATGTTCTCAATCAATAATATGAGAATATTTAAAGTTAAAAGGCAGCTTAAACAATACAAGAGTATATAACTTCACAATCAGTGGAAACATTTTATTATTTATATAGTTAATTTCTTTTAACAATTTGAACCTGTAAACAATAGGACTAAGAATACACAAACGTTCCCTAAAGTTGGCCACGTCTAACACAGTCCATCAATACATGATATAGTGCGTATGGACAGTTGCACACAACCGGTTCGTGGGTCATTACAAAAGTTACAAAGGGAAAGAATCGTGTTACATACTAAGTATATCATGTTTTCACGTTGACAGTAATAAGGTTGGACAAGTATTCATGTGTACTCTACAAAATTATTGGAACAAAAGTCTTAAATACAGCTTCAGACGCAACGGTAAGCGGCTTCGAGAAACCAATATGGATTGTCGAGGCCTTTCAAAGCGAAAGATTAACAGACTTGGCATTCGATGAATGCCGGTTGAGGAACATCTAAGTCATTCTCAAATCTCAACTCTAGGTGTAGATTGGAACGCTGTATTTACAGAGCAACGTATCGGTTAAACTGTCCCGACTTTCCACAGCCATTTTGTTAAACATGAACCATCTCATCAGCAACAGTTACATCAACTTCTCAGACCTTTGTTACTTGTTTGACATCAATGTGAGTAATCAGTCTGCGAAGGTGAAAGAATGTGGTACAAATATCAGAGCGAATTACATTGCAGTATTCCAGCAAATACTGAAGCTGAACTTTTGATCTTCAACATAATCATCTAATTGAATCTGATAAACTGCATATTGGCGTCGAATTTTGAACCAATATATAAATGTACATAATTCTTTGTTACTATATCATTTGAGATTTATGCTAAGTTAGTGCCTCGACCTCGAACCTTGGAAGAAGTATTTTATCTTTGCGGAAAAGTACAGATTTCAATAGCTTGACCTCAAATGGCTACAAAACATCACTGACAGTCATATTTAATTTTTATTAGTGTCGTAAACCAAACGCCGTGTAGAAACAGGTTAAATAGAACTTTGACCTGAACGTAATAAATGACAGAAAGGATAATTTCATGATACAAGATTTCGATGCTGATCACAATACTCTGATGACAAGACTAAAACACTTAGAAAAGAACAGATAAGCGAATTGCATTTGGTTTAACGGTAACGATAATAACAGAGTTGAGCGATGAGAGCAATAAATGCACACACGTACAGAGAAGTAGCATAATGCCTCACAACTCGAAAATAGGTTGGACAAAGCCGTATATGCTACATTATTTGTTTTGTTCTGAATTTCATTTGAACGGCCGATACACTCGTATATTCTTAACATCATAATTGATATTCGTTATGTTCAGTCGGTATATAGTGTTGATGGTGCTATCTAAAACGCATTGGCACAACAGCATTATAACTCATAAATCTAAGATGAACTCAGTTAGTAACTGGAAGATGACAAGATGAAAATCTTACATATAACGCATATTCACAAACTAACTTCCAGATCATAATAAAATTAAATAATCGTGTTCAATTCTTTTTTCTTAATTAACCAAACATGGCATGAAATACCAAAAAGAATTGTGGCAAAAGCTTAAAAACTCTACTACGTCATAATTGTTACCATTTCCTGCGGTTATATCAACATAATGTATGATTATTTTAATATGTATAAGTATTTTTTATTTCCGCCTTATCAATACTCAGCATACAATATGATGTTGTTTAGTGTGATAATATTCCTTTCTCTGTCTGTAGTATCTAGTACTGGAGTTTGTTACAAACAAATGTAAGTAGATATTGTATATACCAGATTACACTTGGAAATTAAATTTAATATTTAATATACCTAGGTGGCTAAAAAGCTCTGTATACAAATAGGCGAGATTTTTATATTTTTATTTCTTTGTAGCGTGTCATGTGATTTATAAAGTTTACTTTTCAAAATAGTAAACAGTGCTTTTTCAATGTTAAAAGGTGATAACCAAATTAAACAAAATAATATATTTGATCCCATTGTATCCGACATAAAGCATATACATACTCACGCAAAAAAGAAACGAAACATACAAAAAGTGGGAATTTTACTTCAATTATTATTTTATATATTCATATAAATAATTGATACAGAAATGTAAAAATTGGCACACTTCTTGTCCCTTATTTCTTTTCCAATAAAATATAACATTTTGTCGCATATTGCCAATAAATCAGACAAAAAAATGTCAGTGTCTGTTGTGCCCACCATTTGCTTGTAACACAGCCCTTACTCTTCTTAGCATGGATTCAATTAAGCGTTGAACACGCGGTATCCTTTGCCACTCATACCGAAGTGCCTGCTCTAATTGTTGCAGATATTGCGGCGGTGGTTTTCGTTGGCGCACGATGTTAAATTGGATTAAAATCCGGAGATCTTGATGGCCAACGTATCATATTGACATTCTGTTGCTCTAAAAAATCTACTGTTACACGTGCTGTATGTGGTCCGGCATTGTTATTTATTTCTCTTTGAATGTCAATTACGGGCAATAAATGCGGCCGTATAATTTCGTCCTTATACCTAAAAGCGGTATGATTACCTTGGATATGTCTCAGCTGTGTGTTCTGGCGTAAGAGATAGCGGCCCACATCATGACACTGCCTCCGCCAAAATTCTCTCTTTCTACAACACAGATTTGCGCTAAACATTCGTTTCAGCGCATGTACTCTCGTAAGCGACCATCTCGCTTTTCAAGCTGAAAACGTGACTCATCGCTGAACCACAATCTTCTCCAGTTCTGAAAATTCCATACACAAACGGTAGTATACCTTCTAACCCTTGTTAGGCGGTGTTGACGTCTCATTGTTGCTACGACGTAAGGTCTTTTTGCCCGCAATCCATGAGAGCGTAACCGATTGCGTACTGTCTGTGGTGATATACGGCGCAATCCAGGGATGTTGACAGCAGTTTCTGTTGCAGCAATAGTCCTGTTCCGTAGATTTAATCATCTAATGTAACGATCCTGCAACCGAGTTGTAACACGCGGACGCAAGGAACGTAGTCGGTCTGTCGTATAACCAAGCTGCTGTTAGCGTCTCCAAAGGCGTACAATTGTGCTATGATGAACATTTTAGATTCTGGCAACAACATCATGTGATTCCCGGCCTCGATTCGACCGATAGCGATATTCAGGGTAGCAGCATCTAAACTTGGCATAGCGTCACCTCATCATAATTTTATTTTATTAATGCAGTCAAGAAAAGAAACAGAGGGTTTGTATACCGATTGTATGATATAAAAAAAATATTCATTATTTGCACGTGAAAGTCGACCCTGTTTTAGCAATGCGTACTTCATAGTGTGTTCTATATTTTGACCAAAGTCGTTCACGGGTGGACGAACTTAAATGCTTTAACCTGGAAACCTTTTACTAAAGTGTAATTAAGATGTTGTGTATATTTTTGAATATAAAAATATCGTGTACAAGTGGCACGTTTCAACACAGGAATATATGATAGTGGTATTACACTCGAATTTCGGCGATGAAAATGTTTTGCTTTAACAGACGTTAATTTAGCTGAAACGCATTGTATTTTAATATTTAGGAGTCATTTGGTTAGAGTAATCAATGGAAGATATTTTAAAAGTAATTTATCCTTGGGATCATTGTTTACATTGCCGAACAAAGGGGTTATCGCCGAATTTCGAGTATGGACGAAATTCGAGTGTGTGGCCATATATTCACAACAATAAAGAGCAACAAATAAAAACACAAAATTAAAAAAAATGATTTTATTATATGTAAATTTACATCAAAATCTATATCTGTAAAATTGACCAAGTGAAAATATGATAATATTGGACCTAGTAAAATATTACAAAATAGAAAAGAGAATAAATAATCACTTAAAAGCACAAAATATTATTACTATATAATAAGCTCGTGCAATATAACACTTGCTTGGGACAATATTTCCCAATATTTATGCAATAACCCTATAATATTCAATGTTATATAAGTAACCAGAGAGTTAAAACCACTGGTGACTTTCTTTTACTTTTCTTTTTCTTTTACCAGGGGTGAATTTTATAATTTTATACTGGATATTATACGTTCATTCCAAACACAACACTGAGATCAGGAATAACCCGAACCGCAGGATAAAATAGTCTGCTACTAAATACTTGATCATTCTCAATATCTGTATTCTTTTTTTAATTATTATTAGATAAACTTTATATACTGAGTGCCAATAAAAACGCAACACTTAAATACTGTTGCATATTTCTTATAACGAAATAAAAAGATACATTTTTTTACATCTAGCAAAAATAACATGTCAAAATCATGAAAACAACATTTCAAAATTTCAAAATATTTTCGCTGAAAGCTTTTGTCACTTTTATCGCGTCTAAATTAAAAATCTCAACAGTCAATATCGAATGTGTCCTCTTACTGCTGCAACGCACGCTCTGCATCTCCTAGGCATTAAATAATTAGACGACGACCTCGGGCCTCTGGTATGTTGCTACTATTCGCGCAAGGGAATTTCCTATTGGCGTAAGGTTGATGGCGTCTCTTATCCACTTGCCCAAGCGGATTTTAAAGGTGTTCAATTAGATCAGGAGAAAGTCTGACAGAGTTGTATGGTTGAAAGCAGTTGTTATACGATTTGAAAATTGTTACGAGCATTAAAATGTTGAAACAAATTTGACATTTTAGTGTCTAGCTATAAAGTTAATAACAAAATATTAAATACCAAGGAAACTGTCAAAAAGAAAAACCACAAATCTGACCAAGAAATTTCCAGAACAAACAACAGAAAATATAGCAATGGTGGAAAGAGGGAACAACAGTTGGGCATAAAACATTATCGATGTAGCGTTGAGCCGTCTAAATACCATTTATCTCGAACAGTGGGGTTTGATGAAAAGTAGAAATACCACTACATACCAACCCGCTGCTACCACCCCATCAATTGTGTCACATTAGCACAGATAACACTCTGCGATTCAAAACCCTTGTTCGACGGTCTCTATAACAAGTCCGTGTTTCCGGAAATGCGCCTTTTATAAGGGCTGATAATCTCATATGCTTTTGGCTGCAGTACTTAAACGATCAAGAAGATATTACAGTCGAATTGATCGATCTTGTTGGGAAGTAATTACCGTCTGTTTGTGTTGTCACTGTTTGTCCTCTTAGTACAGTTAATTCTATTTTTTGTGCGAACTGTGTAATGGTGTAAGGCGAATATGGCACACGGAGGGAAAATATTTTCAATATCAAGAAAAAAGTCCAAATTTAATGTCTCAAACGCTTATGCCTAAACGAGTGTATATATGTGGTTACATACTTACCGTAGAGGGTTCATTTGGTGTTTTGATATTATGCGTTCATATTTATTGATTTGATGATCATCTCAAATTTGTCTGAATAGTTATTATTGAACATCACTCATTTTATTATAAAGTTACATACTAATATTAACAACCCCTAACTATTGATATTAATGTTAGTTATATATTCAATTTACCAATTGTTTGTGTCCTTATTTAACGGTGTTAAACGCCATTTTCACCCGACTTTAGATAGGAAAGCTGGCAACCATTTTCAGTTAAGATTGGCGTCGAGCACACCCTTGTCTCTGTCCACTTGTCAACTGTTTGTTCATTTAGTGAAATATTCAATCAGCTCTTGTGTATGTGTTATTTAGACCTCATACGTTATGCTGGATCATGCGATCGGCATTTCCAGTTTTAGATCGAACGGGGCTGTTGACCAATAAGCTATTTACACATGGATTTGTAGCACCTAGGTTGATAACATCTCTTCAGAATTTCTGTGGCTGTCATCACGACGGTTTACTTAATTGTGTTGTGTATATGCATATCAATCCGGATTTTGTCACTGTTTATATACTTTTCGACTATTCCGTTTTCTTATATTTAACTTGATACAGACACGATCATGATTTTGTTCAGAATAGAGAATGGTAGAAGCTTTGTATCTAAAACTTGCTGTATTAATTTTTATATGTTTCAAGGATCCTGTACAGGTGTGTATTACTAAATTTGTTATTATAAATCTGGTATTAAACTAAAATAATAAATTGTTTCAAGGGTTTCATTCGCATAAAAACTTTGTTCCCATTCTGAACAACACCATTCATCAAATTGTTTCTATACCAAACAGTTTAAGCTTTCCAATTAGAAATAAATCTTACTTCGTAAAATCCTACTCCAATGTAGACAACATATGTTCTGAAGAAGATAGCATTAAAACAACGTATGCTTAAAACGACAACATATATTGTAATATTATGTGTTCGCATTTTCCAACAAACAGTTGACATACCAATGCGTACGAATTGTGCTGTATGAGTTGGTCGATTGTTATAAGGTATTTGTTACAAATATGGCATCAGATACTGTTGGGTCACTCACTGCTCAATTTTAACTTTTTTCTTTTCTTCCTAAACTTCTTTGTTCAGAGTCGTTCGTGTAATTGTTGTTGTTTGTTTTCTTAAATTGTTCGTCTTTAATATAGCTGAAATATTGCTCGCTGGATGCTTTCTTTTCTTCCAAAACACTTAACTTGTTTGTTCAGAGTCGCTCGTTTAATTGCTGTTGTTTGTTTTCGTAAATTAGTTTTCCTGAATAAAGCTGAAATATTGCTTGCTGGATGTAAAACAACTAAATCAATATCTTGTTTTGAGTTTTTGTGAAGTTTGTTTGTACAACACAATCTTGACCTCGAGAAACGGAACAACATGAAGATTTGAAAAGAACTGCAGATAAAATAATCGATTGTTAAACAGGGTTTTTACAAGCATAGACAATAGGAATATGCTAGAGTGCAAAAGACAATAACACAACTCTGTAATAAAATAAATTTTTGCTATGTTGTTAATATTTTAGAGTGTCCTAGTGGTTATATTGGAGAAAATTGCAACAAAACATGCGTCTTTCCTTACTTTGGTACAGGATGTGCAGACCGTTGCAATTGTGAAAGTAAAAGGTATGGTTACAAAAAAAGAGTTTTAAAAATATTGCTCGACTTTTGAAATATAAACACAGGTGAATACTAACAAAACAAACTTACTCCTATATCAAAAATTGTATTAAAACGACTTAACATCGTTGAAACGCGCTATATCAGTGTAATATATTGATGGATTATCTACAAAACAAATCCGATAAATGATCTTCTGTAGATATCTTGTAGAAAGCAGAATTGCGAGTACGAAATGATTTATTTCACCGATATTCGTAATACATTTTCATACAAACTTTTAATCATTTTATTTGTTAGATGCGATCATGCTAAAGGATGTCCTAGTACAGGTAACTTTTATATTCAAACAACTTCACAGTTGTGTTCAAACATTACTAAACTTTTTTGATTTCTATACACAACTTTAATTGTTCAGTCAAATAAACATGACTGTTTAGAGCAAATCTAACAGTCAATTGGTAAATGTCTGATTCTTTTACAGACATTTTAAAACATCCACAAGTATTATAACTGCATCATATATTTTCTGTTATATGCACGATGTTTATGAGTATCATATCATTTGGCATGGCGGTAATTTTAGTTTGCAAAGTCATATACCTGTATAAAAGGCATGATCTTTTCCGTTATTTTTTTAGACATTTTAGACAATTTTTATTGTTAAAAAATCCACTGTTTTTTCAATTATTAACTCTTATAATGAAAAATATATGTTTGTTGTTAATTAATATTATTTAGTCAAAACACTGTTAACTGTTTGACATATTTGTTTCTCTGTAATCTGGTAATTAATTTTATTTCTGAAATGTTTTGCATGAGATCACATAAAAGATGCTATGGATAACTATAATTAATGTACACTTTTCTCCCCATACCTTTATTAAGGTTATGCACATTAAATTGCAACTGAGGAATACAACTTTTGTTAAAGTGTTAATAACCCCTCCTGCTCTCCATCTTGTATATGTGTTATATTGATTTCTTTTAAACAGATCTCTACATAGGGAATGAAAATGTTTCAGGTATCAACCAAGAATTAACATATTTGATGCTCCACATAGAGGGCCACATGGATATACGATGCTTTACCGGTTCTATTATCATGAGTTGGCGATGCTCTGTAATTTTAATAAATTGTAAATATACTAAGCATAATTCGCCAGGACTATTATTGTATAAATGTAATCAAAAGACATTTGATTTATGAATTTATACATGGTCCTTTATGTTACAATATATAGCTTCCACTTCTAATATGTCGTCGGTAACTGAGTGGCAAAGTAGTTAGTCATCGACTATTTTCACCTCTTGCTCCCATAACATTTGGAAACCATGATAAAACTGAATAATTTCTGAAGGTGCGTCAACATAATACAATTAAACAGTCGAATATGTATGAAGTAACTGTGTGGTAAATACATCTATAGTAACTGTGTGGTAAATACATCTATAGTAATGTCAAAATGTGATAAACCGACAAGTCTACAAACTGTGTTTTGACAGGAATACGGTCCCTCCTAAATTATCATTATATTGTGTTATTTATTTTTTAGTTGTGACGACAGAAAACGAACCTGAAGATATATCCACAAAGTTTGAGCAAGGTATATTTCAATATAATGCATAATAAAGTAAATACATTTAATAGTGGTTTAGCTCACCTGATTCGTTCTTTTTCATTTTAATCTTCCTCTTTAGTACTGCTTGACCAATAAAAGTTTCACTTTGCCTTTGATCATAATAGTTTGTTACTTTGTTTTTTTTCTAGAAAGTGTAGCGACAGAGAAACAGTCTAAAGATATATCCACAAAATCTGCGCCAGGTATATTTTGATATTATGCAGACACTTTTTAACGTGGTTTTAGATTACACCATTACAGTTCGCAAAATCTATTGTTATCACATAGTGTCCTTTGTGAATGTTCCGTTTTTTCCAGAACGTACTTGAACAATGAAAGCCACATTATCAGATCTGATATCCTCTATAAAACTTGTGCAAAGTCCTCTGCAAAGGTTTATCATTTCGTCTTAATTTTAAATAAACATCTCGACGAGTGGCACTTCTTGACTCATAATGAATAAAATTGAAAAATGCTTTCTACTTAACTAACAAATTCCATTGTTTTAAATTTGGTACAATAATTAAAGAGATCTTTCCTTGTCTCGATTAATAAAAACAAAAGAGAACTGTGAACTCGTTGTTTTGTTTGGCTGCAATGTTCTAACAAAAGTAAAGGAGAGAGTTTCTTTACAAATGCACCTTTTAGGCAATGGGTTAAAGCATTGAGTATTTATATTTAAAATTATGTTAGGTCGGACGAAATATAACTTACAGGAGCGAATTAGTCATAAGTACTTATATGTCCTTTTACATAATTTTTTCTGGCTGAACTAGCATAATATATCCCTCTCCCACTCGGAAACAACAGTAAAATAAAGTGCAATATGAAGGATTGAAGTATATAAGCTAATTAACAAGTTATTATTATATGAGCTAATTAACAAGTTATTATTATATGAGCTAATTAACTTATTATGCACCATGTTAAATTTTATATTTTATATTGGTTGCCATATAAAAAATACCTTCTAATAATACTAGGACAAATTAATTATTTTGAACAAATGCATGTCATTTCTCTCGGAAATTCGGTATTTCTTGTCAATCACATTATCAAGATTGTAAGCAGGAAAAATTCTTGTTGTTATGTTTATTTAATGATGTTTAACGCCACTTTCAGCAATTTTTCAGCTATATCATGGCGTCCAGTTTTTATTGGGGAGGAAGCCGGAGTACCCGGAGAAAACCCCAGACCTGCGATAGGAAAACTGTCAATCCTTTTCAATTAAGATTGGAGTCGAGTACACCCTGCCTGCAGTGAGAATCTCAGTGTTGACAGACCACGTGATCAGTAGTAGACGAACTACCTTGACCACCCGGCCACCGAGGCCCCAAAAAAGTAGGAGCTCAGAAGCAGAGTGGGGAAAGTAGTTGGTCATGTACTTCAATGCCGGGCGTGCCATGACATATATTGCGAGTTTACGTCTTGTTGTGGGCAGAATGTGATTATGTTCTCTGTTTTAATTTTAAGAAATACAATTATGAACAGTAGTTCTATGATATATAGTACTGATAGAATATAAACATGAAATCTAAGGATGGACTTTCACATTGAAATATAGATGATCGAATGCTTAATGTGTCTTGTCCTATCGACAGTTGTCAACAAGGTAGTCAGATTGGTCATGACTTGTGGAACGATTCGTTCCACTCAAATAATTCTGAATTATAACTACTTCTCCTGAATGCTCATGATTTGTTTCATTCTAAAGAAAATAAAAAAGAAAATGATACAGCTAAAAATTGAAATAAACTTGAGACGTATGCCAATGATTGTCTCGTTTCTCTTCTGGTTTTCGGGTTTCGACCCAGTAAACGAATTGATCGCTTCAAAACATTTTTCAGAGGTATGACCAGTTCCCCCCTGATACTCCAGATTTGTTTCTTATCAAAGAAAATAGACAGAAAATAATATAGCTTAAATTTAAATTAATACAATAATTAAAAAAATTTACACAACAATCACAAACATTTTCAATACAATCACCTAACATATTACGTTAATTTCGTATTTATGTACGAATTTGAATTAGCCTTCAATTGATCCGAAGTTGTTTTGGTTTTATAGTGTAAGTATATACCTGTACATTGTTTTTTTTTCAAGCTGACCCAGTGTTTGATTACTGGGTAATTGTTGGTGCACCATGTGGTGTTATAGTCATTGCAGCAACTGTGATATCTTTCATGCAAGTCAGAATATTAAAAACTAGGAGAGCTGGAAATAATGAAATTCCCCCGAGAGACCGTGTCAGCTACACACACGAAGCCAGAAATAATTACGATTACATTGACGAAAATATGATGGTAGCTTTACAAGCATCTGAAGTTAGAAATTCGACGTCACAAAACCCGCAAACTGGCAGCATCAGTAGTGGATCAATGGAAGCAGGTGATGTAGTGGAACGTGATAGCTATTTAAACCCATATACGCCGCTAGCTGAAGACTGGCAAACGCAGACCCATGTTTATAATACCGCAGACGACCTCAGTGAGAATACTGAGAAGAATGATGGATATTTACATCCATACCAGCCTCTTACGGAAGAATGGCAGAAGCATACACATGTGTACGAACAGAGAGACAGTAGTAGGAATCTCTTAAATGAAGAAAATAAGCAGACACAAGGTTCAGATTTTAAAGAAGCAAATGAGAGCACAGATACAGTTAAGTCAATACATACGTAATTGTTTGAAAGAGCTGTCAGTTTGAGACTTTCCAGTTTATCCACAGTTGCATGTTTTTGTCATAAAGCACTTCAATTGGACAGTTTGCCATATTTGAAATCCATAGTCAGAGAACAGACAATCAAAATTTACATAAATTATTCATGTTTACCTATATAGATAAATGTAAACTTATAAACACATAAGGCACAAGGACTTACAAGAAAAAACAGTAAGATATTTCGTTTCTTAACAGAACTGCACCCATGTTGAAAATATATTTTAATTGATAGTAAATAAACCTTATTGTTTTTACATTTGCTAAAGGCTGTTAGAAAATAATAAGATTATTATTGTTCATTTGGATTCCTGTAAATATTTTTATTTTATCAAATATTGAGAACTATATTAAAATAGAAAAAAAACATGAAGTTACTGTTGTACTATATAAATCTATTGACATATAATCTCAAAACAGAAAAATAAGAATAACAATATAACTGTGTTGTTTATTATATATTATAGTCTATTTTTGGGACGAACAAACATTAAAGAATTACAGTGACTATAAGGTGTCACTCTAACATATATTCCATGGGGCTGTCGCTTGTTAAGTTTATAAGGTTGTTACTGCCAGTTATTTATTCCCTTAAACTGACACTGCCCTTTAAACTCTTTACACCACATTGCCTCACGATAAACTAAAACCCGGTTTAAAAGAAATTAAACATAAATCCACGTTGCAGCAATAGTATTTTTTTTTATTAAAGAGAGAATGGAATTATACTACAACACGGAACTGCTTTATAGTATGCCAGATTTTCCGTTCGACAAATATCTTTAACTTTCCGAGTATGTGTTTTTCCGCAGGTAATCGAAATCACGATTGCTACAAACTGTACACAATTCTTGACAATTGTTCCTGTTTTCTTATGAAACTGAATTTCTTCAGCGTCTTATTAAAAACAAGAAGATAACAGAAGCTTTGTCCTTAAATTTATTTATAGATATATCGATGACATCGCATCTTCATCGACATCGTTTTTAAACTTACAAGTCGAACAATCTTCAAGAATTTACGACAATCGAGGCAATTGATTTTAATTGGGCTGCAATATTCCAGCTTCTCATTGATCAGTATAAAGGAGCTTTTAGCATTTTGTATACTAATTTTGCAAACGGTACACATATTACTGACGTTACTCACACACTAAAGAAATGAAAATGGGAGGTTTGGCATGCCATACAATTTGGTTAAATCACCATTTCTTTTGAAATGCCTGTACCAAATCGGGATCATTTCTGTCGTTGTCTCATTTTTTGTTGTGGGTTCTCGCCTTTGCCAGTTTCTTGGACTTTGATATGTGGGTTGTCTTTTTAAGGGTGTTTTGTTGTTTGGTATTTTGTTCTTACCTTCTCTGACATGTTTCCTAAGGCTGTCGCTGTCAGTTATATATTAAATATGTCTACCACATTTTCTCATCCATGTGGCACTCACTGTATATTATATACTTTATAGGACATGCATTGTAACTGATAAATTTCATTTCGGTAACAGTCATATATAAATGACATAAGAACGTATCTGGCGGACATTTATTCAATAAGGCTGTCAGGTTTAGATGTTATGGTTTTAATTATGATTTAAACGTTGTGTCATTGAAAAGAACTGTAATAGTAATTCTGCACCTTTGGGCAGGAATATTGTTAAATCACATATTGTCGTTCTTTCTATTTTCATTTTTTAAATAATAATATTTCTGTTAGAATATTAAGTGTTCATATATATAACCACTACTCAATCAAACCTCGCGTGTGAAAACACAAAAGGAAGGTTGACATAATTGTTTCCTGCGGATGGTTAAAAATATTTCCTGAAAGATTTAGTGTTTTTGACGATATCTAAATGCTCATTGTAAATAAAAAAAATGGGTTTCCTTGTATGAGTCATATCAAGTGATACTATTTGATAACATACATGTTAAATCAAGTTAAACCCAGTGCATTAAATTACAAAGGAGCAATTACTAGCAATTCCCATATGATACTCCTTGCAATTAAGATCATATGTGCGACAAACCTGGAAAATTTACCCCCGAAAACGGTGTTTTCTGTAGGTTGAAATGCAAAACTTATGTACAAAATGTAAAAATGTGTAAACATTGTAAGCCAATAAAAGACATATAGGTCGCGCGCTAAAATGATCGAAAACTTTATTTTGAATTTATTAGCACTGAATGATACTGATAAAATGCCAAACCTCCCTCTTTAAAGGGTTAAGCTCATTTGTTCATGCTTTTATAAATATCCTCCAAAATATAGAAAATTTTCGATCAATAATGTTTATAGTTTTAAATTTTTCTATTTTCAACCCTCTATGCTATCTTCCCGGTGTGATGAGGCTATTATAACATTTAGTTACTAAATCATCTCAAACGTATTAAAGGGAGAATTAATATTTTGCAAATCGTTTAGAAAAACTGTATAGGTAACTTCATATACAAAATATGTTTTACATGTTTAAGCTCTTTATCTTAGTGTGCAAAAATGTTGCTACTCTCTTTAGTCTATTTTTGATAAATCGTATAAAAGATATCTGAGTGACAAAACGTCGTGTTCTTTGTTAATAATTGTTCTTCATTGGCTAATGGATTTGCAAGCCATTGCTTAAAGATCAAACATGCAATAAAAAAAAGAAGTTGATCTCATTTTCACAACCAAATAACAAAAATTAGATTCATTCCTTATCAACAAAACTTAGATTCATTCCTTATCAATAAATATAAGACAAGTAAAGGAAACAAAAACAATTTAAAAGTCAACACAATGAACAAGTGTAAAAAAATTTTCAAGCAGTATTATTACGCATGCAGTAATTTGGCAAAGCCAATACACAAAAAATCAATTTGACTGCAGATTGCATTGAAATTTTTTGTGGTAAAAAATGACAATAAAATGAAACTTTTTCGTCAATAATAATATAAAAACGGCGAGTGAAGCAGTGGCTATGACCGAAAATCGACTGAACTATTTAAAAGACAATTTGGCGCAAAACTCACAAAGTTTTTGAAACATTGCACTATGTTTTGGTTCGAAATTGTAAGCCAACTTTGAGAAAAGGTAGTTTAATTCAACTTGGATCTCGTGACAATTCAGCTACTATCAGTCACATAGCTACATTAAAAGAAATTTACCGTTTTGTCAAAACATTTTTGTCATTTAGGATACTTACAGCCTCCTTCATGCATATTCACCTTAATTTTCACATGACCTTCAGAAAACAAGAATGTGTGTAAACAGAAAACATACAAGTTACGGTTGTGATTTTTCACTTATGAGAGATGTTTTCCATGCATTAGATCTCTGGCCTTTCACAGTATCGATTTTATTGGTACTGGTTACTGTCAAATGGTACTTGGAACACGGGATGGTGGTCACGAAAATATACGTCGTGGAATTCACGCCGCAACGATGTTTTCGGGATTTCGTCAGTAAAGTCAGCGATAACCGACGACGGGGGATGTCCATCCGGATAAGGTCATCATCGCCGAAACTTCAAAACTTTACGCCAACAGTGCCAAGAAAACATCCAAATCGTTACCTATGTGGAGGGCGATGGCAGGGTCATGATGGCAGCCAACAAACCCCAATTTAAGAAGCTTACCAGTCTTTCCTAATTATATAACAAGACGAATATTTCGAAGTAGAAAAGTCGAAAGAACACCTCGACATCAACCTTCCCATACAGATCGGATACTTAATTCTCCAGCACGCCAAACTAAGAATGTTCCAGTTCTCTTACGATTTTTAGACGTCTATGTCGATCGATCCGACTTTGAATATTGCGAAATGGATACAGATTCCGCCTACATGGCCCTGTTTTGACCCGCTCCCTTCTGCGTCATCCGACCCGAAATGCGTGAAGCTTACCAACGAGCCTTGGTCGGTTGCTGCAGAGACGATCACAACACGGACCCGATTGGTTTCATCGCAACCGTTGTTCGAAACATGCTAAATACGACAAGAGGACCCCGGGACTCTTCAAGTTTTTTTTTAAATTTTCTAACCATCACTTTACAAGTTATATGTATGGAACAATGTCGTGGGTCAGAACATTCTATACGAAATACTCTAGCTGAAGTCCACGAAGGGTAGTATGGCATAACAATCCTTCCACTTAAAGTACCCTGTTTTGTTTACATCTGATGTTTGTTCAAATATTATAATCAGATGTTCCTATTTTTATCTTTTCAGTCGAGTATGATGGTGACGTCATGATTGGGCTCTGCTCCAAGACTTACATCGTATAAAAGACCAAGACCGTTCACACTTCAAGCACAATGATGGCGCCTTTCTATTGTTAAGACGTGCCAAGAATTCCTAGTTAAACGACGCGACCACCACTCTCGACAAGTCAGAGAAATAAAATTTAATTTAGTTCTAAAGGGGTCACCAAACGTCGTGTCAAGGCATCGATGACCACCTTCCATCATGTCCTCAACACCCAACATGTCGGTCAAGGGGCCCGCGATGACAGTGTCTCTACATACCAACAATTCTCGTCATTCTATTGTAAGAGATACTTTCTGGAAACAGGAGAGGTAAAAACTATTACGTGTATAAGATTTTTCGACGATATTGATGCAGACGTATAGTCGGTGCTCCAGTTGGGACGGAAGGTTGAGTTTTGTCAGAGTGTATTCCCAATTTCCTTCCAGCAAACTCCTCTTGGGAAGATCTACCACAAAATATGCAGCGTGACTCTCGACGTTCTACTGAATTTAGTGGGCCAACCCATCTACTTGACAAGTACTTCGTGGCGTCGTCGACGAATGACTTTTTCTATCCGGTACATGGACTGGTCGGTAACTCTCAGTCTGTTCCATTCCGATTGATAAAAAAGTTCCTCGCAACGGCGTCGTCTGCTGTGTCCTTGAACGTGTAATATGATAGTCCTTCCTTCATCCCAAGATCGTCTAACACGAAATATTCCATAGTCCATCGTTCGTCGTATTCTCGATCGAAGGGCTGTCTGACGTGGGAGAGGTGTACCTTGTCTCCTTTTCGGAACGGATAGTCTCTTCTGGGTGCTTTGTACTGGCCTGTAGGATATTGCATCTTCCATAATCTGGCCTCGACTTTTTTCGTCACCGTACGGGGAGCAATTTTGATTGATCCGCGTTGTAGTTCTAGGTGACTTTGTTTGATAAGCCGCGTTGTAGTTCTAGGTGATTTCTTCCAGAGCGTCGATTCAGTGGCGCGTCTGGTGACGAGAGAGGTAACGGAAGATCTTACTCTTTAACGTTTTGATGCATCGTTTGGCGTAGGAACTTTCTGCTCGTTCTGTGTGTAGAATAACCAACTGGTTCGGCTTTTAGTAACCGCTGAACGTCTCTGTTCCGAAATTCCACACCCTTGTCGATTCTCAGTTTGGAAGGCTTCCTACCACGTCGGAATACGATCTTAAGGGTGTTCGTCATTTTCTTGTCTTGAGTCGAGCGTAACTAAAACGTATTTGCGAAGCGAGAAAAGACATCGATAGTTACGACGAAATAAACTTATTCGTCGTTTTCTTTGCTGAACGATTTCATCACGGCAATATCGGCATCCCACTGGTAGTCGATATACGGGCCAATCACTTTGCGTCGGCGTTCGAAATAATGCATTTTTAGTGGGGTGTTCAAATGGAAGTCTTTCCAAGGAACGATAGAATTGAAGATATAATCCAAAAGTCTCCTGTCCCTCTAACCATGACTTGATCATGGTTCTTCCTAACACGTATTTTCCTTCCTTGCGTGCCGCTTTGTACCCACTCCACCTTACGATCCCGGATGACGAGGGTCGTAATAAGTAGTCTTTGTACGCCATGATGGATTCTTTTTTTATGACTTCTGTATTCTAATAACAATCCAAATAGACACGAAACATATCGTTCTTCGGAAAGTTGACTCGCAAAAAGGGGGAAATTCAATCATTTACAGAAAATGTTTGTATGATAATGATGATGTTTATGTTCGTTCTGTCTGCAAATTTTTCTATAGCGTTCCATTATAACCTCCAATCTCCTCTTCCGAGTCCACAACATATCCCTTTTGATTTAATGTCTAGTGTTTTAAGTGGCAAACCATTTTAGTCTGTTTTCACTTGTATCTTTATAAGGAGGAATATGACATTGATCTGTGGTTCCAAAATCCCATTGACTTAGAAAATAAATAATGTTTGGTTGTAAAATGTTTGACACCCATATCGTCTGCAATCTGTTTCGATAGACCGTGAGCTTCAGTACAAAGACAGTTTACTTGGTGAATAATTGCGTCAACACTCTTCGTTTCTAATAAATCTCCGCATATGGAACTCTGTAACTGCCTTATGTGTACCTGCTTTTATATATGCATATACTTTTTCTCTATATGCACAAAGTTTTTCTCTATAGGCATATACTTATCTATATATGCACATAGTTTTTTTCTATAGGCATATACTTATCTATATATGCACATAGTTTTTCTCTATAGGCATATACTTATCTATGTATGCACATAGTTTTTCTCTATAGGCATATACTTATCTATATATGCACATACTTTGTCTTTATACTTTTTCTCTATATGCACATACTTTGTCTTTATACTTTTTCTATATATGCACATACTTTTTTCATATAATTACATCCGCAGTTTAAAGACAACTCCGACCGTATAAGAAGACAACTATGACCGTATCTGAAAACAACTCGGACCGTCTGTGATTTGTTCATTTTCATTTTGTCAAATATTAAAATCAATCATACGTACATTTTATTACTTATGTTAATCCTTGGATCGGGGACATATTATATAGTATATAATGCCCTTGCCTCTAGGTGAATGAATAGGCCGAATTTTACTGCCATAATCCGAAGTTAGTATTGTGATTTGTCGGATCAACGGCAGAATTCAGTCCTATTGCTCGTAATGTAGCAAATAACAAATTCTAACATCGGTCTATTTATACAAAATTCAAACATAATATTCATCTTCTTTACGTTATTCAAGCTTTAGACATTGCAAAACAAACGGGAAACGATCTTTATTGAAGAAATATCTTTTTTCGTCTTGGAAGATGCACGTGGAAAATGCTATGTTGATCATTTTTCCGTATATGGATAATGTGACCTTATTTTGTTATAAACGCGCTAATTTGCATACTATAACAACCATTCCGTAGTAAGAATCCAGTAATTTACATATGTATTACCCAAGATGCAGCTGGCCATTCATTTTCGGGTTTCTCAATGTTTTTCATGTAGTAAACGTAATTAAAAAGAGGCACGAATGTCAATTAATACACAAAGCACTGCGGGTTTTTAAAAACGGCAATAACTATTATTACGTATCAATAGTGATCGATTTTAAACACGAAACCGATGAAAAAATGGTGACACTGTCAAAAGATATCAAGATCGACCACGTCTGATTGTATATGCAACTTCTTTGCGATATCAAAGTACCGGGAGTGATTCACTCCCGCTCTGCTACATTACGAGTAATGGGACTCAATTCGTACCCTCGCCAAAAAAAAAGCGAGGGTACGATTATTTGTTCTGGTGAATGAAGAAAAACTTTGTTGAAAGGGGGGGGGGGCTAGAGTGGGCCCATTAACAGGTTAACAATATTTTATTTATAGATCTTGCCCCCCCCCCTAATTGTACATTCTAAAGGAAGAAGACGAGAGATTATTATCTGGATATAAAAGTGGTCAATGTAGTTCGTTTACTATTGATCACGTGGTCTGTCAACACTGAGATTGCGGGTTCGATTCTCACTGCAGGCACGGTGTACTCTACTCCAATCTTAATTGACAAGGATTGCCAGTTTTCCTACCGCAAGTCGGGGGTTCTCTCCGGGTACTCCGGCTTCCTCCCCCAATAAAAACTGGACGCCATGAAATAGCTGAAAAATTGCTGAAAGTGGCGTTAAAACACCATTCAAACAAACAAACATCATTTGATCAATTGAGTGGCTAAACATTCCTTCAAAAGTCATGATTTAGCATGAAAACAAACTGGATAGGCTTAAAAAGAACAAGATCTCGGGCTTACACCGATGAAGCGACTTATATTATTTTGGTTAAAAGTAGTATGACGCGGTGAAAAAAGATTTAAACATGTTTGAAACGATGAAATCGCAGGTACGTTTTTCCATTTTTTTATGTTTTGAATTTAATACAGGGAATAAAATATTTTAAAAGACGATTAAGCATAGATATGAGAATAGATATATTAAGTTCTTTAATCTCTTATTTTTTATTTTTGTCCATCTAATTTAATGAATTAGTGAAAAAAGCAAATGTCGAATATTAAAATGATAAAATCACCTTTTAAGATAAATTTTTTTTCCAAATCTACCTTTTCAGTATATAGAATATTCATTTAGCTGTCGTTTTGTGCCAAAAGTGTATCTTTAACCTACTGCATTAACAATATTAATTTGATTTTAATTGCCTAGCCAGAGAAAGTAGGATACGGAATAAACCAGCTCAATGATAAGATTAAAACCATAAATATGACTTTTTAAATACTATTAAATACTGCTAATCGATTGCATAAGGGTACCCTTTATTTATTTGTTTGTTTGTTTGTTTGTGGGATTTTGTTTAACGCCACTTTCAGCAATTTTTCAGCTATATCATGGCGTCCAGTTTTTATTGGGGGAGGAAGCCGGAGTACCCGAAGAAAACCATCGACCTGCGGTAGGAAAACTGGCAATCCTTGTCAATTAAGATTGGAGTCGAGTACACCCTACCTGCAGTGAGAATCGAACCCGCAATCTCAGTGTTGACAGACCACGTGATCAATATAGACTACCTTGACCATTCGGCCACCGAGGCCCTTATTTATTTGTAACGTAATAACCTACTGCGTTTAAACAATATATTTTAAAAATTGATTTTCTGGGTTTATATAAAGCATGAAGTGTTGACAGACCACGTGATCAATATAGACTACCTTGACCATTCGGCCACCGAGGCCCTTATTTATTTGTAACGTAATAACCTGCTGCGTTTAAACAATATATTTTAAAAATTGATTTTCTGGGTTTATATAAAGCATGAAGAGTAAGATATATGCAAATTAATTTTGATTCTTGTGCCTAAAATATGCAATATACAAATTGCGATACACAATAACTGTCGAATAAAAGCTTTGAAACTATGCTTTTTGTTTGTATACATTTGAATGTATGCGCCTCTTATTCAATTATGTATCTCAAACGAAGTTGGAAGACATATTGCTTTTGTCTGACATTTTACTTCCCCTTCTTTTCTTCTCTTCAGCTGATATTGTGAGCTAAATTTCACTGTAAGTCGCATCCTAATACACTTATAGGTTATATTAAATAGGCATATCTAGTAGTGCATTCCACCTGTCAGGAGGTTCATAGTGGGTTCTTGGTGAAAGAGGTTAAAGGATGTCGCCATATTGTTGTGAGTCTGTCTGTCTGTCTGACAGTCCGTCTACAACAAATCGTGTCCGGGCTATATCATTTTATCGTCAGGTAGGCTTTTTGATGTTTTGACATGTGGGTAGATTATAACTAATTGATGCATCGCATCGCATGCCATGGATGATGACCTTTAACTTTGAGCCCCAAAGGTCACATCATTGCTTTTTGATTGACTACTTCGTGTCTGCAATATAACTGTGTTGTCTTTTTGAGATAGGTCTTTGATTGTTTTTTGCGTGTTTGAATGGTGTTTAATTCCAATTTCAGCAGTTTAGCAGCTGGATGCAAGGCGTCCAGTTTTTATTGGTTGAGGAAGCCAGATTACTCGGAGAAACTCCTTTTTAGACCGGTCACTGCTGTTAACTTACTAAAACTTCAAAAATATTCAAAGGTAAACTTTGGTACAATTTTTTATACACTTCTTGATATGAACGAAAGTAATTTTTTAGACAATAAAAATATCATCCAATCAAAAATTACGCCTAGTTTTGGGCGTAATGGTAACGAGTTGAGTATAGAGATGAATCCAGACGCTCAAATGTAATTAAGCGTCTGGATGATCGAGACTACTATTTATAACTAGTCTCGATAACCCAGACGCATTTAATTTCGCTACCAATAGATGGAGACAAAACAATGATTCTATTTTTAGGGCCCTATTTTTAGACCAGGAAAACCATGCAAACAGGTATATACTTATAAAATCACGTCACAGTACGATTCTCTCTTGATTGGGCATAACAATAATATTTGTTTAATTAATTGATAAAGTAATACATTATAAAAATATTCAAGTTTAAACTGTGGTACAATTTTTATACACTTTTGATATGAACGGAATTAATTTTTTAGACAATAAAAATATCATCCAATAAAAAATTACGCCCAGTTTTGGGCGTAATGATAACGAGTTCAATATAGAGATGAATCCAGACGCACAAATGCAATTACGCGTGTGGATGATCGAGACCAATTTTATAACAAGTAGGTTACAATAAACCAACTATTTAACATTGCATCTTCCATATGGGGTACCTGCAATTAAGATTTTATGTGTAAAAATCCCCTCAAATTAAACCCCCGAAAGCAGTTGCTTGTGTAAGGTGACATGTTAAAACTACATTATTAACAAATAACAAAATATAGTTCGTGCGGCTGAAATGACCGAAAATTTTGGGTGAAAAAATCAGCTCTGAATGAAACAAACAAACTGTCTGACCTCCCCCTTTTTTTAAAAAAAGCTCTATTTTCCCGGCTCTTATAAATGTTCCCTCAAATATAGAAGATTTGTAATCAATTATGTTTCTATTTTAAAATTTTACTATTTTCAGAACCCCAACATCCAATCAGATGCATCCGTGTATTTTCTTCTGATTACTATCTTGGGTTCAAAAATTTCCCGGTGTAATGTAAACACATATTTGGTTTATTGTAACCTATAGAAAGCACTTAAAGTGTCTGAATAAGTCCAAACGTTGAGGTATCATCCGTGGACAATATCCACGTGTTTACCAAAATGAAATAAAGTTATCTTCGAGGGTTGTTAGTTTATTTAAATTTTCAGGAGGCCACCCTCTCTCAAAATTGCATGCTTTTTAAGGTGTATTTTTACAATAATGTGTTGCTGTTTAGTAATATGCGAGTTATCATTCTTGTTTTCAGTTGTTATTTGTCTATTATATACACGGATAACGCCTGTGATAATATTCTTCTTTAACATCTTTCCTCGGAAAAATATTTAGAGGCCGAAAACGAAAATTTGTGGAATTTGTGAAAATCTACATTTTTGAAACAGACTATAACAAACTTTGATACTACTTGTTCGGTCTAATTATATGTTTGTTTGTCATGAGTAGTCCTGCTGAAGGTAACTACATTAAAATTTTAGAAAGTTGATGTCAATCGTAAACACAGCATACAACAATGTTTGAAACCCAAAAAATTACATTTGGCCGAAAATTGGTTAAGGCCAAAAAGTAGGCTTAAAAACTTAATCATAGCCTAAAATAATTGTTTTTGGTGTCAAACGCTGCATTTAAATGTGTAGCACAATTGTTTTGCTAAAAAGCAGTAGCAATCGTTACTTAACAGGCCTTACAAACTCGTCTTTGTTGCCCACCCTAGTTTTCCTATTGAAAAATGCGTATTTTCAGAAATAGACTATATTTTTTTAACACTTCGTTTTACATGAACAATCTGTACATATAACTTGTCATTCTGTGACGAAAACACATGTGAAAATTAACAATGAATTAATAAATCAAGTATAAGGAAAAAATCCAGTCTCCCTATAGGTTACAATAAACCAACTATTTAACATTGCATCTTCCATATGAGGTACCTGCAATTAAGATTTTATGTGTAAAAATCCCCTCAAATTAAACCCCCGAAAGCAGTTGCTTGTGTAAGCTGACATGTTAAACTGCATTATTAACAAATAAAAAAATATAGTTCGTGCGGCTGAAATGACCGAAAATTTTGGGTGAAAAAATCAGCACTGAATGAAACAAACAAACTGTCTGACCTCCCCCTTTTTTTAAAAACGCTCTATTTTTCCGGCTCTTATAAATGTTCCCCCAAATATAGAAGATTTTTAATCAATTATGTTTCTATTTTAAAATTTTGCTATTTTTAGAACCCCAACATCCAATCAGATGCATCCGTGTATTTTCTTCTGATTACTATCCTACTGCATTAACAATATTAATTTGATTTTAATTGCCTAGCCAGAGAAAGTAGGATACGGAATAAACCAGCTCAATGATGCGATTAAAACCAGAAATATGACTTTTTTAATACTATTAAATACTGCTAATCGATTGCATAAGGGTGCCCTTTATTTATTTGTTTGTTTGTTTGTGGGATTTTGTTTAACGCCACTTTCAGCAATTGTTCAGCTATATCATGGCGTCCAGTTTTTATTGGGGGAGGAAGCCGGAGTACCCGAAGAAAACCATCGACCTGCGGTAGGAAAACTGGCAATCCTTGTCAATTAAGATTGGAGTCGAGTACACCCTACCTGCAGTGAGAATCGAACCCGCAATCTCAGTGTTGACAGACCACGTGATCAATAGTAGACTACCTTGACCATTCGGCCACCGAGGCCCTTATTTATTTGTAACGTAATAACCTACTGCGTTTAAACAATATATTTTAAAAATTGATTTTCTGGGTTTGTATAAAGCATGAAGAGTAAGATATATGCAAATTAATTTTGATTCTTGTGCCTAAAATATGCAATATACAAATTGCGATACACAATAACTGTCAAATAAAAGCTTTGAAACTATGCTTTTTGTTTGTATGTATTTGAATATATGCGCCTCTTATTCAATTATGTATCTCAAACGAAGTTGGAAGACATTGCTTTTGTCTGACATTTTACTTCCCCTTCTTTTCTTCTCTTCAGCTGATATTGTGAGCTAAATTTCACTGTAAGTCGCATCCTAATACACTTATAGGTTATATTAAATAGGCATATCTAGTAGTGCATTCCACTCTTCAGGAGGTTCATAGTGGGTTCTTGGTGAAAGAGGTTAAAGGAGGTCGCCATATTGTTGTCTGTCTGTCTGTCTGTCTGTCTGTCTGACAGTCCGTCTAAAACAAATCGTGTCCGGGCTATAACATTTTATCGTCAGGTAGGCTTTTTGATGTTTTGACATGTGGGTAGATTATAACTAATTGATGCATCGCATCGCATGCCATGGATGATGACCTTTAACTTTGAGCCCCAAAGGTCACATCATTGCTTTTTGATTGACTACTTCGTGTCTGCAATATAACTGTGTTGTCTTTTTGAGATAGGTCTTTGATTGCTTTTTGCGTGTTTGAATGGTGTTTAATGCCAATTTCAGCAGTTTAGCAGCTGGATGCAAGGCGTCCAGTTTTTATTGGTTGAGGAAGCCAGAGTACTCGGAGAAACTCCGTCTCCGTTTTCTAGACCGGTCACTGCTGTTAACTTACTAAAACAAGGGTTCTTTGTACATAGGTTGACATTATACTTTCATAAGTTCTACGGTCGTTAACATGACTTAATTTATCCCTATTGGAAATCAATCTAACAAAACGGTCGGACATTTTCGCTGAGTCATAGGTAGTCTTTTATATTCCTGGATTTGATTTTTTCCTTGACATGACAACGAGAAAGTCGACGGATGTCTAATTATAGGCAGGCACTGCTTACTTGTCCGGAGCACCTCAGTGCACCCATGGTTTTTATTGAGTTCGGGTTACTCACTTTCCGTTTTTGGTTTTTATTCTGGTAATATGCAAGCGAAGCGAAGCTCTCTAATGTACAGAGTCTGCCAAATTGACGAGACCCAAAATATGATCATTGAAAAAAAAAACTGGGCTACTAGGAATGCATTGGGTATTTTCGCTTTTTTTTTACAAACGGCTACAAAATCAAATCTTTACTTATTGTTGATGCTTTTATTTTCTCGATAAAAAATAACCAATGAACGACCTCTTCCTCTCTGTTTTAAATAAATATTGCTTTCTCTCACGAGATTTCGATACAGTGGTGACCCTTGAACCTAGACATATCGTCTGCACGACAATAAATATTGGTCACAGATCCATACACTCTCCGGCACAGAGAACATAACTGGTTCCCAGAGGTGATTGTGGTTGACGTAGGATACCCAGAATCATTTGCGTGGAGATTGAGATCCATAGTAATTGGTCTTTCTTCGCGAGCTTTTCAGGTAGTGCCTGTTTCATATTAGCGAGCACAGCTCGCAGCGGGCAGGTCTACGGCAATTATGTGATCAAAATGAAATCACGTGATCAAAATCTGCTTAATGCTGATATTGATTTTTTTCCTCCGGAAGTTGATATCGTCAAAAAACTGTAACAAAGTGAATGAAGAAAAGTACTAAAAATAATTTTAAGAAAGACTTGAAAATAAAGTTGACATAAAAAAAAATAAATGTTATATTTAAAATTAACAACAAAAATTTCATACTATTTTTTTGCAATCTCTAAATCGATCTTTAAAAACTGACAATCAAATTACATTTCATGTGACGTCATCGTTACAAAGAAAGACGTCACGTGACCACTGGAATTTAGGGCACTTTTAGGGTGTTCGGAAGTTACGTCAATTATGAAATGCACATTAAATATTGATAATAAAGGACTATATTGTCTGTGCTCGCATTTTGGCAATGCCTACTCCATATTATATGTTTGTCTATATCAGGATTTGTAATTGCCCCTTGACTTTCGGCTTTGGTTTTGGACCTTTGACCTTAAGATTTAAGCTTTTTGTCTTTTGAGGTGGGCGTTTGATATATATTTGGGCATGTGGATAGACTATTGGAATTTAACACGTTTGATATTTGTGTTGGTGACATTTGACCTCATACTTCAACCTTGACATATTTGCTTTTTTATTGCATACCGATATTCCTGTTGGGGCTATAAGTTGTTTTTCATTTTTGAGGTCAAATCTCAATCTATTTACAGCGGGTCCCAAAAAGATGATCTTCCTGATATTTAATTTCATGATTAAGCAATAAGCGGTTTTATACATTATTTCTCAGATCAATCACGGAGAGAGATTACGGAAGCCGGCAAACGGGTGGTTAAACCATAAATTTTAAATGATTTTTATATTTTTAATAAAACGATGTAGATTTGTGTTAATAGTCTCTTTCCAGATTCGTGAGTTTGTTGTGTAACTTCATGTGCCTACATGTGTAATACGCGATGAAAATCATGTTGTACTTCGCTAAATTAAGACCAATCTGTTCGAATGATATAATATTGTCATTTAGTGACTACATCTTACACGCTTTCCTTTTCAGTTTTTATGTAAAAGATAACCGTAGAATTCTCAAAATACCTGCAACCGATGTTTTAAATAATTAGACATAGAAAGTCCAAGCGTTACACTTTAACATGACGTATTCATGCTTGGGATAACTTCTCATTTGTACTCTAATTCACTATTTACATTTTCGCTCTGTGTCTTTATTATAAATTGTTGGCAGCCCAAGTTTGGACAAATTCATACCTTGTACTTGGAAGTTTACATAAATATATTGGTCTGCCCAGTAGATTTTTATGTTCGTATTGTTTCGTTCTTATAGTATTTAATGTCGACATAGTATGAACTATTTGTAAAATTTAATTGCTAGTTATGTTGTTATTTGTTGATGGCTACGAACTCACTGGCAGCGGGTAAAGCATTATCCATATTCAACAAAGATTTCCGCTTAAGCCCTCTTCTATGATTGTCTTAATTACAGCATTTATTCTATGTTTAATGCCTCACTATGGTTTTAAGATGAATTAAAGCGCTGCTTCATTGCTTATTACTTTGTTCCATATGTTGATTTTGTGTCGAGAATTTATACACCTAGGTCCTATTGTAGTAACAATTGTGGACTTTTTGTTGAATATTCAAAGATATACACACATTAGTTGTACAAAGTTATTGAAATGTTTCATTTGGAAGTATGCAACTAATTACTGGAGAAATTAAATCGTGCCAAGGACCTTTTATTCATCGTATCATAAAAACATGAGCTGGTTGTTTTCCGTATCATTTTTTCCGTAAATACGTAAACAAAACCGACTCAAACTCCTAATAAACTGGAATGAGAGGAATATTTTTGGCATGAAAGAAAGTTAGATAAATGTTCTTTTAAACAAAAACACTTGATATAGAAATATATTTTTAAAAATGCGTAAATTTTGCATTTATTTGTTAAAATTTGTTATTTAAGTACATTTGTAAAATATATTCAGTTTTAAAATTAAAATATTAGTTTAAAAACAATTGATTATGTTAATTGACAAATATATGCTAAATCCTTTTTACTAAACTGTATTTACTATAGTGAGTTTTTAAAAAAGAAATTCGAAAAAAGTCACCGGTATACTTATTTGTCTTAACTTGTTTATATCTTTTTTCATCGTGTCATAGTACTTTTCACCAAAATGATGCATGTCGGTTGATCGGTGTGGGGCTAAGCGCGGTGGTAAGTTATGTCCCTTTGGAGTTAGTCTGGTTTCCGGTCTATCATCTTTCGTTATATTTGTATATTCCGAAGGCATACTGAATATTACGTCGGGAACCAACCTACTATGGAGTATACTAAAAAATATCCAAGGAGGTTATGAATAAAAGCAAAATTACAGTTTTAAGGTTACGGGGATCACTAGATCGACGTAACGGAAAAATCTGGCAACTATTGCCATTTGTGTTCTATCTCTCGTTTTTCGTAATCTGTGTACATTTTGAAATGCAATATTGTCATCTATTTTTAGTTAAGATTCTATTAACTCCTTTACAACCGTTTCAGTATTCTCATTTTCAGTCCCTCGAAAATCAGATTGTATTTCATCGAATGTTTTTGCAGTTTCAACAGTTCCTCGTGTAATTTTTCGTTCTCTCAGAGTAAGTAAACTCGGTCTTCATCCACTTCGGGCAATCGCCTGTCTATGTCATCATGGTGTCTTTACTCATTTTGTAATGTGTTGCCGTGTTTACGAAAACTTTTTTACATACTTTCGATGTCGTGTTTAATATCGTTAAGCCCACCCTCGAATGAAATCAATCTCTAGTTTAAAGTATCTAAAATGTGAAATTTTGACAACTGTTGGCTAATTTGGTGTTGAAAATGTTCAAATCTTTGGTTTAGTACAGTAAGTTTCGACATCAGCATATCGAACGCAATGACTGGTTGGTTGATATTTGTGGGTTATGTTGAATTACAAGATTCTAGGATGGAGCTGATATTACTGAGATCCAGCTTGTCCAACTGGTAAAGCCGGTGAGCTTTGATTCGGGGATTCACCCGAGGTCTGTTGAAAGAAGGGGGATGTTCCGGTGCACTTGCCTCATGCGTGTCAAAGGGGTTCGTTAATATGAAACTGTTCATACCATAAGTCATTAGGTTGATTTAGAAACTGTGACATGTCGTGGAATTGTGGCGTGGATGTGGCTATTATCACTGGTTGTTTAGTTGGGGGTGTCAAGTCCGTGTTCGAATTTGTATTCCTTCTCCTTTTGTTTTGTTTGGAATTCTTGCCAATTTACCTTTTAACATTTAGTCTCCTTGAGCCGTCTTTCCACTTTTTCTAGTATCGTTCAACCCCCTTTCTAACATAGAGACTCATATCTCAGCTCATAACTCCATACCGTAAATTTCGTGTCTGCTCAGTCCGCCATATTTAATCCCAATCTGGAACATATGAAAGTTTTTTAAGGTTACGGGGTAGAATCAGACAGTTTTTTTTAAGATTCCAGGGTAGAATAAGGAACATATATAAGGACATATTGTCTATATATTTTTTACTGATTCTGCGCCGTAAACCTTACAAAAGCATAATTATATGTTCCTGATTCTACACTGTAACCGTTTCCTAAATAAGACGTTTTATATATGTTGAACTTCCTGGTTATATGCCGTAACCTTAAAACTGTCTTGTATATGTTTCTGATTCTTCCCCATAGCCCCTAAATACTGTCTTGTATATTTTCCCAATTTTACCCCGTAACCTTAAAAAACTGTCTTATATATGTTCCTGATTTCACCCTATACCATTACAACTGTAATCTTTTTTTTTATTCATAACCTCTTTGCTTTGATTTTAGTCTCGATCACCCAGACGCATATATAATAGCGTCTGGGATCACCTTGCGGTAATTCCATTACCAATAGGTGGAGACAAAACAATGATTCTATTTTTAGGGCCTTATTTGTAGATCGGGAAAACCATGCAACCATGTCTATACTTATAAAATGACGTCACAGTAAGATTCTCTCTTGATTGTGCATAACAATAATATTTAAGTAGTTTGTGAACCAGTTTAGTAAGTTGCCTGAAATTCCATAATTTTGCAATTTAAAAAGCAAGCCTTTATGCCAAACTCGATCAAAGGCTTTGCTTATATCACAGAATACCGCCCTTATTTCTTTACCACTGTCAAGGGCCCTCCCAAAATCATTAGAAATATTAACAAGTTGGTTTATTGCCGAGTCTCCTTTAATAAACCCAGATTGGTTAGGAGTAATAATTTTATATTGTGTTAAATAATTATGTACATGTTTGTAAACACATCTTTCCAAGCACTTGGCCATTATACTTAAAAGGGATATTGGCCTGTAGTTTTTAATTTCACTGGGATTATTACTTTTAAAAACCGGTGTAACATTAGCTTTTTTCCACTCTTTGGGAAAATAAGCTCTATTTAATGATAAGTTAAAAAGTCTACACAGTGGAGATTTTAACTGGGCTGCTGCCTCCATTAAAAGACGTGGGCTAATAAGGTCAGGACCTGTAGCTTTAGCGGGATTTAGAATTTTTAACACATCTTCAACTTCATTTTCTGAAATCACAATATTACTTAAATTGTGCCCAGGAGTTATAAGTTTTGGAAGTTCAACTCTAGAGTCGTCAAGCTCGGTTTGCGATATAAAGAAGTCATTTTACTCATTTGCCTTGTCAGTATCTTCGAAAATTAACGTGTCGTTTTTAATTAAAGGAGGGATGCCTGATTTTACCGGCTTTATACCTGAAATCTGGTTACAAAGTTTCCACCAAGATGTGGACGACGAGTCTACATTAGACAATTGATTGATGAGTTTAGTTTGATATGCATCGCGTGCTTTACGCACAACAGACGTTACTTTGTTTCTTATATGTCGGAATTTATTCCAGTCTAAAGGATTATTATGACGTTTTGCTTTCGAATGAGCACGATTTTTTTCTGATAAGTCTTCTTATGTCATTAGTATCAGATTTACGTATGGTTACTATTTTATTAGGAATTGTCTTTTCAGCAGCACGTATTATGTTACTGGTGATACCTAGGGTGATTTCGTCAATATTATCACTATTAAATATACTGTCCCAATTAACTACGGCTAGATTCTGTCTAAACTCATTAAAGTTACCTTTATTATATAACCATACCTTACGCTTAAAGGATTTACAATCGGGTTTAGGGGTGTTTAAGAAGCCTACAACGGGGCAGTGATATCTTACTTGATCCAGTAGGGGAGGACCTACTCCAGAATATGGCACAAAGTTTAAATTGTTTGATATCACTAGGTCAAGTAGGGACGATGAGTTTTCTGTAAAATAAGTAGGTTCATCGATAAGTTGATGAAGACTATAATTGGTAAAAAGTCGTTTCATTTTTGAATTATCTGTTAATTGATTTTCATTAAAATCACCTGTTATCAATATGTAGTCTATATTACAATCATTCACAGCTGACTCTATCGAACCTTCTACTTTCGCCCATGTCTCGATGTTACTATGCGGTGGTATATAGAAAGTGCCGTATAGTACCCGTTTACGGTTTATGATTAATTGAACCCATATAGCTTCTATGCCCATGGGTTCCAAATCGTTACGTCTTGTGGGATGAATATTATCTCGCACATAAACAATGACCCCGCCACCATTTTTGTTACCCGCCCTGTCTTTACGGAAGGGCTTATGGTAATTATAGAGTTCGATGGAATCATCTGTAGTATTTGAATTCAACCAGGTTTCAGTAAATGACAAAATATCAAAATCTTTATATTCAGGAGATATTAGGTCAAATTTTGGCAATAGGCTTTGTATATTAAGGTGTATAAAGGAAATAGATGTATGAAATTTCTCACTTATACTACTAATATCTGACTCTGTTGTTGAGCGTATACTTGACTGATCATCCTCAGTCGGACCAGGGTTAATTTCTACACCGCTTACAATTAACAAAGTCATGACTACAAGTAATATGAAAAATGTACTTAGGATACAACCTACTTAAATGCTAGATATTAACGTGTTGTGTCAAATGGCAGCTGCTCTGCATGGAAGCCAATTAAAGCAGGGGTTCCCCAAGGGTCTATATTAGGTCCACTCTTGTTTGTTTCTTTTATTTATAAACGACATAGTCACTGAGATCGGTGCCAGCATCAAATTATTTGCTGATGATAAAGTTTATATTTAATTGTCGATACCCCTGAAAGATTACTAAACAGTGATCTTGACAAAATACACGAATGGTCAAATAAGTGGCTAGTCAACTTCAATCCACAGAAGACGGAAACTTTATTACTCTCTCGTAAGCTAATGAAACCGGTACATCCTACTCCGTTTATGAATAATTATGACATACAAGAGGTTCATTGTCATAAACATTTGGGTATTTACTTTTCTAAAGATGGTATGTGGTACGATCACATTAATTATATAGTAAAAAAGGCTTATACTAGAATAAATATTCTGCGCAAATTTCGACTTTGTCTTGATCGACACGTTTTAAAAAAAATTAACCTTTCTTTTATTAGACCTTTATTGGAATATTGGGATGTAATATGGGACAACACCAATAAAAGTTTAGTGAATAAAATAGAAAATGTTCAAATAGAAGCCATGAGAATTGTAACGGGAGGTACTAAATTAACTTCTACTGAAAAATTATATAAAGAAACGGGATGGGAATCGCTTTCAGACAGACGAGAGACCCACAAACTTGTATTCTTTTACAAAATGATTAACTTCGAAACCCCAGATTATTTGCGGGAATTGGTACCTTCATCAATTGGCAATACGCATACACATTATACCCGTCAATCACAAAATATTATTGAGGTCGGCACAAGAACAAATTTTTACTCGGAATATTTCCTGCCGTCGACCATAAAATTATGGAACAGATTACCCCTGTATACTCGAAATTCTACATCGTTAAATATCTTCAAACAACGAATAAGTAAACGTGTCATAAAGCCTCCAGATTATTACTACATTGGAACCCGACTGGGACAGGTATTACACACCAGATTGCGACTGGGGAGTAGCTCGCTAAATGAACACCTCTGCGTACGAAATCTGGTGGACTCTTCTAACTGCACATGCGGACAAGTTGAAACCTCCTCACATTTCCTCTTAAATTGTACAAAATATGATACCATTAGAGAGGAACTAAAATTATCAATCCCATTTTCAATTCCAATTGATTCCCACCTTTTACTTTTCGGGTCAAATTTACTAAATACAATCCAAAATAAAGAAATCTTTTTAAAAGTCCAGAAGTTTATTTTAAAAAGCAAACGATTTGTCACTTCTCTAGAAAAATAATTTTAAAGTTGCATACATTTACTCCAACATCCTAATGTTTTTGTTTTACTATTAATGTTGTCATAATTCTATGTTTTTCTTCTACATTATATATAGCATGTATATTATACCTTGTGATTTTTATTACTAATGTATGTTGAAACCACACAAGAATGCAAATAACTGTTACGAGCTTTTACTTTATGTGATATATATTTATTTAGGAGATGGATTAATATAAGCTGTTTCAGCTTGTTTCCAAATCCTTTTGTGTTATAATTTGTATTGTGATATGTATTTGCAATTGCAAGATTTCAAATAAAATATGTTTAAACTAACAATAATATTTGTTTATTTAATTGATAAAGTAATATTTTATAAAAATATTCAAAGGTAAACTTTGATACAATTTTTTATACACTTCTTGTTATGAACGGAAGTAATTTTTTAGACAATAAAAATATCATCCAATCAAAAATTACGCCTAGTTTTGGGCGTAATGGTAACGAGTTGAGTATAGAGATGAATCCAGACGCTCAAATGTAATTAAGCGTCTGGATGATCGAGACTACTATTTATAACTAGTCTCGATCACCCAGACGCATTTAATTTCGCTACCAATAGATGGAGACAAAACAATGATTCTATTTTTAAGGGCCCTATTTTTAGACCAGGAAAACCATGCAAACAGGTATATACTTATAAAATCACGTCACAGTACGATTCTCTCTTGATTGGGCATAACAATAATATTTCTTTAATTAATTGATAAAGTAATATATTATAAAAATATTCAAGTTTAAACTGTGGTACAATTTTTATACACTTTTGATATGAACGGAATTAATTTTTTAGACAATAAAAATATCATCCAATCAAAAATTACGCCCAGTTTTGGGCGTTATGATAACGAGTTCAATATAGAGATGAATCCAGACGCACAAATGCAATTACGCGTGTGGATGATCGAGACCAATTTTATAACAAGTAGGTACAATAAACCAACTATTTAACATTGCATCTTCCATATGGGGTACCTGCAATTAAGATTTTATGTGTAAAAATCCCCTCAAATTAAACCCCCGAAAGCAGTTGCTTGTGTAAGCTGACATGTTAAACTACAGTATTAACAAATAAAAAAATATAGTTCGTGCGGCTGAAATGACCGAAAATTTTGGGTGAAAAAATGAAACAAACAAACTGTCTGCCCTCCCCCTTTTTTTAAAAAAAGCTCTATTTTCCCGGCTCTTATAAATGTTCCCCCAAATATAGAAGATTTTTAATCAATTATGTTTCTATTTTAAAATTTTGCTATTTTTAGAACCCCAACATCCAATCAGATGCATCCGTGTATTTTCTTCTGATTACTATCTTGGGTTCAAAAATTTCCCAGTGTAATGTAAACAAATATTTGGTTTATTGTAACCTATAGAAAGCACTAAAAGTGTCCGAATCAGTCCAAAACGTTGAGGTATCATCCGTGGACAATATCCACGTGTTTACCAAAATGAATTAAAGTTATCTTCGAGGGTTGTTAGTTTATTTGAATTTTCAGGAGGCCACCCTCTCTCAAAATTGCATGCTTTTTTAAGGTGTATTTTTACAATAATGTGTTGCTGTTTAGTAATATGCGAGTTATCATTCGTGTTTTCAGTTGTTATTTGTCTATTATATACACGGATAACGCCTGGGATAATATTCTTCTTTAACATCTTTCCTCGGAAAAATATTTAGAGGCCGAAAACGAAAATTTGTGGAATTTGTGAAAATCTACATTTTTGAAACAGACTATAACAAACTTTGATACTACTTGTTCGGTCTAATTATATGTTTGTTTGTCATGAGTAGTCCTGCTGAAGGTAACTACATTAAAATTTTAGAAAGTTGATGTCAATCGTAAACACAGCATACAACAATGTTTGAAACCCAAAAAATTACATTTGGCCGAAAATTGGTTAAGGCCAAAAAGTCGGCTTAAAAACTTAATCATAGCCTAAAATAATTGTTTTTGGTGTCAAACGCTGCATTTAAATGTGTAGCACAATTGTTTTTCTAAAAAACAGTAGCAATCGTTACTTAACAGGCCTTACAAACTCGTCTTTGTAGCCCACCCAAGTTTTCCTATTCAAAAATGCGTATTTTCAGAAATAGACTACATTTTTTTAACACTTCGTTTTACATGAACAATCTGTACATATAACTTGTCATTCTGTGACGAAAACACATGTGAAAATTAACAATGGATTAATAAATCAAGTATAAGGAAAAAAATCCAGTCTCCCTATAGATAGCACTAAAAGTGTCCGAATCAGTCCAAAACGTTGAGGTATCATCCGTGGACAATATCCACGTGTTTACCAAAATGAATTAAAGTTATCTTCGAGGGTTGTTAGTTTATTTGAATTTTCAGGAGGTCACCCTCTCTCAAAATTGCATGCTTTTTGAAGGTGTATTTTTACAATAATGTGTTGCTGTTTAGTAATATGCGAGTTATCATTCGTGTTTTCAGTTGTTATTTGTCTATTATATACACGGAGAACGCCTGGGATAATATTCTTCTTTAACATCTTTCCTCGGAAAAATATTTAGAGGCCGAAAACGAAAATTTGTGGAATTTGTGAAAATCTACATTTTTGAAACAGACTATAACAAACTTTGATACTACTTGTTCGATCTAATTATATGTTTGTTTGTCATGAGTAGTCCTGCTGAAGGTAACTACATTAAAATTTTAGAAAGTTGATGTCAATCGTAAGCACAGCATACAACAATGTTTGAAACCCAAAAAATTACATTTGGCCGAAATTGGTTAAGGGCAAAAAGTCGGCTTAAAAACTTAATCATAGCCTAAAATAATTGTTTTTGGTGTCAAACGCTGCATTTACATGTGTAGCACAATTGTTTTGCTAAAAAACAGTAGCAATCGTTACTTAACAGGCCTTACAAACTCGTCTTTGTAGCCCACCCTAGTTTTCCTATTGAAAAATGCGTATTTTCAGAAATAGACTATATTTTTTTAACACTTCGTTTTACATGAACAATCTGTACATATAACTTGTCATTCTGTGACGGAAACACATGTGAAAATTAACAATGGATTAATAAATCAAGTATAAGGAAAAAAATCCAGTCTCCCTATAGGTTACAATAAACCAACTATTTAACATTGCATCTTCCATATGGGGTACCTGCAATTAAGATTTTATGTGTAAAAATCCCCTCAAATTAAACCCCCAAAAGCAGTTGCTTGTGTAAGCTGACATGTTAAACTACATTATTAACAAATAAAAAAATATAGTTCGTGCGGCTGAAATTACCGACAATTTTGGGTGAAAAAATCAGCTCTGAATGAAACAAACAAACTGTCTGCCCTCCCCCTTTTTTTAAAAAAAGCTCTATTTTCCCGGCTCGTATAAATGTTCCCCCAAATATAGAAGATTTTTAATCAAGTATGTTTCTATTTTAAAATTTTAATATTTTTAGAACCCCAACATCCAATCAGATGCATCCGTGTATTTTCTTCTGATTACTATCTTGGGTTCAAAAATTTCCCGGTGTAATGTAAACAAATATTGGGTTTATTGTAACCTATAGAAAGCACTAAAAGTGTCCGAATCAGTCCAAAATGTTGAGGTATCATCCGTGGACAATATCCACGTGTTTACCAAAATGAAATAAAGTTATCTTCTAGGGTTGTTAGTTTATTTGAATTTTCAGAAGGCCACCCTCTCTCAAAATTGCATGTTTTTAAGGTGTATTTTTACAATAATGTGTTGCTGTTTAGTAATATGCGAGTTATCATTCGTGTTTTCAGTTGTTATTTGTCTATTATATACACGGATAACGCCTGGGATAATATTCTTCTTTAACATCTTTCCTCGGAAAAATATTTAGAGGCCAAAAACAAAAATTTGTGGAATTTGTGAAAATCTTCATTTTTGAAACAGACTATAACAAACTTTGATACTACTTGTTCGGTCTAATTATATGTTTGTTTGTCATGAGTAGTCCTGCTGAAGGTAACTACATTAAAATTTTAGAAAGTTGATGTCAATCGTAAACACAGCATACAACAATGTTTGAAACCCAACAAATTACATTTGGCCGAAAATTGGTTAAGGCCAAAAAGTCGGCTTAAAAACTTAATCATAGCCTAAAATAATTGTTTTTGGTGTCAAACGCTGCATTTAAATGTGTAGCACAATTGTTTTGCTAAAAAACAGTAGCAATCGTTACTTAACAGGCCTTACAAACTCGTCTTTGTAGCCCACCCTAGTTTTCCTATTGAAAAATGCGTATTTTCAGAAATAGACTATATTTTTTTAACACTTCGTTTTACATGAACAATCTGTACATATAACTTGTCATTCTGTGACGGAAACACATGTGAAAATTAACAATGGATTAATAAATCAAGTATAAGGAAAAAAATTTAGTCTCCCTATAGGTTACAATAAACCAACTATTTAACATTGCATCTTCCATATGGGGTACCTCCAATTAAGATTTTATGTGTAAAAATCCCCTTAAATTAAACCCCCAAAAGCAGTTGCTTGTGTAAGCTGACATGTTAAACTACATTATTAACAAATAAAAAAATATAGTTCATGCGGCTGAAATTACCGACAATTTTGGGTGAAAAAATCAGCACTGAATGAAACAAACAAACTGTCTGCCCTCCCCCTTTTTTTAAAAAAAGCTCTATTTGCCCGGCTCTTATAAATGTTCCCCCAAATATAGAAGATTTTTAATCAAGTATGTTTCTATTTTAAAATTTTAATATTTTTAGAACCCCAACATCCAATCAGATGCATCGTGTATTTTCTTCTGATTACTATCTTGGGTTCAAAAATTTCCCGGTGTAATGTAAACAAATATTGGGTTTATTGTAACCTATAGAAAGCACTAAAAGTGTCCAAATCAGTCCAAAATGTTGAGGTATCATCCGTGGACAATATCCACGTGTTTACCAAAATGAAATAAAGTTATCTTCGAGGGTTGTTAGTTTATTTGAATTTTCAGAAGGCCACCCTCTCTCAAAATTGCATGTTTTTAAGGTGTATTTTTACAATAATGTGTTGCTGTTTAGTAATATGCGAGTTATCATTCGTGTTTTCAGTTGTTATTTGTCTATTATATACACGGATAACGCCTGGGATAATATTCTTCTTTAACATCTTTCCTCGGAGAAATATTTAGAGGCCAAAAACAAAAATTTGTGGAATTTGTGAAAATCTTCATTTTTGAAACAGACTATAACAAACTTTGATACTACTTGTTCGGTCTAATTATATGTTTGTTTGTCATGAGTAGTCCTGCTGAAGGTAACTACATTAAAATTTTAGAAAGTTGATGTCAATCGTAAACACAGCATACAACAATGTTTGAAACCCAACAAATTACATTTGGCCGAAAATTGGTTAAGGCCAAAAAGTCGGCTTAAAAACTTAATCATAGCCTAAAATAATTGTTTTTGGTGTCAAACGCTGCATTTAAATGTGTAGCACAATTGTTTTGCTAAAAAACAGTAGCAATCGTTACTTAACAGGCCTTACAAACTCGTCTTTGTAGCCCACCCTAGTTTTCGTATTGAAAAATGCGTATTTTCAGAAATAGACTATATTTTTTCAACACTTCGTTTTACATGAACAATCTGTACATAAAACTTGTCATTCTGTGACGAAAACACATGTGAAAATTAACAATGGATTAATAAATCAAGTATAAGGAAAAAAATCCAGTCTCCCTATAGGTTACAATAAACCAACTATTTAACATTGCATCTTCCATATGGGGTACCTGCAATTAAGATTTTATGTGTAAAAATCCCCTCAAATTAAACCCCCGAAAGCAGATGCTTGTGTAAGCTGACATGTTAAACTACATTATTAACAAATAAAAAAATATAGTTCGTGCGGCTGAAATGACCGAAAATTTTGGGTGAAAAAATCAGCTCTGAATGAAACAAACAAACTGTCTGACCTCCCCCTTTTTTTAAAAAAAGCTCTATTTTCCCGGCTCTTATAAATGTTCCCCCAAATATAGAAGATTTTTAATCAATTATGTTTCTATTTTAAAATTTTACTATTTTTAGAACTCCAACATCCAATCAGATGCATCCGTGTATTTTCTTCTGATTACTATCTTGGGTTCAAAAATTTCACGGTGTAATGTAAACAAATATTTGGTTTATTGTAACCTATAGAAAGCACTAAAAGTGTCCGAATCAGTCCAAAAAGTTGAGGTATCATCCGTGGACAATATCCACGTGTTTACCAAAATGAAATAAAGTTATCTTCGAGGGTTGTTAGTTTATTTGAATTTTCAGGCCACCCTCTCTCAAAATTGCATGTTTTTTAAGGTGTATTTTTACAATAATGTGTTGATGTTTAGTAATATGCGAGTTATCATTCGTGTTTTCAGTTGTTATTTGTCTATTATATACACGGATAACGCCTGGGATAATATTCTTCTTTAACATCTTTCCTCGGAAAAATATTTAGAGGCCGAAAACGAAAATTTGTGGAATTTGTGAAAATCTACATTTTTGAAACAGACTATAACAAACTTTGATACTACTTGTTCGATCTAATTATATGTTTGTTTGTCATGAGTAGTCCTGCTGAAGGTAACTACATTAAAATTTTAGAAAGTTGATGTCAATCGTAAACACAGCATACAACAATGTTTGAAACCCAAAAAATTACATTTGGCCGAAAATTGGTTAAGGCCGAAACGTCGGCTTAAAAACTTAATCATAGCCTAAAATAATTGTTTTTGGTGTCAAACGCTGCATTTAAATGTGTAGCACAATTGTTTTTCTAAAAAACAGTAGCAATCGTTACTTAACAGGCTTACAAACTCGTCTTTGTAGCCCACCCTAGTTTTCCTATTGAAAAATGCGTATTTTCAGAAATAGACTATATTTTTTTAACACTTCGTTTTACATGAACAATCTGTACATATAACTTGTCATTCTGTGACGAAAACACATGTGAAAATTAACAATGGATTAATAAATCAAGTATAAGGAAAAAAATCCAGTCTCCCTATAGGTTACAATAAACCAACTATTTAACATTGCATCTTCCATATGGGGTACCTGCAATTAAGATTTTATGTGTAAAAATCCCCTCAAATTAAACCCCCGAAAGCAGTTGCTTGTGTAAGCTGACATGTTAAACTACATTATTAACAAATAAAAAAATATAGTTCGTGCGGTTGAAATGACCGAAAATTTTGGGTGAAAAAATCAGCTCTGAATGAAACAAACAAACTGTCTGACCTCCCCCTTTTTTTAAAAAAAGCTCTATTTTCCCGGCTCTTATAAATGTTCCCCCAAATATAGAAGATTTTTAATCAATTATGTTTCTATTTTTAAATTTTACTATTTTTAGAACCCCAACATCCAATCAGATGCATCCGTGTATTTTCTTCTGATTACTATCTTTGGTTCAAAAAATTCCCGGTGTAATGTAAACAAATATTTGGTTTATTGTAACCTATAGAAAGCACTAAAAGTGTCCGAATCAGTTCAAAACGTTGAGGTATCATCCGTGGACAATATCCACGTGTTTACCAAAATGAAATAAAGTTATCTTCGAGGGTTGTTAGTTTATTTGAATTTTCAGGCCACCCTCTCTCAAAATTGCATGTTTTTTAAGGTGTATTTTTACAATAATGTGTTGCTGTTTAGTAATATGCGAGTTATCATTCGTGTTTTCAGTTGTTATTTGTCTATTATATACTGTGAGAGTACTTAAATTCGTGGGTATCAAATTTCGCGGTTTGGTGAAATTTTACATGTTCGTGGGTTCTTAAATTCGTGGACTGACGGTTTCCGAAAAAGTGAGGTAGCGATCAAAATAAATGATTAGAGCAGAATACTTTTCACTGTTGATAATAAACATCAACATATAAAGAAGACAAAACAGTTTCATTACATGATGTTTACGGGCGTGGTAACGAATGTAAAATTAACAACACGGAAATCAATAGCTTATTATAAACACGGTAATGTATTAATAAATTGATTAATTGCAATAAAAACTACCTTGAGTATTTAATTCTCTAATTGTTATCTATAGAAGCATTCCTAGCCGAAGGGCATTTGTCACTTCATGTGTTGAGTAGCAATAAATACAAGGTGTAATTTAATGTCATTTGTGCCACGATCGGTATTATCACAACATCCATTTGATATAGCGTGTCATTGATATGCACTAAGAAAGATAAAGTATAGCTTATCTTTTAAATATTTTATTTGTTATTTTAATTTATGTTCAAAGGAGCAACCAAACTCATAATTCCGATAATAATTTGTTACTTTTTAACGTCGAAAATGAACACCTCGATATCCCCACCTTGACCGGAAGTCGATGTTTCTTCGTACGCTTTACAATTAAATAATACCTACATTTAATAAAAACACAATTCCAACATGAAACCTGTAACATAATCATTAAGATGGATTTTGAGCTGAACATTAGTAATGGATCGAACTCCAAAATCATATATTACATTTACAAATAAATGTGCGATCTCGGACATATTCAGATCGTTGTTCCTAAGTTCCCATTGGTAATGAAGTTTTATTCTTCGTTGGATTTTTAATTTCGTGGTCCGAGGCCTCCACGAAACCCACGAAAATTGATACCCCACGAATAAAAAGTATTTCACAGTACACGGATAACGCCTGGGATAATATTCTTCTTTAACATCTTTCCTCGGAAAAATATTTAGAGGCCGAAAACGAAAATTTGTGGAATTTGTGAAAATCTACATTTTTGAAACAGACTATAACAAACTTTGATACTACTTGTTCGATCTAATTATATGTTTGTTTGTCATGAGTAGTTCTGCTGAAGGTAACTACATTAAAATTTTAGAAAGTTGATGTCAATCGTAAACACAGCATACAACAATGTTTGAAACCCAAAAAATTACATTTGGCCGAAAATTGGTTAAGGCCAAAAAGTCGGCTTAAAAACTTAATCATAGCCTAAAATAATTGTTTTTGGTGTCAACCGCTGCATTTAAATGTGTAGCACAATTGTTTTTCTAAAAAAACAGTAGCAATCGTTACTTAACAGGCTTACAAACTCGTCTTTGTAGCCCACCCTAGTTTTCCTATTGAAAAATGCGTATTTTCAGAAATAGACTATATTTTTTTAACACTTCGTTTTACATGAACAATCTGTACATATAACTTGTCATTCTGTGACGAAAACACATGTGAAAATTAACAATGGATTAATAAATCAAGTATAAGGAAAAAAATCCAGTCTCCCTATAGGTTACAATAAACCAACTATTTAACATTGCATTTTCCATATGGGGTACCTGCAATTAAGATTTTATGTGTAAAAATCCCCTCAAATTAAACCCCCGAAAGCAGTTGCTTGTGTAAGCTGACATGTTAAACTACATTATTAACAAATAAAAAAATATAGTTCGTGCGGCTGAAATGACCGAAAATTTTGGGTGAAAAAATCAGCTCTGAATGAAACAAACAAACTGTCTGACCTCCCCCTTTTTTTAAAAAAAGCTCTATTTTCCCGGCTCTTATAAATGTTCCCTCAAATATAGAAGATTTTTAATCAATTATGTTTCTATTTTAAAATTTTACTATTTTTAGAACCCCAACATCCAATCAAATGCATCCGTGTATTTTCTTCTGATTACTATCTTTGGTTCAAAAATTTCCCTGTGTAATGTAAACAAATATTTGGTTTATTGTAACCTATAGAAAGCACTAAAAGTGTCCGAATCAGTCCAAAACGTTGAGGTACCATCCGTGGACAATATCCACGTGTTTACCAAAATGAAATAAAGTTATCTTCGAGGGTTGTTAGTTTATTTGAATTTTCAGGAGGCCACCCTCTCTCAAAATTGCATGCTTTTTTAAGGTGTATTTTTACAATAATGTGTTGCTGTTTAGTAATATGCGAGTTATCATTCGTGTTTTCAGTTGTTATTTGTCTATTATATACACGGATAACGCCTGGGATAATATTCTTCTTTAACATCTTTCCTCGGAAAATTATTTAGAGGCCGAAAACAAAAATTTGTGGAATTTGTGAAAATCTACATTTTTTAAACAGACTATAACAAACTTTGATACTACTTGTTCGGTCTAATTATATGTTTGTTTGTCATGAGTAGTCCTGCTGAAGGTAACTACATTAAAATTTTAGAAAGTTGATGTCAATCGTAAACACAGCATACAACAATGTTTGAAACCCAAAAAATTACATTTGGCCGAAAATTGGTTAAGGCCAAAAAGTCGGCTTAAAAACTTAATCATAGCCTAAAATTATTGTTTTTGGTGTCAAAACGTTGAGGTATCATCCGTTTTGCTAAAAAACAGCAGCAATCGTTACTTAACAGGCCTTACAAACTCGTCTTTGTAGCCCACCCTAGTTTTCCTATTGAAAAAATGCGTATTTTCAGAAATAGACTATATTTTTTTAACACTTCGTTTTACATGAACAATCTGTACATATAACTTGTCATTCTGTGACGAAAACACATGTGAAAATTAACAATGGATTAATAAATCAAGTATAAGGAAAAAGATACAGTCTCCCTATAGGTTACAATAAACCAACTATTTAACATTGCATCTTCCATATGGGGTACCTGCAAGTAAGATTTTATGTGTAAAAATCCCCTCAAATTAAACCCCCGAAAGCAGTTGCTTGTGTAAGCTGACATGTTAAACTACATTATTAACAAATAAAAAAAATATAGTTCGTGCGGCTGAAATGACCGAAAATTTTGGGTGAAAAAATCAGCACTGAATGAAACAAACAAACTGTCTGACCTCCCCCCTTTTTTAAAAAAGCTCTATTTTCCCGGCTCTTATAAATGTTCCCCCAAATATAGAAGATTTTTAATCAATTATGTTTCTATTTTTAAATTTTGCTATTTTTAGAACCCCAACATCCAATCAGATGCATCCGTGTATTTTCTTCTGATAACTATCTTGGGTTCAAAAATTTCCCGGTGTAATGTAAACAAATATTTGGTTTATTGTAACCTATAGAAAGCACTAAAAGTGTCCGAATCAGTTCAAAACGTTGAGGTATCATCCGTGGACAATATCCACGTGTTTACCAAAATGAAATAAAGTTATCTTCGAGGGTTGTTAGTTTATTTGAATTTTCAGGAGGCCACCCTCTCTCAAAATTGCATGCTTTTTTAAGGTGTATTTTTACAATAATGTGTTGCTGTTTAGTAATATGCGAGTTATCATTCGTGTTTTCAGTTGTTATTTGTCTATTATATACACGGATAACGCCTGGGATAATATTCTTCTTTAACATCTTTCCTCGGAAAAATATTTAGAGGCCGAAAACGAAAATTTGTGGAATTTGTGAAAATCTACATTTTTGAAACAGACTATAACAAACTTTGATACTACTTGTTCGGTCTAATTATATGTTTGTTTGTCATGAGTAGTCCTGCTGAAGGTAACTACATTTAAATTTTAGATAGTTGATGTCAATCGTAAACACAGCATACAACAATGTTTGAAACCCAAAAAATTACATTTGGCCGAAAATTGGTTAAGGCCAAAAAGTCGGCTTAAAAACTTAATCATAGCCTAAAATAATTGTTTTGGTGTCAAACGCTCCATTTAAATGTGTAGCACAATTGTTTTGCTAAAAAACAGCAGCAATCGTTACTTAACAGGCCTTACAAACTCGTCTTTGTAGCCCACCCTAGTTTTCCTATTGAAAAAATGCGTATTTTCAGAAATAGACTATATTTTTTTAACACTTCGTTTTACATGAACAATCTGTACATATAACTTGTCATTCTGTGACGAAAACACATGTGAAAATTAACAATGGATTAATAAATCAAGTATAAGGAAAAAGATACAGTCTCCCTATAGGTTACAATAAACCAACTATTTAACATTGCATCTTCCATATGGGGTACCTGCAAGTAAGATTTTATGTGTAAAAATCCCCTCAAATTAAACCCCCGAAAGCAGTTGCTTGTGTAAGCTGATATGTTAAACTACATTATTAACAAATAAAAAAAATATAGTTCGTGCGGCTGAAATGACCGAAAATTTTGGGTGAAAAAATCAGCACTGAATGAAACAAACAAACTGTCTGACCTCCCCCTTTTTTTAAAAAAAAGCTCTATTTTCCCGGCTCTTATAAATGTTCCACCAAATATAGAAGATTTTTAATCAATTATGTTTCTATTTTTAAATTTTGCTATTTTTAGAACCCCAACATCCAATCAGATGCATCCGTGTATTTTCTTCTGATTACTATCTTGGGTTCAAAAATTTCCCGGTGTAATGTAAACAAAAATTTGATTTATTGTAACCTATAGAAAGCACTAAAAGTGTCCGAATCAGTCCAAAACGTTGAGGTATCATCCGTGGACAATATCCACGTGTTTACCAAAATGAAATAAAGTTATCTTCGAGGGTTGTTAGTTTATTTGAATTTTCAGGAGGCCACCCTCTCTCAAAATTGCATGTTTTTAAGGTGTATTTTTACAATAATGTGTTGCTGTTTAGTAATATGCGAGTTATCATTCGTGTTTTCAGTTGTTATTTGTCTATTATATACACGGATTACGCCTGGGATAATATTCTTCTTTAACATCTTTCCTCGGAAAAATATTTAGAGGCCGAAAACGAAAATTTGTGGAATTTGTGAAAATCTACATTTTTGAAACAGACTATAACAAACTTTGATACTACTTGTTCGATCTAATTATATGTTTGTTTGTCATGAGTAGTCCTGCTGAAGGTAACTACATTAAAATTTTAGAAAGTTGATGTCAATCGTAAACACAGCATACAACAATGTTTGAAACCCAAAAAATTACATTTGGCCGAAAATTGGTTAAGGCCAAAAAGTCGGCTTAAAAACTTAATCATAGCCTAAAATAATTGTTTTTGGTGTCAAACGCTGCATTTAAATGTGTAGCACAATTGTTTTGCTAAAAAACAGCAGCAATCGTTACTTAACAGGCCTTACAAACTCGTCTTTGTAGCCCACCCTAGTTTTCCTATTGAAAAAATGCGTATTTTCAGAAATAGACTATATTTTTTTAACACTTCGTTTTACATGAACAATCTGTACATATAACTTGTCATTCTGTGACGAAAACACATGTGAAAATTAACAATGGATTAATAAATCAAGTATAAGGAAAAAAATCCAGTCTCCCTATAGGTTACAATAAACCAACTATTTAACATTGCATCTTCCATATGGGGTACCTGCAAGTAAGATTTTATGTGTAAAAATCCCCTCAAATTAAACCCCCGAAAGCAGTTGCTTGTGTAAGCTGATATGTTAAACTACATTATTAACAAATAAAAAAAATATAGTTCGTGCGGCTGAAATGACCGAAAATTTTGGGTGAAAAAATCAGCACTGAATGAAACAAACAAACTGTCTGACCTCCCCCTTTTTTTAAAAAAAGCTCTATTTTCCCGGCTCTTATAAATGTTCCACCAAATATAGAAGATTTTTAATCAATTATGTTTCTATTTTTAAATTTTGCTATTTTTAGAACCCCAACATCCAATCAGATGCATCCGTGTATTTTCTTCTGATTACTATCTTGGGTTCACAAATTTCCCGGTGTAATGTAAACAAATATTTGATTTATTGTAACCTATAGAAAGCACTAAAAGTGTCCGAATCAGTCCAAAACGTTGAGGTATCATCCGTGGACAATATCCACGTGTTTACCAAAATGAAATAAAGTTATCTTCGAGGGTTGTTAGTTTATTTGAATTTTCAGGAGGCCACCCTCTCTCAAAATTGCATGTTTTTAAGGTGTATTTTTACAATAATGTGTTGCTGTTTAGTAATATGCGAGTTATCATTCGTGTTTTCAGTTGTTATTTGTCTATTATATACACGGATAACGCCTGGGATAATATTCTTCTTTAACATCTTTCCTCGGAAAAATATTTAGAGGCCGAAAACGAAAATTTGTGGAATTTGTGAAAATCTACATTTTTGAAACAGACTATAACAAACTTTGATACTACTTGTTCGATCTAATTATATGTTTGTTTGTCATGAGTAGTCCTGCTGAAGGTAACTACATTAAAATTTTAGAAAGTTGATGTCAATCGTAAACACAGCATACAACAATGTTTGAAACCCAAAAAATTACATTTGGCCGAAAATTGGTTAAGGCCAAAAAGTCGGCTTAAAAACTTAATCATAGCCTAAAATAATTGTTTTTGGTGTCAAACGCTGCATTTAAATGTGTAGCACAATTGTTTTTCTAAAAAACAGTAGCAATCGTTACTTAACAGGCTTACAAACTCGTCTTTGTAGCCCACCCTAGTTTTCCTATTGAAAAATGCGTATTTTCAGAAATAGACTATATTTTTTTAACACTCCGTTTTACATGAACAATCTGTTCATATAACTTGTCATTCTGTGACGAAAACACATGTGAAAATTAACAATGGATTAATAAATCAAGTATAAGGAAAAAAATCCAGTCTCCCTATAGGTTACAATAAACCAACTATTTAACATTGCATCTTCCATATGGGGCACCTGCAATTAAGATTTTATGTGTAAAAATCCCCTCAAATTAAACCCCCGAAAGCAGTTGCTTGTGTAAGCTGACATGTTAAACTACATTATTAACAAATAAAAAAATATAGTTCGTGCGGCTGAAATGACCGAAAATTTTGGGTGAAAAAAACAGCACTGAATGAAACAAACAAACTGTCGGACCTCCGCCCTTTTTAAAAAAAAGCTCTATTTTCCCGGCTCTTATAAATGTTCCCCCAAATATAGAAGATTTTTAATCAATTATGTTTCTATTTTTAAATTTTGCTATTTTTAGAACCCCAACATCCAATCAGATGCATCCGTGTATTTTCTTCTGATTACTATCTTGGGTTCACAAATTTCCCGGTGTAATGTAAACAAATATTTGGTTTATTGTAACCTATAGAAAGCACTAAAAGTGTCCGAATCAGTCCAAAACGTTGAGGTATCATCCGTGGACAATATCCACGTGTTTACCAAAATGAAATAAAGTTATCTTCGAGGGTTGTTAGTTTATTTGAATTTTCAGGAGGCCACCCTCTCTCAAAATTGCATGCTTTTTTAAGGTGTATTTTTACAAAAATGTGTTGCTGTTTAGTAATATGCGAGTTATCATTCGTGTTTTCAGTTGTTATTTGTCTATTATATACACGGATAACGCCTGGGATAATATTCTTCTTTAACATCTTTCCTCGGAAAAATATTTAGAGGCCGAAAACGAAAATTTGTGGAATTTGTGAAAATCTACATTTTTGAAACAGACTATAACAAACTTTGATACTACTTGTTCGATCTAATTATATGTTTGTTTGTCATGAGTAGTCCTGCTGAAGGTAACTACATTAAAATTTTAGAAAGTTGATGTCAATCGTAAACACAGCATACAACAATGTTTGAAACCCAAAAAATTACATTTGGCCGAAAATTGGTTAAGGCCAAAAAGTCGGCTTAAAAACTTAATCATAGCCTAAAATAATTGTTTTTGGTGTCAAACGCTGCATTTAAATGTGTAGCACAATTGTTTTTCTAAAAAACAGTAGCAATCGTTACTTAACAGGCTTACAAACTCGTCTTTGTAGCCCACCCTAGTTTTCCTATTGAAAAATGCGTATTTTCAGAAATAGACTATATTTTTTTAACACTCCGTTTTACATGAACAATCTGTTCATATAACTTGTCATTCTGTGACGAAAACACATGTGAAAATTAACAATGGATTAATAAATCAAGTATAAGGAAAAAAATCCAGTCTCCCTATAGGTTACAATAAACCAACTATTTAACATTGCATCTTCCATATGGGGCACCTGCAATTAAGATTTTATGTGTAAAAATCCCCTCAAATTAAACCCCCGAAAGCAGTTGCTTGTGTAAGCTGACATGTTAAACTACATTATTAACAAATAAAAAAATATAGTTCGTGCGGCTGAAATGACCGAAAATTTTGGGTGAAAAAAACAGCACTGAATGAAACAAACTAACTGTCTGACCTCCGCCCTTTTTAAAAAAAAGCTCTATTTTCCCGGCTCTTATAAATGTTCCCCCAAATATAGAAGATTTTTAATCAATTATGTTTCTATTTTTAAATTTTGCTATTTTTAGAACCCCCAACATCCAATCAGATGCATCCGTGTATTTTCTTCTGATTGCTATCTTGGGTTCACAAATTTCCCGGTGTAATGTAAACAAATATTTGGTTTATTGTAACCTATAGAAAGCACTAAAAGTGTCCGAATCAGTCCAAAACGTTGAGGTATCATCCGTGGACAATATCCACGTGTTTACCAAAATGAAATAAAGTTATCTTCGAGGGTTGTTAGTTTATTTGAATTTTCAGGAGGCCACCCTCTCTCAAAATTGCATGCTTTTTTAAGGTGTATTTTTACAAAAATGTGTTGCTGTTTAGTAATATGCGAGTTATCATTCGTGTTTTCAGTTGTTATTTGTCTATTATATACACGGATAACGCCTGGGATAATATTCTTCTTTAACATCTTTCCTCGGAAAAATATTTAGAGGCCGAAAACGAAAATTTGTGGAATTTGTGAAAATCTACATTTTTGAAACAGACTATAACAAACTTTGATACTACTTGTTCGATCTAATTATATGTTTGTTTGTCATGAGTAATCCTGCTGAAGGTAACTACATTAAAATTTTAGAAAGTTGATGTCAATCGTAAACACAGCATACAACAATGTTTGAAACTCAACAAATTACATTTGGCCGAAAATTGGTTAAGGCCAAAAAGTCGGCTTAAAAACTTAATCATAGCCTAAAATAATTGTTTTTGGTGTCAAACGCTGCATTTAAATGTGTAGCACAATTGTTTTTCTAAAAAAACAGTAGCAATCGTTACTTAACAGGCTTACAAACTCGTCTTTGTAGCCCACCCTAGTTTTTCTTTTGAAAAATGCGTATTTTCAGAAATAGACTATATTTTTTTTTAACACTTCGTTTTACATGAACAATCTGTACATATAACTTGTCATTCTGTGACGAAAACACATGTGAAAATTAACAATGGATTAATAAATCAAGTATAAGGAAAAAAATCCAGTCTCCCTATAGGTTACAATAAACCAACTATTTAACATTGCATCTTCCATATGGGGCACCTGCAATTAAGATTTTATGTGTAAAAATCCCCTCAAATTAAACCCCCGAAAGCAGTTGCTTGTGTAAGCTGACATGTTAAACTACATTATTAACAAATAAAAAAATATAGTTCGCGCGGCTGAAATGACCGAAAATTTTGGGTGAAAAAAACAGCACTGAATGAAACAAACTAACTGTCTGACCTCCGCCCTTTTTAAAAAAAAGCTCTATTTTCCCGGCTCTTATAAATGTTCCCCCAAATATAGAAGATTTTTAATCAATTATGTTTCTATTTTTAAATTTTGCTATTTTTAGAACCCCAACATCCAATCAGATGCATCCGTGTATTTTCTTCTGATTACTATCTTGGGTTCAAAAATTTCCCGGTGTAATGTTAACAAATATTTGGTTTATTGTAACCTATAGAAAGCACTAAAAGTGTCCGAATCAGTCCAAAACGTTGAGGTATCATCCGTGGACAATATCCACGTGTTTACCAAAATGAAATAAAGTTATCTTCGAGGGTTGTTAGTTTATTTGAATTTTCAGGAGGCCACCCTCTCTCAAAATTGCATGCTTTTTTAAGGTGTATTTTTACAAAAATGTGTTGCTGTTTAGTAATATGCGAGTTATCATTCGTGTTTTCAGTTGTTATTTGTCTATTATATACACGGATAACGCCTGGGATAATATTCTTCTTTAACATCTTTCCTCGGAAAAATATTTAGAGGCCGAAAACGAAAATTTGTGGAATTTGTGAAAATCTACATTTTTGAAACAGACTATAACAAACTTTGATACTACTTGTTCGATCTAATTATATGTTTGTTTGTCATGAGTAATCCTGCTGAAGGTAACTACATTAAAATTTTAGAAAGTTGATGTCAATCGTAAACACAGCATACAACAATGTTTGAAACTCAACAAATTACATTTGGCCGAAAATTGGTTAAGGCCAAAAAGTCGGCTTAAAAACTTAATCATAGCCTAAAATAATTGTTTTTGGTGTCAAACGCTGCATTTAAATGTGTAGCACAATTGTTTTTCTAAAAAAACAGTAGCAATCGTTACTTAACAGGCTTACAAACTCGTCTTTGTAGCCCACCCTAGTTTTCCTATTGAAAAATGCGTATTTTCAGAAATAGACTATATTTTTTTTTAACACTTCGTTTTACATGAACAATCTGTACATATAACTTGTCATTCTGTGACGAAAACACATGTGAAAATTAACAATGGATTAATAAATCAAGTATAAGGAAAAAAATCCAGTCTCCCTATAGGTTACAATAAACCAACTATTTAACATTGCATCTTCCATATGGGGCACCTGCAATTAAGATTTTATGTGTAAAAATCCCCTCAAATTAAACCCCCGAAAGCAGTTGCTTGTGTAAGCTGACATGTTAAACTACATTATTAACAAATAAAAAAATATAGTTCGCGCGGCTGAAATGACCGAAAATTTTGGGTGAAAAAAACAGCACTGAATGAAACAAACTAACTGTCTGACCTCCGCCCTTTTTAAAAAAAAGCTCTATTTTCCCGGCTCTTATAAATGTTCCCCCAAATATAGAAGATTTTTAATCAATTATGTTTCTATTTTTAAATTTTGCTATTTTTAGAACCCCAACATCCAATCAGATGCATCCGTGTATTTTCTTCTGATTACTATCTTGGGTTCAAAAATTTCCCGGTGTAATGTTAACAAATATTTGGTTTATTGTAACCTATAGAAAGCACTAAAAGTGTCCGAATCAGTCCAAAACGTTGAGGTATCATCCGTGGACAATATCCACGTGTTTACCAAAATGAAATAAAGTTATCTTCGAGGGTTGTTAGTTTATTTGAATTTTCAGGAGGCCAGCCTCTCTCAAAATTGCATGCTTTTTTAAGGTGTATTTTTACAATAATGTGTTGCTGTTTAGTAATATGCGAGTTATCATTCGTGTTTTCAGTTGTTATTTGTCTATTATATACACGGATAACGCCTGGGATAATATTCTTCTTTAACATCTTTCCTCGGAAAAATATTTAGAGGCCGAAAACGAAAATTTGTGGAATTTGTGAAAATCTACATTTTTGAAACAGACTATAACAAACTTTGATACTACTTGTTCGGTCTAATTATATGTTTGTTTGTCATGAGTAGTCCTGCTGAAGGTAACTACATTAAAATTTTAGAAAGTTGATGTCAATCGTAAACACAGCATACAACAATGTTTGAAACCCAAAAAATTACATTTGGCCGAAAATTAGTTAAGGCCAAAAAGTCGGCTTAAAAACTTAATCATAGCCTAAAATAATTGTTTTTGGTGTCAAACGCTGCATTTAAATGTGTAGCACAATTGTTTTGCTAAAAAACAGCAGCAATCGTTACTTAACAGGCCTTACAAACTCGTCTTTGTAGCCCACCCTAGTTTTCCTATTGAAAAAATGCGTATTTTCAGAAATAGACTATATTTTTTTAACACTTCGTTTTACATGAACAATCTGTACATATAACTTGTCATTCTGTGACGAAAACACATGTGAAAATTAACAATGGATTAATAAATCAAGTATAAGGAAAAAAATCCAGTCTCCCTATAGGTTACAATAAACCAACTATTTAACATTGCATCTTCCATATGGGGTACCTGCAATTAAGATTTTATGTGTAAAAATCCCCTCAAATTAAATCCCCGAAAGCAGTTGCTTGTGTAAGCTGACATGTTAAACTACATTATTAACAAATAAAAAAAATATAGTTCGTGCGGCTGAAATGACCGAAAATTTTGGGTGAAAAAATCAGCACTGAATGAAACAAACAAACTGTCTGACCTCCCCCCTTTTTAAAAAAAAGCTCTATTTTCCCGGCTCTTATAAATGTTCCCCCAAATATAGAAGATTTTTAATCAATTATGTTTCTATTTTTAAATTTTGCTATTTTTAGAACCCCAACATCCAATCAGATGCATCCGTGTATTTTCTTCTGATTACTATCTTGGGTTCATAAATTTCCCGGTGTAATGTAAACAAATATTTGGTTTAATGTAACCTACAGAAAGCACTAAAAGTGTCCGAATCAGTCCAAAACGTTGAGGTATCATCCGTGGACAATATCCACGTGTTTACCAAAATGAAATAAAGTTATCTTCGAGGGTTGTTAGTTTATTTGAATTTTCAGGAGGCCACCCTCTCTCAAAATTGCATGCTTTTTTAAGGTGTATTTTTACAATAATGTGTTGCTGTTTAGTAATATGCGAGTTATCATTCGTGTTTTCAGTTGTTATTTGTCTATTATATACACGGATAACGCCTGGGATAATATTCTTCTTTAACATCTTTCCTCGGAAAAATATTTAGAGGCCGAAAACGAAAATTTGTGGAATTTGTGAAAATCAACATTTTTGAAACAGACAATAACAAACTTTGATACTACTTGTTCGGTCTAATTATATGTTTGTTTGTCATGAGTAGTCCTGCTGAAGGTAACTACATTAAAATTTTAGAAAGTTGATGTCAATCGTAAACAGAGCATACAACAATGTTTGAAACCCAAAAAATTACATTTGGCCGAAAATTGGTTAAGGCCAAAAAGTCGGCTTAAAAACTTAATCATAGCCTAAAATAATTGTTTTTGGTGTCAAACGCTGCATTTAAATGTGTAGCACAATTGTTTTGCTAAAAAACAAGAGCAATCGTTACTTAACAGGCCTTACAAACTCGTCTTTGTAGCCCACCCTAGTTTTCCTATTGAAAAAATGCGTATTTTCAGAAATAGACTATATTTTTTTAACACTTCGTTTTACATGAACAATCTGTACAAATAACTTGTCATTCTGTAACGAAAACACATGTGAAAATTAACAATGGATTAATAAATCAAGTATAAGGAAAAAAATCCAGTCTCCCTATAGGTTACAATAAACTAACTATTTAACATTGCATCTTCCATATGGGGTACCTGCAATTAAGATTTTATGTGTAAAAACCCCCTCAAATTAAACCCCCGAAAGCAAAATAACGACATAATTGATCTTTATTAACAAAACATTCAATTTTTAATCAGTGACAATATCCTAAAAGGAGTAAATATTTGTAAAGCTTAACAATTTTATACTATATATATTTTGTTGTAAATATAGGGCGGTTTTGCTGAATGTGGGGGCGTTTTTGCAAGGGGCGATTTTACAGTGGGGACTATTTAGCAAAAAGTGGGGGCGTTTTTGACGGGTCCTACTAAGCGCAGAGAAGTGCAGAGAAATGCAGAGAAGTGAAGAGAAGTAATTAAAAAAATAGTTTATTTTTTGGCACTTCTCTGCACTTCTCTGCGTTTAGTATGACCGTTACATACGATGTAAAGGGGGCGATTTAACCAGCTACCTTTAAGAATAGACAAGAATGCACTGCTATTAAAAAGTTATTGAGGAAATCCCAGACGGTTGGGAACGTGTAATATGCATAAAAATAAAGGCATCTCCCAAACCTGTTATTTTAATCGGAATCTATATGACCTGCCGAGGCCAAACCAACTCAGAATATTTAGAGATTTTGGATGAGATAGGGGAAATTATTGAGAAATATGATCAATCACATGAAATCGTACTGGCAGGTGATTTCAATGCCTCGATTATGAGGGATGTTCTTAACTCGAGAGACCTGAAACTTTTAGATTTTATTAATTCTAATGGTTTTAAAATAATTAGACAAATAAAACGTATAAATACGTATCACCATTACAGTGGAAATGCTTGTACTCAGATAGACTATATTTTGGGGAGACAATCTAAATTGTTTGCTCACTGTAACATTTCATATAAACTGTTCTACTCATGACCCAGTCGTTGTAAATATGGAATGCGTTTTAGATTTTAACCCTAATAATGTTGAATACTCACAAAACTACCAACCAAAGCTGAATTGGGATAAAATTGATATACAATCTAAGATATAGTGAATTGGTAGATAGGAAACTTGCAGCTATAGATTTGGGAAACTATGGTGCTTCCCCTGCGGAAGTTAATATACTAACTGAAGTTATTTGTGAAACTCTTGACGAAGCAGCCAAAGAGTGCTACAAAGGACAGATTAAACAAAGTTGTAAACGGAAAAAGAAACGCTATTGGCCTGATCATATCAAAGATCTCTGTCAACAAAATAAAGAAATATATTGGCAATGGAAAATGGCAGGCAGCCCAATTGATTCAGGAAATATCATCTTTCTAAAACGTAAAGAAGCGAAAAAAAGACTTAGAAGTGCACAAAGACAATTGGAATCCATAAAGAGAAAAGAGAAATATATTGGAAATCATGAGTGCAAGGGAAGGAGACAATAGACTTTTTTACAAGCTTATTAATAATCAACGAAGAGATGGTGCATCTGACACTACACACCTGATAGTAAATAATAAACATCTAACAAACACTGATGATATTCGTCAAGGATGGGCAAATTATTTTGAAGAGCTAGCTACTCATGAAGTCTTTCCGAACTCAGATAGTCATTATAATGATCAGCTGATAATTTTCGACATTTACTTGAAAATATAACATATTCTGTAGAAACAGACAAAATCAGTATTACCAGTGACGAAGTTAAGGAAACCATCGCTTCACTGAAAAATGTAAAAGCTATGGACTGCCTGAATGTCACAAGTGAACACCTTAAATACGGAGGCGACAGGCTGGTTCTTATACTAAAGTTCCTCATAAATTTAATCTTCTCATTATGTATACTTCCAAACTCCTTTAAGCTTGGAACGGTAACACCATGTTATAAACGTAAGGGAAAGCCAATACATCAACCAGCCTCTTACAGAAAGATTACAGTGACTAGTGTAATTGGTAAAATCACGGATAAACTGCATCTCATGAAGTCCAGTCAACCGTTGGACATGCGCCAAAACTCTCTTCAAAAAGGGTTTACTAAGGAAACATCTAGTACTCATACTGCACTTATTGTTTCTGAATTAATCGCCGAATCTAAGGACAGTACAAAAAACAGTATACATTGCGTTCCTGGATGCCCTAAAAGCCTTTGACGTGGTGTGGCACGACTCACTTTTGCGTAAACGTTATCTTTCTGGTGTAAGAGGGAACAAATGGAAAATCATCAATGACTGGTACAAAAATCTACAAATCTCGGGTCAAATGGAAAGGAGGCTTCGCAAAGACATTTGGTGAACAACAGGGAGTCTGACAAGGTGGTATTTTGGTAACCAACAGCATATAAAGCTTTTATCAACCCTTTACTCGATCTCCTACAACAGCATCGGCTTGGTAGTTTCATCGGGACAATCTACTGCGGAACTCCAACAGTTGCGGACGATATATGTCTAGCTGCTAACAGCGTATACATGAACTACAAGCAATATTAAGTGTACGAGGCAATTATGCAAACAGAGAACGTTATTGTGTTAGTAAATCAAAGTCTGTAATGATGAGGTTTGACTCCAAAAATAAAACAATACATGATAATGTTTACTTGAACAACACTGCCTTAGCTAATGTAGAAACAACAACTCACCTTGGAATCACCAGAGATAATAGCTCAAAATACTCCACTCGTTTCGTAGCACAAGAGAGGATCTCCACTGCTAGGAAAACTGTGTATGCGTTGATGGGGGCTGGTCTCCATGGGTTAAATGGCTTAAATCCAATTATATCTCTACATTTGATGCAAATTTATATTGTACCTAGATTGATCTATGGATTAGAATCTGTCCGTTTATTGGCAAAGGATATGTCAGACATAACCATGTATTTTAAACGTCTTCTAAAATGTATACAAAACTTACCAGAGCGAACTGCTGATGCTAGTGTATATATTCTCACTGGTCAATTGCCTATTGAGGGAGTAATTCACAAAAGAATACTAACTACGTTTGGAAACATTATTAGAAGTCATGGGTCCGTGGAATGTGAACTTGCAAATAGACAATTGGCACTGAAGGACAGACAATTGGCAATGATGGACAAAGATTCTAGTAGCTGGTTTATCTTTGTGTCCCAGATATTAAACAAATATAGTCTACCATCAATATACGACTTATAAGTATAACCTCCCGGTAAAAATACCTGGAAGACTCAAGTCAGCACTGCTGTACACAATTACTGGCAAATCAATATTGAAATCGAAGCTCAATCAAAGAGTACGTTAAAACATCTTAATTTCTCCAACTTGGAATTTGGGTCACCTCATCTCATTTGGAAAGCTGCAGGAACTGAAATTCTCAATATACACAAGGCAACAGTAAAAGCCAAATTACTAACTGGAACATATATATTACAAAGAAATCGACACAAATTTAATCAATATGATGTCAGTTCAGAATGTCCCTTATGCCTTAATGCAATAGTGGACCTAGAGCATTTTGTAATTAACTGTGAGAGACTTACTCCTATACGTACCTCCTACATAGAGAAGCGGTAGCTCGAATAACAGAAAACAACCGAAAAAAGAGGAATAACCGAAAACAATAAAAAAAATGACCGAAAAACGCATTAAAGTTAATGTTTTTTGTTCAAAACTATATGTATAACGTAATAGAAACGCTATTCAAAAAGTTTTATGAAAAAACATTAATGTATGACAAAGTTATATCACTTTTTTCTTTATGCCATACAATGTCCGATAATATACATATAATCAATATGGCGACTGAATATCACGTGATTCGATCAAAGTACTGGAAATGCTGTGATCCACTTTATTATTAGGCCGCATGGTGATAATTGATAATTATTTTCTCTGTACCAATGTACCTTTGGCTTGATGAGAATAACGATATAATAATACAAGAATAAAACAAATTATGTATCATGCATATATTGTGTTTTATTTTGTGCTCATTTTGTTTGCACAAGAAACTTGATTACCATATTCGAGTAGAAAAAATAATAAAAAATGCAACGTATTCTAGTATAATTACTATTTTACTCTGTACATTTAAATACTTTTAATTTGAAAACATAATTCATATGTATTATAATTATTGTACTACAGATCTTAACCAATTATTGTAATTGTGTTTGAACCAATCAATAAATAAATAAATATAATTTTATTGATAGAGTACTTTACAGCATTATATTGTGATGTAAAAATGTATTAACAGCTTGTAAAACATTAACAAATTATGACACAGAAAGTCTAAGGGTGGCTAATAAAAGTCCAAACACATTCTGTCCTATTCCACGTACTCCGGTTCAACAAAAATAATCGGGAACATCGTGGGCGATGTATCCAGTGGTCTGCATTAGAGTGTCTCGGACTAATTTGAATTGCTGGAATTTAATCTTAAGGATCTCGGAATAAGAAGGGCTTTATTCTCGTCCCATTGGCGAGATGTTCTTCTTATACTGTTGGAAAGCTGTTTAGCTCTTTTTGCATTATGGGATCTCCTAATATCACGTTCTAGTGCATAAAATCCATGGTGAATTGCCTTTTTACACTGGTAGAGGTGTTCTGTGCTGTGGTAGTTTCGTCCTTCATATTCTAACTGGCATGGGTAAAAGTTGGAAATTACATCGTGTTCTCCTTTTACGTAAGTTATCATGTTGGTATCGTATTTGAGAAGTGATAAAATTCTGTAGGTATAGCTAATGTGTTTATGAGATTTTTATTTAATATTTCTCTACTTATATACAAATAGGTGAACACAGGATTCTCATTAAATCAAATCTCGTTAAACTAATCAACATTCTTGTTTTCTTTTATTAGTTATTACCTAATTATTGCATGGAATTAAACGTTTTAATTCATTATAATTGGTATGACAAGAGTTGATATCGCACCTTTCACACCTTTTCAATTAATGATCCAAGGGCACGCGCCACTTTAATCACCTTGATTAAATCTCTAATTACATAATTAGGTATGATCAAATCCTGTATGAACAGTGTTCAGCTTGTACATAAAGAGAAGATTAAAACATCAATAGTAAAATAATGATACAGTAAATTGTTGTTTATTTTTGGAGCTTTTTACCAATTTTGATATGAGTACTGCTCACAGCGGAAGAAATAATATTTATAGCGAGTGGAAATTTATTTGAGTATTCATTCATTGAATATCAACAAATATGAACGTTTTAGTGCTCGGTGACAGCTTCATCGAACATCTTCGTAAGATCCAGAACAACCACGCAAATAGGAAGATCCAACTAACTGTCGGGGCAAAGTCGACGTCTTTTCCATGGGTTCAGCGGGGCACATGTTCCCACTCTTACTCGTAACATCGAATCTGGACTCCTTATCTATTACAAACCGAGAATCATCATCATGCAGATCGGAGGCAACGACTGTAGCGACAAAATATTCAGAAAAGAACAGTTTAAAAAAGATGTTGAAGAACTTGTTGCTGCATGCCATACCCGTGGGGCACCAGTACTATTTATGGCTGTACTAAGACGATCAAAACCAAGGCATTGCACAGAAGACCAATGCAATGAAAGAAGAGCTGCTGCAAATGACGTATTTAGAGAACTTTCGAGACAACACCCAGCAGTCGGTTACTTCAGGCCTGTCAACATTTACCACACGGCGGATGCGAATGCGACGACAAAGTCCACTTCAGTGATGCCGGCTACATCGCTATGTTGCGAGCGATCCGGAAAGGTCTCAGTTGGTTTGTCAACTATTTGAACAGACTTTAAATAATGACACTTCTTCTCTAAAATGCATGTATTGTTATGCTGTCCATCTGTAATGCCATGCTGATTTATATACGTTGTATGAATGTACCTTAACATGTATGTTTAATTAAGGAACAAAAGTAAATGGACAAAATAAAACAAAATATATGTTTGATACATAATTTATTCTATTATTTTATTGTTATATCTTTATTCTCATAAAGCCAAAGTTACATTGGTATAGAGAAAATACTGATATTTGCAATCAAGTCAATAGTCATAATGTAAAATATAAAGTCATAATCATGCAGCCAATATTTCACGCCTAATTACAGTATTTGCAGTACTTTGATCGAATCACGTGATATTCAGTCGCCATATTGAATAAAAAATACTCTCTCAAAGCAAGAAAAAGGAAAGGTAAGGAAACATTTACAAGAATACGAAGGGTTGTTTGCTGTTTCCGAGGCAGATCTAGGTAGGACAAAACTTGTTAAGCACGACATAAATACGGGAAATGCAAAGCCACACAAAGAGCCTCCTAGACGCATTCCCTATCATATGAATAAGGTAGTAGAAGACAATTTGGGCTAAATGTTGGAGTGTGATTTTATCGAACCATCGAGCAGTCCTTGGGCTGCAGGGGTAGTCCTTGTCAAGAAGAAAGATGGGTCTCATCGTTTTTGCATCGACTACCGGAAGTTGAATAGTGTTACTGTTAACAATGATGCGTACCCTCTTCCTAGAATAGATGAGTCACTCAATCATCTGACAGGTAAAAGTTGGTTCAGTTCAATTCAAGGTTATGCCTTTTGGTTTATGTTGCGCCGCTCAAACGTTTGAAAGACCGATGGAAACGGCATTGGCTGGGTTACAGTGGGAAATCTGTCTGGTGTATCTTGATGACATCATTGTCATGGGTAAAACTCAAGACGACATGTTGACCAATTTAAGAACGGTGTTCGAAAGACTAAAGTTTGCAGGGCTGAAGCTCAATGCCAAGAAGTGCACACTGTTCGCAACAGAGGTGAAGTTTCTGGGACATATTGTGTCACGTGATGGCATTGCCACAGATCCAGATAAAATAGAGGTTGTTAAATCTTGGCCAATACCCGGTAGTGCAACGGAAGTTCGCTCATTTCTTGGTTTATGTAGTTACTTCTGTAAGTTCATTCAAAACTTCCCGTCTATAGCTAGGTGTTTACATACACTTACCGAGAAAGGTAAACAGTTCGCGTGGAATAGTGATCATCAGTCTGCTTTTGATACACTGAAATCGAAATTGACAAGTGCTCCTATTTTGTCTCACCCTGATTTTAGTCGTGAGTTTATATTAGACACAGACGCGAGTAACAGCGCCATTGGAGCGGTACTGTCACAAAAGAGTGATGACGGCAAAGAACACGTTGTCGCGTATGCGAGTCGAGCATTGTCCAAGTCGGAGAGGAAATACTGTGTAACACGAATAGAGATGTTGTATTTCGTGAAGTATTTCAAGCCATATTTGTATGGTAAACGTTTTAAGATTCGGACAGATCACAGTTCACTTAGGTGGCTGTTGAATTTCAAGAACTTAGAGGGACAAGTTGCAAGGTGGATTGAACAGCTGAGTGAATATGACTATGAAATACAACATAGACCAGGTAGCCAGCATCGTAATGCGGATGCAATGAGTAGGATACCATGCAAGCAATGTGGTACTAACCATGTATCAGAAACTCAAAATGCAAAGGTCAGATTTGTGACAAGATCCAAGGCTCTCAAGGATGAGCCGGAAAAGAAAGATGACGAGCTGGATACGACAGTTATGTCAGAGGTTCAGAAGAAGGATAAGGATTTGAAAGTTGTTCTGGTTTGGGCTAGGGAAGGTAAGAAGCCGTATTTTTCTGAAATAGCGGGTATAGGTTTTTTCTTGAGATCTCTTTGGAACCAGTTTGATTGTTTAGAGTTTAGAGATGGTATTTTGTACAGAAGGTTTGAGGACGTAGAGAAATGTTTGATCAGGTTTCAGTGTATTGCACCATGGTCGGAAAGAAGAAAGGTGTTACAATTTAGTCATGATGATAAATCGTCGGGACACCTGGGAGTAAGTAAAACATTGAACAAAATACAACAAGGTTACTACTGGCCTGGTTTGCAAAGCGATGTTAGGTCATACATTGCAGGGTGTGACAAGTGTGCTTGTAAGAAGACACCAACAAAAACGAAGCGGGCGCCAATGGGAATAGTAGAAACTGGATGGCCAATGGAAAGGTTGTCAACAGACATCCTTGGTGAACTCCCAGTTACGGAACAAGGAAATCGGTACATATATGTAGTGTCGGATTATTTTACATGGACAGAATGCTTTCCGATGCCTGATATGACTGCTGCTACTGTAGCTAAGTTGATTGTTGAAGAAGTTGTTACTAGATTTGCTGTTGCCTCAATTATTCATTCTGATCAGGGTCGTCAGTATGAAAGTCTTCTTTTTCAGGAAGTGTGTAAAATGCTCAATATAAAGAAAACAAGAACAACTCAATCGGATGGTATGGTAGAGCGGTTCAATAAGACTTTGGTCAATATGCTGGGAATGTGTGTTGATGAGCACCAGAAGAATTGTGACACTTATATTCCTTTTGTTATAATGGCGTACCGGGCGGCAGAACATGAAACTACAGGACAGACCCCGAACCAGTTGATGCTGGGTAGAGAAGTATCAACGCCGTTAGATATAATGTATGAAATGCCTAGACCATTGAAGCAAATTTCTCAACATCAATGGGCATGGGAGCTTAAGGAGAAACTTGAGAAAGCTCATTCATACGTTAGAAGCAAAGCTCCTGGGGAAATGCGTAGACAGAAAAGATACCATGATCTTAAGTTGTCTTATCAAAAGTTTCAGAAAGGTGATAACGTATATGTATATTTTCCTGTTAGAAAAGTTCCACTTTCAGGGAGGCTAACTAGCTTCTGGAGAGGGCCATACAAAGTTCTTGATAGGTTTGGAGATTAAACTTATAAGGTAGATTGCGGACCAAAGGGTGCTCCGCAAGTGATCCATGTGGATAGGATGAAACAAGTTAGGGCTCAAATATTACAAGGAGAAGTCGAAGATTAAACTGAAGTTGAACTTAGTGGTGAATTAGAAGGCGCTTCAGTAAGTCAGGGAGTAGAAATAGAACCGCAGGGGTTGAAACAGAACCTTGTCTCTTTTGGTGATTCAGATGATAATAGAAGGTTAGTTGGACGTCGAAAATGCGGGCGTCCGGCCTATTGGTCTGATTATGTATTTTATTAGGAATTTATTACGTGTTTTTAGTTTTTGACGTTAGAATTTACGTGTATATAATCAGTTAGGTTTTGTGTAGTAACACATTGTTTATTTTCAGAATGACAAAGACAACTCCTAGAAAACCAGAAGAGATGATGTGGAAGTGTGGGTTCTGTCCAACCTCTTTTAAGACGAAGAGTGAGAGGGACGAACACATTACAGAATGTGTCAATTCAAGAATATTTTGCTCAGAGAGGGGTTGTTACTACAATATAGATAAGCAGAAAAATCTGGAAAGACACGTCAAGTCTCAGCATTCCCAAGAAAAAGCGTTGTCAGATGATGAAAGCGTTAAAAGTTCGAGGTTATCATCTCCGATAGGGAGGATTTCTTCGGATGATGAGTGGGAGGACCAGAATCCTGGAGATATAATTATGTCAGACAGGTATTATGTGAGAAAAGTAGTGACAAAATAGCCTTAGGGAGGAAATTTAGGCAAAAGACGACACCAAGACTCCCAGGAGTAAGGAAATCGGTCAAAGAGAGGCTTAGGCCAGTTGCAAGTCCAGAGGAAACTACAGGCAGTAGTACTGGCACACTAAAGAGAGAGTGTACTATGACTGAGTCATGTCCCACCTGTAAGAAGCGTGCTTCTATAGAGACCGTGTCAACAGAAGTACAGACAGATCCTCTTTTGTACACTAGAAAAGTGATGACAGAGACCAAATAAAGGGAAGGGAATAAGAGGATTACAACCGTAGAGTGGAAGGAGACTGTTTAAAGTGTTAGACTTGGGAACGAACTAAAGTTGACCAAAGTTATTGTTTGTGATAAAAATGTTTAAAAACATAAAAATGTGTTGTTCATTTATTTATATGTGGGACGCATATTCTTTGAGGCGTGGGTTATGTGATGGTTTTGGTTTTTATTAAAATAAAAATCTCCCTTTGTTCAAATAGATCTGTTTTGGAAGGTCAGGTGAACGTTTGTAAGTTTTTAGGACAGTCCATTTATAAGGGGTGTTTTATATTGTTTTACTGTGTTGGGAATGTTCGAATGTTTGAACACCCCTATAGTCGCATGACTAGGTGGACTCGTCCGTCCTATATAGGCGAGAGAAAATCTGCTCTCAGGTACTGTTGCATTTGTCAGCCAGACACTGAAGATCGCTGTTTAAGCTGGTGAGTGGCGTCTAACGAGCTAACAGAGCAGACAGGTTGTTCTGTTTACAAGCTGTTTTTTAGTACCAAAAGTGCAGTTCAATCTGTCCCTCAAAGAAACAGTGCAGACTGTCTAGGTCAATAAAGCAGGCTGTTCAAATATATAACGGTGCAAGCTGTTACATACGGGAGTCAGTCTGTCCTGTTCAGGCTGTACTGTTACAAACCCGCCACGTTGTAATATCCTTTTCATATTGTATATTATAAACCAAGTTGTATATACGTTTTGTACCTGTTGTTTGATTTTATATTTACAAGGAGTCTTGAACATATTTTAGTTCGTTAATGTTGTATTCATTGGATTAGTTGGATTACTTTTACATTGTATGACTTGTCATTGTGTTTTGTACTAAATTGCCAATTTAGTCCTGTCTTTTACAGTTTTGATATTTAGAAATTATTAGTTCTTACTGTAATTGATAACATATAATTGAATCCTAGACATATTCTGGAACGAACTCTCGGCCTTTGTTTTAATAAATCCAAATTATAATAGAGATTATTAATTTATAACACATTAAAACCTTCCGCTCAGTTACACGTTACACAGTCATACCTAGTACTGTAACAACAGTGACAACCTCTTCACTACCTTCTTGTGCTACCTCCACCTTTATACAAAGTTATTCCACTCTAATGGACACTGATGTTGATTTTCCCGTGCATAATGTCAACAAGGATGATGATGTGAACTTTACCGTGAAACTTACTGAAAAAGTGAGGTTGTCTTTAGAGGAGTACAAGGCTACGATGCTAACACAAACTGCTATTGCGATGCAGTCCATGGCAGACGACTCTGTGCGTAAAGTAACTGCAGCAAATACCGGTAATATAATCCAAAACGTCTCTCTACCTACACTTCCACTTTTCCGTACAAGCCATAACCAGGAAACACAGACCAGCAACATGGACGTAAATGATCTATACTTCCCACCGATCACAGAATAAGAAGAATATTTAAGGTTTCTATGTAACACTGTGGATCAAGTTGGGCGATTGAGGGAGTCTGCCAAAATACAACTATCAAAACTCAGGAAAACAGAACCATCCTTAGAGTCTGAACGCCAGGAAAGAATGTTAGAGGCCGAGAACCGGGAACTAAAAAGAGAATTTTCTGAATTGAAATGGAGACAGGAAGTATTTGGAACGATCGAAATGTAAAATGGTAATAAATATATACTGCTATTGAGAGGCAGTTTGTGGGGAAATTTACTGCAATCGAGATGCAGTCCCGGACGATATACTACTGCCATCGAGCAGTCCTGCTATTGAGATGCAGATTAGGAAGGTTTTCTATCCTTCCATAATATGAACTTGTTATTTCTTCTATATTTATTGACAATGACTTAATATTACGTAACACATTGTTGACAGTCTTAATTCCGTCCAGTATTTAACTGTTTAATGACATTATACGATGGCCGTCCTATTGACAGAACTAATCTTCTGTTGGTTATTCTATACGATGTGACATTCCTGTGTTGGAAGTTAATGTAAACGTACATTTTTGAAAGAATTGATATTTGTGAACTTTACTTGGATCGTTATTATACTAATTTATATGCTCTTTTATTGTAATAAGGGCTAATGTACTCATCGAAGTACAATTAGGCCTTAAGAAGGGGGGAGTGTGGTAGTTTTTATTAACATCAGGGGTATAGTCGGGATTGGGGACCGGCCGGGATATCTCTTTTAGTTTTGATGTATTTGACCCGGCCGGGCACTCGGACTCAGAACGTAGCAGACGACGCCAGTTTTTGGTTTTTGCTCTAAAAAGAATTATTATAAAAGAGGTGAGACACGGTTAACACCACACTCATAAAACTTTATGTATTTAATAACTCTTGGAATGTTTAACGTCATATGACAAATTAAACATATGGAACTGAAATGTCTTTAATAATTTAAGTAAATCATCCTGAGAACCGGGAATCAACGGAGAAATCCGCTACATATGACAATATAGCCTTTTATTGATATGTATATATATGCCGACTTTAAATAAAAATTACTTTACTTTACTTTTACTTTACCCTGATAGAGACTTTCTTACATCTTCGAATACGACGTTATAAACACAGGAATTCTTTACCTATGTGTTCTCCAGATAGTGGAAGGATATACAGAACCAGAACCAGAACAAGCCCTTCCGAATTTAGCCTTTCGTTACCTGGAAATGGTGGGGTGCAAGTCAAATCGGCACTAAGTCAGATCGGCACCTAAAAGAAAGTCAAATCGGCACTGGAAAGTAGTTTATTCGGCACCTATGTATAGAAAAATCGGCATTGGATTTCGGCACCTGATAAATGATTTATACTTATTACAAAGAAATTGTTTAAAAGGCAGATACCTAAAAGTATCCTTAGTCCCCCCCATCCCCGTGTACGATCATGAAATCAATGTCAAGAACCTGAATAATATATAAAAGGCACACTGAATCCTTAAATCAAGTTTACAACAGTTATCATTCCTTTCATATAAATTCACATTTGTTTGTACCTGGCTATTGAAGTTTTAAACTTGTTTTTAAATTCAAAGAGGAGGAAACTTAATTTTTAATAGCGAGTATGTGGCTTTGCATAACGGTTTTTTTCCTTCAAAATGACAAAATAAGTTAAAATTTATATACCGTAATCGCCTCCGAGTTGTCGATTCTGATACACCAAGTATTTCACTCATCATTGGAGCAGTGAAACCAAATTTTGAAAGAAATTCAAGTTGTTCCTATAATGGCAATTTTCGTCAATTCAGATTCGCTTAGCTTTGTTACCTTCCTTCTCTAAAAGAAACAGAACATGATATTAAGGAAAAACAAAAGAAAATAAACTACTATAATATTCGCTTAAATAACAGTTAAACTGCCAATATGATATATTTTGCTGAACCAGTCCAATACGGAATGAACTAGTCCAATATCGGTATTGGCCCGATTCGCCCTGTATTGGCTTAGTTCATCCTGTATTGGCCTAATTGCAACCTGTATCGGCCTGAGAGATTTGGACTGCGCCTCAGACCAATACAGCAAGCCTTGGACTAATAATTAGGCCAATACAGAAATCATCACGAAATAATATCTGACAGTCTTCACTATGGCAAGCCAAAGTGGACAAAAAGCCGTCTTTATTGATATTAATAATTCATACTGCAGTGAAATATGGGTTATTTTCTCCAACTTTAAAGATACTGAACCATTTGAAAAATTACATCTTAAATTTATAAAAGAAATTCTAGGTGTACATTGCAAAGCTACTAATAATGCATGTTTTAGATCCGTTTTACTGCTGATCTAATTAAACAAGACGAATTAAGGCTAAATTCTATATTCACTAAATTCTACATCTAAATTCTACATAAAACAAAAGCAAAAGTCATCATCAAAATTCTCTATTAACATCAGCAAAGTTCAAAAATCTCTCTCATTTCCCCAGACTAAAAGTGCATTTTTAAAGATAATCATCTTATGCATATTCATATCTGACCAAACTGACCACAACAGATAAGGAGGTGTGTCATTTACTAATGAATCAATTAATTACATGTCAATATACAGCTGCTCTGATTTCACTAACCAGTATCAATAACATAATTATAACACATGTCGAGCTGAACTATGTCGACTTCCCTTAAAAAGTAAAATTCTGTACTTGAGCATACCTAGAACATATTTTAGACTCAGAAAACTCTTTAGTAAAAACTATTTTTGAAAATTCTGTTCCCTCAAACAATTGGTTTATCAAACTGAAAACAGTAATAAATAATTTAGGATTTTCCTTTCTAAATCATGATTTAAGCTCACTTAAACAATATTTAAATCAAATAAAAATTAGCTTAAATGATCAAAATCTCCAAAATCAAAATACACTTATAGACACATCTCCAAAACTAGAATTTTTTAGAAAAATCTTTAAAATAGGATGCAGACCTCACTATTTAGATATCTTAAAGAAAGCTAAAGACAGGGCTGCTCTTTGTAAAATTCGTATCAGTGCTCATAATCTAATGATAGAAAAGGGAAGATACCAAAAACTAAATAGAAAAGATAGAAACTGTCTAGTTTGCAATGCAGGAGAAATTGAAAATGAAGAACACTTTCTGTTGCATTGCAAACATTATAAGCTGATAAGAAGTGCATTTCTTAATAAAATTAAAAGTTTAATCCCAGATCTTTTAACAAAGAGCAAATCCCTATTATGCTTTTTGTTGAATAGCAAATCTGAATTTTGTCTAAAACTTACTGCTGCATTTATTTTAGAATGCTTTGAATTAAGAAAAAATTATATCATATAAAACGTAATTTTAATTGGTTATATCATCTGTATACTATATATTATAATATAATAATAAATACAATTAATGTAAAATGTAAAGAATTGTATTACATTTGTATAACTCACTTTGTATTGATCCTCTAAATTGTTGTGCCTTAACCATGTAATGTACCATGAGTTTGTGCTAATAAATATTTGTATTTGTATTTGTATTCATTTATTTATATTAATAATTCATTTATAAATATCAATAATTCATTTATTGATATTAATAATTCATTTGTTTATATCAATAATGCATTTATTAATATAAATATTTTGTAGATTTATTAATATTAATAATGTATTTATTGATATCAATAATTCATTTATTTAATATCAATAATTCATTTATTGATTTCAATAAATCATTAATTGATATTAATAGATTAATTGATTTTAATAAATGATTTATTGATATCAATAAATCATTTAAAGGAATTATTGATATCAATAAATGAATGATTGATATCAATAAAGGAATTATTAATATCAATAAATGAATTATTGATATCAATAAAGGAATTATTAATATCAATAAATGAATTATTGATATCAATAAATGAATTATTAATATCAATAAATGAATTATTGATATCAATAAATGAATTATTAATATCAATAAATGAATTATTGATATCAATAAATGAATTATTAATATCAATAAATCAGCTCATTTATTAATATGAATAAATGAATTATTGATATTAATAAATGAATTATTGATATTAATAAAGGAATTGTTGATATTTATAATGGAATTATTGATATCAATAATGGAATTATAAATATTAATAATTCCATTGAGAATGATTAATATTTATAATTTGAATTATTGATATTAATAAATCAAATTATAAATATCAATAAATAATTATTGATATTAATAAATATTGATATTAATAAATGAATTATTGATATGAATAAATAAATAATTAATATCAATAAATACGGCTTTTTGTCCACTTTGGCTTGCGATACTTCACGAAAGTTGCAAATGACATGCCTGACATTCGGTCCGGCCATCCATGTCCACCTGCCTGACCAAAGACTATTATGCCGGACCGAAATTTTCAATACAACAATTTATACTCATGAAAAATTCGGTTATGAAATCTTTTTGTTTGAGATCACAAATTATTTGTTAAATCACTACTTGATTTTAATTATTAGATACAAATAAAAGATTTTAAATAAAAATCTCAATATATTTACATTTGAGTTTGATGTTAGGCAAAATTATAAGAAAGTCAATGTTTCAATTTGGGTTTTCGATCAAATCCATTTTACTTAATTATTATCAATTAAAATTGTTAACATAGAACACAGTTTTAAACAATATTGATTGAAACATAAGCAAGTATTAAAAATAAATATAATCAACCAATGTAATTACCTTAAGAGTTTCTGTGTAGGCTAATAATGTTAATTTCCACTACTTTCAATATATTTTCAAAATTCAAAAACTCAGTTTGAAAATTAGAACAGCCTTCTTTATCTTCATTTTATCACAGGCGCTTGGGTACAAATTGTGAAATCTCGGCTTTTTTCATTAATGCTGGTATATTTTTATGTAGAACCCTTATTTGCCTCATAAAATAACAATATGCGCATATCTGACCCATTTTTTCAACGTTTTTACCATTTCTGATATTTCCCCTCTACACTAAAAAACCACAAGGCGAGAAACTCTCCGCCATTTTCTTTGTCTGTGTGTAACTTACGATCACGGAAGTGAGACTGGTTATACTGGTCCCATGAACAAAACGTCATTTGTCAGAGGGCTTCCGAGTGGCGCTGAAATAGAGAGAACAGGTTAAACCCTGAGAATATCGGAAGTAGTCAATGTAAACGACCAGTATAACCAGTCACTTCCGTGATCGTAAGTTACACACAGACAAATAGTCTCGATCATCCAGACGCTTATTACATTTGTGCGTCTGGATTCATCTCTATATTGAACTCGTTATCATTACGCCCAAAACTGGGCGTAATTTTTGATTGGATGATATTTTTATAGTCTAAAAAATTACTTCCGTTCATATCAAAAGTGTATAAAAAATTGTACCAAAAACGCTGTCCAAAATAAAAAGGGAAATTCTACTGATTCCCTTTTCCAGGCGAAAGTCAAAAGTGCATCCCTTATGAGAGTGGATTTTAATAATTCTACATGTTAACCATGACAGAAATTACAAAATTTGATCTTTTGTCGTATATTTTTATATAAAATGTATCACCAGGATGAGAAAAACATAGGAGAAATTTCTCCAATCGGTTTGATTTTAACTCTAAGTATTAAAAGCGTGGGAGAAATTTCTCTCATGGGTTTGATTTTAATTTTTAATATTGCTATCATGGGAGAAATTTCTCCCATCAGTTTGATTTTAGCTATTCAGTATTACAATCATGGGAGAAATTTCTCCCATCAATTAGAAATTAGCTATTCAGGATGGGAGAAATTTCTCCCATCGGTTTGATTGTTAATTTTTATTATATCAATGAGGGGAGAAATTTTTCCCATTTCTTTCTTCAAGATTTTTCAAAGTATACTCCATGCTGTGTCTTTTCTGAAAATAAAAGAGAAATGATGTTTTAAAAATGTTTGGATAAAATTAAAAGGTGAATATTGTTTTGGGTTTTTTTTATAGTAAAAATTTTCAGAGTTTAACTTCAAAGTTGGAAAAAATAACATCTGTCTATATTTGGAGGCAATGTTTAGATTTTGTAAGTAAAATAAAATTATTGCATAAATTAAGTATAAATGAAGCATACATGGGGAATACAGCACTGTAACATGTATTTTTTGTGAGCTAATGCTCCCCGATGATAACTCCGCACCTTCACCATGATAACTTAAAACACACACAGACCAAAAAAGTATAACATCTATCCTTTATTGGGAGCGGGGTGATAATAAATCCTACAGTATGTCATGATCCTATGAAGCTTTTACACAAATTTGCTGAGCAAAATGTGACAGAAAATTACAATACCCTGTTCAAAAGGTAACAAATTGACGGTCAGTAAACAGGAAGTAGGAGTCGGAAATGTCAGAAAATGAACCCCACATTATTTCATGATCATACAAAGCCACTAACAAAATTTCAGCCCTTGTATCGTTTATCATTGCTGAGAAAATGGGAACTGAAAATTGTTACGGACGGCTAAAAATTGACATAGTCGTAAAAACTGGAAGTATGAATTTGAATCCTTCAATTTGGCGTGATCATACAAAGCAATTGACAAAATTTTAGCATTGTTTCACTTACCATTGCTGAGAAGAATTATCAAAAATGTGAAATATGGTACTGACGGCTAAAAACTGACAAAGTCGTTCAACTGGCATTAGACGTCGGAGAGCTCTGAAAATAAATCCCACAGTAAAGTCGTTAAACAGGAAGTAATAGTCGTAGTGGTCCGAAAGAGAATTAATTCCAAAATATGGGATGATCATACAAAGCTACCGACAAAATTTCTATAGGATTAAACAGTGGGTTTTAGGAAATTATCAATGTGTAAACTCCGGCGACTCACTCACAAACTAAATAAAGTCCGAAGGACTTTATGTCAAGTTTGTGAGGTAGTCGCCGGAGTTTACACTTTGATAATTTCCTAAAACACAGTGTTTAATCCTTATAATTCTGTGAATTAATCGCTGCGATTTTAAAAACAGCAAAAACACTTACAGAAACCCATCTAGACATCAAAACGTACCTAGGCCGGAAAGCGTAGGGATATGCAAAACATAGTACCAAAGGAATCGCTGTTCTGTAGAATATTGATAGGAAAAAAAAACAAAAATGAAACGCTAAATTGAATTTATATTATATTTTGTTTGAAATCTCAATCGATTTAATTGGAAATCATTGGGGCAGAGAAAACATTGCCCCCCTCTCCCTGACGATACGCTAGGAGGACGCCATCTTGTTTACATTGGATACTGAAAGTAGTCCGCTCAGAGGAAATATCGATGTATAAATTATCTGAGAAGACGTCATTTAGGTGTTTTTATCCAATCAAAGCACTTTATATAAATAAATTACAGCATGAATAGAATTATAGTAGTGTATCATTTATAATTATTGAGAAAAATGTGACGGAAAATGGTTACGGACGGCTGAAAATTAACTGTCAGTAAACAGGAAGTAGGAGTCGAAGAAGTCTGAAAACAAATACCACAATATGACATGATCTGACACACAAAACTACTGAACAAATTTAAACAAACACAGATCAAAAACAGCATGCAACATATCCCCTATGGGAGCGGGTGTATAATTTGTGTAACGTCCAATGCCCAAATAATTGCTCCCTCTAATATAAAAAATAATAATATTTAATCATTATTAAGTGTGGTCAACACGGTTATCATTTTTTAACATTTGTCTCGTGTTTTTAAAGAATTAATTCCAGAGACTTTTACTGAACACAAATTGAATTGAAAGTTGATGTTATTCTTTATCATCATTTTTTAAACTTATGAACTTCCCACGTGAAACTTATTATATTTCTTATCTATGTTAAATTACGCGTTTTATTATATTAGTTTTAGAAAATAAGCACTCATTTTTACCAGACATGTGCAAGCCACAATATTTATTGTAACTAAGGGGTCTTCACGCCTATTTAGATGGACCTTGAGGACTATTTTACCATCATAATATTCCTGGTATTTTTGGTTTCTCTGGTTTTAGACCACGAGCCTATTTAAACACGTTTCCCATTTAGTTCTTTGTTAAAATGTGTTATGTGGCCAGTGGCAGCCATCTCAGATCTGAACATAAGACTTTGTAAAACGCCACCCAATAAATATGTCGCATGTCTTGAATGATATTCATTCAGTTGCTTCAGAAGTTGCCGTTTTAAATATTTTCCCACCGGTCCTATGTAAAACAAAGCCCTGCGGTGACATAAAGTTCCCATTTCCGATCAGAGCAAGTAACATTGTTACAGGTGACAGTTTCTATGGACCAAATCGTTCAGGTCCTCGTTGCTGGGTGTCTTTAGTGGTGCCACGATCCTTGCGCGATAAAGACGGATTTGGTAGATTTTTAAACATGTAAGCGCACAGTAACAACTACAAAAGAACAACTTTTCTGTCCCTACTTAATTCTTCATATTTTGTTTGTGTGTGTCATAAGTGTGAAATTTATCGTTTTTTTTTAATTACCTTTGATCTTAATCAGCAATTTGTAATGCCATGGTCGATTCAAATATCTACAATCATTATCTTGCTGATGTGTATCAGAGTGTATGGCCGATTGACAAAATTATTTATGAGCTCAGCTGTGTTTTAGTTCTACCATCCTTTTGATATACCGTTGAATTTTATGTGCAAGAATGTTTACCAAAGTTCATGTATTGTCATATCTGGAAATATCTGATGACGGGGCCCCATCTTATGAGAGAGTGGAAATGTAAATTATGGTGTGCAGTAAACGTAATAATGTATGGATGTGATTTTATTCGATGACTTTGTTAATCGTTTCTTTATGTAAATTAATATAGAGCTTGTATTGTAATAAATAAAATTAATATATAAGAACTATATGGTCGTTATAACCAGTGCTTAAGTAGTTTTTTGTCACAGTGTAAGTCAAAATTAAGTTTACACCCACACCATTTCCCCGACTGATTTACGTGCAGTCCTTGTTAAAATGTTTGATTTGTTTTTCTCGTCCTAAATATACAGCAGCTGAAATACTGCTTGCAACAAATCAATCAATCAATCAATCAATCAATCAATCAATCAATCAATCAATCAATCAATCAATCAATCAATCAATCAATCAATCAATCAATCAATCAATCAAAATAAATCAATCAATGTTTGGGGTGTTTTTCTCGTCCTTAATATACAGCAGCTGAAAAACTGCTTGCAACAAATCAATCAATCAATCAATCAATCAATCAATCAATCAATCAATCAATCAATCAATCAATCAATCAATCAATCAAACAATTAATCAATCAATCAATCAATCAGCAATTAAGTTTCCGAAAAAAGTAACCAACAACAAAGTTTACTTTTAATTAGTAACTCCTGATAGTCAATTTGTCTGTGAAAATGCAAAACGATGAATGGTTATTAAAACATACCGAATTTTTCTTTTAAGAAAAGATTTCATTGTCGATTGCACAACTTCAGGAATTCTTAGTACAACATACTATAAACTCAAACACCATCTGTTCGTTCAACCTAGAATGAAAGAATGAACGAACGAACAAATAAATGTCGTCTGTTTGTCTGTGTTAGCTATAATTGCTGTTATTACATGTATTATAACATACCTTTTTAAAACGTTGCCTTGCGTCGTCTTCTTACTTGGTTATTTTCTTCTTTTCATTTTTGAAAAACAATCTCGTTTTGGAAAATTGTCCGGGTGCAGTAGCTATCCTAAACTAAGACGTGAATGTCGTCGTTTAATTTTAGTTCAGGTCGGGTCAGGTCAGATGCCATTTTACACGTATGTTCGCTGTCCTGCGTCATAAAACAAATGCGATAAATAGAAATGTAATCAGGAGAAAGGTTGAAATTTGATATTTATTTGAGTTCATCAAACCTGGCACCTGTTATTTCTTGTTTATAATTAATGACAGTGTATTAAAGCAACGTTTCTCAATGTTCAACTAAAAGTAAATACATAAATGGTCACATAACATAAATAAGTACACTAATAAAGTCATAAATTTCTACTCATGAGAAACAAAGATTGAACGAGATGTAGATAACTGAAAATGAATCGAAATATATAACGTTTTAATCAAAGTTTTATATAGCTAACGTGGTATGAATATCCATAACTAGTAGTATTAGAAAATATAAGTCGTTAAAAGAACGAAGAGATATAGAGGCTACAAATGTAGGGATGCATGCCAGCAGCAAAATAATTATTAGTATACAGAAAAATTGATAAGAGTTATATAATATTCCTGTCAGTTATTAGTCATCTTCGCTAGCGATGATAGTAATTAGTACAAATAAATACTGTCATGTTAACACATACGGAAGCTAATTCGGGCCACTTTTTGTAATTTTTTTATTGCGTTTAAATGCAAAACATTGCGATTAAACGCAATAATGATTGCGATTAAACGCAATACTTTGCGATTAAACGCAAAACATTGCGGTTAAACGCAATCTTTGCGAATAAACGCAAAACTTATTGCGATTAAACGCAAAGATAATTGCGATTAAACGGAAAAATTATTGTGATTAAACGCAATAAGTATTGCGATTAAACGCAATACTATTGCGACTAATCGCAATACTAATACTGTGCATATTATGAAAGAAATAGAGTGTGTGGCTGTTGGGAAGGCAGTTGCTCTGTGTTAAAAACAAGAAAATACCTGCATACAAATATCCAAAATGTTTTGGAGCAATGTATTTACAAGACATCCCCAACGGAAGATGAAATGATAAGTTCATTTTTGGGCTTACGAGTTTTTTACGATTTGCCAATAGTAGATCGAGAGTGTGTTAGAGCGGCACTAGATGAATTCAACAGTGTGTCAAAAGATGAAGTAATTGATGCTTTGAACAGCTTCCCATTAAGAATTCTTCCCAGTGAGAAAAATTTCCGAAAAGTAATAATTGATGTTGCGTATCATGCATTAATTCAAAAGCCAGTATTTGTTGCTCTGTGTTAGTAATTTGAAACCGCTTATCACAGATCTTCAAACCATCTAAGACGAAAGTATAAGGTAACGTAACAATAAAAAGGTGCTGAATGCTTTAGACTTTCCAAAAGAAATGACAAATACAGAAAAGGATATTAGTGAGTTTTTAAAACGCTATTTAAAAACATGCTCCCCAAAAAAGGCTCACAATGTTTGTTCGATTTTACACGTGAAGTGACATTTTACTCGGGAAACAAATACAAGTTGAATGACACAACCAATGCCAAGTTTTGAGCTTACACCGGTAGCCCACACATGTGGGGGTGTTCTGGAAATATCAAAAAGCTATGACAACTATCTCCTACTAAGAGAGCACTTTTAAAACAGCAGGGAAACCTTGTATTCTGTTTACCACACCTGAATAAGAAGACACCAGGGATTATGCAGAACCTTTAAACGATATTGTCCTAGAAAGATGCAAAAATTTATGTTCATTTAATAAGGATGTTCCATCGGATCCAGATTTAAACGAATTGTTCGAAATTTTGATAGCAGAAAACAATCTTCAGTTTACTGGAACTATAGATGAGGCATGCGATTTCTATCTTATGTTCCGAAACATGGTGCATTATGAGATAAGAAATGGATAAAGCAAAACGATTGTTAAACTAAACTATTTTTTTTTCTTTACGCCTGACACGCTATTTACGCCTGACGCGCTAACTCCTTTTACAAAAATAAGCTATTAATTTTTTTGCGAATATATTGAACCTGATTTTTCCCTTTATTTTTGGGGTTCTAACTTCTCACCCTAGCCCCCCCCCCCCCATCCATCCCCCCAATTAAAAAAGTTCAAAAATTTAGTGGTTGCTCACTAAAGCATACTTGATGTGATTCTGTCGCTCACACATGTATATATCTCAATATGTCTAAAACACACTAAGGCCTAAACTTGTTGTGAAACGGATAAAACCGTATGTACTCCATGTCATTCAAATTAAATCTTTCACTAGCATCCCTCTTTTTGTTATTTTCACTGTCATGCGACAATAACAAAGGGGTTAGCTAAGTGAAAGATTTAATTTTAATTAGATTGGAATGACCCATACTTAATTTACACATATGGTTATTCTGTCACATTTTGCATTGCGCATGTGTATGCTTAAAACGCTGGCTAAAATCGCTGACACGTTTATAAAAACATTCCAAGACTAAACAGTAAAAATTCCCTATCAGTGCAACTATAAATATGTATTTTAACTTAAACTCCGGCTAATATGACACCCTTTTCTAGCCGATTATTACAGCAATTGACAATTTTTATCTAAATGCTAAGACTCGTGTTCTAGGTCGAACACCTGTGAATATATTTTTGTTTGTTTGAATGTTGTTTAACATATCACTTTGAATTTTTCAACTATATTATGGCGTCCAGTTTTTATTTGGGGAGGAAACCGTATTACCGGCAGAAAACCCCCGACCTGCGATAGGAAAACTGGCAATCATTGTCAATTAAGATTGACAACTAACTACCTTAACAACTTGGCCACAGAGGCCAGACACTGAAAATGCAATTGTTAATCTTACAAAGGCAAAAACTCCTGACGGTGGTCACCTGACAGCTCAAACCCAGTACAGACTGTTGTACAGCTCAATTAGTTGAACATTTCATCAATTGAATTTTTTTTTACCTTCTATGGCCCTGATGTTATAGGCAAACAAAAACGATGAAAATAACAATTGTTCTCTTTATAATCTTTATAAGGACAGGCTAAAGGAGTCATTTCAATTAGGCAAGTACATGTACTCCTGCTCCACGCGTGACACCGCTATATCTCCCAGGTTGAAATCCTGTTTGTCAAATCAGGGGTAGTGATATTCCATAAGAAAGTGATTAAACAAAAGGAAAAAAAAAACATTTTTCAGACAGATATTCCGCAAACTAAGTGACGATGCAATCTAATTAAATAAAATTATATCTTCACTTGGCTCCCCCCATTTTGCTATTATCGGCAAGGCGACAATAGCAAAAAGGGGGCAGCTAAGTGAAGATATAATTTTAATTAAATTGGTGACGATGGCGACCCGTTAAAAATATCTAAGTAATGACTTCAATCTTGTGATCCCCTTGTTTAATAGCCTTTCCGTTGGTACTCTCTCTTTTATTGAGGATTTGTTTGTTATACAAGCCATCGTCACACAACTTCAACTAAGTGGCGAATCTTGTAGAGCTTTTGATGCTGAAGAAGGGGGCTCACTTCAGATTTCCTCTATCTATTATACTTTTGAAACTACATGTATAACCAACAAACTATTGACCGCGGCTGTTCTATTTTTAGCCAAGGCAGCCATGTTCGTTGGTCAGCTGTCATGGTTTATGCAATTTTGGTAGAGGACATTTTACTGATGATGTTTGCAAATTTTCAAAGTAATCCCTTCAGTGGTTTTAGAGAAGATTTTGTAAAGAAAAGTTAACCTCAATGATGATGGACGCCAAGAGATAGATTTTGTAAAGAAAAGTTAACCTCAATGATGATGGACGCCAAGAGATAGCAATAGCTCACATGACCCTACGTCAGGTGAACTAAAAACGCCAATTTGACATTTTTAAGGGTGCTAACTGCTATGACTAGTCATCGGACAACTTCAACCCAATAAAGGTTTTCGTAGATTGATTGGATGTTTGCTTTACGTTTAGTGAGCAATATTTCAGCTAAATTCAGGACGGGAACAAGTTTACAAACAATACATCAATTGAATAATGAGTGGGATGGGAGACAGGGAACACAATTTGGACTGCCACTGGAAAAGTACGGAGTTTTGGGTAGGGTCGGAGAATTTAGCCTTTTTTAGCGGCTACAATGAGCCTACTCTTTTTCGAAATCTACAAAGGGATCTGTATCGTGCAAGAAGCGTGGCACTCTCCAAACACATTACCCACTATGGTTTGCGGCCAGGTTTTCCGTATTATGACCTGACAACCCCCCCCCCCCCCCCCCACGAGAGGGTCTCCCCTATCCGCCACCCGGGGACGCGCTGGGCTGCTCTGTGGGTCGAGCACTGGGAACCGTCCCAGTATGGTCCCAGGGTTTTCGTAGATCTTGCGATGCAAAGGAATTTCTTATGTCTATTAAGATAACCCACTAAGTTCAATTTTTAGACATGGCAACCATTTTTTTGTAAGGAAAGAATTCATTTGTGCAAGTATTTAAGTACAGGTAGATACATGTACTCTAATAGATGCTTGCATATAGCAAAGTTTGGTTTCATTTGGTTTAGTTTTAGACGAGATTTGTATCAAGTTGAAGAAGTAGACAGACACATAAACATAAACATTATAAAAAGGTCATATACAATTTCGTATGAAGATGTGTGCTTAACATTCATACATTGTACACTTTCACCTATATATTAAAAAGGCTGAAGATAGGTACTAATAAGAGTACAAATCAAGGTATCATCTACAAAATGTATCACTATTTTTTTCATTATGAATAAAACAGTACGCCAAACAGAACTGCTTCCAATTGACCCTAAAAATGCCAAAAAATGGGATATTACAAATGATTGTTAACGTTTGAGAAAACTATTTGTAAAAAGTTAACAACAAGAAGTCAAAACTAGATGACAACAATAAGCCCCATTATCCTATGCGCAAAACCAAATAAAAAACTAAGGCCCAGGTCAAAAGATAGAACGAATAATCGTACCCTCGCTTTTTATTTGGCGAGGGTACGAATTTAGTCCTCCCATTACTCGTAACGTAGCAGAGCGGGAGTGAATCACTCCGGCACTTTGATGTCCAAAAGAAGTTGCATATACAATCAGACGTGGTCGATCTTGATATCTTTTTACAGTGTCACCATTTTTTTATCGGTTTCGTGTTTAAAATCGATCATTATTGATACGTGATGATAGTTATTGCCGTTTTTAATAACCCGCTGTGCGTTGTGTATGAACATTCGTGTCTCTTTTTAATTACGTTTACTACATGAAAAACATTGAGAAACCCGAAAATGAATGGCGTGTTGCATCTTGGATAATACATATGTAAATTACTGGATTCTTACTACGAAATGGTTGTTATAGTATGCAAATTAGCACGTTTATAACAAAATTAGGTCACATTATCCATATACGGAAAACTGATAAACATAGCATTTTCCACGTGCATCTTCAAGGACGAAAAAAGAAATTTCTTCAATAAAGATCGTTTCCCGTTAGTTTTGCAATGTCTAAAGCTTTAATAACGTAAAGAAGGCGAATATCATGTTTGACTTTTGTATAAATAAACCGAAGTTAAAATTTTGTATTTGCTACATTACGAGCAATAGGACTGAATTCTGCCGTTAATCCGACAAATCACAAAACTAACTTCGGATTATAACGGCAGTAAAATTCGGCCTAGTCAAAAGACAACAAACAGACCAGCAACACTCTCCCTCAAGGCAGTTGGCGAGCTTACAAACATCTAATCGAAGATGAGAGTTCTTGCTTCCATAGACTTCAACATGAAAAACTCATAAACAAAGTGAATTTTAAAAATTATCTAAGTCGTAGATATTTTTACAAAATTAACTTTAAAGAACTTAATTTTGAGGACAAAATAACAAAATATATCTCCTTTCAAATATGTAACTTTCACAATATTATAAAAGAAAATTTAACTACATGTATCATCTTTTTCACCAACATGCTTCAATCATGAAGTTGCTCAACCTTCTTGCTCCAACTGTACATCATATCAATCAAATTCTTATGTATAGCTTTGTGTATGATATCACATAATATCCATAATTAAAACTTCAGCATCCAAAATGTTTTGAAAGTGCTCTCTTAGTAGGAGATAGTTGTCATAGCGTTTTGATATTTCCAGAACACACCCACATGTGTGGGCTACCACTTGGCATTACTTGTGTCATTCGAACTTGTATTTGTTTCCCGAGTAAAATGTCACTTCCCGTGCAAAATCGAACAAACATTGTGAGTCTTTCGTGTTCACATGAATGCTATAGGAGAAAAGATGTTCTTAAATAATATGAAAGGGTTTGTTTAAGTTTTAGCTATCTTTCTTTTTTCAAAATATTTATTTAGTTTAAGATAAGTAGAAGTTATTGTTAATGGTGTTATTTTTGCTTTAAATTTAGTTTAGGATAAGTAGTAGTTAGTGTAAACGGTGTTATGTTTGCTAGGATAAGTAGTAGTTAGTGTTAACGGTGTTATGTTTGCTAGGATAAGTAGTAGTTAGTGTTAACGGTGTTATGTTTGCTAGGATAAGTAGTAGTTAGTGTTAACGGTGTTATGTTTGCTAGGATAAGTAGTAGTTAGTGTTAACGGTGTTATGTTTGCTAGGATAAGTAGTAGTTAGTGGTAACGGTGTTATTTTTGCTTTAAATTTAGTTTAGGATAGTAGTAGTTAGTGTTAACGGTGTTATTTTTGCTTTAAATTTAGTTGAGGCTAAGTAGTAGTTAGTGTTAATGGTGTTATGTTTGCTTTAAATTTTGCATCGAATTGATTTCTTTGTGCTTTGTTGATATCATTCCTAAAATGAATAAATTTGTAATTTGGTCGAAACTGAAGGCCGAAAAAATTAAGGAGAAATTATGTTAGAATATATAGATATAATTGCTAAGAACATGTATTTTTTATTTGTTTTTAGATTTTTTTGTCAATATTACTAATCAATATTGTGAGCTAATAAATGTTTTTAATTATAATGATGGTTTTAATTAAACAGATAAAATACTTAAGTTAATTATATTCCTATTTTGGTTAGTTGTGTTTTGGGGGTTCTGTGGTCTGTGTGAAAAGTGCAAGTATTTCAATTTTATCAGCCCTTAAGGGATAACATTTTCTTATACTAAAGGTTGAGTTTCCATTAACCTGGGGCTTTCTTCAAATGAAAGATGTTTATGGTTTTTTTCTGAACATAAAATGCTGTCATGGTGATATCCCAGATTTTGTTGACAGATAGGTTTTTCATGACCCATGACTGTTTTTCTTAGGAGTTTGGTGTCTGGTAGATTATTTTTGGAAAATGTTAATGTTATGGTTAATGTTCCAGATAATGTTCATGGTCAGTCTACATTAAGAGAATTTGATGGGGTTATAGTTTGTTAAGAATGGGTTCATGATTAATTAGGAATTTGTCATTTAGTTCATTAAGTATTGTTTAGGTATAGCATGTTTGGGTAATGTGATGGTAAGTGGTTTACATATGATGCAAAAGTGTGTCGTTTTCCCCTTGATTTTTTGTAGTCTATATCTTATAGATATTATGACACTGTGGTATTAATGAGAATAGAAAACTAGTCTCATCAGTAGCCAAGGGTCACCTATATAGATAAGAGCTCTAAGATTTCCCCTCAGTTTGCTGAGACTTGCTATGTTTAGTTACTGCATGGGGTTTGGATCATTTTACAATATATACTGATGGGGGAAAAAAAAACATTGTAATTTCCCGTCTAATTGGTGTCCCAGTATTTTTTCCTTGATTTTTGGTAGTCCATATCTTATATATATATATGGACACTGGGGTATTAATGGGAAAAGAATACTAATAATCTCTTTAAGTGCTTTAACCTCGTTATTGACTATTTTACGGCACGTTGATCATTCCCCTAATTTACACAATAGTTAAATGTCGCAGCGTAATGCGTATTGCCCGTTTGGGGTTTGTTTTTTACATGGGGTTTAAGCTATGATAAAGTTCTTTGTTATATGAGGAAGCCATTGTATCCGATAAAAACAATGCATATTCAGCAGGAAAGCTAGCAATCATTGTCAGTTAAGGATGAAGTCGAGCACACCCTGCCTGAAGCCTCAATGATAACACAACGGTGCTGCTCGAATGATGTTCTATGTGTGTCCTTAGTAGTTGCTTTTGTGGATCTTTTGTTTCTCTTATATTTTTTTTCACAAGTATTGTTTATGGCGTCTTCTAAAGATATTCCTACCGAACATAAAAATAGGAAACACTGTAAATAATCTAGTCTCGATCACCCAGCATATTGTTGTGTCTGGGATCACGTTGTTGTAAATTTGCTATCAAAAGGTGGAGACAATACAATTATTATATTTTTAGGACCCTATTTGTAGACAAGAAAACCACGAAAGCATGTCAACACTTATATGAAGTCAAGGTGTTCCTAACAATAACATTAATAATAATAATTTTTTTTTTTGGCGCAACAATAACTATTTCAATATGGAGATGAATCCAGATGAAATTTCAGCGTCTTAAGATCGAGACTATTAATAATATCATTTCGTAACCACTCAGTATGCATTCTGCATGTCCCCTTAATAAACAAAAATGCCCCGGACTCTTTCAATAATGACAGAACCTCACGGATAACATTCAATAGCAAATCTTTGCTGGAAAGAATATTTCATTTGATGATTTTACATTTCTAAGAAATAATATTAGCCGGATATTATATATTTATTTCCCTTTCGAAAGGAAGATAAGATGATTTGGTCACCCAAGAAAATTACGTTACCCCGAGGGCATGCCCGAGGGAAATAGGATTTTCAAGGGTAAACAGATTTCCATATCTTTCTTTAGAAAGGGAAAACAATGTTTTATTTTATAGATCATAAATAGTGTGTTATCTGTATACAAGAAGCTTTGTATTGTGTGTGCTTGCTCGATTGTTATATCCTCCGATTTTTGAGGCAGAGTTCTCGTTCTTTTTTAATATGACAAGCGGTACATCTGCCAGACGACACCGAAATTGACAAATTACTTTTTCTACAAAGAGTGTGTGGTAAAACAATTTGCCAAAGTTAAAGTTAAAGTATAGTACTCTTTGGAAGGTACGAAGTAGCGAGTGGGGGAGGGGGCACAATGAATTGTAACATGTTTTGTGACCATTTCTAGACCAATCAGATTGCTGTATTACTACAATTAAATTAGTAAAGTGGAATAATAGTACTCTAAAAATAAGTTTTATAATGGATTAAACGGATGGATGGATGGATGGATGGATGGATGGATGGATGGATGGATGGATGGATGGATGGATGGATGGATGGATGGATGGATGGATGGATGGATGGATGGATGGATGGATGGATGGATGGATGGACGGACGGACGGACGGACGGACGGACGGACGGACGGACGGACGGACGGACGGACGGACGGACGGACGGACGGACGGACGGACGGACGGACGGACGGACGGACGGACGGACGGACGGACGGACGGACGGATGGATGGATGGATGGATGGATGGATGGACTCACATAAGCAAACAAATATATAAGGTATATTTAAATACGCGTTTGCGGCGATATAACACCTATATCTCTTGTCTGAGTTGACACTGGGATGTTCTGTGCTCGAACTGTTCTCTTAAATCGAAAGAATACACGGATGTTGCGATCCTGCTTTTCAGTTGTAAGGTAAAACTCTTATTTGAAACAAACAAACGTCCTACGCAAAAAAGCGTTGGACGGCAGAGGATTCTCGGACTATGTTTTTCGAGTGAAGGTTGGGTATTCTTCCTGGGCATTTAAGGTTACCTCCCTCATTTTTAACTTAAAAGTTGAAAAAGTTCTTTATATAGCCACTTAACCACAATACAACCAGGTTTCCACTTCAAGGAACTCAGGCAGGAATATGTTTTATTTTAGCATAGCATGGGTCAAATTTCGAATAGACGTAGCAAACTGATAAAAATACCGCTCTGATAATTAATGATAATACCGTAACAAGATTTGAAGTCGGAATTTCTGCAAATATAACGAAAGATGTAAACAAAGACTAAAGACTTGAAAACGGCTGTATATTTTTCTCTTTATTAGTTTAAAGGTTACCACACAATCAAGTATTAAACAACTTCTCGGGCAGACGTGTAATAAACCAAACCATTGAAAGATGCAAGCAATTTAATTAAGGATTAACTAGGAAATAAATTTGCAATGCCAAATTTCTGAGGGGGTGGACAGGGTAGTGGGAGACAGGGAGAAAGGAGGAAAGAGGAGGGAGAAAGGAGTGAAGGGGAGGGAGAAAGGAGCAACGGGGAGGGAGAAAGGAGCAACAGGTGGGAGAAAGGCAAAAGTCAAAAAAGAGGGAGTGAGAACTAGTACAAATTTTCCCTAAAATATGTATCTGAAAATCATTTAATAAGTGCCAATTCATTGGTTTAATTGATAGAGACTAATATTATTTGCATAAATCTCCAGTAAAGACATAAATTTCATCCAAAATGATCAGAGTTTTTTTACTATTCTACTATGCAGTAAGTTTTTTTGTTATATAAAGCATATTTCTCTCCACTCTGCATTTTGTCATCAATTCACAAGGTGTATGTTATCTGTTGTCTGTCAGTTGTTTACTTTTTAATTAATGATCATTAATCTTAATTCTCCTCTGACACCACTTGGCCAATCCAATTCATTTTTTTCGAAACGTGGTCACAATCATCCTTAGGCTACATAGTTTCAACTTTGTATCCAGGATGTTGATCCATGCATGTACACATGCACATATACTAATCAAAGTGCAGTTTGCACAACTGGATACATCTATAGAACAATTTATACTTTTAAGACAAAAGTAGACAGTCCGTCAGATATTTCTAAAGGTTTGGCCCGACTACTTAGACAATTCAGAAAAATATTATAAAGTTAATTCCATTAAAATATAAAAGCACTAAGTACTAAAGTAAGTACTTTTTGTTTACATTTTGGGTTTTAAAGTTTGAAACTAATAAAATGACAAAAGCTGTATTTTTTGTTTGAATGGTGTTTAACGCCACTTTTAGCATTTTTTCAGCTATATCATAGCGTCCAGTATTTATTGGGGAGGAAGCCGGAGTACCCGGAGAAAACCCCCGACCTTCAGTTGGAAAACTGGCAATTCGTCAATTAATATTGGTGTCGAACAGCAAAAGCTGTAGAAGAATGACCTTATAAATGGTCGAGATGTCTTCATAGGCGGCTCGAGTTGTCCTATATTGACCGAGATGCGTTATATTTGTATTGAGGGAAGAAGACTGAAATGAGACAAATTTACGCCCAACGGAGACGCACGCTCGGTGAAGAGAATAAATCAAATCCTCCTCAAGTGTCAAGTAAGCTAAGAATTAATAACTAATATCAGTCTAGTTTCTGTAAACTTATCATAAAAATGTATTTTATTGGTAGAACTACCGTAGTTGAACTCGCCGCTTATGCGCATATAAGATACCTAAACTGCATGGTACTGTAGGAACATCTATTTTTGTTTTAAACTTTTTACATATTTCTTATGAATTTATGACTAATAATACTTAAAATTGTAGCTTCTGTAACGACTTTAAAATGAAGTGTTGCCTTCCAGATTAGAAAAATTCTCATTTATGCGTATATATATAATTTTTGTTCATCAAATTGTCCCTTTCATTGCAAATTTTTGTAATTGGTCTTCCGGTATCACTCATCCACATATTTACATGAAACGCCAAAAATCACTACTTTAAGTATTGAACAATCGCAAGAGCAATTTTTGTAAAAATTTGTATCATGGAAAATCCCAAGATAAAGTTACGAAAATTTCTCTCTTATAAACCAATCAGCAGCATTTTAAATATGAATTGTATAATATTTGCCCTGTACATTAAAAGTTATAATAACTGAAGTGGAACTGTAAATTGAAAAAATGATTAGCAAGACAAGTGCCAAAAATTGTTTTGATAAATCTAGGCCTGAACATGCATGAATTAATTTTTGAACTAATGAAAATTTTACTCTAAATGTTAAAAGGGGGCCAAGATCTTTTCTGTTTATGTGTTTTGGGCATTTTTACAGATGTTTTCACTGTTTTTTTTTTAAATAAAGCAACTGTTATCTGTTTTCTTAAAAATTGACATTGTTGTTAACTGTTATAATGAAAATAAAAACCCTTTTTGCTGTTAATGGTATTGCCCTTCGATGACATTCTGCTTTAATCTGTTTTTTCGCGTTTTTTTCTTATGTAATTAAGTATTGTTAACCTGTTAATGGACCCCCCTCTAGCTCCTCCCCCTTTCTTAAAATACACGGTTATGTTATTGTTAAAGAATTACTGACGTGTTTGGTTATTAAAACTAAACAGAGACAGTTAACAAGAGACCATAAGATTGTAGTTAAGAATACATATACACTATATTTTCTGGACATATAGGTCTATGTTGACCACGGGTATTGGTGTACTAGAAGTGGATTATATATCTATGTGGAGAATAAGTCTGTAGGGACTTTAGGTCTGTGCGGACTATGGGTTTGTATGGACTAGAGATCTGTATGAAATCTATCGGTCACAGTTCATGATCCTCATATTTTTTGACAAGTGCGCATCATACACCAATTAAATTCAGTTGATAATGTGTCATAAAGCATGCCTTGTTTGTTCAAGCAGTTAATATGCTTAGTGTTCTAAATTTATTTCAGTTTGAGTCAAAATTTAGTGATCTTTTCTATTGCTATAGGGTTTTTGAGAGGGAGAAGTGCAAAGAGGGGAGAGAGAAGGGGCAGGAGGGAGGAAAAAATGAGCAGAGGGGAGGGAGAAAGAAGCCTAGGAGAGGGAGAAGGGAGAAAGGTACCTCCTGTCCACCCCCTCATTTCTACTTTACTTTGAAATTGTTTTGACGTGGACATCCTTGCAATCAACCTTGTCTTTGCATAATAATAATTGTGATCATAACTACATGCTCACAAAACAAAAGAAAAGCCATAAAGTTGTCAATACCCTAAATTAAAATGTTTTCTTTTACATACCCATTACTATTTGTTATCTCCCTGTAATTATTCGGGACCAGTCAAAGGTAAATTCAGGAACCAGTTATCGCGTGTAAACAGAGTTATCTTGCCTAATTATGACCGATATAGTTGGGTATGAAAACTAAGTTTGCGGAGATATATTGTTTTTGCATTGTTTCTTCTTCTTATTTTTTTTTCTTCCACAATTTTGGTCCGACCATCTCCTAAGAGACGTACAATGGATCTATATGAAACTTCACCAACTTGAATTATGCATGCTAATTTTAAAATTTTGATAATGAAAAAAAAATCCTTAAAAATCCAAAAGTCTATGGATTTTGCACGAATGGAAAGAGCAGTTTGTCAGATCTCGGGAATGGTTGAAGTGATTTCAATAGAAATTTGTAAATTGATATTATTAATAGTTGATTATCCTGAACATTTTCGCGGAAAAAATGTTGACGAAAACACAACTATTTTGTAAAATAAAATCGTCCCCACCCCCCTAAAGTCAGCTTTGTCAATGTCAACGAAATGTTTTATATGTAGGTAGATTTTAATGCACAAACAGATTGTCATATGACAGACTATGTTTGTAGACGGGAGGAGAATATTTGTGTCTTGCTTGCAATCACAATCAGCACTGGTTCTTTTTCTTTATTTTTTCTTTACACATCAATCTTGTCCACACCTTCTTACAGATGTAATGTCTGATCAACAAACAAGAAGCTTTGTGAGTATGTTGATGCTGACCTGAGTTGTTCAATCAACTAAAAAAAATTTGAAAAAGGTCGCCATTTTAAAAATAGTCGCCGCTAAAATTTAAAATTGCATTTCTTAGATCTCTGTAAGCGATTTCAATAGAAATTGGTAGAAATTGGTATACTGATACGGTTGACTATCCTGAACATTTTGGAGTAAAACCATTGATGCATAAGCAGCCATTTTGTAAACGCTTTCATTTACCCAAACATAGTCCGATTTCAACGATGTTTTTTCTCAGCATAATTAAATGTACCGATTTCAATGAAATACATTCCATTGAGATTTTGGGATTTTGGGCGACTTGTGCTGGCATTCCAACACAGTATTGCTAGTTTTTGTATTCCATTTTCAAGCGTTGACCTCAACATACATGTAGATCAATCATATAACTACAACAAGATGTCTAGCCCGTATATTGAAGTTACAAACTGGAATACGTATTGTTATGATATTTGGAAGGAAAACACATGTTGTTCATACGCATAGTTTTGTATTTGTATTTCATGCTAGATGATAAGGAGATTTGTTTTCGTTTTACAATTTTCCAAAACCTTACATTACGTTCTGTATTGCATAGGTGATGTTTGATGACATTTGCAACCCTTCATGCACAGGGCTCCCGGAACCTTGTGGCCTTTAAAATGGGGTTATAAATGAATTCAGTTTTGATAAAGTAAATATAGCGTGCATCAAACATGTGATTTCACCGATTTAACTCTTTAACTGTTTTCTTTTGATTTCACCAAAAAAGTTTAAAGGATATATATAAGTTTATAGGATGACAATCTAGCTACACAATCTGAAAGTATGCGCATGTCCCGTACAACATTTAATTAGCTGTTTGTTATTTCTTCAATAGTTGAATAACATCCCACAAAGAACTATAAACCCACTACTAGCTATGATTAACTGGTTGTGGACACACAAATCAAGAAAAAATATTGCTTTAGTATACTATCCAATATAATATATTTCTTAATATGCTTGAGGTTACTTATTTTATTACGTTAAGAAAACCATGTAACTAGAGTCTCACAAGTTATTTTTATGCTTTTGTGCAAGCCAATTAAAACCAGTATGATTGTTTTTATTATCCCTTAGCGGTTACGAACTAGGGGTCAACATTGAACAGATTTGTCATCAGGTTGCAAAAAAGCGTTATACATCGCAGATGGACACAAGAGAACTGCTTTCAGACATTGAATACATACATTATATGCACATTCACAATTTTATTTACCATCGAAAAATATTTCTTTTCTGATTAAATACATCTTTATGTTTCATATTTAAAATATATTGGCAAGGCTATTTTTATAATTTGAGTTTTTGTTCATTTACACAATCGTCATATAAAAGAAGTGCATATCTACATGAAGTTTAATTTAAAATAAACATTTACAAAAAGAAATAAAAATTTATAAAGTACATTTCTTTACAATCAAGTTTTTTTTTTTTTTTGATGGTGTTTTAACGCCACTTTCAGCAATTTTTCAGCGTCCAGTTTTTATTGGGGAGGAAGCCGGAGTACCTGGCAGAAAACTGGCAATCCTTGTCAATTTAGATTGGAGTCGAGTACACCCTACCTGCAGTGAGAATCGAACCCACAAACTCAGGGTTGACAAACCACGTAATCAATAGTAGACGAACTACCTTAACCACTCGGACACCGAGGCCCCTTTACAATAAAGAAGGTACAAGATATTGATTCGTTCATTAAATATTGAACATCTTTGGCTTTGATAACTAAAAATACAAGTTAAAATTCACTCTTGACAGAATGAAATCAAAATTGACAAAAGACCACATATGATATTGTTGAAATGAAGAACATTAAAAATTAAATGAGATCTTTAAAAATGTATATGATTAAATTTCTCTTTAAATATCGAATTATATTAGTTTAAATATTTATTTTATTTATTCTAGAAATATATATAAAATACGGAACAGTAATTTTTTCAGCCAGACAAAGTCTTGATATAAAAACACATATTGCCAATGTATTCCCAAATATTGAATCATTGGATCGGTGTAATGCTAATTATAATCCTAAAATTCATATGCGAAAATAAGATTATTTAGAAGTTTGTAATACACGTTATTGCCGCACAGAAGTACAATTTTTCTGCTATTTTTTTTAATTTTTTTTATTTTTTACACACACCCACTCTCCCTTTTAGAATCACGTAAATATGATATGATAAACTATATTTAAGTCCACAACACACAATAGTCAATATTATTTTTTTTTAAATAGATGGGACAGCAAACGTTAAATCACATAATTTTAATTGTCCAAAATTTATCACAAAAGTCATGAACCCAATAGTTAGTAATTGGTTGATAAGAATAACGGAAAGTATCTATCAGTTAAAGTTTAAATGACCCGTGGCGTGTCATACACATCATTAGAAAATTTGGTTTTTGTCTACCATCTGGTCATTTCTCTATCGCAGTAAAAATAAATAATGTCATGCCCTCATTTTATGTGCTTGCAAGTTCAGTGAAAGTTGAGGTACTTCAATATGAAAATAGAATGAAAGTGAATGGACGTGTATTAATAATTATTATATTGGAAATATGTATATGTATATGTATATAGGAACATTGGTGTTTATGAAATTAAAAAGCAGTAGCTACCCGGTGACACAAAGAGTACCACAAATTTCCTAATAAAGAATGTATACGTGCATCATGGCTGTAAATATAAAATCTATAATATAAAAGGTTATACACTTGATGCTTTTTCTGTGCATTTCGTAGTTTCAATGTGCTGTCTTTAAACGTCGATTTAAATGAAGAGATTTGTGTTTGATTCATCTCGTTATATAAAGGGTATTTTTAAACGTAATATGTGCACCTAGTTTAAGAAGGAACCAGGAAACATAATTCATTTTCAAAATAATGCACAATACAGAGGACAGTGAACGATCACGTTGGTCAAATGCTAGTTATTTAATCGAGGAATTCTATGGGAATATATCCAGTCCGTCAACGACAGTTGTTTTTCAAAACGAGAGATAAAGCAACATTTCATCCGGACAATTTCTGATGACTTGGTAGAGAACTGAAACCAAATTGACGTATTTTACAGATGAATATCGAAGGTATCTGTTTTGACGCATACGCATATATATGTACAGTTTGATTTGATATATCATGCGAGTTATAAAGAAATGTACAGTTTATATGTGCAATAGTAACTTGTGTGTAGGACCGTAATTCTGATACGGTCATACACGCATGTTAGTTTTACTTTTATTTCATTGAACACATTAGAAAACAAATAAGTTTAATAGTTTACAAAGTGAGCTGTTCAATACATGTACATGCATGTTTAGTGATACATGGAAACTCGAATCATCTTTTTGATCAGGCTGTATCACCGTTACAGCCCGAGCTGTATCAACCTTCATGCTGTAACGAAAGATTGGATACAGTCCGTTTGCTGAATCTTTTATTATATTTATCTCTTAAAGCACATCAACTGTAGCTTTACAATACTGACTGCAATTCATCCAATGGAATGTATTGTTACATCATTGATATGAAATAAAATATAATTAAAATATAATACAAAATTGTATTTGAAAATGATATCGTTCCAATTTTATCGTAAGTGAAGTTCAAGTAAAATTCCAATGTCGCAGGAACGTTACTTTCTTTTCATTCGAAATGTAAACACAAATGAAGTTTTTTGGTTTTGTCAAAATATTGCTTTGGTACACATTAACTAGTAGACGATGAATTCTCTATTACTGTCGATTGTCCAACCTAAATATTCAATACAAAGTTCAATGAAATAAATGTATATGTTCAAGGCTCTTAAATGATACCATATGTATCTGGGTGTTTTTTACAAATAAGTAACATAACAGCTCTGAATAGTTTATGCAACAATATTTGTAAACGTTTCAATACTAGACAAAGAGAGTTTTACTGCTAATTAATTTATATGGTTGTCTATTACTTGTTCTGGTCATGTCGAACATTAATATTCATTCGATTCATGAATTAAGTAAATTTCAGGGCATTAAACGCACAGGAAACGTTATCGCCACGATGACCTTCTAGCACTGAACTATGAACATTAAATAAAAATCATCGTAAAAGAGGTAATAAAACATTAATACTATAGTCTACTGACCTCGTGGGAAAGTGATAATTGCAATCTTGCCCATTCATTAGAACGTATAGATTAAATTGTTAAAATAATTATGTACAGTTTAACAACAAGCGATTTTTGATTACTACAGTTTTAATTCTTTTCAGTTATTTAAAGAATGGTATGGATGAATAACGTAATTTTGTGTTTCCCAACGCGAGGCATTCCCAGTTGAACAATTATTCAGATTATGGGACAAACTAAGAAGAAACTAGTTTTGAAATTTACTGTTCAGGAAAATGTTGATAACATATAAATCCGTATTGCTATATTTACCCACAGATTGTAATTGCAAAACGCGGGTGACAACAACGGACAGAAGCAAAATCATCTCGCTGTCAAATGTTTGGTCTAGCGAAGTACAAGGAAAGCGCATCATAATTTTAGTGAGTCAAGGTACAACATTTATGTCTTAATTATTAGTGTTCCTACATAATTGAGAATTTGTTAACGTATGCAGTCAGTTTAACAGCTTATGCTAATACTTATTTTTAATACCAATAGTTAAAATTTGTTTGCACATTCTACATCCCTTGAAGGGGATAGGTGTATAGTTTTCGGTCTGTGTGATTGTTACGGTGAGCATTTTCAGTCACATTTTCTCAACAATGGTAAGTGATACAATAATGAAATATCAGTGGCCTTGTATAATCTTGCAATATTGTGGGATTTATTTTCAGACTTTTCCGAATTTTGCTACCAGTTAAAGGACTAAGTCAAATGTAAGCCGTCCGTAACTATTTTCCGTCACATTTTTCTCAGCAATGATCAATGATAGAATACTGAAATTTGTCATTAGCTTTTTATGACCATTACATATTGTGAGGTCCATTTTCAGACCTCTACGATTCAGATTTCCTGTTACCAACTTGGTCAATTTTCAGCCGACCATATATACAGAACGCATTTTCCATCACATTTTTCTCACCAATGATAAATGATGCAATACCTAAATTTTGTCAGTATCCTTGTATCATTATGCCATTTTATGGTATTTATTTCCAGACCTTTCAGACTCCTTTTTCTTGTTAACTGACTTCGTCAATTTTCAGCTGTCCATATAACGAATGCATTTTCACGGTCACATTTTACTCGGCAAAGATAAATGATACAATACTTAAATTATAGCAAACATTTTAAAAACATTGTTATCTCTTATTTTTCAGAAAATGAACAACATGGAGTATACAGTGTAAAATCTTGAAGGAACTTTGTTTGAGAAATTTCTTCTATGATTGATATAATAAAAATTACAATCAAAACGATGGCAGAAATTTCTCCTCTGATGTAATGCTGAATATATATAGCTTAAATCAAACAGATGGGGGAAATTTCTCCCATGATTTCAATATTAAAAATTAAAATCAAACCGATGGGAGAAATTTCTCCCATCAAACCAATCGGAGAAATTTCTCCCATGCTTTTAATACTTCGAGTTAAAATCAAACCAATGGGAGAAATTTCTCCCATGAGTGTGCTATTAAAGAGTTAACATCAGAACGATGGAAGAAATTTCTCCCACGATTTTAATACTAAACAGTTTAAATCAAACCGATTGGAGAAATTTCTCCTATGTTTTTCTCATCCTGGTGATACATTTTATATAAAAATATACGACAAAAGATCAAATTTTGTGATTTCTGTCATGGTTAACATGTAGAATTATTAAAATCCACTCTCATAAGGGATGCACTTTTGACTTTCGCCTGGAAAAGGGAATCAGTAGAATTTCCCTTTTTATTTTGGACAGCGTTCAAAGTTTAAACTTGAATATTTTTATAATATATTACTTTATCAATTAATTAAACACATATTATTGTTATGCAAAATCTAGAGAGAATCTTACTGTGACGTCATTTTATAAGTATAGACCTGTTTGCATGGTATTCCTGGTCTAAAAATAGGGCCCTAAAAATAGAATCATTGTTTTGTCTCCATCTATTGGTAGCGAAATTAAAACAAGGGTGATCCCAGACGCTTATATATATGCGTCTGGGTGATCGAGACTAACAGACAAAGAAAATGGCGGAGAGTTTCTCGCCTTGTGGTTTTTTAGTGTAGAGGGGAAATATCAGAAATGGTAAAAACGTTGAAAAAATGGGTCAGACATGCGCATATTGTTATTTTATGAGGCAAATAAGGGTTCTACATAAAAATATACCAGCATTAATGAAAAAAGCCGAGATTTCACAATTTGTACCCAAGGCCAAGCGCCTGTGCATTTTATTTGTAGATCAAAATTTGATTTCGGTCCTGATTTTCTATGACACCGGTTTATATATTAGAATAGATGCTTTGTCCAATCAAAATGCACGATTATAATTAAAGGGGACACCTGTGTCAAGTAAAATTAACACTAATTGTGTGGTGCCTTTCGATTATTTTAAGTAAATTGAGAAGATAAAAAGGTCAACTGATTGTCAGGCGCAAAACAAAGAATCATCAGACCGCGTCTCATGAAATTTATCTGCCGGTCATTTGGTCAGACACAATTAAATAGACTGCCGGTCCAATGGCAATTTTACCGGACGGGTCCGGCGGAACGGCTTATTTCGCAAAGACTGATAATTAAATTTATGGAGCTGTTTACCGTATATACATGCACACTAGTACCACTGGTATATTTGTTTTAGTATGTCCTCATCTTTAATTTATGCTACATGCTCTATTGTTATAATATGATTTTTTTTTCACTTAATTGAATCACAGGGGCACGTAAAAATTGATTTACTTGCGCTTTCGATTGATACTGGGTCGGTTTTGTTATCAATCGAAAGCGCAAGTAAATCAATTTTTACGTGCCCCTGTGATTGAATCATTCTTATGTCACAGTTTCAATATCTATAATTTTGGTTGAGCTATATTCCTTTTTGTTATTGTCAAAATATGTGCTTATCTTGCCTTGTATGTTAATTGATTACTAATGTATTCAGGTGTTCAGGTTAGCGGTGGTCCGAGGAGAGTTTCTCACGGGGGGGGTAACTTGGTATATATTGGGTAATACCTCTCCAAAATATATGAATAGGTAGCTTTTTTCATTGAAAATATATCATTGGGTAGTTAAATTATCTTAATTGTATCCATGCCTCAATTCTCATCTTAAGCATGCTAAGCCTATGTAAAGCACAGTGATATTAAAAACAAAGTGTTCCATTAACATCACTTGATCATTTGGGTAGTGAATGGACTATTTAGCCAACAGGGATGTGCTGTAATAAAATATATGAATAGGTCTGATTTAATAATTCAATATATGATTAGGTCCTGTTTTATAACGTCCGAAATATATGAATAGGGTGGGTTTTCAAATCTCCGTCCGCAGACCTGTACCTCAAAGTATTCTTAGTTACCCCCCCCTCGTGAGTTTCTGCAGCCATATCCATATTCTCAAAAAGGCGTAAATTTACACTTACGGGTAAAACAGCAATCGTAATTCTCATGTGTTGCATCTAGTGTTATCATGCATGCTTTGTTACTTCTTTCTCTTTGGTAGTAAATGTATAGAAAAAGAAATAATTACCTCAAAATACTTAAATTATATTTTTAATTGCATGCATAACTTCACAAAGCAGTAGAATGGTGGAAGGAAATGTGTGTACAGTGATATGCATAAGAAATAATTAATTAAAAATAAATAAATAAATACATATAAATTTTTGTGTTGCTTAATTTAAATAATTGTTTTAAATGTAATCTGTCAATTTACCTTTACATGGAACAAGACTTTTTTAAAGGTTACGTTCCTCCAGTGTAGCAATTAACTAGTAGTTTTGTGTTATAGAATAAATTACATAAACTCATTTTAACACAAATAAAACAGTATGATGTAAATTTGCAAATCATATAGAAAAAGTAATTTCTGGAACATTTTTTCATGAATTCTGTTGTTGTTTCTTTTAAAATTACACATTTTTATGAAAGTTATTCCCCGTGGGTAACACATTTTTTTTCAAAATATTTGCAAATTGTAAATGTTATCTCGTCTTTCCTTTGGCATTTCATGTGCATCAAAATCAATGATACTAAGCAGTGAATGTTTTCAAAAACGATTTCTCTTTGCAAAATTACGATTGAAGATAAAAACTATCGTAAACTTACGTTACGTTTACATTTACGTCTACGATTTTTTTAGAATATACTTGCTGGACCATTCAGATTTGACATGCGGTTAGGTAACTGGACCAGATGGACCTGTTGTAAAATCATTAAATTATGATCAAGATCAGGAATAGAACTGCTTATGTTCTTATAGCCTTTAACTAAAATGTTTGTATATAAATATTAACCTTTATTGAGTTATTGACTCTTAAGCTGTCTTGTATGTCTTGTCTAGCATTTTGCAAACAATGCCAAACTTTTTGGAATAGCTAGCATTCTTTAGAAGAATGTAATGATCTTCAAAGTGATTTGAGTAACTTTTCTGAATGCCAGGTTAAAATATGGCTTCTCAACTTTAATGCTCAGAAATGTATTGCTTTGAGACTTACAGAATAATTTTGTTTTTTTTTACTCCCTAAATGGGACATCTATTTGGATATAATGTCAGCACAAAAAAACCTAGATGTCACCATAAGTAAAACATAAAAACCCTCAAACATGTTCAAAATTTCACTTTAAACCTAGCTTAAAGGATTGGACTCAACACACATTGTTTTAAATCATTAAAAAGAAAGAAAATTAGAATGGGAAATTGAATTAGCTCGGTGGATATAATAAGGGCCCCGGCACTTTGTGGCGGACACCCTATAGTGATCAGTCTGTCCATCCGTCTGGATATTGATATTTGGAATGTGAGCAGATAATATCAAGGCGATATGTCGCATACAGTGGTTGATCACCTTTGACCTTAAGGTCACATTATTGCTCTCTGAATGACAAATACATGTCTGACTGTAACTTTTTTATCTTTTGAGGTAGGCTTTTGATGTTTGAGATGTTGGTAGATAATATCAAGGCCATGTGTTACATATCATGGTTGATGACCTTTGACTTTGACCTCAAGGTCGACAGGGCCAACAGAGATGGATACCATCTCACTGATATCTTGTTTTTTAGGTTGATAAAACCATGCAGGTATTAACCTTTATGAAAGTCCATGGATGTTTTATTATACGACTGTTTTTATCTTTTACACTGGAAAACTCGAATAAATTATTTTACTGTTACTGTTATGCTTACAAGATGATTTTATTTTCAAAATTATAAATTTTCCTCACCTGTGCAGCAATATTCCAGCTTCTCCTGCATACAGTGTCTATATTTCTCAATTGATCAGGTTTGCAAGAGCTTGCAGCAAGTATACTGATTTTTGCAAACATCACCTATTTCTTTGGGATAAACTTATAAACCTGGGTTACAAGAACAAATGACTCGTACTCACCTTTAATGTTTTACTCTTGTAGATAAAACTTCCTTTTTGAAAAATATTCTATCTTGTTTGAAAATATGGTTGCAGATAGCTTTCCCAATTTTGAATTTGGTATACAGTGAACGTGCTACGATGATTGTTTGATACATCTATTAGTGACTATTGGTATATGTATCCATCTATTTTAATCAACTAACTAACCAACTCACATTCTACAGTAATCAGGTAATGGAAGCAGGAGGTTTGGCATGCCATAAAACCTGGTTTAACCCACCATTTCTTTTGAAATGCCTGTACCAAGTCAGGACCATTGCTGTAGTTGCTTTATATTGGTCGTAGGTTCTGGAGTTTGTTGGTTTCTCGGACTTTGATTTGTGGATTGCCTTTTTTGACAGTTTCATTGGTATTTGGTATTTTGTTATTACCTTCATTCATATACTAGTAGATGAAAGATAAGTTGTCTACTTTTAGCAAATTTTCAACATATATAATAGTGTCAAGTCTTTATTGGTTTGTTTTCCCCAGAGAAAATCCCAGACCTTTGGTAGGACAATTGACCATAATGTCCGTTATGATTGGAATCTTGCCTGCAGTGAGACTCTAACCAGCAACGTCAGCTACACGTTTGGTTGTTGGTTCAAAAGTTTGCCAGTTTCTAGGGCTTTGTTTATTGGTTTTTTCTACAGTTTCCTTGGTTATTGTTGGTGTTGGTATTTTGTTATTACTAGTACCTTTAATGACAGGCATGTGATCAATAGTAGACTATCTATACCTTAACCACTTGGCCACAGGGGCCAAAAGATAAGATTTAGAAGCTGTATGACAATCCAGATTCAGTGCAAGATAATTTCTTTATGTGTTTCATGCAAAGTTAAAAATTATGCAATTGTTTTAGTATGACAAATCACAAAACAATTATTCTGTATGAAGGTTAAATTAAATCAATACTTTGAAAGTTTATAACCTTTATAAATTTTAGAAACAAATTTTATGAAAAAAAAACAATACATAGGACATATGAATATTCCTATAATAACTAAACTTGCTGTGGTCGACTTAACCGCTGGCCCGCTGGCCCGTGGCCAGTAATATTTTAACCGGGCCAGTCGGTTTTGAAAGCACAACAGCCCGACGGGCCAGTTTATGTTGTGGGGCCAGTTGGGCCTTTAAAATTTATTTTTGTCGAACATTACTCAGGGCTCACCACACTGGGCGAAGTGGGCGACAAAGTCGCCCCACTAGGACCTGAAGTCGCCCTAAGGCGCCTCAAAAGCGAAGTCGAAGTCGCCCTGTCATTTCCCTTAAGTCGCCCGATGGTTCGCATAAGATACTTGTAAATCTGGTCCAAATACTTCACTCTGACTACCAATTTATCAGTGAATGTGTAATTCCAATAAAAAACGGCAAACAATATGCGTATTTAACATATTTTCAAACGATTTACGTCTTTCAAATGTATTACGCGCCATTTGTTTATTTACCGGATGTGACTAATTACCGGAAGTGAACTACGAAGAAAAGTAATGTACAACGGCCCATAATTAAAAATCGTAATATTTTTGATAAACAAACACTTTTAATTGGTTTCAAACTTCAGTTCTTTCAAAGAGAATGTACTTTAACAATTTTCTTTGATAAGTATTTGAGCTTTACTTGAAAGAATAAAGATGTATAGTAATTATTGACATCATGATAAGTTCTGTAGATGGGTGTCCCTGTGAAGCAATTTGGATCAGTACAACTTTGATAAATGATAAAGGTTATGTGCTGTTTGATATTGCATACCATGAATAATAATGAAAAAGAAAGAAAAAACTGAATCTAAGTGTGTTATGGTTTTAAAACACAAGAGAAATAATCCTGGAAATTGATGTAAATAATGAAAAATGTATGTAACTACTGCGAAATTACTTATTTGTACGGTCCCCCTGACTTCTCCCTAGTGTCTCCTGAAGTCTCCCTATCAGGGCCTGACTTCTCCCTGTTTTGCTGCCAGGGAGAAGTCACTTCTCCCTACTTTTTTAGAGTGTGGTGACCCCTGTTACTATTACAATTTTTCTGAGGGAAAACCCCATCATGATCCCCTTTCAGTAAGATCCTCTCAATCTTCTCGGACCTCTCAGAAAGTTGGGCCAGAAAAGTTCTGGAGGGGCCAGTAAATTGTCAAGTTAGCTGGCCCTGTGGGCTTACAGGTCATGGTTTCTTAAGTCTACCCCTGATTGCACGATATGTTTTCAGGTGAAAGTGGTGATTTGGTAACAAGTAATTCTGATAGGGTTCCAGCCATGAGTCGCAGTACCAAACATGTTTTATTGGTTTACCTGATGTTTATGTGTAGCTTTGTATTCTCTGAAGTTTTGATTTTGTGTCCAGAAAGGATTCATTGGAAAACAGTTGGACACATTTTCTGTCCTGAGAGTCCAGGATACTACCATTGTTTGCAGAGAAAGTATACGTATGAATTTAAACCAAAATGCATAAACCCAGAAATGATTCCACCAGGTATTTGTTTGAGTTTAGAAGATAACCTAAACAATTTTATGTCAGTACTTGAACAGGTTAAATAAATAATGTAATAAGCCAGTTAAATGTTCATTTTCACAAGGTACATACACTTATTAGCAGCTGACAATGGGCTCTTAATTGTCTGATATGGCATAAAATCTTTTTCCGTTGGTATGGAAGTAGACATGTGTTATTACAATGTATCTAAGTTCAAGTCACCCTGATGGTTTGTTCACAGTAAATAATGGTATAAATCTGGTTATACTGATTCACACAAACTTCCACATTTTGATTAAATATGTAAAAATTGCAAAGATCTTGCATAATCATTTTTCAAATGTTTTATGTTTTGCAAATGGATTAAGTGCAATGTGTTTATTTACATGATACATCTAAAACAAACAGTGAGAAACAAGAAGAAAAACTACAGCAGTCTTTAAGAAAAAACGTAACTAATTGATAAACAAACACTTTTAAATTGGTGGGAAATGCAAAGTTCTTCCACAATATATTTTATTTTATCTGTAATTTGTACATTTTCCCTTTGATGTGTACTGTTGATAAATTTAAAGTCGGTAACAACATACACATACTGGCATTTATCACTGAATTTATCGTGATCAGTAGGCTGCGGAGGAATCTTACAATGATTACGTCACAGTAACTAACAGAATGTTCAAAAATAAACAAAGCAACAAGATACGATGAAACACGATCTAACCCAATTCCACCCCCCAAAGAAAACAAACACAACACGACCCTCAGAGCTACGTTTCTGCAGCTACCTTCTGTTAACAAGGATACAGTTTAAATACCGTATAACTGGAAATTTTTGCGGTAATTTAATATTTTGCGTTATTTCGCGGTTGACACTTGACCGCAAAATTTAAAATCGCTTAAAAAAGTATGAAGTATTCCTATCCGTAAATAACGGTAAAGTTTCACAAACTTGTGTCGCTCGATATTTTGTTAACCTTCCATTAATTATATTAATTATCTCGTTGGTAAATAAAATCATCGAAGCGAAACGAATAGATTTCTCGTTTACGGCTTTTAAAAAATATTCACTATATAAACACTAATATTTTTTTCCTTTATTGTTATTGTCCATCAGATACATGTAGATACAAAATAAAGGATGTTTTTACAAGAAACGAAATAACAAAAAATTTCCCTTTATTTTTATTGTCTACCGGTATAAAACAAAGGATGTTTATACAAGAAACTGTTATTAATCCGTTATTTAACCGTTATAATTACTAATTACCCGTAAATATCGATTTCAAATTAAAACACCTACATGTCATTTGTCTGCGTGTATTAACCAAGTTCTATCAGAAATTGATTGTCAATGCAATCCCAATAAATAAAAAACTCACTTTATTTTACCTGTTTTGACGATTTTTTTCTGCACTTTTTTTCATTATTTTAGGTACACTTAAAGGTGAATTGTTTTGGTTAAAGATGTAAAACCGCAAAAATTAAAATCAGCAAAAATAAAGTATCAGAATTTCAATCCCAATCCGCAAAAATTTCACACCGCAAAAATTACCGGTTATACGGTAATCTGAACCAAACTCTTCAAATTTCACAAACATCAACAGTAAGTAACAAATCCTGAATTCCTGTTCATTCACCACAAGAACTTGGGAATAACCTCATCATTTACTTTTGGGTTAATCCAACAGATCACAAAACTGTAATAGGAATATTGCAGTACAGCAGTAAAATTCAGCCTACACAAGAACCTACAACTGATCATGACACTCCATTGGAAAATCGGTCAGTGTTGGCAACATAAATTTGTAATAATACGATTCGTCAAAGAGCAAAATATTAAAAACACAAAATTTGACACACCATGTTATAATTAATAGTAAAATAAAAAATTCTCAGTCACAAACTATAACATAAACAATAAAAAATGACTTGCCATACAGAGGATTAATGAAAAAAAACGTCTATTCATTACGCCACATTCCTGTTGAATGATGTTGGCGCTGAATAGTGTAGCACACTGTTTTTCACAGATCACTCACTTAGACAAAAAAAAGTAGTTCCTTAAATAATGTGGCCTAAATTGACCAAAAATACTCTTTTGGAAAATAACCAATGATAGGAATATAGGACTTTATCATGGCTTAACGTATCAGGTTCGCCCACTTGCACACCTGATACTGGCCATGATAAAGTCTGTATGTCAAACAAAATATCCTATATTCCACTTTTAGTCATTGGCTTTAATAAATATATACTAGTAACCTGAAAATGAAAGTATAAAGATAAGCAGAACTTTGCTATTAGCACAGATTTGTGCAACCGAAAGTGTGCTAAACAGAGAAATTAATTCTGGTGTTAAAACCTAACTGAAGATTTGATTAAAACCCCATGCTGTGTAAATATGATTGTTAATTAACCAAAAATGTTTATTACCCCATTTACCTGATGCTAATCTAAGGTAGAGAACCCCAGTTGTTTTATAGCTTGATTAAACAAGCTTACCAGTAACATACATGTTCGAATATTAAAACTCACCTATTGCCTATGGCTATAGTAACATCTACTATGAGGTTAATTAAACAATTTAATTGGCATAGACAAACAACACATAACACCATGCAAAATCTTTATTTCAATATTAGTCTTTCAGTGATGAGAGTTGTAGTTTTTTAAATTGGAAGTAAAAAAGTAGATAATCATGAAAACTGGAAATGGGTCAATTAATGTGTTAAAAAATTATAAAATAAGGGAAAATTAATATGCCCCGGCCCCCAGCTTACCGTGACATCCGTGTTCCAATATTAAAACTCACCTGTTGCCTATGGCTATAGTATCACCTACTAATGATGTTAATTAGATGATAATTTAATTGGCATAGAAAAACAATACAAAAACAATGCAAAATCTTTACTTCAATATCATAGCCTTTTAGTGATGATAAGGGTATTTTTTTTAAACTGGAGGTAAAAAGGGAGATAAATCATGTAAAACTGGAAATGGGTCAATTGTCTGATGACTTCTTATGAGAGTTATTGCCCTTTAATGACAATTTTAGACAAAATTACCAATTTTTTACAAGGAAATTAAAAACTATAGAACCTATAGAGTAAAACTGAAAATAGCAAAAATAATCAAAAGTATAAGGCCTACAAATCATTATATTGTCTAAAAATTGTTCAATGACTTCTTACCGCAGTTCTTAACTAAAAGTTGATGGTGAAATCTGTAGTTTGTACTCAGTAACTTAAATGCCGTAACAGCCAGATTGAAACTGTAAATTTCACAAATGATCTGCAGAGCAAGTCCTGCAAATCATTACTTGATCCAAAATTGTAAGATGACTCTTCATAGTAGTTTTTGCCCTGTTTAGCTCACCTGACCCAAATGGTCTTGTGATCTATTGTAATCACTTTGCGTCTGTCGTCATCGTTGTCATTGGCCTCTGTAAACTTTTTACATCTTAATCTTCTTCTCTGAAACCACTTGGCCAATTGAAACCAAACTTGGCCATAATGTTCATTGGATGGACCTTTACAAAGTTTGTGTTTTTTATTTGGATTGGAAAACCAATATGGCTGCCACCACTAGACTTAGTTTAACATAGGACCATATGGGAAAAAAGTTTAAAAGGGCTTCTTCTATGAAACCGTTTAACCAATCAAAACAAAACTTAATAGCAATATTCTTTGGATGGTCCTTTATAAAGTTTATGTTTTCTATGCTAACTGTAAATTCAAAATGGCCACCACCAAAGGACTTGGTTTTACATAGGACCCTATGAGAAAAAGTTTTAAAAGGTATCTTCTCTGAAACCTGTTAACTAATGAAACAAAACCTTACTAGCAATATTGTTTGGATGGTCCTCTATAAAGTTTGTGTTTTTTATGACAATTGGAAATTCAAAATGGCCCCCAACACAGGACTTCGTTTAACATAAGACCCTAGGGAAAAGGTTTAAAAGGCTTCTTCTATGAAACTGGTTAACCAATGGAAACAAAACTTACTAGCAATATTGTTTGTATGGTCCTGTATAAAGTTTGTGTTTTTTTTTTATCCCAATATGAAAATCAAAATTGCCACCAACGCATGACTTTGTTTAACATTGGACCATATATGGGAAAAAAGTTAAAAATAGCTTTTCCTCTGAAACCACTTAACCAATTGAATCAAAACTTACTACCAATATTGTTTGGATGGTCCTTTATAAAGTTTATGTTTTTAATGCCAATTGGAAAATCAAAATGGCCTCCACCGCAGGACCTAGTTTAACATAGGACCCTTTGGGAAAAAAGTTGAACACGCTTCTTCTCTGAAACTGGTTAACCAATGGAAACAAAAGTAACTAACAATATTGTTTGGATCGTCCTCTATAAAGTTCATGTTTTTTATACCAATGGGAAATTCAAAATGGCGACCTCCACAGGACTTGGTTTAATATTAGACCCTATGGGAAAAAAGTTAAAAAAGGCTTCTTCTCTGAAACCGATTAACCAATGGAAACAAAACTTACTACCAATATTATTTTGGATTGTCCTTTATAAAGTTTGTGTTGTTTATGCCATTTGGAAAATCAAAATTGCCACCACCGGAGGACTTAGTTTAACATAGGACCCTTCAGGAAAACTTTTAAAAAGGCTTCTTCTCTAAAACCTGTTCACCAATGAAAACAAAACTTACTAGCAATATTGTTTGGATGGTCCTCTTTGAAGTTTATGTTTTTTATGCCAATATGAAAATCTAAATGGCCACCAAAGCATTACATAGAAGAAAAAGTTTCAAAAGGTTTCTTCTCTGACACTGATTAACCAATGGAAACAAAACTTACTGCCAATATTGTTTGGATGCCAGTCTTCTCTAAAGTTCATGTTTTTTTATTTCCAATAGGGGATTCAAAATAGCCACCACAGTCCACATCAGGACTTAGTTTAATATAGGACCCTATGGGCAAATTAAAAAAAACTCTTCTTCTCTATAAAACCAGTTAACCAATGGAAACAAAACTTTCTAGCAATATTGTTTGGATGGTCCTCTATAAAGTTTGTGTTTTTTATGACAATTGGAAATTCAAAATGGCCCCCAACACAGGACTTCGTTTAACATAAGACCCTAGGGAAAAGGTTTAAAAGGCTTCTTCTATGAAACTGGTTAACCAATGGAAACAAAACTTACTAGCAATATTGTTTGTATGGTCCTGTATAAAGTTTGTGTTTTTTTTTTATCCCAATATGAAAATCAAAATTGCCACCAACGCATGACTTTGTTTAACATTGGACCATATATGGGAAAAAAGTTAAAAATAGCTTTTCCTCTGAAACCACTTAACCAATTGAATCAAAACTTACTACCAATATTGTTTGGATGGTCCTTTATAAAGTTTATGTTTTTAATGCCAATTGGAAAATCAAAATGGCCTCCACCGCAGGACCTAGTTTAACATAGGACCCTTTGGGAAAAAAGTTGAACACGCTTCTTCTCTGAAACTGGTTAACCAATGGAAACAAAAGTAACTAACAATATTGTTTGGATCGTCCTCTATAAAGTTCATGTTTTCTATACCAATGGGAAATTCAAAATGGCGACCTCCACAGGACTTGGTTTAATATTAGACCCTATGGGAAAAAAGTTAAAAAAGGCTTCTTCTCTGAAACCGATTAACCAATGGAAACAAAACTTACTACCAATATTATTTTGGATTGTCCTTTATAAAGTTTGTGTTGTTTATGCCATTTGGAAAATCAAAATTGCCACCACCGGAGGACTTAGTTTAACATAGGACCCTTCAGGAAAACTTTTAAAAAGGCTTCTTCTCTAAAACCTGTTCACCAATGAAAACAAAACTTACTAGCAATATTGTTTGGATGGTCCTCTTTGAAGTTTATGTTTTTTATGCCAATATGAAAATCTAAATGGCCACCAAAGCATTACATAGAAGAAAAAGTTTCAAAAGGTTTCTTCTCTGACACTGATTAACCAATGGAAACAAAACTTACTGCCAATATTGTTTGGATGCCAGTCTTCTCTAAAGTTCATGTTTTTTTATTTCCAATAGGGGATTCAAAATAGCCACCACAGTCCACATCAGGACTTAGTTTAATATAGGACCCTATGGGCAAATTAAAAAAAACTCTTCTTCTCTATAAAACCAGTTAACCAATGGAAACAAAACTTTCTAGCAATATTGTTTGGATGGTCCTCTTTAAAGTTTATTGAAAATTACAGAACTTAGTTAAACATCAGGGAAATGCCACCTTCATTGCCTATAAAATCATGTGAGCGATACAGGCTCTTAAGAGCCCCTGGTATTAAAACATTTGGAGAAAATAAGCAGTGTTTGTGTTATAAATAAATGTCTATAACACCAAGAGTAAAACTGTAAATAAATAAATCAACCTATAGTACAAGGCCTACAAATAATTTAATTTTTAAGAAATTGAATGAAAGCACTTTACATGAGTTATTGTTCTTAATCAAAATTTTTAGGTTTATTATTCGATCAAATAATAATACTGAAGCTGTATTTACATGTAAACAGCAGTGGCTTATGGAACTGGAAATAAATTTATTTAGCTAATTTATTCCTGAATTGGCTTTTTTTCGTTTCTGGACTATTTTAGAGGTGTTTGTGCTTTCCTTGGTACCCTTCAGGGTTTCTAAATATGTGAAAAATTTTATCTGACATGACACACCAAAAATTTTATGTAAAACAGCAGAACAAATTCCTGTTGTTTTAAAGGGTCTCGTGTAACAAGGAAACTTGGCACATAAGTGAGTGAAATCTAGAGGCTCCCAGAAGCCTGTAATTGCTCACCTGGCATGGATTGCAATGAAATCGCATTCACCTATTGGTTAAAGGAAAGGCTGGTTGCCAGGGTCACATGAGCTGTTGGCATTACTTCACATGCATCATTCATCCTACAATTAACTTTTCTTTGGAACTAATCTTCTCCAAAACCTTTGAAACTTTGCACACATTATCATTTAAATATCTCTAAGAAGATAATGAAGATTGCACAAATCATGGCAGCTGACCAACCAACTTTGTCAAATAGAACAAGGGGTCAAAATACATTTAATGGCTTAAAGTTCAGAAAGTATAACAGAGAGAGGAAAATTCAAGTGATTCCTTTGTCAGCATTAAAAGCTCTACAAAACTGCATTGAGTTGATATTTTATAACAAACCTTGTAACCCCTTACTAGTCAAAATTATTGATTTTTGCAGCCAAATTGATTTCTTTGATTGGGTACGATAATTGGAAACTTGCACAAGTTTAATTTCCCACACAAAAATGTGCATATGTTGGTCACTGCGACTTGTAACTTTAAGTACTAGTAGATATTTTGCTGAGCATCTTGTGAATTCTATCATTTCTGTTATTTGAGCAGAAATTAGCAACTGTTTGTAAATAAATTGAAATCCACCTGCTTAAACATGCATAAAAATGTTTACTGATAAATGTTAAAATAAAAACACTGAAGCACTGGAGTTGTTTTCACTGTATTAGTGACTAATAATACAGAACACATTTATTTTGTGTTCTATGTATTTTATTATATTTCTACCAAAAACTACTATCCAAACATCTTAAATATATTTTTAACAATATATTTATACAAATTTCCTGCCCTTTTTGTTTACATTTGTAAGTGAAATTAATACTATATTAAAGGAGAAACCAAATTTTATAATTTCTGAAATGACCATTCCATGTGCTGAACTGTGTGTTCTGTAAATTTGTTCTGTTGAGTGGTCATATTTCCATTTTGTTTCCCCACTTGAAATTCCTTCCTCTGATTTTATTTATAAATTAAGAAATATTAAATCTGCTAAAACCCGTTACGTTATTAATTTCAAATTTTATTTTTAATTTTACATGAATTAAATTGTACTACTGCAGGTATCAAAACAGGCTGCACTTAGTTGTACAAATTTATTTTTACATTCATGTATCATGTGTATATGGACTCAAAATCTTACCATGCGTTACCAATTATAATTTGAGCCTCTGTTGTGGCATCATTTGTTGTTGAAAACTTCATTTCTAGATTCTACATTTTGATATTGTTGTCAGATTGTTTGCATTATATATATTTTACCAATATGGTCCTTTCATTGATAATGGCTATCCAGCTTTTACAATTGAATGTTCTTGCCAGATTTTCATTAGATTTTAATATATTCCATGTGAGCTGTAAATAACTCTATAGATGTATTCTTGAAGAATTACAGTCATTTCGTACCATAACCAAATCATACCATTGCCATTTTGTACTCGAAATTACCAAATCCTACCATCAAAATGCCATATTTTGTACCATATGAAAATAATATCGTACCATATGTAAACAATGTCGTAGAATGCGAAAAATTGAAATACTTTAATGTATAACATAAACAAATATTCGTAAAAAAAAACTTTAAATTAATCTAAAGAAGATATTTTCAAAATTATTAATTAAAAAAAGGTTATTTGAAACAGGGACAGTCTATACTATATAGACTGTCCCTGTTTGAAATAATTGTTGTGTAAACAAATATGGCTTTATTATTCATTAATAAGATATAAAAGCAATAATGACTATCCGTAAAAAGTTTGTTTCCTAGTGCTGTTATGAAAGACAATTGATTGTGACAATATTGAAAATAGTGCTCATTTTAGAATCACGTGTTTAGAATAGTTGCTAAGCTTTAAAAGATATTTTTTATTATTTTTTATCTGTGTCATTACATTGTTATCTGATATTTTATGTTATGACGGAATGATTTTGTTAATAAATTAAAAAATTAAAAATAAAAATAGTTTTTATTTCTATTTACCACTTTGATCGAAAGAGCAATATTATGCTGAAATTGCATACAGGTTTTCATTAATACACTTCCCCATATGATACGAAATTGTCTTAATACGATTCCCCATATGGTACCAAATGGCTGTGGTACGAAATGGTTATGGTACGAAATGGTTTTAATTATGGTACGATTTGGTTATGGTACGAAATGACTGGTAACTTTCTTGAACAAGCATGCCATAAGTAATTTGTTTTGTGACTGTTAGAATGAAATTCTCAGCATTATATTTTATTGCATTGAGTGCTCTGCATGAGATGCAATACAACTGCTGAGAGCCATTAGCAAAACAAATCATTAATAGTATTTTTATTGCCAATTTCTGTACCAAATATAAAAAAGGTTAAAACAATATATTATTACACATTGGTACTAATTCATTACTGGTAATTAAAAAAATGGCTGGGAACATGATGTGAAGGTCCGGGGCCAGAGAGCAGCCCAGCATATCCCTGGGTGGCAGATAAGGGAGACCCTCTTGTTGGGGGGTTGTTAGGTCATAAAACAGAAAGCCTGGCTGTGGACCCTAGTGGGTGAAAAAAGAGTAGGCTCATTGTAGCCGCTACAAAAGGCTACAAGTAAATTCTCCGCCCCTACATACTTTTCCAGTGGCAGTGTCCTATTCCACGTTTTTTTTCATTAATTTATTGTTTGTTAACATGTTCTTGTCCTGAATATATCTGACATACTGCTCGCTGGACGTAAAGCAAACATCCAATCAGTCTGTGTAGTTAAATTTACTGACTGTTATATGGTAATTCAATCTTTGTCTTGATTGAAAATAAAGGTATTTTAATTTGTATGAAATTCTTGTTTCAGGTTATTATCCAGTCCTGGATGATTTTCAGCTTAATATAGATGGTGAAAAATGTCCTTTTGAAGAGTACCAGCCTGCTCAAGAGCCTTCCAATGAGGACTACAAGTGTGTTTATCAAAAGTCCAAATGCAGTGAAGAAGGACAGTTAGTGTACAACGATGGATCGACAACAGAGGATACAGCCTGCAGATGTGACTACTCAAGGGGATATACATTTGTTTTTATGCCTGCAAGACAATGCTTCTGTGTTCCATCAGAGGAAGATTGTTCTTGTTACAGGAAGACGTCTTACCTAACTAAAGGTATATTACTTTTATTTCCTAAATGTGTTGCCAACAAAATAATGTTAATGTATTTTTGACCAGTATTTTCTCGATACTTTCTTCAATACATGTATTTAATAAACTTGTTGACATTCAATGACTTCTTTCGCAGCTCAAGGGTAAATGATGAATTATGAATACTGATATGGGGTCAAATACAAAGTGGTTAGTGTACACACAGAGTTGACTGTGCTGAAATATTTACAACATTTGTAAAGTTGTCAACATTTCCTGACTTTCTAATGACATTTTAAATATAGAGGTGTCATTTTACTGCTGTGGAAGCAGTACAAGTTGTAGGTCTGGTCAAGTTCAAAGAACTGTTCCCATGCACTTAAACCTCTCCCAGGCCACAAATAAAAAAATCTGTGTTTCACCTCTCTTCAATTCTGGTATTTATACCCCGCCACACAAGTGGAGCGGTATAATCTGATACCCTCCGTATGGATATGATTGTCCATCCCTCTGTCAGGGCCTCGGTGGTTTCCAGATGATAACTGAAAAAAACAAATATTTTATTTAAACTTTTCACAGCTATAAAATACCATAAAATGAAGATCAATTTCAATTTTGCAGCTTATCCAATTTGTAGATTTCGACTTAATCCAATTCAAGATTGTTTTGGTCAACAGTTCGTGGTTTCCAAATGATAACTGGCAAATGTGTCAAGAGATTTTATTTAAACTTTGCCCAACTGTTAAATACTATAAAATGATTGATTAAGATTGGTTGGATGTTTGCTTTACGTCCAGCGAGCAGTATTTTAGCTATATTCAGGACGGGAACAAGTTAACAAACAATAAATAAATGGAAAAAGGGGTGGGACACGGGGAACAAAATTTTGACTGCCACTGGAAAAGTATAGAGTATGTGGTAGGGTCGGAGATTTTAGCCTTTTGTAGCAGCTACTATGAGCCTACTCTTTTTCAAAATATACAAAAGGGGTCTCCCCTCTCCGCCACACTGGGACATGCTGGGCTGCTCTGTAAGTCGAGCACTGGGAACCATCCCAGTTTTGCTCCCAGACTGTAAAATGAAGATCAAGTTAAATTTTCAGCGCAATTCAATTTGTAGTTTTTGAGTTGTGCCAATTTGAAATAATTTTTATAGGTCTAGGTAAAAATGGTCTTCCGAGATTGACTGTCATCATGCTCAGCTGTTCCTGTCGGCCGATTTGTAATTCAGTATTATGTGTTCATGAATATAAAAAACAATGCAACGTGGCGGGGTATCATTTTTTATATTGGGGTTTTTGAGACTGACCAGGCTCCCAGGCAGGTTTTTTTCAATGACAATTAATGTGCCCTTGGTTTCAAATTTAGATTAATGTGTTGTAGATATACATATTAAAAGATATTTATCCTGCAATCATTGCATTTGCTATATACAATGTAATAAAGGTAGCCAAATGAATTTTTGCTTTGTATGGACATGATGGACACACTTAATAAAATCTCCTGGTACCATTGACCTCACTTCTTTTGCTACTTAATATTTTGTTCTGGTTTAAATTTTTGGAAGATGATTGAACTGTCCATTGTTTAAATACGATAGCTATTGTTCTCCCTGCAGTTTATTCAATGAAAGCTTTAAATTTGTCTAGAAGAAATAAATCATTCATTGATCAATTTTCCTATTCCAAAAACAAACTCAAATACATGAATGTACATTGATTGTAGGGCGCAAGGAATTGTGCAATTCTGAACCAAAATAAACAGAACTGTATGTACATTTGTTTGATTGGATGTTTGCTTTACTAAGACTAACTTGTACTCAGGAAATATTTCATGAGGTCTTCTATAATAATAACCACAAACCCATGTGGAGAAGAATTCTATAGAATTAACCCAAACTTATTACTGACACAGTTGATGCCCCTGTCTTACCAGTGACATGATAGTTTAATGGTGTGTTGTAACAAGCAGGAATTTAAAGAACATTTAATGAAATACAAAATCCTTTAATTGGTCATGCACACCTTCATTAGATGTACAAACATGCTGCTAAACATAAAAGCTGTAGATAAAAAATGAAGTGAAGGTGCAGATAGCTTAACAGACAAGTAATTATATCTAGCTTATCTGGTCTGCAAACTTTCTCATATTAAGAATAATGAAAATAAATATCTATCAGTTGCTCATGTGGCTGATCATATCACAACTGTGATCTTTCTATCGCGTTGTTAAAAGCACCCTGATAATTGTTAAAAGCATCGTGATACTTTTTAAAAGCATGGCGTTACTTGTTAAAAGCATCGTGATACTTTCTAAAAGCATGGCATTACTTGTTAAAAGCATTGTGTTACTTGTAAAAAGCATCTCGATACTTGTAACATTACAATTGTGACATTAACAGTCACTGATAAATATCCTTTGGCCAGGCACAACTCCATTATGCATACAAACATCCTACAAAATACATGTTTAAATAAATGCTGTAGTCCTAAAACTTTGAGAAAATAACCAGACAAAAGTAACTTCTCTCCAGACAGACAAAGGTAAATTAATAATATAAATTTACATGGGGGCACAAAAAAAATGACAGCAATAGAATATTCTGTAGGCTAACCCCAATTACAGAATATTTTTTGGAATTAACCTGAGAGCTTCCTACCTAGGGGTTAATCTAAATAAACAAAAAACAGCAAAACATTTTCTGTAGGATAATCCCTATTACAGAATTTGTCATAGAATTAACCTTATCTTAGTTCAGACATATTTTAGTTTGACATACTTCGTAGGGTTAGTCTGAAAAAACAACAACAAAACAACGAAGTATTCCGTTAGGTTATCCCTACTACAGAGATTAAAATCCAACTACAGAAACAATAATCGATTTTTACCTTCTGGGGCCTCTTGTTTGAAGATTTAATTAATTTTTCTTGGGGAAAATTATGACATGGGAAAAACATTACTTACTAATTGCTATGTGAACAATGAGCAGTTGAATCATTCATTGTCCTTTCTATTGGCTTGATCTATAAATTGGATTGAACTTTACAGTTGACAAATTGCTGGTTTCAGTCAAATGGAAATGCAACAGATATTGGGTCATCTATTTGGAAAAGTGTCAACGATTTTGCAGTCAGCTCAACTAAACATAGCTGTGAAACTGTAGCTCTTTTGGTCCATTTATAATTTTTTATTCTCCTGCTCAACAGGGTAAGGGGTATATATATAGTCATGTCCTCGTGTCTGAAGGTTTGTTCAACTGTCCAAATTTGCTTTCTGTGTGATAATTCAAAAAGATTGCATGAAACTGGGAATGTTACATATCAGTTGGTAAGAATCCTATTGATTTTGGGGGAAATTAGTCAATTATTAAGGTCAAGTCCATGTTAGAAATTGTACAAAAAAATGTTTCCAGACAATAACTCATAAAGCTTGCATTTGAATTGTTGAAATATTGTTTCATATTAGATGGATCAGCGTATCGATTTTTCAGGAAATCCATCAAATTTTAAGGTGACAGTTGCAATAAACATTAGAAATTTTTACAAAAAAATGTGTATCCTGACAATAACTCAAAAAAGCTTGCATTTGATTCAATAACAATTTGGGAAATAATTTTACCGGTATATTTAATTTCAAAAATAATATTAAATTAAATGCAGAAATAATTCTTCTGTTCAGCAGTACTTCCACTTGCTTAACCAAACTGCTTCATGGGGCACCCATCTACAGAAATTATCATGCTGTAATTAATTACTATTTATCTGCATTTTTCAATTGCAACTTATATATTTATCAAAGACAATGATTAAATTAAATGTATTTAAAAGAAAAAACCTTTATCCAATTTAAAAATGGTTTGTTATGAATCTGGTATGATTTTTCATCAAGGGTAGCTGTACTCTATTGTTTTTTTCATTGGACACTGTCTGTAATTAGACATATCCCAGAAAATAAACAAATTATGCATAATCCATTTTAAATGCATAAAATGTTTGTAAAAACAAGTTACACAAAATCTTTGAAATTGTTATTGGTATTTAATATTTAATCGATATGTTAAAGTCTTGTACAAGTCCTTGTGGCTCAACAGTATGTAGAAAAACAAAAAGAACATAATGTACAGTCTACATTTATGTCCTTATATGTAACTGGATTTCTATCCATATAAGTTATATAAGTATCATTAACAATCTTACCACAAGCAGTAGTGTACATATAAATATCAAGAATTTTACTTTAACATTAAAGCAATAAAGTGGCATTGAGATGCTTGTCGACTTTCTGAATTTCGATCCTTGACAAAATACCTAATGTCTGTAACAATTTTTGCTTGTACATTTATCAAGATTCTTGTGAACTATAAGCTATCTTTATATGACAATTCATGACAACAGAGCAGGTACAGTGTATGTTATTACTGTTTATCTAATGGTTCTGATAAATCTGTTTAATCAGAATTATAATACATGTATTATATCTGTCCTGGCTAAATGCTGGTATGTCAAATAAAAGAATGATATTAATGATGTTCTCCAGTGCTTTTCAGTGTAGTTTTCATTGTGACAAATTATTCAAACACTTTTTGTGCTTCAGAGCTAAATACAAATATAATTTAGTCCATATTTTTTTTTAAATGTCACCAGAGACATATAATTACATATGTAATTATATGTCTCTGATGCCACAATTAATTTAGACACTTTTATTTTCATTACTGACAACAGTCGAAATGAAACATAGATAAGTATTTGTTATGATGAAAAGTGCATGCAACTTGATCGAAAACTGTGACAGGGCATCGTTTATTGGTCATGCTTCACAAAGTTTGTTGTTTCATACATTACACACAAAAACAACTTTGATTAAAACTATATTTCTATCTTTATAAAACACAATTCAAAAAAACCTCATCAAAAGAATATTTTATGAGTGTGTTTAATGATCATTTAAACTATCAGAAGTACTTAAATAATGCAGCAAATCTTGAGCAGTTCACAACTATTCAAGTAATGTATGCAAGTCAAATGTAAAGTTCTGTTTAAGAAAACATGATAAATTACTAGTATACATATCCATTAAGAAACAAAGGATAAATATTCAACTTAAAAGTTTGACAACATGTTTTTCTATAAAATGTAACATTTAAGTTGGAATGATTGTTCAGTTAATCTGACAATCTCATTAATATGAAGTGTCAGGATTATAGTATGATTTTCTATTAAGGATTTTAGTTATATGAATTGACATGTAATGCTATATATGTTTTCAATAAATCACAATAGTATTTCCTCCCACTTGACACTATACTGGAAGAAAATTCTCTAAATTAACCTGTATTTTATTCTGCAGGGGCCTAATTCTAAAGATAAATTCAAATTTTATTCTTATTGATTATTACATTTTCAGATTATGAATGTATGAGCAATGAAGAGGATAATCAGAACAAGACATACATTGGAAGGTTTGTTTTCTTTGTTTGAATGTTGTTTAATGCCACATTCCCTTGCATAGGATCCAGTTTTCATTGGGGAGGAAGCCAGAGTACCAGGAGAAAACCAGTGATTTTCAGTGGGAAAACTCAAAATCCTTGTCAATTAAGATTTTTTTTCCTTTTATTTGTTTTTTATAGTCGGGGTTTTACATAGGACCCCATCCATCACCACCTGACCAAGGTGTTCTGGGGCTATTAATATACATATAGTGGCACAGCTGACTATATTTATATATATATTATTTACAAAATGCTCTAAAAAAAAAAACAATACCAAAAAAGAAAAAAAAATTAAAAATTAAAAAAATGAAAAAATAGTACATTCACTCTCACTTTCTCCCCTCAAATTACTTTTTCTAGTATAAAACATCAGAATACAGAACTGCTGATGGTATTTATTTACAATATATAAAAAGTTATAACAAGAGAAATGTATCAAATCTATGGAAAAATATGGTTAAACAGGGCCCACCTTTGCTCTAACTTATGCATACAATGGTTTTTATTTGCAATGTTTTGTTCAACACTATAAAAATATTTTAGCTTAGATTTAAGTTCAAAAATGTTTGGGATTCTTTCCTTTAATTTACAATGGTAGATATAGTTCTTTGTCACTAGTATGATAAAATTAAAAAACGGTTGCTCATTGACATACCCAAGAAGTAAAGATTCTTTTAACAGATAAAAAACATAAAACCTCTTCACATGCTCTGATACAACATCCCAAAACCATCTTACAACAGTACAATAAAAAAAAATAAGTGTTCAATTGTTTCAATTGTTTCAATGACAGTCTTACAAAATCCACAGAGTTTTGTATTTTTCAATTTTACCATATATAAGAAATTGTTTGTTGGAAGGATTCTGTGTAATATTTTGTATTTTTTCAAAGTCACAAAATATTTTGACTAGTTGTGGATTACAAACCCAAGATGTTCCTCCCATTTAAGAAGTTTATCATTAGGTGCATAAAAAACTTGATCTCTTAAATACCTATAAACAAACTTAGGCATTTTGGAAGCCATCAGTGTGTCAAAAAAATTGTTTACTACTGTAAAGTTATGCCAATTGACATTTTGCATTTTCTTTTATACACTTTTTCATAAAAATATGAAAACTTGATATTAAACTGGAATACTTCATAAAATTGTTTTTACATAGCTAATTTTTCATTACCTCAAAACCATAAAATTGCCCATTTTGTGGATCAATAATATTATACAAGTACTGAACTCCAAAATTCTTCCAATTACTGTAATATTTAAACTCTGAACATGGAACAAAATTCAATAAATCAGAAGATAGTACACCAATTATGCAATGTTTTGGCAGAGGTTTTGCAGATGCTATGCTTATTATCACTTCTTTCCAAAATAAATTTGTAATTCTCTCCCCGACCTCTTTCATTTTTTCACTTTGTAATTTGAAAAAGCGTTCATTGTCATTTATACATGGTTTTAGAGAACATGATACAATTTTCTGCTATGGACCTGCAGGGTTATCATAATATCTTTTAATCCATCCAGATTTTAAATAATCAACAAAAGAGGGTAAATGGATCATATTAAGTCCTCCATGATCTAGGTCACCAATCAAGGTGGTTCTCCTAATTTTATCGGATTTTCCACTCCAAATAAATTTGTAAAACATGGTAACTAATTCTTGTTATTATATAGACAGGTTTTTTCAATTATCCCCCTTAGTTAAGATAGCCGCCGCTGAAGATCGTCATTATCGCGGCCGCCATTACATTCATGAAAGATGACATTTCTCAGTGGGATTACATTCATGTTTACAAAATTTAGATATTAACTAAATGACCATAAAGTCTCCACAACAGGCGACATTCATTTGCATACTAATTAAAAGGTTAATAATTATAATTTATGTGTTTTTTCTCCATTTTTAAACTTCTGTCTTTACACTTGTAATACAAGTTGAACTTGTCATCCCCATTTTCCATCCTGCAAGTACTGTGTTACACCAATATTACAATTTTGGTTGTTTTCAACCAATTATTTTTAACTATTTGAAATTAAATATAGTAATAATAAAAAACTGGACATTCAACAATAATCCTGTATTAAGACAAAACGTAAATTGGCTAATGCAAAAATCATGTTTTAAAGAAGAAACGGGCACTGTTCCACTAAATATTTTATAAACTTTCAGTCTTATAGATCTTTCTACATGTACACTAACATTGGCGATTCGACTGGTTGGTTGCGATATCTTCATTCGAAAGTTTTGGTGGGGGGGGGGGGTAAATTGTAAACCCCCTATCTGCGATGACCTCGTCGCCAGGTAGTAGGTAATTTAAAAACACACTATTCCATCAATATATTTGTCACTTTCGCGTCCCTCGAATGCTTTGGGAAATGTCCATGGATACTACAGTGTACTATTCTACAAGATATTTCGCGGTAATGTGAGATTTGTAGTTGCTAAACATTTACCTCTAGTTTTCTAGTTGGAAGGTCTTGGAATGAATGTTTCAGCACAATCTATGATAACATAAGTTCTAGGATAATTCTCTCTACAAGATTTAAGGCAACAAAATCAAATTGTTTCACGCAGTAACCATGTAAGTTCGTCTATTTCTATGCAAGTACAGATTCATCCAAGAGCTTAAGATTTTACTGGCTGAATACCAACCCTACGGGCTAAATTATAAAATAACAAGTACAGTCTTAGTCGCAAAAAAACTAAAGTATTTCATCATCTATATCCATCTGAAACGAATGTCACAGCCTCTGTTAATGTGAGAAAAAATCCTTTGTCACCCCTGTGTACATGAGCAAGTCACAGTCAGTTTGTATGCTTGCCAAGTGCAGTTATCACTCCTGTTTCTGTTTTAATCTGAACTCCCTTTTCGGCCGTTAACTAGTGTGAAATTTGTCTGCACGGACAAACAACTTGTTTTTTGTTGATTTTGACAAACTATCCCTACGGATAGTCTCGCGTACGTTTTCTGGGCAGCCAAGTATATGTATTTATTTCGAAATCTTATGTCATGTCAGTTTCCATAGAGGAACATGATTCCTTTTAGTCCGAAAATTCTCTGCCTTCCAACGCTTTTTTTTAGACTTTGATGGTCCACATTCCCATAAAATTCTAAAAAAAGCATTGAACCATATGGACGGCAGAGGATTCTCGGACTACATGTTTTTGTTCATGTTCAGTTATTAACAGCACAAGAATCACCCCCACCATCCTGTTAATTTTTCTAAACTAGCTATTTTAAAAACAAAAATAGATATACGTTTACGTGCGTTTGTTATTGATAATCATTATACATGTGTTATAGCATGAGCAATTTATTCATGAATACTATGGCTGACGCACCACATGACTCATTAATGGCAGCGCACATGCAGCGAGAGATAAGCGATTGATAAACCTGTCTATTGTCCTGAAGATTAGGCAATGCCGTGAAAAGATGAATAAGCTTGGATATTGCTAAACTCTTAATTACTGTAATTTTACCCATTAATGCGAGTTTACGATGTTCCCAACTGTTTAAAATTCTAGCAACTTCTTTAATTTTATTTGAAAAATTTATCTCGACCATACTGTGCAAGTTTAGAGAAAAATCAAGGCACAGAACTCTAAAGTTTGAGTGTGACCAATATAAATTAAGATCACTACATAGAATATCGTCAGAAAATTTTTTGCTCCCAATCCATATTGCCCTAGTTTTGGATCTATTAACCTTAATACCCGAAACTTTGGAGTAAGATTCAAAGCATCTAATTGTTTCACGTAATGAGGTTTCAGTGCCATCCAAAATAAATGTATCATCTGAGTATTGACTAACAAGGCACTCTGCACCATCAATGTAAATACATGTACCACCAATGTCACAGTTTGCCTTTAATTTCATGGCTAATTAGTAATAGTTCAACCCCTATAATAAATAAGTAAGGAGATAGTGGATCCCCTTGTCTACATCCTATACCAAGATCAAAGAAGTTTGACATATGTCCATTATTTATGATGCAGCTTTTAGCTCCATTGTATAGAATTTCAAACCATTTGCAAAAAGAATCACAAAAGTTAAAACTCTTTAAAGCGTTGGTGAGAAAACTCCATTCAATAGAGTAAAAAGCTTTTTCAAAGTCAACTAATAGTAACAATCCTGTTTTATCATTTTCTTCAGGTAGACGTAGTGCATCAAATCATATAGTAATCGTGTGTTTTCACCAATAAATCTATCTTTCATGAAACCTTTTTGCGAATCACTAATGATGAACGGAAGCACTGATTTCACCCTATTATCTAACACTGCTGAAACAATTTTCAAATCAGTGTTTAATAAACTAATAGGCCTCCAATTACTAATGAAGTGTCTATCTTTGTTCTCTTTTGGTAAACATGTAATGACCCCTTGATATTGAAAACAAGACAAGTGACCAATTTCATACCCATATTTTAGAGATCTAAATAAAAATGGGCCTATATCTTTCCAAAAAAACTTAAAAAATTCTACAGTCAAACCATCCGAGCCTGGACTTTTCCCATTGCACATCAATTTTAGGGCATGTGAACATTCTTCAAAACACAAGTTACCTTCACATGATTGTTTTTGATCATGAGTTAGTTTTATGTTGTGTTCAAAAAAGGACTGATTTGTATCATCACTAGCTTGAGGTTTATACAAATTATTGAAAAAGGCTTCTTGCTTTTTCAGTATTTCAAACTGGTCTGATATATGTTTTCCATTTTCATCTATAACTTCAGAAATCAGTTTGTTCACTGAATGTCTTTTTTCAAGTTTGCAAAAATACTCAGTGCATTTTTCTCCGTTCTCGTGCCAGTTGGTTAGAGAACGTAGAATAATCCCTGAAACTAACTCATCACAACTCTTTTCAAGTTCAGTCTTCTTCTGGTTTAAAGACTCCATGACCGGCTGGCAGAAAAACAGAAGGTAATTGCAGAGTGATCCGTTCGATAACCTGGTAATATATAGATCAGGACTAATATTTAACCTACTCTCCAGCTCATGAATATCCCTTTCCAGATTTTTAAATGAGTTTTTTAATACCTTTGATTTGTTTATTCCATATTCAATAGATATCCTTCGAATTTTCATCTTTAAAATTTCAAAAAATAATTGATCATCACAATTTAATTTGATTTCAAACAAATTTTCCATATTCCCTGAAACATAATATTCCTCTATTAAATCTGATATGCATTTCTTTACCTTTTCTATGTAATCTGTGTCTCGCAAAAACTGTTAGTTAAACTTCCAGTAAAACTTCCCACATTTTGGAAGGCTGGCAGAAAAACAGAAGGTAATTGCAGAGTGATCCGTTCGATAACCTGGTAATATATATAACTTGTTTTCATAAGAGAAAACAAGTCCTCTGAAACAAGGAAGTAGTCAAGGTGACTCTGCCTAATTGGAGTAGATTGCCGCCAAGTGTACTTTCTTGCGTCTGGATTATACGTTCTCCAAGGATCAACAAGATATATTGAGTTTTCATGTCTTCAATAACTTTATGACTGTTAGGATTATGATTAGAGATGATATTGAAGTTGTCTATATGACTATCTTGCAAATCATTCCAATCACCAAAGAAAAGCAAACTTGTGTTGGAGTAACTGACAGATTTTTGAAAAACCTCTTGGAATAAAGCTTACTCTTCTGTTGTAAAGCCATACAAATTTACAAGAGTAAATCTATGATCATAAATCTTCAGATCTAGTATAATAAAATGTCCATTTGGATCAATAAAAAAATCGAAAATAGTATAATCTAATCCTGTGTTAAACATAATACTTACTCCAGCACTTCGACTGCTGTGGTGAGAGAAAAAACACTGACATCCCCATTCATCAACCCATTGAGTTTCTTATTCTTTGGAACTGTGTGTTTCTTGTAAACAGACGATTGATGGATTTTTACTTTTAATCCAAGTAAAAACATCAGTCCTTTTTTTAATATTAGAGCTAATGCCCCGTACATTCATGGAAAAAATGTTAACGTTAGTATTCATAGGATATCTAATACATAATTTTTCTTGACAAAAATCAGCAGTATAAAAAACCAGTAATTAACACACTCAGACACTAGCACACCAAAAGATGTCACCATTCTTGACATGTTTGGAATTTATCAGTAGGATGTAGTTCAGTTTGGCAGTACTTAAAAATCTTTCTTTGATGTTGAATGGACAATACCGGGGTAATGTTTAAAAATGAATTTATTCTTAGATAAAGAAATTCCCCTTAAATAATTACTAAGATTAAGGACAAGTAGGGGAAAAATTATCCTTTTAAAAAAAAATTGAACCGTACAAAGTGGCAATTAAAATTATAGTTGAGTGCACCCTGCAGTGAGACTTGAACCAACCTCAGTGTTGACAGACCATGTGATCAATAGTAGACAACTACCTTAACCACTCGGCTCCCAAGGCTATTGGAAGGAACTGCTCACTAACACCTTAAGTTTTTTAGAGCCTTAACTAAAATTGGTATATGGTAAGGTTTATTCCCCGAACACCTACTGGATTAAAAAAACATCTAATTAATGTATGGGATTAAGGGGCCTTCTAAGGGGTGTTTAAATTAGTGTCACCTGTTTTTAGCATAGGTAAAATATTAAATAAGAAAAGTATGAGGAATTTCATAATATAGATCTATGTACATATTTGAATAATTTTGAATTTTTCACTTGTGAAATATATATACGTTTTTTGTTATAGTTGGAATATTGTAGCAGAAAAATGTAAGTTTGAAAACAAATTCAAACTAAAGAAAATACTTTATTCATACATTTTATTAAATTAAATTCATTACATCTATTTCATGATATAGCAATATACATCTAATAATGTAATAATAATAATTAAGTAACAAAAAATACATAGCACTTAACTAAACACAGAGTCATTTTGCCACTTATTCGAGATGGAGGTGCTCTGATGCTGAGTGAGCGTAAGTCATTAAGTCGATGATGCCTGTCTGGTAATGTTCTTTGAGCGTAGTGAGTCTGCGGCAATGTTGAGGTATTTCTTGGCATGGGATAGAGTGGTTCCACCAGCTTGTCTCTGTACTCGGGTAATGTCGTTGTGGTTCTGTATATCTTTAAACATCTGGATTGAAGTGAATATATTCGGATGTGTGTGCTGTGTCATCTTCTTCAGTTTGCTGTGCCATCTCTCTGTGTTGTTGGTAGTCCTGGGTCCTTGAGTTCCAAAGTGGTTCTATATGGTCATGTCTCCTTTTACCCACTGCTCTGTCACATATTCTGTAAATATCTGTGTAAGTCTTCGAAGGCCTGGAACCATACATCTTCTATTGCGTCCATGTAAAAAACAACCCTTGGTTTCAAGTCATATTTTCTATGTTTTTTATTTTATGTCTATGTATGTATGCACCAACTTTATAGTTAAATTATAATAAAAGATTTGTTTTTTATTAATGTATTGTCTGTTGGTGATGAATTTCACATTCAGCTGAGCATTGGCCATATTGGCTTTGAATGGGGTTTTGATTTTTCACCCATTTTTGTCTCGCCTGCGACGAAAGTCGCTGGAGGCGAGACATATGTATGGGAATCCGGCGGCGGCGGGGGCGGCGTAAACACTTGACATCTTGCTTCATATCTTTGTAAGCCCAAGCCCTAGGTCCATCAAATTTGGTCTAGAGGTAGCTTATGATGAGTACTTGCCAGTCAGTCACCTGTCACCTGACCTTGACCTATATTTCACGGTCCAGCGACTACGTTAAAGTTTTTGGGTTACGACAGTTCCTCTGTAAGTACGCATGGTAGGATGAGAATATTTGGTGTATAGGTTGCTGATGACTAGTACATGACTGTCTGGTAGGTGTCACCTGACCTTGACCTCAATTTCACGGTCCAGTGACTACGTTAAAGTTTTTGGGTTACGACAGTTCCTCTGTAACTACGCATGGTAGGATGACAATATTTGGTGTATAGGTTTCTGATGACTAGTACATGACTGTCTGGTAGGTGTCACCTGACCTTGACCTCAATTTCACGGTCCAGCGACTACGTTAAAGTTTTTGGGTTACGACAGTTCCTCTGTAACTACGCATGGTAGGATGACAATATTTGGTGTATAGGTTGCTGATGACTAGTACATGACTGTCTGGTAGGTGTCACCTGACCTTGACCTCAATTTCACGGTCCAGCGACTACGTTAAAGTTTTTGGGTTATGACAGTTCCTCTGTAACTACACATGGTAGGATGACAATATTTGGTGTATAGGTTGCTGATGACTAGTACATGACTGTCTGGTAGGTGTCACCTGACCTTGACCTCAATTTCACGGTCCAGCGACTACGTTAAAGTTTTTGGGTTACGACAGTTCCTCTGTAACTACACATGGTAGGAAGACAATATTTGGTATATAGGTTGCTGATGATTAGTACATGACTGTCTGGTAGGTGCCATTTGACCTTGACCTCAATTTCACGGTCCAGTGACTACGTTAAAGTTTTTAGGTTACTGCTGTTCCCCTGTAACCAAGCATGGTAGGATGACAATATTTAGTATATAGGTTGCTGATGAATAGTAAATGATTGTCTGGAAGGTGTCACCTGACCTTGACCTCAATTTAACGGTTCAGCGACTTCGTTAAAGTTTTTGTATTAGGACAGTTCCTCTGTAACTATGCATAGTATGGTGACAATAATTGGTATACAGGCCGCTGCTCATAATTAATGCTATTTACGTAATGCTTATGACGAAATTTATTTTCGTTACTGATGCGGAATTCAGGCGAGACGTTTTTCTGTGTCCACACTTGTTATACTATTTCTTAGCTTTTTAAATTAAATTTTAATTAATTTGAAACCATCCATTTCTTTTTTTATATTTTATTTTGATATTTTTCTAGTCAATTCAGTTTCTCAATGTCTACTATACTTTATTATAATTTTCAATGTAAATACAGGTAAACTAATTATGGCATTCCCCTTGACAGGCCCCTTAATCCCCCTACCTAATGAGGTGTTGTTTTTATCCAGTAGGCGTACGGGGAACACACCTATGGTAACTGCAATGATTAACAAGAAATGATATGGGTTACACCCATATCCAGAGATGTTCGATTTATATGTTATAGGTGTATCCGATTTGGTTTTAATAGTTTTTTTTCAACTTGTTTTATTTAAATTTCATCATATGCTGTTAAAGGTTACAAATATAGACGATTGTGGAAGGCAAGAAATAATAATCTTGATTATAATATCTCAACTTTGAGAAGAGTATTGTAATCAAAAAAGCAATGTGTAGGAAAGACAAATGTTTACCGTACAATAACAATACATTGACCTTTTCGAAATCACATAATCACGTGGTTCTGTGGGAAAAAAAGGGGGGCGGTAAGATCGACAGTTATCGCGTACTTCCGTCGGGCATCCTCGGAAGATCAAAGAAAAATACCGACAAGTTACAATTTCAATTGATTTAATTTTACAGTAATTAAAATTGTTTTTCAAAAAATTTGCAATTAAAATGTATTCAAACGTCAAACTAACGTTCATGTGCATAAACATTGCTAAGAACTTAATAATATTTTCATACTGTAAAATAAAAAAATATATATATAGAAGAGTCTTATTTTTGCCAGAGACATGTAATTATATGCCTCTGTTTTTGCAAAACAATTTATGAGATTATTAACTTCTAGAATTATTTTCAACTATTACAACTGTTGATGACCTTTATTGGAATGTAACTGAATTGTTTTTCTATTGTATTTTTATATAATTTTTTTCAAAATTTCATTTAGCCTTTAGTTTTTCTATTGTATTATTATTTTTCAAAATTTTATATAGCTTTTTTTAATTTTTGTTTGTTTAAAGGACTTCATATACGATCTTAGAGGTAGGTTTAATATAATTCTATAAGTATCTAAATATAACTGCTTCTTTAAAATAGTTCTACATAACAAAAATTAAATCTTGAATTAAATAAAAATGCAAACCTTTTGTGTTTTTTTTCTTATTATAAAGAAATTTATTTTCCCTACCAATGTCTATGACATATTTCACTCATTCAGAAAATCAAATTTCTTTAAATAACATGCCTGTTTTAAAATCTTATTTTCGTATAAAAATCATAATCTAAATTAGCATTTTCCTGGCTAATTAGATGAGTCTAAATGGTCTTCCATTTATACCTTTCATTAAAGTTCAGTGTCATAAATAAGCAATTAGCAAATAAACAAGGCACATCTAATTTACAATTACATCACAGAAATATCTCTTACCCCTCACCTCCACCACGCACACACACACACACACACACACACACACACACACACACACACACACACACACACACACACACACACACACACACACACACACACACACGCCTCGTTCTCGGCCAATCTTGTGCGAGAGAGTTTCGGATTTCGAAATTGTAAATAATCAAAACCCAGGGAAATTAAATTTAATGTTCAAAATTGATGAATTTCTACATAAAGGTTTCATTTTCTACCCTTATTATGAAATAATCCAGAAATAATACCGAAAAATATCGATCATGCATTACGTAATACTACAAAATTTAAAAATGCATTATTTTTATCAAATCATCTTATGAATTCCTATAAAAACAAATACATTCACATTCTATTATGTGAAGATTAGAAACTGCATAAAAACTACAAGGCTTAAGTACCCTAGAAATTCTGACATAACAAAAGAAATAAAATTGAAAATAATCGATAAAGTCAAATTTATAATCATCTACATTTTTATGTAAAGATACGAATGCAAAAAAGATATGAAGCTTGCTCTATCAAGCATGAAATAATCCAAAACAAAAAAATATAATGATAAAATTGAACTGAACAAGTCTTTCTAACATATACATTACGTAATATAACGTAACAAAATCTAAAAATGCCTTTTTATTATCAAATTATCTATCTAATTAATAAAAGAAACACCGATATATACATTTTATTTTGTAAAGATAAGAATGCATTAAAAAAAATACTAAGCATACCCTATAAATCGTGAAATAATCCAAGAAATAAAATTGAATCGATGATCCTATCTAGCGAGGTCAAAAGCGCATTAATATACAATTTTGTTGATCTTACCTACTCCTTATTAGATTAGGACAGAAAAATGTATTTTAAAGCTAGGAGGATTTAACAAATACGAAAAACTGTAATTGAAATATTTTCTTTAATATTAAATTAGCCATTTTATCACTTACAACATGAACTATATTGTAGAGTATGGTTTTTACCTTTTTGCTCAATTTACCCGAAAACAATTATCATTACATATTTTGTGTAATTAACTCTACAGTTTTCAACCCAGATGACAACGGCTCTGTAAATGACCTTTGACTGAGGGAGAGGAAATTAGTTCTTATTTTGATATTTATTTGGCTGCACCGAACTGTAGCATAGACCGTGGAATTATTATTCAATGGAATTTGGATATTTGAGCTGTATTTAAAATGCAGTTTCATATAGAATTGATAAATAAATTTATTTATATAATTTGTTAAATGTTTTGGCTATTTTTCCGCTGATGTGCAAAGCCCATTTCTGGACTATGGGTATTTTTTCCCTTCTGGGTTTCTAAATTTGTTAAAAATTTTATCTGACATGACATCCCGAAAATGTAATGTGATATAGCTGAAATTATTTCACTTGTTTTTTAGGTGTCTCTCATTATGAACGCGAAACTTGGTGCCTAAGTGAGAGTAAATAATGTTAATAGTTTCCTTTATACACAAATAATTAAGAGGCCATTGTCAAGTTGAAGTGTTGGTTTTTAACTTTGTGTCTTAAAGTTTGCATGTCAATGATGTTATCAGTTCAGCCACTACAGCTATAATACTGTAACTTTCACTTCATTCCGTCAGTTTACAGTAAACAATTAAAAATACCTCTTTGTTTCTAAATTTCACTCAAAAACATGCAAATTTATGGTTTTAAACAGTAAGTTACATGGCCTTGAATGGCATGAATTTGTCAGAATGCCTGGTAGACAGAAACAACAAAGAATTTGACAAAATAAATGCCAAATTACTCAATTGAAACAGAAGCGAAATTCAATTAGTATGGTTAAACACTATTCCCTACTTGCGGTAAACAAGATTTATCTCCCATTTGCAGAGTTATCTGTTCTTTAGAGCAGGTATTTTATAGTACCTACTGTGGGTAAAAAGTAGTTTTTCTACAATATTTTTTTATTCGCATATAGCAAAGCATCCGGTAAAATTTATTATGATATGCAAACTTATTCTGCAGTTTTTTAGTTGTACTGGAAGAGTCAGTCCACAGACATTATTTAAAAAAAATAAAAACATGATTTTTCCCTATCTGTTCAATACTAGATACCTGCTGTTATGAAAGACAACTCTTGCAAATGGGAAGTAACTCTTGTATTTCCGAAAATAGGGAATTGCAACTTAACAAAACAAAAAAATATTTATGTGCACTTCCCTGCTTAAGCACAGCCCCACGTAGCACATGCATTCACCCGCGAACTCTGTGAGATAAGGTTTTATATTGTATTGCTCACTTTTGAACAATTGTACTTTGAACAAAATCCATGATACTGTTTTACCCAAAAGCAGGCAACCTCAGTAAGATATGGTTTGTATTTTTTTTATATCAATACTATTCAATAGCAACAGATAGAGATAGGTCATAATCTAGCTCACAATTTTCCCCCCCAAACAAATTATGCATGTCACAGTCCTGTCAAGTGTCACGCAACTCGCGTGAGACTCACGCATCTAGTCCACAATTTGGCAGCAAATTTCTTTGATGTTTTTATTTTTTCCTTTGATCTTTCAATTTTTAGGCAAATCTCACGCGAGCAGCTCATCAAAACTTGACAGCCCTGATGTCATGACCATTCCTACATACGCATTTAAATCCAGCACTTTTCCTCAAATGCTTCATTTTACCAAGTGGAAATACTTGTTATCAATATTCATATTTCTACCTTTTACCAATTACAAAATAGACATTCATAAAGTTAAAACATTGTCAACCAAGGGAGATAATTGTAGGCATTGAATAATGTAAACATAACTATGAAATGAAGATTTTTATTGCAAATGTATGAAATTGATCCATATTCAAAGAACAAAATTAGAAGATAATAATCTGTTTCCTGTTTTAAAATTATAATCAAGGAAATTTCTTGCTGAGATTAAAAAGATAGCTTATACCTTGTGGGGGGTGGGGGACATGTAGATTGAATAAGCCAGGATGTGCGCATATATATAAAAGTGACATATAAGTATGTCGAGTGGTTTCAATTGGTACCCATTTACCTAGCTTGTACACAATAAATGCACTCGGTTACTAATTTTAAAAGCATGTTTTTTTGCCCCCACCATTTATTTTGAATTCTTGTGTTGATGTTTACTTGTTTACAATTTATAGTTACAACATCATAGCATTATGACATCACAGTTTGCATGATATCATACAGGGTACTTCAAAACTCCTGGCTGTATAAATCTTATTTTTTAAGTAACTTCTTTGGAAATATTGCTATAAACATATTAATAATTGGTTTAATTTTAGTAAATACAAATGTACACCCATTTTAAAACCATTATTATATGATTTTTGTCTCGCCTGCGACGAAAGTCGCTGGAGGCGAGACATATGTATGGGAATCAGGCGCAGGCGTAAACACTTGACATTTTGCTTCATATCTTTGTAAGCCCAAGCCCTAGGTCCATCAAATTTGGTCCAGAGGTAGCTTATGATGAGTACTTGCCAGTCAGTCACCTGTCACCTGACCTTGACCTCAATTTCACGGTCCAGCGACTACGTTAAAGTTTTTGGGTTACGACAGTTCCTCTGTAACTACGCATGGTAGGATGACAATATTTGGTGTATAGGTTGCTGATGACTAGTACATGACTGTCTGGTAGGTGTCACCTGACCTTGACCTCAATTTCACGGTCCAGCGACAACGTTAAAGTTTTTGGGTTACGACAGTTCCTCTGTAACTACGCATGGTAGGATGACAATATTTGGTGTATAGGTTGCTGATGACTAGTACATGACTGTCTGGTAGGTGTCACTTGACCTTGACCTCAATTTCACGGTCCAGTGACTACGTTCAAGTTTTTTGGTTACGACAGTTCCTCTGTAACTACGCATGGTAGGATGACAATATTTGGTGTATAGGTTGCTGATGACTAGTACATGACTGTCTGGTAGGTGTCACCTGACCTTGACCTCAATTTCACGGTCCAGCGACTACGTTAAAGTTTTTGGGTTACGACAGTTCCTCTGTAACTACGCATGGTAGGATGACAATATTTGGTGTATAGGTTGCTGATGACTAGTACATGACTGTCTGGTAGGTGTCACCTGACCTTGACCTCAATTTCACGGTCCAGCGACTACGTTAAAGTTTTTGGGTTACGACAGTTCCTCTGTAACTACGCATGGTAGGATGACAACATTTGGTGTATAGGTTGCTGATGACTAGTACATGACTGTCTGGTAGGTGTCACCTGACCTTGACCTCAATTTCACGGTCCAGCGACTACGTTAAAGTTTTTGGGTTACGATAGTTCCTCTGTAACTACGCATGGTAGGATGACAATATTTGGTGTATAGGTTGCTGATGAATAGAACATGACTGTCTGGTAGGTTCCACCTGACCTTGACCTCAATTTCACGGTCCAGCGACTACGTTAAAGTTTTTGGGTTATGGCTGTTCCCCTGTAACTATGCAGGGTATGGTGACAATATTTTGTATACAGGCCGCTGCTGATATTTAATGCTATTTACGTAATGCTTATGACAAAGTTTATTTTCGTTACTGATGCGGAATGCAGGCGAGACGTTTTTCTGTGTCCACACTTGTATTGTGACTCTATGGGTTTCCAACCAGTAAGTAACTATTGGGTAATATGATTTTATTGTGACTCTATGAGTTTCCAACCAGTAAGTAACTATTGGGCAATATGATTTAATTGTGACTCTAGGGTTTCCAACCAGTCAGTAACTATTGGGCAATATGATTTTATTGTGACTCTATGAGTTTCCAACCAGTCAGTAACTATTGGGCAATATGATTTTATTGTGACTCTATGAGTTTCCAACCAGTCAGTAACTATTGGGCAATATGATTTTATTGTGACTCTATGGGTTTCCAACCAGTCAGTAACTATACTAGTAGGGCAATATGATTTTATTGTGACTCTATGGGTTTCCAACCAGTCAGTGACTATACTAGTAGGGCAATATGATTTTATTGTGACTCTATGGGTTTCCACCCAGTCAGTAACTATTGGGCAATATGATTTAATTGTGACTCCATGAGTTTCCAACCAGTCAGTAACTATACTAGTAGGGCAATATGATTTTATTGTGACTCTATGGGTTTCCAACCAGTCAGTAACTATAGGAGATACATGTGCCTACTGATATTTTTACACAACATAAAGTCATTGGAAGGTTAGCTGATATCCAGCTGTGTTCTCTCTATATACAGAATTGGTTCATTGCCCTTCAGAGCAGCCCTTCCAAGCATTTCAAGTATTTTGTTTAACTGTATCATGGCAAGTACAAATAAACTTTATATATTTTGACAATGTACAAATAGTTTTTATCTTGCAAGGTGAAAATATATTTACACCCCCTGAAACGTAAAACGTTCCCATTTATGTGTCCGTATTTCGTTTTCCGTTCTTTCGTATATCGTTTTCCGTTCCTCCATCTGTACGTCCGTTCGTTCGTTCGTCGGCATGCGCAAAACTAGGAAATAAAAACCGTTCGTTCATTCGTCCGCATGCGCAGTACAGGTAAAAATAAAGTTTCATTCGTTTGTTAGCATTCGCAAAAGAAAATATTTTACACTTTGTTAGTCTGATAGAAAATACTACATTCTGTTATCAAATTAAAATAACCTGAACATAAAAATGCTAGGCGAGACATATGTATGGGAATCCGGCGACGGCGGCGTAAACACTTGACATCTTGCTTCATATCTTTGTAAGCCCAAGCCCTAGGTCCATCAAATTTGGTCCAGAGGTAGCTTATGATGAGTACTTGCCAGTCAGTCACCTGTCACCTGACCTTGACCTCAATTTCACGGTCCAGTGACTACGTTAAAGTTTTTGGGTTACGACAGTTCCTCTGTAACTACGCATGGTAGGATGACAATATTTGGTGTATAGGTTGCTGATGACTAGTACATGACTGTTTGGAAGGTGTCACCTGACCTTGACCTCAATTTCACGGTCCAGCGACTACGTTAAAGTTTTGGGGTTACGACAGTTCCTCTGTAACTATGCATAGTAGGATGACAATAGTTGGTGTATAGGTTGCTGATGACTAGTACATGACTGTCTGGTGGTTGTCACCTGACCTTGCCCTTAATTTCACAGTCCAGCGACTACATTAAAGTTTTTGGGTTACGACAATTCCTCTGTAACTATGTATGGTACGATGACAATATTTGGTATATAGGTTGCTGATGAATAGTACATGACTGTCTGGTAGGTTCCACCTGACCTTGACCTCAATTTCACGGTCCAGCAACTATGTTCAAGTTTTTGGGTTACGGCTGTTCCCCTGTAACTATGCAGGGTATGGTGACAATATTTTGTATACAGGCCGCTGCTGATATTTAATGCTATTTACGTAATGCTTATGACGAAATTTATTTTCGTTACTGATGCGGAATGCAGGCGAGACGTTTTTCTGTGTCCACACTTGTTTATATATTGAGTACTGTTAAAGAATGTTTGATTATACAAAAATTATAAAGTAAATATACAAATTTGTTCTGAAAGATAAGTAATGTGTCCATTTTTCTTCTTAAAAAGGTAAAATTTATATTTCTTTGGAATTCAACATTGATATTATTTAAAGATATAGCCTTTCTATGATTTATTATGAAATATATTTAGGTTCCAAAATCTAAAACTTATCATCAAGCTATAGATATAATGACACAAGTTAATTTTTTTTTAAATCAAGTGTTTTGTTGAACAATTGAAAGCATTAAAGTTTGTTCATAAAAAAGGCTGAAGCAGCTTTATTTTATTTCGGAATGAGATGCAACTTAGCAGATTTCCTTGTAATATGGGAACAAAAATTAAATACAGTAAAAACAGTTAAAATTGAAAATTGTGTTTTTCAATTTGACAACGGCTCTGTAAATGACCTTTGACTGAGGGAGAGGAAATTAGTTCTTATTTTGATATTTGGCTGCGCCGAACTGTAGCATTGCCAGTGGATTTATTATTCAATGAAATTTTGATATTTGAGCTGTATTTAAAAAGCAGTTTCATATAGAATTGATAAATAAATTTATTTTATTTTTTTTTTTTCGCAATTTTTCAGACGAGTCCACTACCTTTTTTTGTGTAATTAACTCGGACTCAAAACCTTTATTGCAACAAATTGTAAACCATTTCCTATTTATCAAATTGTAAACCATTCCATATTCAAATTGTAATTGCAATTTTCTATTTAATTTTCACAACCAATCTGGTCATTTCAGATTTTTTTCCAATACTAAAATACTAACTTGCTTGGAAATATTAGAATAAAAATTTAAAAAATGTCAATGGACAGAATTTTGTAAATCACATTTTTTCAATGCTTTTTTATTGTCTCGCCTGAGACGAAAGTTGCTGGAGGCGAGACATATGTATGGGAATCCGGCGGCGGCGTAAACACTTGACATCTTGCTTCATATATTTGTAAGCCCAAGCCTTAGGTTCATCAAATTTGGTCCAGAGGTAGCTTATGATGAGTACTTGCCAGTCAGTCACCTGTCACCTGACCTTGACCTCAATTTCACGGTCCAGTGACTACGTTAAAGTTTTTGGGTTACGACAGTTCCTCTGTAACTACGCATGGTAGGATGACAATATTTGGTGTATAGGTTGCTGATGACCTAGTACATGACTGTCTGGTAGGTGTCACCTGACCTTGACCTCAATTTCACGGTCCAGCGACTACGTTAAAGTTTTGGGGTTACGACAGTTCCTCTGTAACTACGCATGGTAGAATGACAATATTTGGTGATAGGTTGCTGAAGACTAGTACATGACTGTCTGGTAGGTGTCACCTGACCTTGACCTCAATTTCACGGTCCAGCTACAACATTAAAGTTTTTGGGTTACGATAGTTCCTCTGTAACTACGCATGGTACGATGACAATATTTAGTATATAGGTTGCTGATGAATAGCGGATTTGGCCGAGGGGTCTAGACCGCTGGACATAGTGCAGGCGAATTGGTGCCACAATGTCACAACGGTGTGAGTTCGAATCCCGCTGAGGGAAAGCAAAAATTTGACAGTGTTAAAAAAATATATATATATATATGTAAAAAGTTTGTCAGTAAAACTATACAAGGAAAGTATAGAAAGAAAATATAAATCCGGAAATGAATGTCACAATATATTTTAAAATCCACATAATAGAATTAGTAACAATAAAAATGTTCGTTTTCCACGACCGGTTTCATCTCTTCCGAGATCTTCAAAGTGGATGTTTTGTATACAATTGACGTCGTTATCGGTAACGTGACGTTACAATGGTCCATAGATACTGACGCCGTCAGGTGTGGTTAAAATCCGGAACGGCACTGTTGAGACGTGGCCGATATTTACGGATGAATTGTTGTTCTTTATTTATACGTTGTTCTTCTGTCGTAGAGTCTGAACATTGATAAAATGGGAAAATAGAAAAATTAGGTAAAGAATGACCGGCACACAATTCAATATGCTCGCTTAGTGTTATTTGTCTAGTATTGACATCACGAATTTGTTGCCGATGTACAGTCATGCGATGGCGTAATGTCATGCCGGTTTGTCCTATATAATTTTCTTTACATCCTTTACATGTGATGACGTAAATTAAATTGCTAGATGAACAAGTAAAATTATTTTTTATTTTAAAAACGTTTCCATTTTTGAACTGGATATCTGATCCTTCGATTAAATATGCACAAACTCCACAATTTGGTCTATTGCACTTAATAACTTTCCTGACTAAGTTTTCCTGCGGTAATTTTGCTGATGTCAAAAAGTTTTTTAGAGATTTCGACTGTCTTTTACTCTTGATGATAGCATTATTCTCTATGATTTTCTTCATTTTTTCGTCTGTATTTAAAATTGGTAAATTTTGGTAAATGTGTGTAAATATTTAAGCATTCTTTGGGTTAAATGTTGACACGAATGGGATAACCTTTTCTTCAGTTTTACTTCTTACAAGTTTTAGTTCTTGAGTACTAATTTGCTTTGCTTTTTCAATTCCCGTGTCTATCAGTGTGGTAGGAAATTTTCGTTTTAAGAGAATACTTTTTAATTCTTTTAATCTTTCGTCTCTGGTGTTGGTGTTTGAGACAATTGTGCAAATTCTTCTCGCTAAATTGTACGGAATGTTGTTTTTCGTATGCTTAGGATGACAAGATGAATAAAGTAGGTATTGCTTAGAGTCAGTCGGTTTAAAATAAATATCAGTCTCAATTGTCGTTTTATTCTTTAATATTAATATGTCCAAAAAGGGTATTTCTGTATTACTTGTTTCCATTGTAAATTGAATGTGTTCTTCAATGTTATTCAATAAAACTTTAAATTGTTGCAGTTTGTGTTCGTCTTCATTCCAAATAATGAAACAATCATCCAAGTATCTTTTCCAATTCTGGATTAAATATCTTTCAAAGATGTCCCCAAAAAGGCGACTAGATTGCTCATATAATTTTATTTCATGAAATCCCATGACGAGATTAGCGTAAGTAGGGGCGACTTTGGTTCCCATTGCAGTACCTGATTTTTGTCGGTATGATTTTTCGTTAAAGTTGAAATAATTGTTTTCTAAAATAAAGCGAAGTCCCTTTAAAATAAATTCCTTTTCAAATCTCTGTGGTAGATCTTCCGGGTGTGCATTTAACCAATATTGTATTGCATTAATTCCGTAATTGTGAGGTATGTTGGTGTAGAGGTTAACAACATCAAATGAAACTAGTTTACAGTTCGGTTCTACTCGTTCTGGTAAATGGTTAAGCATGTCTAAATCGTCTCTAATAAAGCTACGTACATGAGTTATGAGTGGTTTGAGTAGGATATCCAGCATATTACTTAATCGATGTGTTTCACAGGCAGGTCCTGCTACAATCGGTCTTAGTTTAAGATCTTCTGGATGAGGTATAGTAATGTATGTCTTCTTTGAGATTTGACATGTATCATTAATTGTTCTACTTTTATGAATCTTAGGGAGTCCATAGAAATTGCTACATTTACATTTGAAATTTGTGAGGTAATCAAATTCTTTCTCTGTAAGGCATTTTCCGTGTAAATTTATCAAGGTTGTCAATTGTTTCATTACTTTTTGTTGTTGGTAGTTAGGCGTTTCTTCATAAAAATGTTGATCTTTCAACATTTTATTAACTAAATCTATATAGTACGAAGTGTTCATTATTACTACGGCGCTCCCTTTGTCTGCTTGTTTAATTGTTATACTATTGTCGTTTCTAATGTTATTCATTTCTATCCATTGTTTTTTTGAGAAATTAGATTTTACAGCTCTTGTGTTATAAATCGTATTTGGAAATTTAGAAATATGGTCACAAAAGTCGTCTAGAGCTTTATTTCTTCCTTTCTTGGGCCGGAAGTTGCTTTTATTTTTTACTATTGATTCATCATCGTTATCTTGCTCAAAGAAATGTTCAGCAAGTCTTAATCTGCGACAAAAATCGGAAATGTCATTAATAATTTCTGGTTGGTTAGGAATTCGTGGTGTAGGTGTAAATTTTAGTCCTAAACAAAGTATATTGATCTGTGTATTGTTAAAACTTTTTGAAGAAAGATTTAATACCTTAGGTTTCTCTGAACTTGCCTCCATCCTGTGTCGTTCTGTTGTTGACGCTTGTCTAAAAAATGATCTATATTTCCTTGATTCGTGTTTTCATTGTTACGCACTGACGGGTTTCTGTTTATGTGAGAAGCTTCACGTTCCTGTTGTTTGTTATAATAATTTCTTTTGATTCTGTTATCGTTATTGTAATGTTCTCTATACCCTCTTTGTTTATTGTTCGTAAAACGATACGTGTAGGACCTATCTCGGTATCCTCTTGTTTGTTGGATATTTTTATTGGATTCACAGTTATTTCTTTGTCTTTGTGTGGGGGGTTGTGGCCCGGATTGCGGTGCATTGTATGGTCCATTATTTGATTGTCTTTGTGATACATTCGGGCTATATGCAACGGCTTCAGCATATGTTCTCGTTTTCTGTATTCTCTTCAAGAATGGGTTTTTATCTTTATATTCGATTTTAAATTGTTCCTCGTAAAGTGAGAACCAATTTTCGCTTTTTTGCCAGCGTTGTAGGGATGCGAATTCTTCTTGTTCACATTCCTGTTTCCAAAGTTTTAAAACTTCATCTTTAATTCCTTCTTCGGCTTTAGATGAAATAATTTCGAACATTTCAATATCAATATTTTTGAATTTCTCTTCGTTTGCGCTTCCTCTTAGTTTTAACAGTTCAATTTCGTTGAGCATTTTATCAATAGAGAATTTTTCTCGTAATCTACGTTGTTGTTCGGGTTCTTCTATAATGGCCTTGATTTGTAATTTTCTAGGTAGGATAATGGGTGTATAAGTTACCCACTTTTGAAATATATCAGCTTTGTTAATATTCTTGAGCATATTCCAGAATGCAAATTTCCGCTGTTGGAGGTTTTTGTTCCATATGTATCCTATGTGGCTTTTAACAAGAATGACTGATCTGGACATTTTTGTCTGTGGCTGGGTATTTACAATATTTGATGTCAGTGGTACATTTGGTGTAGAATGATAAAATACAGTTTCTATATTTTTACACATGTTTTGAATTTGTTCACTGACCTTATTATCTATTCTTCTATTTGAATCTTCCGTAAATTCTTTAACAAAACCATGAATTTCCTTCAAGCGATCCGTTAATGTTAAAATGTTCGTATTCATCAACTTTAGCTCATTCAGGATTTCCTCGCTAATTACTTTTTCAGATGTTTTTTGTGGCATTTCCTCCTCCTTGTATAGTAAAGAATATGTAAAAAGTTTGTCAGTAAAACTATACAAGGAAAGTATATAAAGAAAATATAAATCCGGAAATGAATGTCACAATATATTTTAAAATCCACATAATAGAATTAGTAACAATAAAAATGTTCGTTTTCCACGACCGGTTTTATCTCTTCCGAGATCTTCAAAGTGGATGTTTTGTATACAATTGACGTCGTTATCGGTAACGTGACGTTACAATGGTCCATAGATACTGACGCCGTCAGGTGTGGTTAAAATCCGGAACGGCACTGTTGAGACGTGGCCGATATTTACGGATGAATTGTTGTTCTTTATTTATACGTTGTTCTTCTGTCGTAGAGTCTGAACATTGATAAAATGGGAAAATAGAAAAATTAGGTAAAGAATGACCGGCACACAATTCAATATGCCGTTCCGGATTTTAACCACACCTGACGGCGTCAGTATCTATGGACCATTGTAACGTCACGTTACCGATAACGACGTCAATTGTATACAAAACATCCATCTCGGAAGAGATAAAACCGGTCGTGGAAAACGAACATTTTTATTGTTACTAATTCTATTATGTGGATTTTAAAATATATTGTGACATTCATTTCCGGATTTATATTTTCTTTATATATATATATATATATATATATATATATATATATATATATATATATATATGAGTCTAAAGAAAGCTGCTAAACCAGTACACTTATTTAGTATCAGATTGAAAAACATGCCAATACAGCATAAACAAACATAATAATATCCAAGTCTAGAAGATTATGCAACAATGCAAATGACGGTGTTTCTTGTAAAAAATTTAGATACAGACTGACCAACGAATGGCCTTAGTAATCTTAAACTTTCTCACTCCATCTGAACCCAAAGTTTTTTTTTTTGCGAAAACAATACAGATGTTTGCACATATGTTTGTTAAGTTGCATTATTTAAGGCCAATTAATTTTTTTTTAAATAATAAGTAAGAGTTGTCCTTCTTTGCTAGAAAAATTGAATCTCTTTAATTGTATATATAAAAATAAATAAATAATAGTTAAACTTATAGATCTGGAAAAAGTAATATGATTATGAGAATAATTACCAAGAGAAGCATTGTTTCTTTCAAGTTCAGTTAATAAATTAAAATGTTTTCTTAAATAATATGTCAAAGTCTAGGGAAAAAGAGAGAAATATGCAAACACTGTACATGTTGGTACAGGTACACATTTTCTAATTTTACCTGTCTAAAGTTATATTTTGATGTTACAAAATTCCTGGCAAATATTAATTGGATGAGAACAATTATATATATATATATATATATATATATATATATATATAAAAGTCTAAAGAGTCTACCAACCAGCAAGCTTATTAAGTATCTGATCGACAAACATGACGATACAGCATAAACAAAAAATAATATACAAGTATATATATATATATATATATAAAGGGTCTAAAAGAATGCTGCTGAACCAGTACACTTATTTAGTATCGGATCGACAAACATGACGATACAGCATAAACAAAAAATAATAATATACAAGTCTAGAAGATTATGCAACGATACATATGACGGTGTTTCTTGTCATAAATTTAGACACAGACTGACCAACAAATGGCCTTAGTCATTGAGTGTCAATATAAATAAATAACGTAAACAATCATAACATATTCATCTTAAACTTTCTCATTTAAATTGAACCCAAAACTTTTTTAATAGTTGCTTCTCAGTCCGCTAACCCGGGACGTGCCGTGCTGTTACTTGGCTTTGCTCAAATATTCCAACAAGATGTAATCGAAATTATCCAATGAAAAAAATATTATTCCATCTCCCAATGAAGAATATCTTAAACATTTATAGTTGAACGCCACTGATGAGTCTTATGTAGACGAAACGCGCGTCTGGCGTAATGAATTTGTCACCTTGATAATTTCGATTACATCTTGTTGGAATATTTGAGCAAAGCCAAGTAACAGCATGCAAATTAAGCCCAACACTGTTTGAATTAGATTTTTAGCAGCGGATTTGGCCGAGGGGTCTAGACCGCTGGACATAGTGCAGGCGATTTGGTGCCACAGTGTCACAACGGTGTGAGTTCGAATCCCGCTGAGGGAAAGCAAAAATTTGACAGTGTTAAAAATCTTATTCAAACAGTGTTGGGCTTAATTTGTAGACGTGTATATATATATATATATATATATATAAGTGTCTAATGAATTAACCAAACAATGTCGTTGTAATTTCCACTCTGAAAATCATCTGTACACACAGATTTGATTTTTGAGCCGTCCCACCTCGGGAATCGAACTCGTGTCAGTTTATAACATCTATGGCTACTGCGCCTAGCATGTAAAGACAGAGGTGTAACCTCTAGACCAGATCCGTCCGCTAAAAAACGGAGTTTCACTGGCCTAGTGTTACTTTTGGTTGAACATGTCATTTACATACACAATGTTTTTGTGCGACCTGAGCTTTAATTACAACGATTTTCATACAATCAGAATGGATCTGTAAGCAATTATACAGATGCGTGCATATAGTTGTTTTGAATTTCTATTTATAATTGTCTATTTATATATGCCCAACATCTGATTGTATTTCAACATTGGATCTTTAGAAATGCACTAAAGATACATAGTTAAGATAAATGATATTTATAAGTGTCTAATGAATTAACCAAACAATGTCGTTGTAATTTCCACTCTGAAAATCATCTGTACACACAGATTTGATTTTTGAGCCGTCCCACCTCGGGAATCGAACTCGTGTCAGTTTATAACATCTATGGCTACTGCGCCTAGCATGTAAAGACAGAGGTGTAACCTCTAGACCAGATCCGTCCGCTAAAAAACGGAGTTTCACTGGCCTAGTGTTACTTTTGGTTGAACATGTCATTTACATACACAATGTTTTTGTGCGACCTGAGCTTTAATTACAACGATTTTCATACAATCAGAATGGATCTGTAAGCAATTATACAGATGCGTGCATATAGTTGTTTTGAATTTCTATTTATAATTGTCTATTTATATATGCCCAACATCTGATTGTATTTCAACATTGGATCTTTAGAAATGCACTAAAGATACATAGTTAAGATAAATGATATTTATAAGTGTCTAATGAATTAACCAAACAATGTCGTTGTAATTTCCACTCTGAAAATCATCTGTACACACAGATTTGATTTTTGAGCCGTCCCACCTCGGGAATCGAACTCGTGTCAGTTTATAACATCTATGGCTACTGCGCCTAGCATGTAAAGACAGAGGTGTAACCTCTAGACCAGATCCGTCCGCTAAAAAACGGAGTTTCACTGGCCTAGTGTTACTTTTGGTTGAACATGTCATTTACATACACAATGTTTTTGTGCGACCTGAGCTTTAATTACAACGATTTTCATACAATCAGAATGGATCTGTAAGCAATTATACAGATGCGTGCATATAGTTGTTTTGAATTTCTATTTATAATTGTCTATTTATATATGCCCAACATCTGATTGTATTTCAACATTGGATCTTTAGAAATGCACTAAAGATACATAGTTAAGATAAATGATATTTATAAGTGTCTAATGAATTAACCAAACAATGTCGTTGTAATTTCCACTCTGAAAATCATCTGTACACACAGATTTGATTTTTGAGCCGTCCCACCTCGGGAATCGAACTCGTGTCAGTTTATAACATCTATGGCTACTGCGCCTAGCATGTAAAGACAGAGATTGCTTACAGATCCATTCTGATTGTATGAAAATCGTTGTAATTAAAGCTCAGGTCGCACAAAAACATTGTGTATGTAAATGACATGTTCAACCAAAAGTAACACTAGGCCAGTGAAACTCCGTTTTTTAGCGGACGGATCTGGTCTAGAGGTTACACCTCTGTCTTTACATGCTAGGCGCAGTAGCCATAGATGTTATAAACTGACACGAGTTCGATTCCCGAGGTGGGACGGCTCAAAAATCAAATCTGTGTGTACAGATGATTTTCAGAGTGGAAATTACAACGACATTGTTTGGTTAATTCATTAGACACTTATAAATATCATTTATCTTAACTATGTATCTTTAGTGCATTTCTAAAGATCCAATGTTGAAATACAATCAGATGTTGGGCATATATAAATAGACAATTATAAATAGAAATTCAAAACAACTATATGCACGCATCTGTATAATTGCTTACAGATCCATTCTGATTGTATGAAAATCGTTGTAATTAAAGCTCAGGTCGCACAAAAACATTGTGTATGTAAATGACATGTTCAACCAAAAGTAACACTAGGCCAGTGAAACTCCGTTTTTTAGCGGACGGATCTGGTCTAGAGGTTACACCTCTGTCTTTACATGCTAGGCGCAGTAGCCATAGATGTTATAAACTGACACGAGTTCGATTCCCGAGGTGGGACGGCTCAAAAATCAAATCTGTGTGTACAGATGATTTTCAGAGTGGAAATTACAACGACATTGTTTGGTTAATTCATTAGACACTTATAAATATCATTTATCTTAACTATGTATCTTTAGTGCATTTCTAAAGATCCAATGTTGAAATACAATCAGATGTTGGGCATATATAAATAGACAATTATAAATAGAAATTCAAAACAACTATATGCACGCATCTGTATAATTGCTTACAGATCCATTCTGATTGTATGAAAATCGTTGTAATTAAAGCTCAGGTCGCACAAAAACATTGTGTATGTAAATGACATGTTCAACCAAAAGTAACACTAGGCCAGTGAAACTCCGTTTTTTAGCGGACGGATCTGGTCTAGAGGTTACACCTCTGTCTTTACATGCTAGGCGCAGTAGCCATAGATGTTATAAACTGACACGAGTTCGATTCCCGAGGTGGGACGGCTCAAAAATCAAATCTGTGTGTACAGATGATTTTCAGAGTGGAAATTACAACGACATTGTTTGGTTAATTCATTAGACACTTATAAATATCATTTATCTTAACTATGTATCTTTAGTGCATTTCTAAAGATCCAATGTTGAAATACAATCAGATGTTGGGCATATATAAATAGACAATTATAAATAGAAATTCAAAACAACTATATGCACGCATCTGTATAATTGCTTACAGATCCATTCTGATTGTATGAAAATCGTTGTAATTAAAGCTCAGGTCGCACAAAAACATTGTGTATGTAAATGACATGTTCAACCAAAAGTAACACTAGGCCAGTGAAACTCCGTTTTTTAGCGGACGGATCTGGTCTAGAGGTTACACCTCTGTCTTTACATGCTAGGCGCAGTAGCCATAGATGTTATAAACTGACACGAGTTCGATTCCCGAGGTGGGACGGCTCAAAAATCAAATCTGTGTGTACAGATGATTTTCAGAGTGGAAATTACAACGACATTGTTTGGTTAATTCATTAGACACTTATAAATATCATTTATCTTAACTATGTATCTTTAGTGCATTTCTAAAGATCCAATGTTGAAATACAATCAGATGTTGGGCATATATAAATAGACAATTATAAATAGAAATTCAAAACAACTATATGCACGCATCTGTATAATTGCTTACAGATCCATTCTGATTGTATGAAAATCGTTGTAATTAAAGCTCAGGTCGCACAAAAACATTGTGTATGTAAATGACATGTTCAACCAAAAGTAACACTAGGCCAGTGAAACTCCGTTTTTTAGCGGACGGATCTGGTCTAGAGGTTACACCTCTGTCTTTACATGCTAGGCGCAGTAGCCATAGATGTTATAAACTGACACGAGTTCGATTCCCGAGGTGGGACGGCTCAAAAATCAAATCTGTGTGTACAGATGATTTTCAGAGTGGAAATTACAACGACATTGTTTGGTTAATTCATTAGACACTTATAAATATCATTTATCTTAACTATGTATCTTTAGTGCATTTCTAAAGATCCAATGTTGAAATACAATCAGATGTTGGGCATATATAAATAGACAATTATATATATATATATATATATATATATATATATATATATATATATATATATAATGTACAAACGTCTAAGTATTGTGACAACCATATAATATATCTATCCAGCGGATTTCTGAAACATCAGAAATACAGGGTTAATATCAAATATTTATATATACGTCTACAAATTAAGCCCAACACTGTTTGAATTAGATTTTTAGCAGCGGATTTGGCCGAGGGGTCTAGACCGCTGGACATAGTGCAGGCGAATTGGTGCCACAGTGTCACAACGGTGTGAGTTCGAATCCCGCTGAGGGAAAGCAAAAATTTGACAGTGTTAAAAATCTAATTCAAACAGTGTTGGGCTTAATTTGTAGACGTATATATATATATATACAATGAAGAAGCTGGTCATAAAGTGTATTGACAAAAAAAATATAGAAAAAAATCTAAAAAGATAATAAATTAATAAGCTATTATATATTATACATGGTCATGGCGTTCAAACACAAGCTATATTTGTATCTTTTCCATTTATTTAAGGAATACTTCAAATTTGATGATACGATATAATATGGTTTGGGTCTGTTTACGCCTAATAAACAGCGAAGCGGTTTATGAATGGTGTAAACAGAACCAAACCATATTATATCGTATAATCTGTTCAGAAATTTGAAATATTCCCTATAATTTAATTTTAACTATTAATCTTATCAATTTTTGCGATAAAAACGTTGATGACGTTGATGGAACTATTTGAATTTTAACGGCATTAGAATAGGTCATAGGTCACGCAAGTTATTTCTTATAATATGGGTTGCCCGATTTGAATTGACCAATCAGATTTCAGCTTACAAAGCAAATTAAATTATTTCAACTTCTTTTATTTTTTAACACTTTAAGACTCTCTTCTGCATTATCAATTAGGTCAAATTTAATTTTATATAGGTCCGTCTTTATCAACGTTGTAGTTGTGGAACCATACATTGTCAAAAAGTTCTGTATTTTTTAATCTTTTCATAAGTCCTAAATTTCTTTGTTACCAGAAATGATAACGATATAAAATACAAAATATAGAAAATGATAAAATGTTGCAATTCATATGGAAAATCGGTCAGAAACGTTGGCAACATAAACTTTAAATAATAAGGTTCATCAAGGAGAAAAATATTAAAAACCCAAAATTTGACACCCCATATTGATATAAAATTTCAATTTTCAAGACCCATATTTATATAAAATGAACAATTTTCATCACCCATATTTATATTCAGTAAACTTAAAAGAAGGTCATATTTATATACACAAAATGATAACAGTGAAGAAGAAAACACACTGTCATTATTAAAATTACACTTTAGTATATTATAAACATGACCCATATTTATATGAGACCTGATTTTTTTTCCATTAAGATTAAAAAGCATACCTACCCATATTTTTGGCACATATACGTATACCTTTATATAGGAAGTAATCACCCCTGGGGTCACATTCCTGTAAAATGATGTTGACACTAAATAACTAATTAACTTAGCACACCGTTTTTCACAGATCACTTCAACAAAAAAGTAGTTCCTCAAAAAATATGTCCTAAATTGACCAAATATTCTCTTTTTGAAAATTGCTGATATTAGGAACGTTTGCCCTACAGGCTTACCTGATACTTGCTGTGATAAAGTCTGTATTACAAACAAAATGTCCTATATTTCAGATTTAATAGAAAGGATGTTCATGCTCTTTTGTCTTTCTTCCAGAACATGAAATATATTTTTTGATAATTTTCCCATTGCAATTTCAGAAACTTGCTGAGAGTTCCTCTGTTCCATTCATTTCTGTGTGTTGTCCCAAAACACCCTGTTTGGATAGTCCTATGATAATTTGTTTGCTCTGTTGTTGCAGTACCATCTTAAAAGGAGACAAAATATTTCTACTGGCATGCGTTCACACTAACAAAGGATGTCATTAGTTAATAATACGATAAATATTGACATTTTTAATTATTAAGGAGAGATAACGCTAAGATTATCATTTGCAAACTCTCAAGTATGACAATTCATAGTTTGATGTCTGCCTTTTTGAGAACTAATTTCTGTCTAATGACTAATTTTTTTTTAAAAACACACTGTTCCACCTGAACAAGATAGCATAACACTGATATCTACATGCATTTATTATACATACGAGAAAGTACTAGTAAGTAACAAATTATTAATAAATTCAGTAAACTGTACCACAACTGCATAGCAAATTCTCCTCACAGGACTACTATCTGAGATTTTATCTCTCATTGGGATGTGTAGTTTTACGCATGTAATTCATCTTGAACAACAAGAAAACCTGTTTTATGAGATATATGTTTTCAAAAGAGAATGAATACATATGTATGTCTTGTTTTTACTTCTAGTTCCTCTTTATCTCCTGATAGCCGTGACAAAGGTGACTTGATTCCTAATGATGAAACCTACAGTAACATTCCAAGGCAAGGTAAAATTTAGTTAAGGCATTAATACAATTACTATTACCTTTATAGTGCTGTTTGTTTCTTTTGAACAACTTTATTAAATATGAATATGACTGTACTAATCATAAAGTAATATGAGGAGTGATTCTGTCTGTCAATTCAACATTAATTCCACTTATACTTCTGTAAACAACGAGATGTTGCATGAATGGAAAATTCTGTTTTTCATGCATTAGAACAACATTTGTTTACAAACTAAGATATAGTGCCATTTATACATATTATCATCCAAAATATTAGGATGACTGTTTCATTGTAATCTTTTGCATGCCTTTAATTTAACATTTTTTTTTAAATATTTTGGAAAATTATTTTTTTTGTATAGAATGTTGTTTATTTTCAGACACCAAAAGTAGAAAAGATGCTGCTAATGTCATTGTCATTCTGTTGTTTATATATGGTAAGTTGTTAAATAAAATGAACAAAACATGACTATTCTACATATTGGTGTTAAATGGTATCTTGAACTACTGAAAATTTTCAGGAATTAATGCTTTCAACTCCTGAAAAAATTCATAAGTGATAAGAAATTTAATCAATTTTCAAATAGAGATTTAATAGCTAGAATTTCAATGAAGAAACTATTCACAATAAGCAAAAATTAGTAATTGTTGGTAACAGCAATGATTCAGAAAAACAATTTGATTAATTGGTTTACAATGCACACCACACCATGTAGCAGAGTTATATAATTGACAAACAAGAAGGAAGAACAATATGCAGCATGCGATAGGTTCCTGGAGGTTAGGATCGATGGTAGCATAATTACTTTAAAAATTATAATAAATGTATAAGTTTAATGTTGTTGTTGGTTCATACTTGTCTGTACAATATAAAGTAATGTTGTTGTTGGTTCATACTCGTCTGTACAATATAAAGTAATGTTGTTGTTGGTTCATACTTGTCTGTACTATATAAAGAAATGTTGTTGTTGGTTCATACTTGTCTGTACAATTTAAAGTAATGTTGCTGTTGGTTCATACTTGTCTGTACAATATAAAGTAATGTTGTTGCTTCATACTTTTCTGTACAACATAAAGAAATGTTGTTGGCTCATACTTGTTTGGACAATATAAAGTAATGTTGTTGGTTCATACTTGTCTGTACAATTTAAAGTAATGTTGTTGTTGGCTCATACTTGTCTGTACAATATAAAGTAATGTTGTTGTTGGTTCATACTTGTCTGTACAATATAAAGAAATGTTGTTGTTGGTTCATACTTGTCTGCAAAGTATAAAGAAATGTTGTTGTTGGTTCATACTTGTCTGTACAATATAATGAAATGTTGTTGTTGGCTCATACTTGTCTGTACAATATAAAGAAATGTTGTTGTTGGCTCATAATTGTGTAGAATATAAAGCAATGTTGTTGTTTGTTCATACTTGTCTGTACAATATAAAGTAATTATTATTGTTGGTTCATACTTGTCTGTACAATATAAAGTAATGTTGTTGTTGGTTCATACTTGTCTCTACAATATAAAGTAATGTTGTTGTTGGTTCATACTTGTCTGTACAATATAAAGTAATGTTGTTGCTTCATACTTTTCTGTACAATATAAAGAAATGTTGTTGGCTCATACTTGTTTGGACAATATAAAGTAATGTTGTTGGTTCATACTTGTCTGTACAATATAAAGTAATGTTGTTGATGGCTCATAATTGTGTACAATATCAAGAAATGTTGTTGGTTCATACTTGTCTGTACAACATTAAGGAATGTTGTTGTTTGTTAAAACTTAGGGTACAATATTAGGAAATGTTGTTGTTGGTTCATACTTGTCTGCACAGTATAAAGAAATGTTGTTGTTGGTTCATACTTGTCTGCACAGTATAAAGAAATGTTGTTGGTTCATACTTGTCTGTACAATATAAAGAAATGTTGTTGTTGGCTCATAATTGTGTACAATATAAAGCAATGTTGTTGTTTGTTCATACTTGTCTGTATAATATAAAGTAATTATTATTGTTGGCTCATACTTGTCTGTACAATATAAAGTAATGTTTTTGTTGGTTCATAATTGTCTGTACAATATAAAGTAATGTTGTTGTTGGTTCATACTTGTCTGTATAATATAAAGAAATGTTGTTGTTGGTTCATACTTGTCTGTACAATTTAAAAGCAATGTTGTAGTTTCTTCATACTTGTATGTACAATATAAAGTAATTATTATTGTAGGCTCATACTTGTCTGTACAATATAAAGTAATGATGTTGTTTATTCATACTTGTCTGTACAATATAAAGAAATGTTGTTGTTGGTTCATACATGTCTGTACAATTTAAAGTAATGTTGTTGTTGGTTCATACTTGTCTGTACAATTTAAAGTAATGATGTTGTTGGTTCATACTTGTCAGTAAAATATAAAGTAATGTTGTTGTTGGTTCATACTTGTCTCTACCATATAAAGAAATGTTGTTGCTGGTTCATACTTGTCTGTACAATTTAAAGTAATGTTGTTGTTGGTTCATACTTTTCTGTACAATTTAAAGTAATGTTGTTGTTGGTTCGTACTTGTCTTTCCCATATAAAGAAATGTTGTTGTTGGTTCATACTTGTCTGTACAATTTAAAGTAATGTTGTTATTGGTTCATACTTGTCTGTAAAATATTAAGTAATGTTGTTGTTGGTTCACACTTGTCTCTACCATATAGATTGTTTGTTTGTTTGAATGGTGTTTTAACGCCACTTTCAGCAATTTTTCAGCTATTTCATGGCGTCCAGTTTTTATTGGGGGAGGAAGCCGGAGTACCCGGAGGGAACCCCCGACCTGCGGTAGGAAAACTGGCAATCCTTGTCAATTAAGATTGGAGTCGAGTACACCCTGCCTGCAGTGAGAATCGAACCCGCAATCTCAGTGTTGACAGACCACGTGATCAATAGTAGACGAACTACCTTGACAACTCGGCCACCGAGGCCCCTCTACCATATAGAGAAATGTTGTCGTTGGTTCATACTTGTCTGTACACTTTAAAGTAATGTTGTTGGCTTATACTTGTCTGTACAATATAACAGAATGTTGTTGTTGGTTCATACTTGTCTGTACAATATAAAGTAATGTTGTTGTTGGTTCATACTCGTCTGCACAATATAAAGTAATGTTGTTGTTGGTTAATACTTGTCTGTACTATATAAAGAAATGTTGTTGTTGGTTCATACTTGTCTGTACAATTTAAAGTAATGTTGCTGTTGGTTCATACTTGTCTGGACAATATAAAGAAATGTTGTTGTTAGTTCATACTTGTCTGTACAATATAAATTAATGTTTCTGTTGGTTCATACTTGTCTGTACAATTTAAAGTAATGTTGCTGTTGGTTCATACTTGTCTGGACAATATAAAGAAATGTTGTTGTTAGTTCATACTTGTCTGTACAATATAAATTAATGTTTCTGTTGGTTCATACTTGTCTGTACAGTATAAAGTAATGTTGTTGTTGGTTCATACTTGTCTGTACAATATAAAGTAATGTTGTTGTTGGTTCATACTTGTCTGTACAATATAAAGTAATGTTGTTGTTAGTTCATACTTGTCTATACAATATAAAGAAATGTTGTTGTTGGTTTATACTTGTCTTTACAATTTAAAGTAATGTTGTTGTTTGTTCATACTTGTCTGTACAATATAAAGTAATTATTATTGTTGGCTCATACTTGTCTGTACAATATAAAGTAATGATGTTGTTGGTTCATACTTGTCTGTACAATATAAAGAAATGTTGTTGTTGGTTCAAACTTGTCTCTACCATATAAAGAAATGTTGTTGTTGGTTCATACTTGTCTGTAATATATAATGTAGTTGTTTGTTGGTTCATACTTGTCTGTACAATACAAAGAAATGTTGTGGTTCATACTTGTCTGTACAACATAAAGAAATGTTGTTGTTGGTTCATACATGTCTGTACAATATAAAGAAATGTTGTTGTTGGTTCATACTTGTCTGTACAGTATAAAGTAATGTTGTTGTTGGTTCATACTTGTCTGTACAATATAAAGTAATGTTGTTGTTGGTTCATACTTGTCTGTACAATATAAAGTAATGTTGTTGTTGGTTCATACTTGTCTGTACAATATAAAGTAATGTTGTTGTTGGTTCATACTTGTCTGTACAATATAAAGTAATGTTGTTGTTGGTTCATACTTGTCTGTACAATATAAAGTAATGTTGTTGTTGGTTAATACTTGTCTATACAACATAAATTAATGTTGTTGTTGGTTCATACCTGTCTGTACAATATAATGTATTGTTGTTGTTGGTTCATAAATGTCGGTACAATATAAAGTAATGTTGTTGTTGGTTCATACTTGTCTGTACAATATAAAGAAATGTTGTTGGTTCATACTTGTCTGTTCAATATAAAGTAATGTTGTTGCTTCATACTTTTCTGTACAATATACAGTAATGTTGTTGGCTCATACTTGTTTGCACAATATAAAGTAATGTTGTTGATTCATACTTGTCCGTACCATATAAAGTAATGTTGTTGGTTCATACTTGTCTGTACAACATTAAGGAATGTTGTTGTTCGTTCAAACTTGTCTATACAATATAAAGAAATGTTGTTGTTGGCTCATACTTGTCTGTACAATATAAAGAAATGTTGTTGTTGGCTCATACTTGTCTGTACAATATAAAGAAATGTTGTTGGCTCATAATTGTGTACAATATAAAGCAATGTTGTTGTTTGTTCATACTTGTCTGTACAATATAAAGTAATTATTATTGTTGGCTCATAATTGTCTGTACAATATAAAGTAATGTTGTTGTTGGTTCATACTTTTCTGTACAATATAAAGTAATGTTGTTGTTGGTTCATACTTGTCTGTACAATATAAAGAAATGTTGTTGTTGGTTCATACTTGTCTTTACAATTTAAAGTAATGTTGTTGTTTGTTCATACTTGTCTGTACAATATAAAGTAATGTTGTTGTTGGTTCTTACTTTTCTGTACAATATAAAGTAATGTTGTTGTTGGTTCATACTTGTATGCACAATATAAAGTAATGTTGTTGTTGGTTCATATTTGTCTGTACGATATAAAGTTATGATGTTATTGGTTCATACTTGTCTGTACAAAATAAATAAATGTTGTTGGCTCATACTTGTCTGTACAATATAAAGTAATGTTGTTGCTTCATACTTTTCTGTACAACATAAAGAAATGTTGTTGGCTCATACTTGTTTGGACAATATAAAGTAATGTTGTTGGTTCATACTTGTCTGTACAATTTAAAGTAATGTTGTTGTTGGCTCATACTTGTCTGGACAATATAAAGTAATGTTGTTGTTGGCTCATAATTGTGTACAATATAAAGAAATGTTGTTGGTTCATACTTGTCTGCAAAGTATAAAGAAATGTTGTTGTTGGTTCATACTTGTCTGTAAAATATAAAGAAATGTTGTTGTTGGCTCATACTTGTCTGTACAATATAAAGAAATGTTGTTGTTGGCTCATACTTGTCTCTACAATATAAAGAAATGTTGTTGTTGGCTCATAATTGTGTAGAATATAAAGCAATGTTGTTGTTTGTTCATACTTGTCTGTACAATATAAAGTAATTATTATTGTTGGTTCATACTTGTCTGTACAATATAAAGTAATGTTGTTGTTGGTTCATACTTGTCTGCACAATATAAAGTAATGTTGTTGTTTGTTCATACTTGTCTGTACAATATAAAGTAATGTTGTTGCTTCATACTTTTCTGTACAATATAAAGAAATGTTGTTGGCTCATACTTGTTTGGACAATATAAAGTAATGTTGTTGGTTCATACTTGTCTGTACAATATAAAGTAATGTTGTTGATGGCTCATAATTGTGTACAATATCAAGAAATGTTGTTGGTTCATACTTGTCTGTACAACATTAAGGAATGTTGTTGTTTGTTAACACTTAGAGTACAATATTAGGAAATGTTGTTGTTGGTTCATACTTGTCTGCACAGTATAAAGAAATGTTGTTGTTGGTTCATACTTGTCTGTAAAATATAAAGAAATGTTGTTGTTGGTTCATACTTGTCTGCACAGTATAAACAAATGTTGTTGGTTCATACTTGTCTGTACAATATAAAGAAATGTTGTTGTTGGCTCATAATTGTGTACAATATAAAGCAATGTTGTTGTTTGTTCATACTTGTCTGTATAATATAAAGTAATTATTATTCTTGGCTCATACTTGTCTGTACAATATAAAGTAATGTTTTTGTTGGTTCATAATTGTCTGTACAATATAAAGTAATGTTGTTGTTGGTTCATACTTGTCTGTATAATATAAAGAAATGTTGTTGTTGGTTCATACTTGTCTGTACAATTTAAAAGCAATGTTGTTGTTTCTTCATACTTGTCTGTACAATATAAAGTAATTATTATTGTAGGCTCATACTTGTCTGTACAATATAAAGTAATGATGTTGTTTATTCATACTTGTCTGTACAATATAAAGAAATGTTGTTGTTGGTTCATACTTGTCTGTACAATTTAAAGTAATGTTGTTGTTGGTTCATACTTGTCTGTACAATTTAAAGTAATGTTGTTGTTGGTTCATACTTGTCTGTAAAATATAAAGTAATGTTGTTGTTGGTTCATACTTGTCTCTACCATATAAAGAAATGTTGTTGCTGGTTCATACTTGTCTGTACAATTTAAAGTAATGTTGTTGTTGGTTCATACTTGTCTGTACAATTTAAAGTAATGTTGTTGTTGGTTCGTACTTGTCTTTCCCATATAAAGAAATGTTGTTGTTGGTTCATACTTGTCTGTACAATTTAAAGTAATGTTGTTATTGGTTCATACTTGTCTGTAAAATATTAAGTAATGTTGTTGTTGGTTCACACTTGTCTCTACCATATAGAGAAATGTTGTCGTTGGTTCATACTTGTCTGTACACTTTAAAGCTGTGTTGTTGGCTTATACTTGTCTGTACAATATAACAGAATGTTGTTGTTGGTTCATACTTGTCTGTACAATATAAAGTAATGTTGTTGTTGGTTCATACTTGTCTGTACAATATAAAGTAATGTTGTTGTTGGTTCATACTCGTCTGTACAATATAAAGTAATGTTGTTGTTGGTTCATACTTGTCTGTACAATATAAAGAAATGTTGTTGTTGGTTCATACTTGTCTGTACAATATAAAGAAATGTTGTTGTTGGTTCATACTTGTCTGTACAATTTAAAGTAATGTTGCTGTTGGTTCATACTTGTCTGGACAATATAAAGAAATGTTGTTGTTAGTTCATACTTGTCTGTACAATATAAATTAATGTTTCTGTTGGTTCATACTTGTCTGTACAATATAAAGTATTGTTGTTGTTGATTCATACATGTCGGTACAATATAAAGAAATGTTGTTGGTTCATACTTTTCTGTACAATATAAAGTAATGTTGTTGTTGGTTCATACTTGTCTGTACAATACAAAGAAATGTTGTGGTTCATACTTGTCTGTACAACATAAAGAAATGTTGTTGTTGGTTCATACTTGTCTGTACAATTTAAAGTAATGTTGTTGTTGGTTCATACTTGTCTGTAATATATAAAGTAATGTTGTTGTTGGTTCAAACTTGTCTCTACCATATAAAGAAATGTTGTTGTTGGTTCATACTTGTCTGTAAAATATAAAGTAATGTTGTTGTTGGTTCATACTTGTCTGTACAATATAAAGTAATGTTGTTGCTGGTTCATACTTGTCTGTAAAATATAAAGTAATGTTGTTGTTTGTTCATAATTGTCTGTACCACATAACAGAATGTTGTTGTTGGTTCATACTTGTCTGTACCATATAAAGAAATGTTGTTGCTGGTTCATACTTGTCTGTACAATTTAAAGTAATGTTGTTGTTGGTTCATACATGTCTGTACAATATAAAGTAATGTTGTTGTTGGTTCATACTTGTCTGTACAATATAAAGAAATGTTGTTGGTTCATACTTGTCTTAATCAATATAAAGAAATGTTGTTGTTGGTTCATACTTGCATGTACTGAATAAAGTAATGTTATTATTGGCTCAGAACTTGTCTGTACAATATAAAGTAATGTTGTTGTTCGTTCATACTTGTCTGTACAATTTAAAGTAATGTTGTTGGCTCATACTTGTCTGTTCAATATAAAGTAATGTTGTTGCTTCATACTTTTCTGTACAATATAAAGAAATGTTGTTGGCTCATACTTGTTTGCACAATATAAAGTAATGTTGTTGGTTCATACTTGTCTGTACCATATAAAGTAATGTTGTTGTTGGCTCATACTTGTCTGTACAATATAAAGTAATGTTGTTGGTTCATACTTGTCTGTACCATATAAAGTAATGTTGTTGTTGGCTGATACTTGTCTGTACAATATAAAGTAATGTTGTTGCTTCATACTTTTCTGTACAACATAAAGAAATGTTGTTGGCTCATACTTGTTTGGACAATATAAAGTAATGTTGTTGGTTCATACTTGTCTGTACAATTTAAAGTAATGTTGTTGTTGGCTCATACTTGTCTGGACAATATAAAGTAATGTTGTTGTTGGCTCATAATTGTGTACAATATAAAGAAATGTTGTTGGTTCATACTTGTCTGTACCATATAAAGAAATGTTGTTGTTGGTTAACACTTTACTGTACAATATTAGGAAATGTTGTCGTTGTTTCATACTTGTCTGTACAATATAAAGAAATGTTGTTGTTGGTTCATACTTGTCTGCAAAGTATAAAGAAATGTTGTTGTTGGTTCATACTTGTCTGTAAAATATAAAGAAATGTTGTTGTTGGCTCATACTTGTCTGTACAATATAAAGAAATGTTGTTGTTGGCTCACACTTGTCTGTACAATATAAAGAAATGTTGTCGTTGGTTCATACTTGTCTGTACACTTTAAAGTAATGTTGTTGGCTTATACTTGTCTGTACAATATAAAGTAATTATTATTGTTGGTTCATACTTGTCTGTACAATATAAAGTAATGTTGTTGTTGGTTCATACTTGTCTGCACAATATAAAGTAATGTTGTTGTTTGTTCATACTTGTCTGTACAATATAAAGTAATGTTGTTGCTTCATACTTTTCTGTACAATATAAAGAAATGTTGTTGGCTCATACTTGTTTGGACAATATAAAGTAATGTTGTTGGTTCATACTTGTCTGTACAATATAAAGTAATGTTGTTGATGGCTCATAATTGTGTACAATATCAAGAAATGTTGTTGGTTCATACTTGTCTGTACAACATTAAGGAATGTTGTTGTTTGTTAACACTTAGAGTACAATATTAGGAAATGTTGTTGTTGGTTCATACTTGTCTGCACAGTATAAAGAAATGTTGTTGTTGGTTCATACTTGTCTGTACAATATAAAGAAATGTTGTTGTTGGTTCATACTTGTCTGCACAGTATAAAGAAATGTTGTTGGTTCATACTTGTCTGTACAATATAAAGAAATGTTGTTGTTGGCTCATAATTGTGTACAATATAAAGCAATGTTGTTGTTTGTTCATACTTGTCTGTATAATATAAAGTAATTATTATTCTTGGCTCATACTTGTCTGTACAATATAAAGTAATGTTTTTGTTGGTTCATAATTGTCTGTACAATATAAAGTAATGTTGTTGTTGGTTCATACTTGTCTGTATAATATAAAGAAATGTTGTTGTTGGTTCATACTTGTCTGTACAATTTAAAAGCAATGTTGTTGTTTCTTCATACTTGTCTGTACAATATAAAGTAATTATTATTGTAGGCTCATACTTGTATGTACAATATAAAGTAATGATGTTGTTTATTCATACTTGTCTGTACAATATAAAGAAATGTTGTTGTTGGTTCATACTTGTCTGTACAATTTAAAGTAATGTTGTTGTTGGTTCATACTTGTCTGTACAATTTAAAGTAATGTTGTTGTTGGTTCATACTTGTCTGTAAAATATAAAGTAATGTTGTTGTTGGTTCATACTTGTCTCTACCATATAAAGAAATGTTGTTGCTGGTTCATACTTGTCTGTACAATTTAAAGTAATGTTGTTGTTGGTTCATACTTTTCTGTACAATTTAAAGTAATCTTGTTGTTGGTTCGTACTTGTCTTTCCAATATAAAGAAATGTTGTTGTTGGTTCATACTTGTCTGTACAATTTAAAGTAATGTTGTTATTGGTTCATACTTGTCTGTAAAATATTAAGTAATGTTGTTGTTGGTTCACACTTGTCTCTACCATATAGAGAAATGTTGTCGTTGGTTCATACTTGTCTGTACACTTTAAAGCTGTGTTGTTGGCTTATACTTGTCTGTACAATATAACAGAATGTTGTTGTTGGTTCATACTTGTCTGTACAATATAAAGTAATGTTGTTGTTGGTTCATACTTGTCTGTACAATATAAAGTAATGTTGTTGTTGGTTCATACTAATCTGTACAATATAAAGTAATGTTGTTGTTGGTTGATACTTGTCTGTACTATATAAAGAAATGTTGTTGTTGGTTCATACTTGTCTGTACAATTTAAAGTAATGTTGCTGTTGGTTCATACTTGTCTGGACAATATAAAGAAATGTTGTTGTTAGTTCATACTTGTCTGTACAATATAAATTAATGTTTCTGTTGGTTCATACTTGTCTGTACAATATAAAGTATTGTTGTTGTTGATTCATACATGTCGGTACAATATAAAGAAATGTTGTTGGTTCATACTTTTCTGTACAATATAAAGTAATGTTGTTGTTGGTTCATACTTGTCTGTACAATACAAAGAAATGTTGTGGTTCATACTTGTCTGTACAACATAAAGAAATGTTGTTGTTGGTTCATACTTGTCTGTGCAATTTAAAGTAATGTTGTTGTTGGTTCATACTTGTCTGTAATATATAAAGTAATGTTGTTGTTGGTTCAAACTTGTCTCTACCATATAAAGAAATGTTGTTGTTGGTTCATACTTGTCTGTAAAATATAAAGTAATGTTGTTGTTGGTTCATACTTGTCTGTACAATATAAAGTAATGTTGTTGCTGGTTCATACTTGTCTGTAAAATATAAAGTAATGTTGTTGTTGGTTCATAATTGTCTGTAAAATATAAAGTAATGTTGTTGTTTGTTCATAATTGTCTGTACCACATAACAGAATGTTGTTGTTGGTTCATACTTGTCTGTACCATATAAAGAAATGTTGTTGCTGGTTCATACTTGTCTGTACAATTTAAAGTAATGTTCTTGTTGGTTCATACATGTCTGTACAATATAAAGTAATGTTGTTGTTGGTTCATACTTGTCTGTACAATATAAAGAAATGTTGTTGGTTCATACTTGTCTTAATCAATATAAAGAAATGTTGTTGTTGGTTCATACTTGCATGTACTGAATAAAGTAATGTTATTATTGGCTCAGAACTTGTCTGTACAATATAAAGTAATGTTGTTGTTCGTTCATACTTGTCTGTACAATTTAAAGTAATGTTGTTGGCTCATACTTGTCTGTTCAATATAAAGTAATGTTGTTGCTTCATACTTTTCTGTACAATATAAAGAAATGTTGTTGGCTCATACTTGTTTGCACAATATAAAGTAATGTTGTTGGTTCATACTTGTCTGTACCATATAAAGTAATGTTGTTGTTGGCTCATACTTGTCTGTACAATATAAAGTAATGTTGTTGGTTAATACTTGTCTGTACCATATAAAGTAATGTTGTTGTTGGCTCATACTTGTCTGTACAATATAAAGTAATGTTGTTGTTGGTTCATACTTGTCTGTACAACATTAAGGAATGTTGTTGTTGTTTCAAACTTGTCTATACAATATAAAGAAATGTTGTTGATGGCTCATACTTGTCTGTACAATATAAAGAAATGTTGTTGGTTCATACTTTTCTGTATAATATAAAGTAATGTTGTTTGTTCATACTTGTCTGTACAATATAAAGTAATGATGTTGTTGGTTCATACTTGTCTGTACAATATAAAGTAATGTTGTTGTTGGTTCATACTTGTCTGTACAATATAAAGTAATGATGTTGTTGGCTCATACTTGTCTGTACAATATAAAGTAATGTTGTTTGTTCATACTTGTCTGTTCAATATAAAGTAATTATTATTGTTGGCTCATACTTGTCTGTACAATATAAAGTAATGATGTTGTTGGTTCATACTTGTCTGTACAATATAAAGTAATGTTGTTGTTGGTTCATACTTGTCTGTACAATATAAAGAAATGTTGTTGGTTCATACTTTTCTGTACAATATAAAGTAATGTTGTTTGTTCATACTTGTCTGTAGAATATAAAGTAATTATTATTGTTGGCTCATACTTGTCTGTACAATATAAAGTAATGATGTTGTTGGCTCATACTTGTCTGTACAATATAAAATAATGTTGTTTGTTCATACTTGTCTGTACAATATAAAGTAATGTTGTTGTTGGTTCATACTTGTCTGTACAATATAAAGTAATGTTGTTTTGTTGGTTCATACTTTTCTGTACAATATAAAGAAATGTTGTTGTTGGTTCATACTTGTCTGTACAATATAAAGTAATGTTGTTGGTTCACACTTGTCTCTACCATATAAAGAAATGTTGTCGTTGGTTCATACTTGTCTGTACACTTTAAAGTAATGTTGTTGGCTTATACTTGTCTGTACAATATAACAGAATGTTGTTGTTGGTTCATACTTGTCTTTACAATATAAAGTAATGTTGTTGTTGGTTCATACTCGTCTGTACAATATAAAGTAATGTTGTTGTTGGTTCATACTTGTCTGTACTATATAAAGAAATGTTGTTGTTGGTTCATACTTGTCTGTACAATTTAAAGTAATGTTGCTGTTGGTTCATACTTGTCTGGACAATATAAAGAAATGTTGTTGTTAGTTCATACTTGTCTGTACAATTTAAAGTAATGTTGCTGTTGGTTCATACTTGTCTGGACAATATAAAGAAATGTTGTTGTTAGTTCATAATTGTCTGTACAATATAAATTAATGTTTCTGTTGGTTCATACTTGTCTGTACAATATAAAGTATTGTTGTTGTTGATTCATACATGTCGGTACAATATAAAGAAATGTTGTTGGTTCATACTTTTCTGTACAATATAAAGTAATGTTGTTGTTGGTTCATACTTGTCTGTACAATACAAAGAAATGTTGTGGTTCATACTTGTCTGTACAACATAAAGAAATGTTGTTGTTGGTTCATACTTGTCTGTGCAATTTAAAGTAATGTTGTTGTTGGTTCATACTTGTCTGTAATATATAAAGTAATGTTGTTGTTGGTTCAAACTTGTCTCTACCACATAAAGAAATGTTGTTGTTGGTTCATACTTGTCTGTAAAATATAAAGTAATGTTGTTGTTGGTTCATACTTGTCTGTAAAATATAAAGTAATGTTGTTGTTGGTTCATACATGTCTGTACAATATAAAGTAATGTTGTTGTTGGTTTATACTTGTCTGTACCACATAACAGAATGTTGTTGTTGGTTCATACTTGTCTGTACCATATAAAGAAATGTTGTTGCTGGTTCATACTTGTCTGTACAATTTAAAGTAATGTTCTTGTTGGTTCATACATGTCTGTACAATATAAAGTAATGTTGTTGTTGGTTCATACTTGTCTGTACAATATAAAGAAATGTTGTTGGTTCATACTTGTCTTAATCAATATAAAGAAATGTTGTTGTTGGTTCATACTTGCATGCACTGAATAAAGTAATGTTATTGTTGGCTCAAACTTGTCTGTACAATATAAAGTAATGTTGTTGTTGGTTCATACTTGTCTGTACAATTTAAAGTAATGTTGTTGGCTCATACTTGTCTGTTCAATATAAAGTAATGTTGTTGCTTCATACTTTTCTGTACAATATAAAGAAATGTTGTTGGCTCATACTTGTTTGCACAATATAAAGTAATGTTGTTGGTTCATACTTGTCTGTACCATATAAAGTAATGTTGTTGTTGGCTCATACTTGTCTGTACAATATAAAGTAATGTTGTTGGTTCATACTTGTCTGTACAACATTAAGGAATGTTGTTGTTGGTTCAAACTTGTCTATACAATATAAAGAAATGTTGTTGATGGCTCATACTTGTCTGTACAATATCAAGAAATGTTGTTGGTTCATACTTTTCTGTATAATATAAAGTAATGTTGTTTGTTCATACTTGTCTGTACAATATAAAGTAATGTTGTTGGTTCATACTTGTCTGTACAATATAAAGTAATGATGTTGTTGGCTCATACTTGTCTGTACAATATAAAGTAATGTTGTTTGCTCATACTTGTCTGTACAATATAAAGTAATGTTGTTGTTGGTTCATACTTGTCTGTACAATTTAAAGTAATGTTGTTTGTTCATACTTGTCTGTACAATATAAAGTAATGTTGTTGGTTCATACTTGTCTGTACAATATAAAGTAATGTTGTTGTTGGTTCATACTTGTCTGTACAATTTAAAGTAATGTTGTTTGTTCATACTTGTCTGTTCAATATAAAGTAATTATTATTGTTGGCTCATACTTGTCTGTACAATATAAAGTAATGTTGTTGTTGGTTCATACTTGTCTGTACAATATAAAGTAATGATGTTGTTGGCTCATACTTGTCTGTACAATATAAAGTAATGTTGTTTGCTCATACTTGTCTGTACAATATAAAGTAATGTTGTTGTTGGTTCATACTTGTCTGTACAATATAAAGAAATGTTGTTGGTTCATACTTTTCTGTACAATATAAAGTAATGTTGTTTGTTCATACTTGTCTGTAGAATATAAAGTAATTATTATTGTTGGCTCATACTTGTCTGTACAATATAAAGTAATGATGTTGTTGGCTCATACTTGTCTGTACAATATAAAGTAATGTTGTTTGCTCATACTTGTCTGTACAATATAAAGTAATGTTGTTGTTGGTTCATACTTGTCTGTACAATATAAAGTAATGTTGTTGTTGGTTCATACTCGTCTGTACAATATAAAGTAATGATGTTGTTGGTTCATACTTGTCTGTACAATATAAAGTAATTATTATTGTTGGCTCATACTTGTCTGTACAATATAAAGTAATGTTGTTGTTGGTTCATACTTGTCTGTACAATATAAAGAAATGTTGTTGGTTCATACTTGTCTGTACAATATAAAGTAATGTTGTTTGTTCATACTTGTCTGTAGAATATAAAGTAATTATTATTGTTGGCTCATACTTGTCTGTACAATATAAAGTAATGTTGTTGTTGGTTCATACTTGTCTGTACAATATAAAGAAATGTTGTTGGTTCATACTTGTCTGTACAATATAAAGTAATGTTGTTTGTTCATACTTGTCTGTAGAATATAAAGTAATTATTATTGTTGGTTCATACTTGTCTGTACAATATAAAGCAATGTTGTTGTTTGCTCATACTTGTCTGTACAATATAAAGTAATGTTGTTGTTGGTTCATACTTGTCTGTACAATATAAAGAAATGTTGTTGGCTCATACTTGTCTGTACAATATAAAGTAATGTTGTTTGTTCATACTTGTCTGTAGAATATAAAGTAATTATTATTGTTGGCTCATACTTGTCTGTACAATATAAAGTAATGTTGTTGTTGGTTCATACTTGTCTGTACAATATAAAGAAATGTTGTTGGCTCATACTTGTCTGTACAATATAAAGTAATGTTGTTTGTTCATACTTGTCTGTACAATATAAAGTAATGTTGTTGTTGGTTCATACTTGTCTGTACAATATAAAGTAATGTTTTTGTTGGTTCATAATTGTCTGTACAATATAAAGTAATGATGTTGTTGGTTCATACTTGTCTGTACAATATAAAGTAATGTTGTTGTTGGTTCATACTTTTCTGTACAATATAAAGTAATGTTGTTTGTTCATACTTGTCTGTACAATATAAAGAAATGTTGTTGGCTCATACTTGTCTTTACAATATAAAGAAATGTTGTTGGTTCATACTTTTCTGTACAATATAAAGTAATGTTGTTTGTTCATACTTGTCTGTAGAATATAAAGTAATTATTATTGTTGGCTCATACTTGTCTGTACAATATAAAGTAATGTTGTTGGTTCATACTTGTTTGCACAATATAAAGTAATGTTGTTGGTTCATACTTGTCTGTACCATATAAAGTAATGTTGTTGTTGGCTCATACTTGTCTGTATAATATAAAATAATGTTGTTGGTTCATACTTGTCTGTACAATATAAAGTAATGATGTTGTTGGCTCATACTTGTCTGTACAATATAAAATAATGTTGTTGGTTCATACTTGTCTGTACAATATAAAGTAATGATGTTGTTGGCTCATACTTGTCTGTACAATATAAAATAATGTTGTTGGTTCATACTTGTCTGTACAATATAAAGTAATGATGTTGTTGGCTCATACTTGTCTGTACAATATAAAATAATGTTGTTGGTTCATACTTGTCTGTACAATATAAAGTAATGATGTTGTTGGCTCATACTTGTCTGTACAATATAAAATAATGTTGTTGGTTCATACTTGTCTGTACAATATAAAGTAATGTTGTTTTGTTGGTTCATACTTTTCTGTACAATATAAAGAAATGTTGTTGTTGGTTCATACTTGTCTGTACAATATAAAGTAATGTTGTTGTTGGTTCATACTTGTCTGTACAATATAAAGTAATGTTGTTGTTTGTTCATACTTGTCTGTAAATGTAAAATATAAAGTAATGTTGTTGTTGGTTCATACTTGTCTGTACAATATAAAGTAATGTTGTTGTTGGTTAATACTTGTCTGTACAATATAAAGTAATGTTGTTGTTGGTTCATACTTGTCTGTACAATATAAAGTATTGTTGTTGGCTTATACTTGTCTGTATAATATAAAGTAATGTTGTTGTTGGTTCATACTTGTCTGTACAATATAAAGTAATGTTGTTGTTGGCTCATACTTGTCTGTACAATATAAAGTAATGTTGTTGGTTCATACTTGTTTGCACAATATAAAGTAATGTTGTTGGTTCATACTTGTCTGTACCATATAAAGTAATGTTGTTGTTGGCTCATACTTCTCTGTACAATATAAAGAACTGTTGTTGTTGGCTCATAATTGTGTACAATATAAAGCAATGTTGTTGTTTGTTCATACTTGTCTGTACAATATAAAGTAATTATTATTGTTGGCTCATACTTGTCTGTACAATATAAAGTAATGTTGTTGTTGGTTCATAATTGTCTGTACAATATAAAGTAATGTTGTTGTTGGTTTATACTTGTCTGTACCACATAACAGAATGTTGTTGTTGGTTCATACTTGTCTGTACCATATAAAGAAATGTTGTTGCCGGTTCATACTTGTCTGTACAATTTAAAGTAATGTTGTTGTTGGTTCATACATGTCTGTACAATATAAAGTAATGTTGTTGTTGGTTCATACTTGTCTGTACAATATAAAGTAATGTTGTTGTTGGTTCATAATTGTCTGTACAACATAAAGTAATGTTGTTGTTGGTTTATACTTGTCTGTACCACATAACAGAATGTTGTTGTTGGTTCATACTTGTCTGTACCATATAAAGAAATGTTGTTGCCGGTTCATACTTGTCTGTACAATTTAAAGTAATGTTGTTGTTGGTTCATACATGTCTGTACAATATAAAGTAATGTTGTTGTTGGTTCATACTTGTCTGTACAATATAAACAAATGTTGTTGGTTCATACTTGTCTTAATCAATATAAAGAAATGTTGTTGTTGGTTCATACTTGCATGTACTGAATAAAGTAATTTTATTGTTGGCTCAAACTTGTATGTACAATATAAAGTAATGCTGTTGTTGGTTCATACTTGTCTGTACAATTTAAAGTAATGTTGTTGGCTCATACTTGTCTGTTCAATATAAAGTAATGTTGTTGCTTCATACTTTTCTGTACAATATAAAGAAATGTTGTTGGCTCATACTTGTTTGCACAATATAAAGTAATGTTGTTGGTTCATACTTGTCTGTACAATATAAAGTAATGTTGTTGTTGGTTCATACTTGTCTGTACAATTTAAAGTAATGTTGTTGGCTCATACTTGTCTGTTCAATATAAAGTAATGTTGTTGCTTCATACTTTTCTGTACAATATAAAGAAATGTTGTTGGCTCATACTTGTTTGCACAATATAAAGTAATGTTGTTGGTTCATACTTGTCTGTACCATATAAAGTAATGTTGTTGTTGGTTCATACTTGTCTGTACAATTTAAAGTAATGTTGTTGGCTCATACTTGTCTGTTCAATATAAAGTAATGTTGTTGCTTCATACTTTTCTGTACAATATAAAGAAATGTTGTTGGCTCATACTTGTTTGCACAATATCAAGTAATGTTGCTGGCTCATACTTGTCTGTACAATATAAAGTAATGTTGTTGGTTCATACTTGTCTGTACAACATTAAGGAATGTTGTTGTTGGTTCAAACTTGTCTGTACAATATAAAGAAATGTTGTTGGTTCATACTTTTCTGTACAATATAAAGTAATGTTGTTTGTTCATACTTGTCTGTACAATATAAAGTAATTATTATTGTTGGCTCATACTTGTCTGTACAATATAAAGTAATGATGTTGTTGGCTCATACTTGTCTGTACAATATAAAATAATGTTGTTTGTTCATACTTGTCTGTACAATATAAAGTAATGTTGTTGTTGGTTCATACTTGTCTGTACAATATAAAGTAATGTTGTTTTGTTGGTTCATACTTTTCTGTACAATATAAAGAAATGTTGTTGTTGGTTCATACTTTTCTGTACAATATAAAGTAATGTTGTTGTTTGTTTAAACTTGTCTGTACAATATAAAGTAATGTTGTTGTTGGTTCATACTTGTCTGTACAATTTAAAGTAATGTTGTTGTTGGTTCATACTTGTCTGTACAGTATAAAGTAATGTTGTTGTTGGTTAATACTTGTCTGTACAATATAAAGTAATGTTGTTGTTGGTTCATACTTGTCTGTACAATATAAAGTATTGTTGTTGTTGGTTGATACTTGTCTGTACCATATAAAGTAATGTTGTTGCTGGCTCATACTTGTCTGTACAATATAAAGTAATGTTGTTGGTTCATACTTGTCTGTACAACATTAAGGAATGTTGTTGTTGGTTCAAACTTGTCTATACAATATAAAGAAATGTTGTTGTTGGCTCATGCTTGTCTGTACAATATAAAGAAATGTTGTTGGTTCATACTTTTCTGTACAATATAAAGTAATGTTGTTTGTTCATACTTGTCTGTACAATATAAAGTAATTATTATTGTTGGCTCATACTTGTCTGTACAATATAAAGTAATGATGTTGTTGGCTCATACTTGTCTGTACAATATAAAATAATGTTGTTTGTTCATACTTGTCTGTACAATATAAAGTAATGTTGTTGTTTGTTCATACTTGTCTGTACAATATAAAGTAATGTTGTTTTGTTGGTTCATACTTTTCTGTACAATATAAAGAAATGTTGTTGTTGGTTCATACTTTTCTGTACAATATAAAGTAATGTTGTTGTTTGTTTAAACTTGTCTGTACAATATAAAGTAATGTTGTTGTTGGTTCATACTTGTCTGTACAATTTAAAGTAATGTTGTTGTTGGTTCATACTTGTCTGTACAGTATAAAGTAATGTTGTTGTTGGTTAATACTTGTCTGTACAATATAAAGTAATGTTGTTGTTGGTTCATACTTGTCTGTACAATATAAAGTAATGTTGTTGTTGGTTCATACTTGTCTGTACAATATAAATTAATGTTGTTGTTGGTTCATACTTGTCTGTACAATATAAAGTAATGTTGTTGTTGGTTCATACTTGTCTGTACAATATAAAGTAATGTTGTTGTTGGTTCATACTTGTCTGTACAATATAAAGTAATGTTGTTGCTGGCTTATACTTGTCTGTACTATATAGAGTAATTATTGTCTTGTTTGTACAATATAAAGAAATGTTGTTGTTGGTTCATGCTTGTCTGTACAATATAAAGTATTGTTGTTGTTGGCTTATACTTGTCTGTACAATATAAAGTAATGTTGTTGTTGGTTCATACTTGTCTGTACAATATAAAGTAATGTTGTTGTTGGCTCATACTTGTTTGGACAATATAAAGTAATGTTGTTGGTTCATACTTGTCTGTACAATATAAAGTAATGTTGTTGTTGGCTCATACTTGTCTGTACAATATAAAGTAATGTTGTTGGTTCATACTTGTTTGCACAATATAAAGTAATGTTGTTGGTTCATACTTGTCTGTACCATATAAAGTAATGTTGTTGTTGGCTCGTACTTGTCTGTACAATATAAAGAAATGTTGTTGTTGGCTCATAATTGTGTACAATATAAAGCAATGTTGTTGTTTGTTCATACTTGTCTGTACAATATAAAGTAATTATTATTACTGGCTCATACTTGTCTGTACAATATAAAGTAATGTTGTTGTTGGTTCATACTTGTCTGTACAATATAAAGTAATGTTGTTGTTGGTTCATAATTGTCTGTACAATATAAAGTAATGTTGTTGTTGGTTTATACTTGTCAGTACCACATAACAGAATGTTGTTGTTGGTTCATACTTGTCTGTACCATATAAAGAAATGTTGTTGCCGGTTCATACTTGTCTGTACAATTTAAAGTAATGTTGTTGTTGGTTCATACATGTCTGTACAATATAAAGTAATGTTGTTGTTGGTTCATACTTGTCTGTACAATATAAAGTAATGTTGTTGTTGGTTCATAATTGTCTGTACAACATAAAGTAATGTTGTTGTTGGTTTATACTTGTCTGTACCACATAACAGAATGTTGTTGTTGGTTCATACTTGTCTGTACCATATAAAGAAATGTTGTTGCCGGTTCATACTTGTCTGTACAATTTAAAGTAATGTTGTTGTTGGTTCATACATGTCTGTACAATATAAAGTAATGTTGTTGTTGGTTCATACTTGTCTGTACAATATAAACAAATGTTGTTGGTTCATACTTGTCTTAATCAATATAAAGAAATGTTGTTGTTGGTTCATACTTGCATGTACTGAATAAAGTAATGTTATTGTTGGCTCAAACTTGTCTGTACAATATAAAGTAATGCTGTTGTTGGTTCATACTTGTCTGTACAATATAAAGTAATGTTGTTGGCTCATACTTGTCTGTTCAATATAAAGTAATGTTGTTGCTTCATACTTTTCTGTACAATATAAAGAAATGTTGTTGGCTCATACTTGTTTGCACAATATAAAGTAATGTTGTTGGTTCATACTTGTCTGTACCATATAAAGTAATGTTGTTGTTGGTTCATACTTGTCTGTACAATTTAAAGTAATGTTGTTGGCTCATACTTGTCTGTTCAATATAAAGTAATTTTGTTGCTTAATACTTTTCTGTACAATATAAAGAAATGTTGTTGGCTCATACTTGTTTGCACAATATAAAGTAATGTTGTTGGTTCATACTTGTCTGTACCATATAAAGTAATGTTGTTGTTGGTTCATACTTGTCTGTACAATTTAAAGTAATGTTGTTGGCTCATACTTGTCTGTTCAATATAAAGTAATGTTGTTGCTTCATACTTTTCTATACAATATAAAGAAATGTTGTTGGCTCATACTTGTTTGCACAATATAAAGTAATGTTGTTGGTTGATACTTGTCTGTACCATATAAAGTAATGTTGTTGCTGGCTCATACTTGTCTGTACAATATAAAGTAATGTTGTTGGTTCATACTTGTCTGTACAACATTAAGGAATGTTGTTGTTGGTTCAAACTTGTCTATACAATATAAAGAAATGTTGTTGTTGGCTCATACTTGTCTGTACAATATAAAGAAATGTTGTTGGTTCATACTTTTCTGTACAATATAAAGTAATGTTGTTTGTTCATACTTGTCTGTACAATATAAAGTAATTATTATTGTTGGCTCATACTTGTCTGTACAATATAAAGTAATGTTGTTTGTTCATACTTGTCTGTACAATATAAAGTAATGTTGTTTTGTTGGTTCATACTTTTCTGTACAATATAAAGAAATGTTGTTGTTGGTTCATACTTTTCTGTACAATATAAAGTAATGTTGTTGTTTGTTTAAACTTGTCTGTACAATATAAAGTAATGTTGTTGTTGGTTCATACTTGTCTGTACAATTTAAAGTAATGTTGTTGTTGGTTCATACTTGTCTGTACAGTATAAAGTAATGTTGTTGTTGGTTAATACTTGTCTGTACAATATAAAGTAATGTTGTTGTTGGTTCATACTTGTCTGTACAATATAAAGTATTGTTGTTGTTGGCTTATACTTGTCTGTACAATATAAAGTAATGTTGTTGTTGGTTCATACTTGTCTGTACAATATAAAGTAATGTTGTTGTTGGTTCATACTTGTCTGTACAATATAAAGTAATGTTGTTGTTGGTTCATACTTGTCTGTACAATATAAAGTAATGTTGTTTTGTTGGTTCATACTTTTCTGTACAATATAAAGAAATGTTGTTGTTGGTTCATACTTTTCTGTACAATATAAAGTAATGTTGTTGTTTGTTTAAACTTGTCTGTACAATATAAAGTAATGTTGTTGTTGGTTCATACTTGTCTGTACAATTTAAAGTAATGTTGTTGTTGGTTCATACTTGTCTGTACAGTATAAAGTAATGTTGTTGTTGGTTAATACTTGTCTGTACAATATAAAGTAATGTTGTTGTTGGTTCATACTTGTCTGTACAATATAAAGTATTGTTGTTGTTGGCTTATACTTGTCTGTACAATATAAAGTAATGTTGTTGTTGGTTCATACTTGTCTGTACAATATAAAGTAATGTTGTTGTTGGTTCATACTTGTCTGTACAATATAAAGTAATGTTGTTGTTGGTTCATACTTGTCTGTACAATATAAAGTAATGTTGTTGTTGGTTCATACTTGTCTGTACAATATAAAGTAATGTTGTTGTTGGTTCATACTTGTCTGTACAATATAAAGTAATGTTGTTGTTGGTTCATACTTGTCTGTACAATATAAAGTAATGTTGTTGCTGGCTTATACTTGTATGTACTATATAGAGTAATTATTGTCTTGTTTGTACAATATAAAGAAATGTTGTTGTTGGTTCATGCTTGTCTGTACAATATAAAGTATTGTTGTTGTTGGCTTATACTTGTCTGTACAATATAAAGTAATGTTGTTGTTGGTTCATACTTGTCTGTACAATATAAAGTAATGTTGTTGTTGGTTCATACTTGTCTGTACAATATAAAGTAATGTTGTTGTTGGTTCATACTTGTCTGTACAATATAAAGTAATGATGTTGTTGGTTCATACTTGTCTGTACAATATAAAGTAATGTTGTTGTTGGTTCATACTTGTCTGTACAATATAAAGTAATGTTGTTGTTGGTTCATACTTGTCTGTACAATATAAAGTAATGTTGTTGCTGGCTTATACTTGTCTGTACTATATAGAGTAATTATTGTCTTGTTTGTACAATATAAAGAAATGTTGTTGTTGGTTCATGCTTGTCTTGTACAATATAAAGTAATGTTGTTGCTGGCTTATACTTGTCTGTACTATATAGAGTAATTATTGTCTTGTTTGTACAATATAAAGTAATGTTGTTGTTGGTTCATGCTTGTCTTGTACAATATAAAGTTATTGGTTCATACAATATAAGGACCGTTTGTTAATACAGAATAGGACATGATGTTGTTGATACTCTGATAGTGAATAAACATTAAACATGTAGTTGCTTGCAACTTATAAGGTATAAACATTATTTACATGTGAATGAAGTTTATCTTCATGCGTTCCAACTAGTATTACTGATGGATGTAGAACCAAATATGTAGCTGAATCCTGGTCTGCTGGTTTTAAACCATGGATGCTATATAACCAGTTTTGTACTTCCTCTGTTAATAAAAAAAATGTCTATAAGTTTGTTTTTTGCATTTGAAAAGAAGCATTTTCACATTTTCAAACCAAACCTGCCATAACAGCAATATTTCTACAAGAAAATTAGATAATATAGCTTCATTGGTTCCTTTGGAACAAAAAATCATGGCTTTCCATTTTAATTGATATTTTTTACACTGTGGCGTAAAAAAAATGATTTTTTTGGTTTATGTTTTGTTTTTTTTCTATATAAAAGTCCATAACTAAATTAAATATACGTAAAATATAGCAGTATAGCATGAAAAAAACGTAATGTCACCTCCGGGGATTGAACCTGGGGTCTCAGTGTTGCTAGCCAGCGCTCCAACCAACTGAGCTACGAAAGCCAGTACTCAAAATGTCGAATTTGACTGGCTATATACCTACTATATGTTGTTTATTTTTTAAAAATACAAAGACATTTTGTAATGTTTTCATGTATTTACAATGATATTATTTGTATGTATGAAATACAAATAGAAGGCATTGATTTGAATGTTTGAAGCGTCTCACGTCACGTGACATTGATGTGTATTATCGCGGACTTAGTAATATTAAATTCTTTTGGGGGGAGAGACTTTATACTGCACACATGCATATTACATATGATCGCGATATACATATAAGTGTCAGCAAGATCACTGCTCAGGAGGTCAACAATGACGCAGAAGTGATCAATGGAATGTTATGTTCAATGCATTGTAAAGGGAAACAGATTTTTGTTCTGTAAAATACACAATCGTAAATACCAGACGACACATCACATGGATTTTATTGTCATTTCAAATAAATTCAAGTACAAAAAATGTTTGTTTCAGCGAGAACAACTCATGAAGAGATGATACAGATGTATATTTCAAGGATTTATCAATGGACAAAAATTCAACCGACAAAATTCCATTGTGACATGTCGCAAGCTAAAAAATACATAGCAAATTGAAAGCTACAAAAATTCCCATGTCGCTGAACTAAAACACGGATGACCCTGACCTTTGACCTTGAGCAAGGTCAAGGTGAAAATTGACATTTTACCAATTATAAGTTATTGCCTATCTTTTACTGTTTGAAGGGAATAGGGATGGCGAGACAATGTCATTTAGAATGTGACCTTGACCTTTGATCTTGTGTCCATTTTCAAGGTCAAGGTCAATGATGACCAACGATAAAAGGTTCCATGTAAATATCTGTTATAATTACTGAGATATAGTGATATAATGCATTCCACAATACATTTTTTTGGTCTAGGGGAGAAGAGGATAATTTACAAAAATGATGATTCAAGATCTTGATAAGATCAACTTTTTGGTAAAGGTTTCAGTTTAATATCTATTATGGTTAAGGAGGAGATCCGCACACAACAAAAGGTCAAAAATTTTAAGGTGATCTTGACCTTTGACCTGTGACCTTTTTCAAGGTCAAGGTAAATGATGACCAACGGAGAAATCCCAAGCCTCTATCACCTCTCATTCATGAGTTACAATGGTACTAAATGTACTTCCAATAAATAAGGGGAAATAACTCCTACAAGGAGTCGTCAAAATACTTTGCAATATATGTAACAAATTGTTGCGATCAAAAGCTGACCATTTTGCAGCAACTTTCATTGCGAAATCTTTTACAGTTTCAAAGTTTATCTACACACAAGCTTTTTATGACAGGGGAAATAACTCAGTAAAGAAAAAGTGTTCGGTGTGACAGGGTTAACTGCGAAAGCGTAATATCTCACACATCCATAGTACAAAAGGTCTTTACATCATATCGGTAAACAAAATTTATAATGGGATAACAAAACTTGGGGGAAAAAAAAATAAGAATAAATATAAGTTCATTGGTTCTACTGAACAGGTTCGATTCTCACTGCAGGCAGGGTGTACTCGAATCCAATCTTAATTGACAAGGATTGCCAGTTTTCCTACCACAGGTTGGGGGTTTTCTCCGGGTACTCCGGCTTCCTGTCCCAATAAAAACTGGATATAATTGAAAACTTGCTGAAATGGCATTAAACACCATCAAACAAACAAACAAACAATAACAGGAAGGCTTTCCACTCGGAAAGTGGATAGCTTTAATTAGGCATTTACAAAATATAGTCATTACAGCATTAATAGGCAATACCGGTGTTTTATAAACTATATAAAATTATTATGTTCTGTAAACATTAGCAAGCAGCTCTTAAGAGCCTGTAATGATGGTATGACTTGAACAGGCAATGAAGACTGGTAGACCATCTAATCATTCATTAAATAGATTCAGCAAGATTTGCAGTTTCTGAAGAAAGATGTTTGTTTCCAGTAATGCCCTATGTTTCATAGAATTAGTAATAAGTTCCCTTAGGGTATTATTTTACTACATGTAGAGTTGGCATTTTGTACAGGACCATTTACAGAGTTTATGTAAAAGCATTTACTTACAATGGTGAAGGTAATACAGACAATAGTTTACTTGACCATTTACCATAACTATATATAATTGCATGAAAGGTTTACCTCCACTTTTATGCAGAATGAATAGAGGTTCCTTTTCTATTGTTGGGGTACTAATTGTATGTTTCTTTACAAGAACTAACTCTTTACTGACATCAACAGTAAGAACATATAAAGCCTTTCTTGACAGAAAAGGTTCAAATACAGACAGGTACTCTCTTCCTCCTGGTATATCTGTTATTATTAGGTCTATATACTCCTCTTGCAGTTCATCACCATGATCTTCGTCTACCAATGCCTTCATTATATTTAGTATGTTGCCACTTCTGTCTTTTGAATAATCTGCAAAAACAGTTCATTTTAACAGATAACATATATGTATTTTGAAACATCAATGAAGTAACTGCAAATTGTTATGATCACATGAGCAACACTTTAATTTTCATAAAATAATGTACAAAATCTAATGGCTTAACTGGCAACATCTCATCAGTTTTCCTTTGGAAGTTTGTGGGTTTTCACAGAGTACTCTGCCACAATAAAAACTTGACTTCATGATAAAGCTCAATAAACAGCTGTGCCCATAGTGCAAATATACCTGTCAGAAGACAAGGACAAGAGATCTACATTTCATGGATGCATAATTCTATCTGCACTGATGAGATATAATCTTTGAATATCAACGTCTTGAAATTTCAGGAAATCTTTCTTTAAGTTAGACAGAAAACAATCGGAATTCTACCAAAAAAAAAAAGAAAGCTCACTTCTATCAAATAAACAATTCCCCAAACCTACATGAAAATAGTTTAAATCATTTTTGAGTTATATTTAGTCAGAAAACTATGTAAAAACTCCCTATAACAAAGTCCTATAACTCAAAAACAAAAACAGAATTTTACCGAAAACAAAAGGAAGCTCAAATCTATCAAAATAAACAATTCTCCAAACTTTCCAGAAAACTGATGAAAGCATTTTTGAGTTACAGTCTGCAAACAAAAAAAAATCCCCCTTCATCACATAACTCTCTGATGATAAACAAATAAAAAATTTACCAAACAATATACAGACCACGAGGCTAACCTAATGAACAAATGTGTGCAGTTTGAAGAAAATCTAAAGGCAATCATAAGAAACAGTTTAAGTTGTTGACAATGGACAGATGAATATTTATACAACAATAGACATTCATATAAAAAGTGCTAAAAATGGCATAAAACCTCACGAAACAAACAAACAACTGCCAAAAATAAGAGAACTGTTGAAGTTAGTATAATTTCAAGGATGTTAAATACATTTCAATAATATTAAATGTTGCTGAAAGATATTACCAAGCTATCTAAGGCAGGCTTTTTGACATTTTTTTCATTCAGCTGGACATAGGACCAGCACCCAGAAATTTTTTGCTGGACCTTCATTTTATTTGTAAATTTGTTTCAAAAATAATTTAATAACCTTTATGATCATTTTAATATAGCATAGCACTTCATTCATTTGCTTGCATGTAAGCCACTTTCAGCAATTTTTCAGCTATATCAAGACATCCAGATGTCATGGGAGGAAGCCAGAGTACCCATAAAAAAACCTTGACCTTCTGCAGAAAAACTACGGTTGGAGACAAGCACACCCTGCTAGCAGTGAGACTCGAATCTGCAACATCAGTGTTGACAGGCCATATGATTAATATTAGTTGACTAACTACCTTAACCACACAGCCAGATGCCCCCCCCCCCCCTTTTACACACACACTTCTTTGGTACTTGTGTTAAAATTAAGTGTGTTCTGGTTAGCCCTTCTTGTCATAATAAAACTTGAGGTTTTTCTGTTCACTTTGGTTTTTTAATTCTATCCAGTGTTTTCAATTGGTATTTAAAATAAAACCAGTGTTTCTGATTTGTAATGTAAACACCAGGCCAACTGTGGACCCCTTGTTTTCGTGTTATTGTCAGACCTTATGTTTTCTGCCCATGAGTCCAATACATGTACTATCGTCCTACATTAGCAAATATTGAGAGGCAGTTTCTACGATTACAAAGATCAGATTTCTTCCATCGCAAAGTTAGCAAAAGATTATCCATACTTCTTTGCATGTCTAGAGTACATGCATGTCCAAATTTCATACAGAAGTCTGCTTTAAGTATGTCATCTATAAGACATTTGAATAAGCAACTGCAGCAACTGATGTTAGTCCTCTCTACAGTTGACTCAATATTTTTGTTGACATAATAACCAAATGTTTGCATTGTTTACCAATGATAAACACTATGACAACTGTCAAGTCACTTCACATGGTTGTTGCAGTACTGGTTTCTTTATGGTTTGTGTTTGAATCAGAATTAATGGTGGCAGAAATGGCATGATTCGTGCAAAAATAAAATACAGCATCAAGATACTGTATCCCAAAGTGAAGACGTCTGCTTTTGCCAATCAGCATCTCGTTTGTTAAAACTGATGTAATACTCATCCTCCCAGTGGTCAAGTCTTGAAACAAAGGACAGACATTTTTATCTGATATCACCAGACCATAATTGTACCGAGAATACTTTGGTAATGCTTATAAACATGTTTCCTTCCTATCCTGAACTACTAACAAAAACTTTATAGCTGCCATAGGGAATCAATGGGTTAGGATTCTAAAATCAACTCCCTTTAACAGTCACATACCTGTAACAGTCCACATCTCATTGTCTAGCATCAAGCAGAATTTGTTTAATAATCCAATCTTATCCACCATGTTGATTCCCAGTATATTGTGTATCAAAGATGTTTTCCCAGAACATTTTGGTCCAACAAATATTAGTTGTACTGTCCTGTATCTACATACTGCTGACTTCAGGATCTTTTTAAACTTCTGAAAACCAGGCTTACCCAGCTGTTGAATTTCGGGGGGTACATTTGGCTGTAATGCTCGGCCTAGGAAATAAACACCAGTTCAATGAAAATGTTACTGTTCACATGTAGTACTACATGTGTCTAGTTTGACATAAAATGTGACTAATTTTAAAGCTGATACAAGCCTTTTTCATTAAAAGTTTCTATCTTTGGGACATCAGATAAAAATTTGAAAGGGGCACAAGGGGACATTTTTGTAATAATGCACTGTTTGATTTGAATCGGTCCAGTGTTTTCAGAGATTAATAAAATATAAAAGTTTACATACAGAAGACAATAACAAAGCGATTGTAATAGCTCACTCTAAATTCAGTAGTCAAACTGGGCATTTTTAATTTCTAGTCATTCTTTAACCATTCACATTCAACAAAAATCCCTATTATTAGATTCTAAGTAAAGAGTTAGGGCCATTTTATTGTAATACAAGGTTTACAATACTAGTATTTCTGAATGTCTTTAGGCCATAATTAAAAAATAGTTTAGTTAGCGTTAGGCACCCAATCCTGCAAAATCCAGCCAACCCCCAATATTTTTTTGTGTTTTATGCATTTTTTTTTATGTATAGCATCAGAATCCAACTTCCATCTGGTACTTAGTTGCCCAGATCTGTAGAACGTTTGATACAAGTTATGTTCATTTCAACCAAAGAAGATGGGGTTTGTTATTTTTTTTTAATTTCAAAACTCAACATAGAATTTGTAAATGAAGAAAAAAGTCGAAAACGTACATTTGATTCACATAGATAGAAGTGGTAGAAGATATGATTGGGAACAAAGTTTTGAATTAAGTGCTTAGTAGTTAAATATTATCAGTATTAATTAAATTAAACAATAATGTGTGTTGGTTGTTAATTTGGTTGAAAATTATCTTCAGGTGACATGTGCAATTCCATTGCATACGAAGACAGTTTGGAAGATGCCATGATGTACCCATTACAAAAAAATTTTTAATACTGACCTTAAAATATAGGCATAACAATTTCAATGTAGCAATTTTTTAACGAGATGTTTTGGTGTTTATATTATTGTTACTATATTTTAACCCCACTGTAAACTATGATTAAAATTAAATTAATTAATTATTCATCCTCTACACTCAAAATTTATCATAGCATTGCTAATATGTAAGACATGAATTTAAAACAATCCCCGCAAATATTTTTCAAAGGATTTAAAATAAAACATATCAGTTCTTCATATATAATATAATACCTGGAGTATTGACAACAGTCAGTTTGATCTTTTCTGACATATAGGCGTTACCAGCATAGTTGTCTACAACACACTGATATACTGCTTCATCTTCAAACTTTAAATCCCTTATCAATAAATCGGGTTTACTAGAATCTGCCACAAAGTATTTCACTGATTCTTCTTGTAAATCAATAAGAACTCCATTTTTCTTCCACATGATGTCTGCAATGTCTGGACTACCAAATAAACAACTAGCAATGTCACCAGCTTCTAATACATTAACTGTTAATGTCACTTCACTTCCTATAATGTCAGTATATAAATCTCTGTCTACCATTAACTTCAAGGCTCCTGAAAAATATTAGAATACAGATAGCATAGTTGTCAACTAATTGATGTGCTTCATCTTACAGAGGTTTAGGTACTGTATATATATATTATATTAGTCACAGAAATTAACATTGGTTTCTGATTGGAATGCTCTGGTTTCTGATAAAAAATGTAATAAACTATATAAAAACCTATATACTGACAAAATGCTAAAAGTCGAGTTGTTCAAACAAGCTGGCCAACCAGGTGTTTTTCTTGAAAACTATATTATTATATGGATTAATTATAAAACAGGTAATACATCAAAAAGCATACCTAATGATATACAAGACCTTATTTATGTATACATAAAAATACCAAATATTGTTAATTTGTTTACTACCTGGTAATTAAAAAGTTTCCGACTTTGCAATTTTTTACCTAGATATCCTCAGGAACATCGAAAGTTTTGAAACAAAAACATATAAGGAAACATAACAACCATGCAATAACATACATATATTACAGCATTTGTTTAAAACTGACATATGAATCATTGTTATTTTACAATTATATGGAAGTATTAATATGAAAATCCATCTTACCATGAACAATATGATACTGTTTCCATAAATACAATATAACTATGATCAAAACTGAAATATACAAATATGTATTCATGTCATTAATCATGTGTTAATGAGTCAGTTTAATTGCAAATCAAACATATGTCCTAACTTCACCTGGATTATTTTACGCTGTCATGAGATTTTATCCTAAAAACGACATAGCGATAACAAAATTGTACTCTAAATTCTCAAAATGTCAGAATTATCTAAGCCATACATTTTCTTGATAGTATGAGGTATAAAGTCAGGAAAACCATCCATGATGAAATACTGGTTTACTATTCAGCAATGTAATATCTGAGAGGGAACTTATTTCTTTGGATATTATCTAAAGTATTTAGGTAGTTGGCAATATAAAGTTCTCACTCAGACTATGAGGCATCTATACTGAATGTTACTGCTGTAAAAACAAGAAACAGGCCAAATTTAGTCCAATTAATGGAAGGTCGCAAAAAAAAAAATTAAAACATTATATAAATCTCTTTTAATTTATTTAAGCAGCAGAAATTGCCAAATATCTGGAAAAGATTTGTATTAAAGTAATTTCTTTTTCATTTTTAAAATACTTTTTGTTGCTGCCATGATAAAACAAGAAGTTGTTTATTTCACCATACATGTACATGGATAATTGTGACCTAATTGTAGTAAAATTGTGCTGAACACCTTCCCAAAATTAAACACACCATCAGGATTCTCAATATTTTTTAGTTAGTAAACGTACAGACATGATTTTCAATAAAAACATGACACAGCGGGTAGCTAAACCCGGTAATATAATCATAATTACAAAACTGATAACAATGATGACACTGATATCAAGAATGTACAAGACTAATTATATATTCAACTGCTTTTTGACATCAAAGTGCACGAAGTGATTCACCCCAGATGCGCAATATTGCAAATAATTGGACCAAATTCCTACTTTCACAAAAAGGGGTTCGATTATTCTGTAGTGCATTCATCTTTCTACCTCAGCTTGTGTAAAAATAAATTGTGTATTGTTGACATTTATGTATGGTAGAGACAAGTGTGAACCAACAACATTACTTAATATTTTACAGACAAGTATGAACCAAAAACAACATTACTTTAAATTGTACAGACAAGTATGAACCAACAACAACATTTCTTTATATGGGAAAGACAAGTACGAACCAACAACAACATTACTTTAAATTGTACAGAAAAGTATGAACCAACAACAACATTACTTTAAATTGTACAGACAAGTATGAACCAGCAACAACATTTCTTTATATGGTAGAGACAAGTATGAACCAACAACAACATTGCTTTATATTTTACAGACAAGTATGAACCAACAACAACATTTTACTTTAAATTGTACAGACAAGTATGAAGAAACAACAACATTGCTTTTAAATTGTACAGACAAGTATGAACCAACAACAACATTTCTTTATATTATACAGACAAGTATGAACCAACAACAACATTACTTTATATTGTACAGACAATTATGAACCAACAAAAACATTACTTTATATTGTACAGACAATTATTAACCAACCACAACATTTCTTTATATGGTACAGACAATTATGAACCAACAACAACATTACTTTAAATTGTACAGACAGGTATGAACCAACAACAACATTTCTTTATATTGTACAGACAAGTATGAACCAACAACATCATTACTTTATATTGTACAGACAAGTATGAGCCAACAATAATAATTACTTTATATTGTACAGACAAGTATGAACAAACAACAACATTACTTTAAGTTGTAAAGACAAGTATGAACCAACAACAACATTTCTTTATATTGTACAGACAAGTATGAACCTACAACAACATTACTTTATATTGTACAGAAAAGTATGAACCAACAACAACATTACTTTATATTGTACAGACAAGTATGAGCCAACAATAATAATTACTTTATATTGTACAGACAAGTATGAAGAAACAACAACATTGCTTTATATTGTACAGACAAGTATGAGCCAACAACAACATTTCTTTATATTGTACAGACAAGTATGAGCCAACAACAACATTTCTTTATATTGTATAGACAAGTTTGAACGAACAACAACATTCCTTAATGTTGTACAGACAAGTATGAACCAACAACATTACTTTATATGGTACGGACAAGTATGAATCAACAACATTACTTTATATTGTGCAAACAAGTATGAGCCAACAACATTACTGTATATTGTACAGAAAAGTATGAAACAACAACATTACTTTATATTGAACAGACAAGTATGAACCAACAACATTTCTTTATATTGTACAGACAAGTATGAACCAACAACAACATTACTTTATATTGTACCGACATTTATGAACCAACAACAACAATACATTATATTGTACAGACAAGTATGAACCAACAACAACATTAATTTATGTTGTATAGACAAGTATTAACCAATAACAACAATACTTTATATTGTACAGACAAGTATGAACCAACAACAACATTACTTTATATTGTACAGACAAGTATGAACCAACAACAACATTACTTTATATTGTACAGACAAGTATGAACCAACAACAACATTACTTTATATTGTACAGACAAGTATTAACCAACAACAACATTACTTTATACTGTACAGACAATTATTAACCAACAACAACATTTCTTTATATTGTACAGACATGTATGAACCAACAACAACATTTCTTTATATTGTACAGACAAGTATGAACCAACAACAACATTTCTTTATATTGTACAGACAAGTATGAATAAACAACATCATTACTTTATATTGTACAGACAAGTATGAGCCTACAATAATAATTACTTTATATTGTACAGACAAGTATGAAGAAACAACAACATTGCTTTTAAATTGTACAGACAAGTATGAACCAACAACAACATTTCTTTATATTATACAGACAAGTATGAACCAACAACAACATTACTTTATATTGTACAGACAATTATGAACCAACAAAAACATTACTTTATATTGTACAGACAATTATTAACCAACCACAACATTTCTTTATATGGTACAGACAATTATGAACCAACAACAACATTACTTTAAATTGTACAGACAGGTATGAACCAACAACAACATTTCTTTATATTGTACAGACAAGTATGAACCAACAACATCATTACTTTATATTGTACAGACAAGTATGAGCCAACAATAATAATTACTTTATATTGTACAGACAAGTATGAACAAACAACAACATTACTTTAAGTTGTAAAGACAAGTATGAACCAACAACAACATTTCTTTATATTGTACAGACAAGTATGAACCAACAACAACATTACTTTATATTGTACAGAAAAGTATGAACCAACAACAACATTACTTTATATTGTACAAACAAGTATGAGCCAACAATAATAATTACTTTAAATTGTACAGACAAGTATGAACGAACAACAACATTACTTTATATTGTACAGACAAGTTCTGAGCCAATAATAACATTACTTTATTCAGTACATGCAAGTATGAACCAACAACAACATTTCTTTATATTGATTAAGACAAGTATGAACCAACAACATTTCTTTATATTGTACAGACAAGTATGAACCAACAACAACATTACTTTATATTGTACAGACATGTATGAACCAACAACAACATTACTTTAAATTGTACAGACAAGTATGAACCAGCAACAACATTTCTTTATATGGTACAGACAAGTATGAACCAACAACAACATTCTGTTATGTGGTACAGACAATTATGAACAAACAACAACATTACTTTATATTCTACAGACAATTATGAACCAACAACAACATTACTTTATATTTTACAGACAAGTATGAACCAGCAACAACATTACTTTATATTGTACAGACAAGTATGAACCAACAACAACATTACTTTATATTTTACAGACAAGTATGAACCAACAACAACATTTCTTTATATGGTAGAGACAAGTTTGAACCAACAACAACATTACTTTATATATTACAGACAAGTATGAACCAACAACAACATTACTTTAAATTGCACAGACAAGTATGAACCAACAACAACATTTCTTTATGTTGTACAGACAAGTATGAACCACAACATTTCTTTGTATTGTACAGACAAGTATGAACCAACAACAACATTACTTTATATTGTACAGAAAAGTATGAACCAACAACATTTCTTTATATTGTACCGACATGTATGAATCAACAACAACAATACTTTATATTGTACAGACAAGTATGAACCAACAGAAACATTAATTTATATTGTACAGACAAGTATGAACTAACAACAACATTTCTTTATATTGTCCAGACAAGTATGAACCAACAGCAACATTACTTTAAATTGTACAGACAAGTATGAACCAACAACAACATTTCTTTATATAGTACAGACAAGTATCAACCAACAACAACATTACTTTATATTGTACAGACGAGTATGAACCAACAACAACATTACTTTATATTGTACAGACAAGTATGAACCAACAACAACATTACTTTATATTGTACAGACAAGTATGAACCAACAACAACATTCTGTTATATTGTACAGACAAGTATAAGCCAACAACACAGCTTTAAAGTGTACAGACAAGTATGAACCAACGACAACATTTCTCTATATGGTAGAGACAAGTGTGAACCAACAACAACATTACTTAATATTTTACAGACAAGTATGAACCAATAACAACATTACTTTAAATTGTACAGACAAGTATTAACCAACAACAACATTTCTTTATATTGGAAAGACAAGTACGAACCAACAACAACATTACTTTAAATTGTACAGAAAAGTATGAACCAACAACAACATTACTTTAAATTGTACAGACAAGTATGAACCAGCAACAACATTTCTTTATATGGTAGAGACAAGTATGAACCAACAACAACATTACTTTATATTTTACAGACAAGTATGAACCAACAACAACATTACTTTAAATTGTACAGACAAGTATGAACCAACAACAACATTACTTTAAATTGTACAGACAAGTATGAACCAACAACAACATTTCTTTATATTGTACAGACAAGTATGAATAAACAACATCATTACTTTATATTGTACATACAAGTATGAGCCTACAATAATAATTACTTTATATTGTACAGACAAGTATGAAGAAACAACAACATTGCTTTTAAATTGTACAGACAAGTATGAACCAACAACAACATTTCTTTATATTATACAGACAAGTATGAACCAACAACAACATTACTTTATATTGTACAGACAAGTATGAACCAACGAAAACATTTCTTTATATTGTACAGACAAGTATGAGCCAAGAATAATAATTACTTTATATTATACAGACAAGTATGAACAAACAACAACATTGCTTTATATTGTACACAATTATGAGCCAACAACAACATTTCTTTATATTGTACAGACAAGTATGAACCAACAACATTTCTTTATACTGTGCAGACAAGTATGAACCAACAACAACATTTCTTTATATGGTACAGACAAGTATGAACCAACAACATTACTTTATATTGTGCAAACAAGTATGAGCCAACAACATTTCTTTATATTGTACAGAAAAGTATGAAGCAACAACATTACTTTATATTGAACAGACAAGTATGAGCCAACAACATTACTTTAAATTGTACAGACAAGTATGAACGAACAACAACATTACTTTATATTGTACAGACAAGTTCTGAGCCAATAATAACATTACTTTATTCAGTACATGCAAGTATGAACCAACAACAACATTTCTTTATATTGATTAAGACAAGTATGAACCAACAACATTTCTTTATATTGTACAGACAAGTATGAACCAACAACAACATTACTTTATATTGTACAGACATGTATGAACCAACAACAACATTACTTTAAATTGTACAGACAAGTATGAACCAGCAACAACATTTCTTTATATGGTACAGACAAGTATGAACCAACAACAACATTCTGTTATGTGGTACAGACAATTATGAACAAACAACAACATTACTTTATATTTTACAGACAATTATGAACCAACAACAACATTACTTTATATTTTACAGACAAGTATGAACCAGCAACAACATTACTTTATATTGTACAGACAAGTATGAACCAACAACAACATTACTTTATATTTTACAGACAAGTATGAACCAACAACAACATTTCTTTATATGGTAGAGACAAGTTTGAACCAACAACAACATTACTTTATATTGTACAGACAAGTATGAACCAACAACAACATTACTTTAAATTGCACAGACAAGTATGAACCAACAACAACATTTCTTTATGTTGTACAGACAAGTATGAACCACAACATTTCTTTGTATTGTACAGACAAGTATGAACCAACAACAACATTACTTTATATTGTACAGAAAAGTATGAACCAACAACATTTCTTTATATTGTACCGACATGTATGAATCAACAACAACAATACTTTATATTGTACAGACAAGTATGAACCAACAGAAACATTAATTTATATTGTACAGACAAGTATGAACTAACAACAACATTTCTTTATATTGTCCAGACAAGTATGAACCAACAGCAACATTACTTTAAATTGTACAGACAAGTATGAACCAACAACAACATTTCTTTATATTGTACAGACAAGTATGAACCAACAACAACATTTCTTTATATTGTACAGACAAGTATCAACCAACAACAACATTACTTTATATTGTACAGACGAGTATGAACCAACAACAACATTACTTTATATTGTACAGACAAGTATGAACCAACAACAACATTACTTTATATTGTACAGACAAGTATGAACCAACAACAACATTCTGTTATATTGTACAGACAAGTATAAGCCAACAACACAGCTTTAAAGTGTACAGACAAGTATGAACCAACGACAACATTTCTCTATATGGTAGAGACAAGTGTGAACCAACAACAACATTACTTAATATTTTACAGACAAGTATGAACCAATAACAACATTACTTTAAATTGTACAGACAAGTATGAACCAACAACAACATTTCTTTATATGGGAAAGACAAGTACGAACCAACAACAACATTACTTTAAATTGTACAGAAAAGTATGAACCAACAACAACATTACTTTAAATTGTACAGACAAGTATGAACCAGCAACAACATTTCTTTATATGGTAGAGACAAGTATGAACCAACAACAACATTACTTTATATTGTACAGACAAGTATGAACCAACAACAACATTACTTTATATTGTACAGACAAGTATGAACCAACAACAACATTACTTTAAATTGTACAGACAAGTATGAACCAACAACAACATTTCTTTATATTGTACAGACAAGTATGAATAAACAACATCATTACTTTATATTGTACAGACAAGTATGAGCCTACAATAATAATTACTTTATATTGTACAGACAAGTATGAAGAAACAACAACATTGCTTTTAAATTGTACAGACAAGTATGAACCAACAACAACATTTCTTTATATTATACAGACAAGTATGAACCAACAACAACATTACTTTATATTGTACAGACAATTATGAACCAACAAAAACATTACTTTATATTGTACAGACAAGTATGAGCCAAGAATAATAATTACTTTATATTATACAGACAAGTATGAACAAACAACAACATTGCTTTATATTGTACACAATTATGAGCCAACAACAACATTTCTTTATATTGTACAGACAAGTATGAACCAACAACATTTCTTTATACTGTGCAGACAAGTATGAACCAACAACAACATTTCTTTATATTTTACAGACAAGTATGAACCAACAACAACATTTCTTTATACTGTGCAGACAAGTATGAACCAACAACAACATTTCCTAATATTGTACTCTAAGTGTTAACAAACAACAACATTCCTTAATGTTGTACAGACAAGTATGAACCAACAACATTTCTTGATATTGTACACAATTATGAGCCATCAACAACATTACTTTATATTGTACAGACAAGTATGAACCAACAACATTACTTTATATTGTCCAAACAAGTATGAGCCAACAACATTTCTTTATATTGTACAGAAAAGTATGAAGCAACAACATTACTTTATATTGTACAGACAAGTATGAACAAACAACAACATTACTTTATATTGTGCAGACAAGTATGAACCAACAACAACATTACTTTATATTGTACAGACAAGTATGAACCAACAACAACATTACTTTATATTGTACAGAAAAGTATGAACCAACAACAACATTTCTTTATACTTTGCAGACAAGTATGAACCAACAACAACATTTCTTTATATTGTACAGACAAGTATGAAACAACGACAACATTTCCTAATATTGTACAGTAAAGTGTTAACCAACAACAACATTTCTTTATATGGTACAGACAAGTATGAACCAACAACATTTCTTTATATTGTACACAATTATGAGCCAACAACAACATTACTTTATATTGTCCAGACAAGTATGGGCCAACAACAACATTACTTTAAATTGTACAGACAAGTATGAACCAACAACATTACTTTATATTGTCCAAACAAGTATGAGCCAACAACATTTCTTTATGTTGTACAGAAAAGTATGAAGCAACAACATTACTTTATATTGTACAGACAAGTATGAGCCAACAACATTTATTAATTTTGTACAGACAAGTATGAACCAATAACATCATAACTTTATATCGTACAGACAAATATGAACCAACAACAACATTACTTTATATTGTGCATACAAGTATGAACCAACAACAACATTACTTTATATTGTACAGAAAAGTAAGAACCAACAACAACATTACTTTATATTGTACAGACAAGTATGAACCAACAACAACATTACTTTATATTGTACAGACAATTATTAACCAAAAACAACATTACTTTTTATTGTACAGACAATTATGAACCAAAAACAACATTACTTTATATTGTACAGACAATTATTAACCAACAACAACATTTCTTTATATGGTACAGACAATTATGAACCAACAACAACATTACTTTAAATTGTACAGACAGGTATGAACCAACAACAACATTTCTTTATATTGTACAGACAAGTATGAACCAACAACATCATTACTTTATATTGTACAGACAAGTATGAGCCAACAATAATAATTACTTTATATTGTACAGACAAGTATGAACAAACAACAACATTACTTTAAATTGTAAAGACAAGTATGAACCAACAACAACATTTCTTTATATTGTACAGACAAGTATGAACCAACAACAACATTACTTTATATTGTACAGAAAAGTATGAACCAACAACAACATTACTTTATATTGTACAGACAATTATGAGCCAACAATAATAATTACTTTATATTGTACAGACAAGTATGAACAAACAACAACATTGCTTTATATTGTACACAATTATGAGCCAACAACATTTCTTTATATTGTACAGACAAGTATGAGCCAACAACAACATTTCTTTATATTGTACAGACAAGTATGAGCCAACAACAACATTTCTTTATATTGTACAGACAAGTTTGAACGAACAACAACATTCCTTAATGTTGTACAGACAAGTATGAACCAACAACATTACTTTATATGGTACGGACAAGTATGAATCAACAACATTACTTTATATTGTGCAAACAAGTATGAGCCAACAACATTACTGTATATTGTACAGAAAAGTATGAAGCAACAACATTACTTTATATTGAACAGACAAGTATGAACCAACAACATTTCTTTATATTGTACAGACAAGTATGAACCAACAACAACATTACTTTATATTGTACCGACATTTATGAACCAACAACAACAATACATTATATTGTACAGACAGGTATGAACCAACAACAACATTAATTTATGTTGTATAGACAAGTATTAACCAACAACAACATTACTTTATATTGTACAGACAAGTATGAACCAACAACAACATTACTTTATATTGTACAGACAAGTATGAACCAACAACAACATTACTTTATATTGTACAGACAAGTATGAACCAACAACAACATTACTTTATATTGTACAGACAAGTATGAACCAACAACAACATTACTTTATACTGTACAGACAATTATTAACCAACAACAACATTTCTTTATATTGTACAGACATGTATGAACCAACAACAACATTTCTTTATGTTGTACAGACAAGTATGAACCACAACATTTCTTTGTATTGTACAGACAAGTATGAACCAACAACAACTACATTATATATTACAGACAAGTATGAACCAACAACAACATTTCTTTATATGGTAGAGACAAGTTTGAACCAACAACAACATTTCTTTATATTGTACAGACAAGTATGAACCAACAACATCATTACTTTATATTGTACAGACAAGTATGAGCCAACAATAATAATTACTTTATATTGTACAGACAAGTATGAACAAACAACAACATTACTTTAAATTGTAAAGACAAGTATAAACCAACAACAACATTTCTTTATATTGTATAGACAAGTATGAACTAACAACAACATTACTTTATATTGTACAGACAAGTATGAACCAACAACAACATTACTTTATATTGTACAGACAAGTATGAACCAACAACAACATTACTTTATACTGTACAGACAAGTATGAACCAACAGAAACATTAATTTATATTGTACAGACAAGTATGAACTAACAACAACATTTCTTTATATTGTCCAGACAAGTATGAACCAACAGCAACATTACTTTAAATTGTACAGACAAGTATGAACCAACAACAACATTTCTTTATATAGTACAGACAAGTATTAACCAACAACAACATTACTTTATATTGTGCAGACGAGTATGAACCAACAACAACATTACTTTATATTGTACAGACAAGTATGAACCAACAACAACATTCTGTTATATTGTACAGACAAGTATAAGCCAACAACATTACTTTAAAGTGTACAGACAAGTATGAACCAACGACAACATTTCTCTATATGGTAGAGGGGCCTCGGTGGCCGAGTTGTCAAGGTAGTTCGTCTACTATTGATCACGTGGTCTGTCAACACTGAGATTGCGGGTTCGATTCTCACTGCAGGCAGGGTGTACTCGACTCCAATCTTAATTGACAAGGATTGCCAGTTTTCCTACCGCAGGTCGGGGGTTCCCTCCGGGTACTCCGGCTTCCTCCCCCAATAAAAACTGGACGCCATGAAATAGCTGAAAAATTGCTGAAAGTGGCGTTAAAACACCATTCAAACAAACAAACAATCTATATGGTAGAGACAAGTGTGAACCAACAACAACATTACTTAATATTTTACAGACAAGTATGAACCAATAACAACATTACTTTAAATTGTACAGACAAGTATGAACCAACAACAACATTTCTTTATATGGGAAAGACAAGTACGAACCAACAACAACATTACTTTAAATTGTACAGAAAAGTATGAACCAACAACAACATTACTTTAAATTGTACAGACAAGTATGAACCAGCAACAACATTTCTTTATATGGTAGAGACAAGTATGAACCAACAACAACATTACTTTATATTTTACTGACAAGTATGAACCAACAACATCATTACTTTAAATTGTACAGACAAGTATGAACCAACAACAACATTACTTTAAATTGTACAGACATGTATGAACCAACAACAACATTTCTTTATATTGTACAGACAAGTATGAATAAACAACATCATTACTTTATATTGTACAGACAAGTATGAGCCTACAATAATAATTACTTTATATTGTACATACAAGTATGAAGAAACTACAACATTGCTTTTAAATTGTACAGACAAGTATGAACCAACAACAACATTTCTTTATATTATACAGACAAGTATGAACCAACAACAACATTACTTTATATTGTACAGACAATTATGAACCAACAAAAACATTACTTTATATTGTACAGACAAGTATGAGCCAACAATAATAATTACTTTATATTATACAGACAAGTATGAACAAACAACAACATTGCTTTATATTGTACACAATTATGAGCCAACAACAACATTTCTTTATATTGTACAGACAAGTATGAACCAACAACATTTCTTTATACTGTGCAGACAAGTATGAACCAACAACAACATTTCTTTATACTGTGCAGACAAGTATGAACCAACAACAACATTTCCTAATATTGTACCCTAAGTTTTAACAAACAACAACATTCCTTAATGTTGTACAGACAAGTATGAACCAACAACATTTCTTGATATTGTACACAATTATGAGCCATCAACAACATTACTTTATATTGTACAGACAAGTATGAACCAACAACATTACTTTATATTGTCCAAACAAGTATGAGCCAACAACATTTCTTTATATTGTACAGAAAAGTATGAAGCAACAACATTACTTTATATTGTACAGACAAGTATGAACCAACAACAACATTACTTTATATTGTAGAGACAAGTATGAACCAACAACAACATTACTTTATATTGTACAGACAAGTATGAACCAACAATAATAATTACTTTATATTGTACAGACAAGTATGAACAAACAACAACATTGCTTTATATTCTACACAATTATGAGCCAACAACAACATTTCTTTATATTGTACAGACAAGTATGAGCCAACAACAACATTTCTTTATATTGTACAGACAAGTATGAGCCAACAACAACATTTCATTATATTGTACAGACAAGTATGAACCAACAACAACATTTCTTTATACTTTGCAGACAAGTATGAACCAACAACAACATTTCTTTATATTGTACAGACAAGTATGAACCAAAAACAACATTACTTTATATTGTACAGACAATTATGAACCAACAACAACATTTGTACAGACAAGTATGAACCAACAACATTACTTTATATTGTGCAAACAAGTATGAGCCAACAACATTTCTGTATGTTGTACAGAAAAGTATGAAGCAACAACATTACTTTATATTGTACAGACAAGTATGAACCAACAGCAACATTACTTTAAATTGTACAGACAAGTATGAACCAACAACAACATTTCTTTATATAGTACAGACAAGTATGAACCAACAACAACATTACTTTATATTGTACAGACGAGTATGAACCAACAACAACATTACTTTATATTGTACAGACAAGTATGAACCAACAACAACATTCTGTTATATTGTAAAGACAAGTATAAGCCAACAACATTACTTTAAAGTGTACAGACAAGTATGAACCAACGACAACATTTCTCTATATGGTAGAGACAAGTGTGAACCAACAACATTACTTAATATTTTACAGACAAGTATAACCAAAAACAACATTACTTTAAATTGTACAGACAAGTATGAACCAACAACAACATTTCTTTATATGGGAAAGACAAGTACGAACCAACAACAACATTACTTTAAATTGTACAGAAAAGTATGAACCAACAACAACATTACTTTAAATTGTACAGACAAGTATGAACCAGCAACAACATTTCTTTATATGGTAGAGACAAGTATGAACCAACAACAACATTGCTTTATATTTTACAGACAAGTATGAACCAACAACAACATTACTTTAAATTGTACAGACAGGTATGAACCAACAACAACATTTCTTTATATTGTACAGACAAGTATGAACCAACAACATCATTACTTTATATTGTACAGACAAGTATGAGCCAACAATAATAATTACTTTATATTGTACAGACAAGTATGAACAAACAACAACATTACTTTAAGTTGTAAAGACAAGTATGAACCAACAACAACATTTCTTTATATTGTACAGACAAGTATGAACCAACAACAACATTACTTTATATTGTACAGAAAAGTATGAACCAACAACAACATTACTTTATATTGTACAGACAAGTATGAGCCAACAATAATAATTACTTTATATTGTACAGACAAGTATGAAGAAACAACAACATTGCTTTATATTGTACAGACAAGTATGAGCCAACAACAACATTTCTTTATATTGTACAGACAAGTATGAGCCAACAACAACATTTCTTTATATTGTATAGACAAGTTTGAACGAACAACAACATTCCTTAATGTTGTACAGACAAGTATGAACCAACAACATTACTTTATATGGTACGGACAAGTATGAATCAACAACATTACTTTATATTGTGCAAACAAGTATGAGCCAACAACATTACTGTATATTGTACAGAAAAGTATGAAACAACAACATTACTTTATATTGAACAGACAAGTATGAACCAACAACATTTCTTTATATTGTACAGACAAGTATGAACCAACAACAACATTACTTTATATTGTACCGACATTTATGAACCAACAACAACAATACATTATATTGTACAGACAAGTATGAACCAACAACAACATTAATTTATGTTGTATAGACAAGTATTAACCAATAACAACAATACTTTATATTGTACAGACAAGTATGAACCAACAACAACATTACTTTATATTGTACAGACAAGTATGAACCAACAACAACATTACTTTATATTGTACAGACAAGTATGAACCAACAACAACATTACTTTATATTGTACAGACAAGTATGAACCAACAACAACATTACTTTATACTGTACAGACAATTATTAACCAACAACAACATTTCTTTATATTGTACAGACAAGTATGAACCAACAACAACATTTCTTTATATTGTACAGACAAGTATGAACCACAACATTTCTTTGTATTGTACAGACAAGTATGAACCAACAACAACATTACTTTATATTTTACAGACAAGTATGAACCAACAACAACATTACATTATATATTACAGACAAGTATGAACCAACAACAACATTTCTTTATATGATAGAGACAAGTTTGAACCAACAACAACATTTCTTTATATTGTACAGACAAGTATGAACCAACAACATCATTACTTTATATTGTACAGACAAGTATGAACCAACAACAACATTACTTTATATTGTACAGACAAGTATGAACAAACAACAACATTACTTTAAATTGTAAAGACAAGTATAAATTAACAACAACATTTCTTTATATTGTATAGACAAGTATGAACCAACAACAACATTACTTTATATTGTACAGACAAGTATGAACCAACAACAACATTACTTTATATTGTGCAGACAAGTATGAGCCAACAATAATAATTACTTTATATTGTACAGACAAGTATGAACAAACAACAACATTGCTTTATATTGTACACAATTATGAGCCAACAACATTTCTTTATATTGTACAGACAAGTATGAACCAACAACAACATTTCTTTATATTGTACAGACAAGTATGAGCCAACAACAACATTTCTTTATATTGTATAGACAAGTTTGAACGAACAACAACATTCCTTAATGTTGTACAGACAAGTATGAACCAACAACATTACTTTATATTGTACAGACAAGAATGAGCCAACAACAACATTACTTTATATGGTACAGACAAGTATGAACCAACAACATTACTTTATATTGTGCAAACAAGTATGAGCCAACAACATTTCTTTATATTGTACAGAAAAGTATGAAGCAACACCATTACTTTATATTGAACAGACAAGTATGAGCCAACAACATTACTTTAAATTGTACAGACAAGTATGAAGAAACAACAACATTACTTTATATGGTACAGACAAGTATGAACCAACAACAACATTTCTTTATATTGTACAGACAAGTATGAGCCAACAACATTTCTTTATATTGTACAGAAAAGTATGAAGCAACAACATTACTTTATATTGAACAGACAAGTATGAGCCAACAACATTACTTTAAATTGTACAGACAAGTATGAACCAACAACAACATTACTTTATATGGTACAGACAAGTATGAACCAACAACATTACTTTATATTGTGCAAACAAGTATGAGCCAACAACATTTCTTTATATTGTACAGAAAAGTATGAAGCAACAACATTACTTTATATTGAACAGACAAGTATGAGCCAACAACATTACTTTAAATTGTACAGACAAGTATGAACCAACAACAACATTACTTTATATTGTACAGACAAGTATGAATAAACAACATCATTACTTTATATTGTACAGACAAGTATGAGCCTACAATAATAATTACTTTATATTGTACAGACAAGTATGAAGAAACAACAACATTGCTTTTAAATTGTACAGACAAGTATGAACCAACAACAACATTTCTTTATATTATACAGACAAGTATGAACCAACAACAACATTACTTTATATTGTACAGACAATTATGAACCAACAAAAACATTACTTTATATTGTACAGACAATTATTAACCAACCACAACATTTCTTTATATGGTACAGACAATTATGAACCAACAACAACATTACTTTAAATTGTACAGACAGGTATGAACCAACAACAACATTTCTTTATATTGTACAGACAAGTATGAACCAACAACATCATTACTTTATATTGTACAGACAAGTATGAGCCAACAATAATAATTACTTTATATTGTACAGACAAGTATGAACAAACAACAACATTACTTTAAATTGTAAAGACAAGTATGAACCAACAACAACATTTCTTTATATTGTACAGACAAGTATGAACCAACAACAACATTACTTTATATTGTACAGAAAAGTATGAACCAACAACAACATTACATTATATTGTACAGACAAGTATGAGCCAACAATAATAATTACTTTATATTGTACAGACAAGTATGAAGAAACAACAACATTGCTTTATATTGTACAGACAAGTATGAGCCAACAACAACATTTCTTTATATTGTACAGACAAGTATGAGCCAACAACAACATTTCTTTATATTGTATAGACAAGTTTGAACGAACAACAACATTCCTTAATGTTGTACAGACAAGTATGAACCAACAACATTACTTTATATGGTACGGACAAGTATGAATCACCAAGTATGAGCCAACAACATTACTGTATATTGTACAGAAAAGTATGAAGCAACAACATTACTTTATATTGAACAGACAAGTATGAACCAACAACATTTCTTTATATTGTACAGACAAGTATGAACCAACAACAACATTACTTTATATTGTACCGACAAGTATGAACCAACAACAACAATACATTATATTGTACAGACAAGTATGAACCAACAACAACATTAATTTATGTTGTATAGACAAGTATTAACCAATAACAACAATACTTTATATTGTACAGACAAGTATGAACCAACAACAACATTACTTTATATTGTACAGACAAGTATGAACCAACAACAACATTACTTTATATTGTACAGACAAGTATGAACCAACAACAACATTACTTTATATTGTACAGACAAGTATGAACCAACAACAACATTACTTTATACTGTACAGACAATTATTAACCAACAACAACATTTCTTTATATTGTACAGACATGTATGAACCAACAACAACATTTCTTTATATTGTACAGACAAGTATGAACCACAACATTTCTTTGTATTGTACAGACAAGTATGAACCAACAACAACATTACTTTATATTGTACAGACAAGTATGAACCAACAACAACATTACATTATATATTACAGACAAGTATGAACCAACAACAACATTTCTTTATATGGTAGAGACAAGTTTGAACCAACAACAACATTTCTTTATATTGTACAGACAAGTATGAACCAACAACAACATTACTTTATATTGTACAGACAAGTATGAACCAACAACAACATTACTTTATATTGTACAGACAAGTATGAACAAACAACAACATTACTTTAAATTGTAAAGACAAGTATAAATTAACAACAACATTTCTTTATATTGTATAGACAAGTATGAACCAACAACAACATTACTTTATATTGTACAGACAAGTATGAACCAACAACAACATTACTTTATATTGTACAGACAAGTATGAGCCAACAATAATAATTACTTTATATTGTACAGACAAGTATGAACAAACAACAACATTGCTTTATATTGTACACAATTATGAGCCAACAACATTTCTTTATATTGTACAGACAGGTATGAACCAACAACAACATTTCTTTATATTGTACAGACAAGTATGAGCCAACAACAACATTTCTTTATATTGTACAGACAAGTATGAACCAACAACAACATTCTGTTATATTGTAAAGACAAGTATAAGCCAACAACATTACTTTAAAGTGTACAGACAAGTATGAACCAACGACAACATTTCTCTATATGGTAGAGACAAGTGTGAACCAACAACATTACTTAATATTTTACAGACAAGTATGAACCAAAAACAACATTACTTTAAATTGTACAGACAAGTATGAACTAACAACAACATTTCTTTATATTGTCCAGACAAGTATGAACCAACAGCAACATTACTTTAAATTGTACAGACAAGTATGAACCAACAACAACATTTCTTTATATAGTACAGACAAGTATTAACCAACAACAACATTACTTTATATTGTGCAGACGAGTATGAACCAACAACAACATTACTTTATATTGTACAGACAAGTATGAACCAACAACAACATTCTGTTATATTGTACAGACAAGTATAAGCCAACAACATTACTTTAAAGTGTACAGACAAGTATGAACCAACGACAACATTTCTCTATATGGTAGAGGGGCCTCGGTGGCCGAGTTGTCAAGGTAGTTCGTCTACTATTGATCACGTGGTCTGTCAACACTGAGATTGCGGGTTCGATTCTCACTGCAGGCAGGGTGTACTCGACTCCAATCTTAATTGACAAGGATTGCCAGTTTTCCTACCGCAGGTCGGGGGTTCCCTCCGGGTACTCCGGCTTCCTCCCCCAATAAAAACTGGACGCCATGAAATAGCTGAAAAATTGCTGAAAGTGGCGTTAAAACACCATTCAAACAAACAAACAATCTATATGGTAGAGACAAGTGTGAACCAACAACAACATTACTTAATATTTTACAGACAAGTATGAACCAATAACAACATTACTTTAAATTGTACAGACAAGTATGAACCAACAACAACATTTCTTTATATGGGAAAGACAAGTACGAACCAACAACAACATTACTTTAAATTGTACAGAAAAGTATGAACCAACAACAACATTACTTTAAATTGTACAGACAAGTATGAACCAGCAACAACATTTCTTTATATGGTAGAGACAAGTATGAACCAACAACAACATTACTTTATATTTTACTGACAAGTATGAACCAACAACATCATTACTTTAAATTGTACAGACAAGTATGAACCAACAACAACATTACTTTAAATTGTACAGACATGTATGAACCAACAACAACATTTCTTTATATTGTACAGACAAGTATGAATAAACAACATCATTACTTTATATTGTACAGACAAGTATGAGCCTACAATAATAATTACTTTATATTGTACATACAAGTATGAAGAAACTACAACATTGCTTTTAAATTGTACAGACAAGTATGAACCAACAACAACATTTCTTTATATTATACAGACAAGTATGAACCAACAACAACATTACTTTATATTGTACAGACAATTATGAACCAACAAAAACATTACTTTATATTGTACAGACAAGTATGAGCCAACAATAATAATTACTTTATATTATACAGACAAGTATGAACAAACAACAACATTGCTTTATATTGTACACAATTATGAGCCAACAACAACATTTCTTTATATTGTACAGACAAGTATGAACCAACAACATTTCTTTATACTGTGCAGACAAGTATGAACCAACAACAACATTTCTTTATACTGTGCAGACAAGTATGAACCAACAACAACATTTCCTAATATTGTACCCTAAGTTTTAACAAACAACAACATTCCTTAATGTTGTACAGACAAGTATGAACCAACAACATTTCTTGATATTGTACACAATTATGAGCCATCAACAACATTACTTTATATTGTACAGACAAGTATGAACCAACAACAACATTACTTTATATTGTAGAGACAAGTATGAACCAACAACAACATTACTTTATATTGTACAGACAAGTATGAACCAACAATAATAATTACTTTATATTGTACAGACAAGTATGAACAAACAACAACATTGCTTTATATTCTACACAATTATGAGCCAACAACAACATTTCTTTATATTGTACAGACAAGTATGAGCCAACAACAACATTTCTTTATATTGTACAGACAAGTATGAGCCAACAACAACATTTCATTATATTGTACAGACAAGTATGAACCAACAACAACATTTCTTTATACTTTGCAGACAAGTATGAACCAACAACAACATTTCTTTATATTGTACAGACAAGTATGAACCAACAACAACATTTCTTTATACTGTGCAGACAAGTATGAGCCAACAACAACATTACTTTAAATTGTACAGACAAGTATGAACCAACAACATTACTTTATATTGTCCAAACAAGTATGAGCCAACAACATTTCTTTATGTTGTACAGAAAAGTATGAAGCAACAACATTACTTTATATTGTACAGACAAGTATGAACCAACAGCAACATTACTTTAAATTGTACAGACAAGTATGAACCAACAACAACATTTCTTTATATAGTACAGACAAGTATGAACCAACAACAACATTACTTTATATTGTACAGACGAGTATGAACCAACAACAACATTACTTTATATTGTACAGACAAGTATGAACCAACAACAACATTCTGTTATATTGTAAAGACAAGTATAAGCCAACAACATTACTTTAAAGTGTACAGACAAGTATGAACCAACGACAACATTTCTCTATATGGTAGAGACAAGTGTGAACCAACAACATTACTTAATATTTTACAGACAAGTATGAACCAAAAACAACATTACTTTAAATTGTACAGACAAGTATGAACCAACAACAACATTTCTTTATATGGGAAAGACAAGTACGAACCAACAACAACATTACTTTAAATTGTACAGAAAAGTATGAACCAACAACAACATTACTTTAAATTGTACAGACAAGTATGAACCAGCAACAACATTTCTTTATATGGTAGAGACAAGTATGAACCAACAACAACATTGCTTTATATTTTACAGACAAGTATGAACCAACAACAACATTACTTTAAATTGTACAGACAGGTATGAACCAACAACAACATTTCTTTATATTGTACAGACAAGTATGAACCAACAACATCATTACTTTATATTGTACAGACAAGTATGAACCAACAATAATAATTACTTTATATTGTACAGACAAGTATGAACAAACAACAACATTACTTTAAGTTGTAAAGACAAGTATGAACCAACAACAACATTTCTTTATATTGTACAGACAAGTATGAACCAACAACAACATTACTTTATATTGTACAGAAAAGTATGAACCAACAACAACATTACTTTATATTGTACAGACAAGTATGAGCCAACAATAATAATTACTTTATATTGTACAGACAAGTATGAAGAAACAACAACATTGCTTTATATTGTACAGACAAGTATGAGCCAACAACAACATTTCTTTATATTGTACAGACAAGTATGAGCCAACAACAACATTTCTTTATATTGTATAGACAAGTTTGAACGAACAACAACATTCCTTAATGTTGTACAGACAAGTATGAACCAACAACATTACTTTATATGGTACGGACAAGTATGAATCAACAACATTACTTTATATTGTGCAAACAAGTATGAGCCAACAACATTACTGTATATTGTACAGAAAAGTATGAAACAACAACATTACTTTATATTGAACAGACAAGTATGAACCAACAACATTTCTTTATATTGTACAGACAAGTATGAACCAACAACAACATTACTTTATATTGTACCGACATTTATGAACCAACAACAACAATACATTATATTGTACAGACAAGTATGAACCAACAACAACATTAATTTATGTTGTATAGACAAGTATTAACCAATAACAACAATACTTTATATTGTACAGACAAGTATGAACCAACAACAACATTACTTTATATTGTACAGACAAGTATGAACCAACAACAACATTACTTTATATTGTACAGACAAGTATGAACCAACAACAACATTACTTTATATTGTACAGACAAGTATGAACCAACAACAACATTACTTTATACTGTACAGACAATTATTAACCAACAACAACATTTCTTTATATTGTACAGACATGTATGAACCAACAACAACATTTCTTTATATTGTACAGACAAGTATGAACCAACAACAACATTTCTTTATATTGTACAGACAAGTATGAATAAACAACATCATTACTTTATATTGTACAGACAAGTATGAGCCTACAATAATAATTACTTTATATTGTACAGACAAGTATGAAGAAACAACAACATTGCTTTTAAATTGTACAGACAAGTATGAACCAACAACAACATTTCTTTATATTGTACAGACAAGTATGAACCAACAACAACATTACTTTATATTGTACAGACAATTATGAACCAACAAAAACATTACTTTATATTGTACAGACAATTATTAACCAACCACAACATTTCTTTATATGGTACAGACAATTATGAACCAACAACAACATTACTTTAAATTGTACAGACAGGTATGAACCAACAACAACATTTCTTTATATTGTACAGACAAGTATGAACCAACAACATCATTACTTTATATTGTACAGACAAGTATGAGCCAACAATAATAATTACTTTATATTGTACAGACAAGTATGAACAAACAACAACATTACTTTAAGTTGTAAAGACAAGTATGAACCAACAACAACATTTCTTTATATTGTACAGACAAGTATGAACCAACAACAACATTACTTTATATTGTACAGAAAAGTATGAACCAACAACAACATTACTTTATATTGTACAGACAAGTATGAGCCAACAATAATAATTACTTTATATTGTACAGACAAGTATGAAGAAACAACAACATTGCTTTATATTGTACAGACAAGTATGAGCCAACAACAACATTTCTTTATATTGTACAGACAAGTATGAGCCAACAACAACATTTCTTTATATTGTATAGACAAGTTTGAACGAACAACAACATTCCTTAATGTTGTACAGACAAGTATGAACCAACAACATTACTTTATATGGTACGGACAAGTATGAATCAACAACATTACTTTATATTGTGCAAACAAGTATGAGCCAACAACATTACTGTATATTGTACAGAAAAGTATGAAACAACAACATTACTTTATATTGAACAGACAAGTATGAACCAACAACATTTCTTTATATTGTACAGACAAGTATGAACCAACAACAACATTACTTTATATTGTACCGACATTTATGAACCAACAACAACAATACATTATATTGTACAGACAAGTATGAACCAACAACAACATTAATTTATGTTGTATAGACAAGTATTAACCAATAACAACAATACTTTATATTGTACAGACAAGTATGAACCAACAACAACATTACTTTATATTGTACAGACAAGTATGAACCAACAACAACATTACTTTATATTGTACAGACAAGTATGAACCAACAACAACATTACTTTATATTGTACAGACAAGTATGAACCAACAACAACATTACTTTATACTGTACAGACAATTATTAACCAACAACAACATTTCTTTATATTGTACAGACATGTATGAACCAACAACAACATTTCTTTATATTGTACAGACAAGTATGAACCACAACATTTCTTTGTATTGTACAGACAAGTATGAACCAACAACAACATTACTTTATATTTTACAGACAAGTATGAACCAACAACAACATTACATTATATATTACAGACAAGTATGAACCAACAACAACATTTCTTTATATGATAGAGACAAGTTTGAACCAACAACAACATTTCTTTATATTGTACAGACAAGTATGAACCAACAACATCATTACTTTATATTGTACAGACAAGTATGAACCAACAACAACATTACTTTATATTGTACAGACAAGTATGAACAAACAACAACATTTCTTTATATTGTAAAGACAAGTATAAATTAACAACAACATTTCTTTATATTGTATAGACAAGTATGAACCAACAACAACATTACTTTATATTGTACAGACAAGTATGAACCAACAACAACATTACTTTATATTGTGCAGACAAGTATGAGCCAACAATAATAATTACTTTATATTGTACAGACAAGTATGAACAAACAACAACATTGCTTTATATTGTACACAATTATGAGCCAACAACATTTCTTTATATTGTACAGACAGGTATGAACCAACAACAACATTTCTTTATATTGTACAGACAAGTATGAGCCAACAACAACATTTCTTTATATTGTATAGACAAGTTTGAACGAACAACAACATTCCTTAATGTTGTACAGACAAGTATGAACCAACAACATTACTTTATATTGTACAGACAAGTATGAGCCAACAACAACATTACTTTATATGGTACAGACAAGTATGAACCAACAACATTACTTTATATTGTGCAAACAAGTATGAGCCAACAACATTTCTTTATATTGTACAGAAAAGTATGAAGCAACACCATTACTTTATATTGAACAGACAAGTATGAGCCAACAACATTACTTTAAATTGTACAGACAAGTATGAAGAAACAACAACATTACTTTATATGGTACAGACAAGTATGAACCAACAACAACATTTCTTTATATTGTACAGACAAGTATGAGCCAACAACATTTCTTTATATTGTACAGAAAAGTATGAAGCAACAACATTACTTTATATTGAACAGACAAGTATGAGCCAACAACATTACTTTAAATTGTACAGACAAGTATGAACCAACAACAACATTACTTTATATGGTACAGACAAGTATGAACCAACAACATTACTTTATATTGTGCAAACAAGTATGAGCCAACAACATTTCTTTATATTGTACAGAAAAGTATGAAGCAACAACATTACTTTATATTGAACAGACAAGTATGAGCCAACAACATTACTTTAAATTGTACAGACAAGTATGAACCAACAACAACATTACTTTATATTGTACAGACAAGTATGAATAAACAACATCATTACTTTATATTGTACAGACAAGTATGAGCCTACAATAATAATTACTTTATATTGTACAGACAAGTATGAAGAAACAACAACATTGCTTTGAAATTGTACAGACAAGTATGAACCAACAACAACATTTCTTTATATTATACAGACAAGTATGAACCAACAACAACATTACTTTATATTGTACAGACAATTATGAACCAACAAAAACATTACTTTATATTGTACAGACAATTATTAACCAACCACAACATTTCTTTATATGGTACAGACAATTATGAACCAACAACAACATTACTTTAAATTGTACAGACAGGTATGAACCAACAACAACATTTCTTTATATTGTACAGACAAGTATGAACCAACAACATCATTACTTTATATTGTACAGACAAGTATGAGCCAACAATAATAATTACTTTATATTGTACAGACAAGTATGAACAAACAACAACATTACTTTAAATTGTAAAGACAAGTATGAACCAACAACAACATTTCTTTATATTGTACAGACAAGTATGAACCAACAACAACATTACTTTATATTGTACAGAAAAGTATGAACCAACAACAACATTACATTATATTGTACAGACAAGTATGAGCCAACAATAATAATTACTTTATATTGTACAGACAAGTATGAAGAAACAACAACATTGCTTTATATTGTACAGACAAGTATGAGCCAACAACAACATTTCTTTATATTGTACAGACAAGTATGAGCCAACAACAACATTTCTTTATATTGTACAGACAAGTTTGAACGAACAACAACATTCCTTAATGTTGTACAGACAAGTATGAACCAACAACATTACTTTATATGGTACGGACAAGTATGAATCACCAAGTATGAGCCAACAACATTACTGTATATTGTACAGAAAAGTATGAAGCAACAACATTACTTTATATTGAACAGACAAGTATGAACCAACAACATTTCTTTATATGGTAGAGACAAGTATGAACCAACAACAACATTACTTTATATTGTACCGACAAGTATGAACCAACAACAACAATACATTATATTGTACAGACAAGTATGAACCAACAACAACATTAATTTATGTTGTATAGACAAGTATTAACCAATAACAACAATACTTTATATTGTACAGACAAGTATGAACCAACAACAACATTACTTTATATTGTACAGACAAGTATGAACCAACAACAACATTACTTTATATTGTACAGACAAGTATGAACCAACAACAACATTACTTTATATTGTACAGACAAGTATGAACCAACAACAACATTACTTTATACTGTACAGACAATTATTAACCAACAACAACATTTCTTTATATTGTACAGACATGTATGAACCAACAACAACATTTCTTTATATTGTACAGACAAGTATGAACCACAACATTTCTTTGTATTGTACAGACAAGTATGAACCAACAACAACATTACTTTATATTTTACAGACAAGTATGAACCAACAACAACATTACATTATATTGTACAGACAAGTATGAACCAACAACAACATTTCTTTATATGGTAGAGACAAGTTTGAACCAACAACAACATTTCTTTATATTGTACAGACAAGTATGAACCAACAACAACATTACTTTATATTGTACAGACAAGTATGAACCAACAACAACATTACTTTATATTGTACAGACAAGTATGAACAAACAACAACATTACTTTAAATTGTAAAGACAAGTATAAATTAACAACAACATTACTTTATATTGTATAGACAAGTATGAACCAACAACAACATTACTTTATATTGTACAGACAAGTATGAACCAACAACAACATTACTTTATATTGTACAGACAAGTATGAGCCAACAATAATAATTACTTTATATTGTACAGACAAGTATGAACAAACAACAACATTGCTTTATATTGTACACAATTATGAGCCAACAACATTTCTTTATATTGTACAGACAAGTATGAACCAACAACAACATTACTTTATATTGTACAGACAAGTATGAACCAACAACAACATTACTTTATATTGTACAGACAAGTATGAACCAACAACAACATTCTGTTATATTGTAAAGACAAGTATAAGCCAACAACATTACTTTAAAGTGTACAGACAAGTATGAACCAACAACAACATTTCTCTATATGGTAGAGACAAGTGTGAACCAACAACATTACTTAATATTTTACAGACAAGTATGAACCAAAAACAACATTACTTTAAATTGTACAGACAAGTATGAACCAACAACAACATTTCTTTATATGGGAAAGACAAGTATGAACCAACAACAACATTACTTTAAATTGTACAGAAAAGTATGAACCAACAACAACATTACTTTAAATTGTACAGACAAGTATGAACCAGCAACAACATTTCTTTATATGGTAGAGACAAGTATGAACCAACAACAACATTGCTTTATATTTTACAGACAAGTATGAACCAACAACAACATTACTTTAAATTGTACAGACAAGTATGAACCAACAACAACATTACTTTAAATTGTACAGACAAGTATGAACCAACAACAACATTTCTTTATATTGTACAGACAAGTATGAATAAACAACATCATTACTTTATATTGTACAGACAAGTATGAGCCTACAATAATAATTACTTTATATTGTACAGACAAGTATGAAGAAACAACAACATTGCTTTTAAATTGTACAGACAAGTATGAACCAACAACAACATTTCTTTATATTATACAGACAAGTATGAACCAACAACAACATTACTTTATATTGTACAGACAATTATGAACCAACAAAAACATTACTTTATATTGTACAGACAATTATTAACCAACCACAACATTTCTTTATATGGTACAGACAATTATGAACCAACAACAACATTACTTTAAATTGTACAGACAGGTATGAACCAACAACAACATTTCTTTATATTGTACAGACAAGTATGAACCAACAACATCATTACTTTATATTGTACAGACAAGTATGAGCCAACAATAATAATTACTTTATATTGTACAGACAAGTATGAACAAACAACAACATTACTTTAAGTTGTAAAGACAAGTATGAACCAACAACAACATTTCTTTATATTGTACAGACAAGTATGAACCAACAACAACATTACTTTATATTGTACAGAAAAGTATGAACCAACAACAACATTACTTTATATTGTACAGACAAGTATGAGCCAACAATAATAATTACTTTATATTGTACAGACAAGTATGAAGAAACAACAACATTGCTTTATATTGTACAGACAAGTATGAGCCAACAACAACATTTCTTTATATTGTACAGACAAGTATGAGCCAACAACAACATTTCTTTATATTGTACAGACAAGTTTGAACGAACAACAACATTCCTTAATGTTGTACAGACAAGTATGAACCAACAACATTACTTTATATGGTACGGACAAGTATGAATCAACAACATTACTTTATATTGTGCAAACAAGTATGAGCCAACAACATTACTGTATATTGTACAGAAAAGTATGAAACAACAACATTACTTTATATTGAACAGACAAGTATGAACCAACAACATTTCTTTATATTGTACAGACAAGTATGAACCAACAACAACATTACTTTATATTGTACCGACATTTATGAACCAACAACAACAATACATTATATTGTAGAGACAAGTATGAACCAACAACAACATTAATTTATGTTGTATAGACAAGTATTAACCAATAACAACAATACTTTATATTGTACAGACAAGTATGAACCAACAACAACATTACTTTATATTGTACAGACAAGTATGAACCAACAACAACATTACTTTATATTGTACAGACAAGTATGAACCAACAACAACATTACTTTATATTGTACAGACAAGTATGAACCAACAACAACATTACTTTATACTGTACAGACAATTATTAACCAACAACAACATTTCTTTATATTGTACAGACATGTATGAACCAACAACAACATTTCTTTATATTGTACAGACAAGTATGAACCACAACATTTCTTTGTATTGTACAGACAAGTATGAACCAACAACAACATTACTTTATATTGTACAGACAAGTATGAACCAACAACAACATTACATTATATATTACAGACAAGTATGAACCAACAACAACATTTCTTTATATGATAGAGACAAGTTTGAACCAACAACAACATTTCTTTATATTGTACAGACAAGTATGAACCAACAACATCATTACTTTATATTGTACAGACAAGTATGAACCAACAACAACATTACTTTATATTGTACAGACAAGTATGAACAAACAACAACATTACTTTAAATTGTAAAGACAAGTATAAATTAACAACAACATTTCTTTATATTGTATAGACAAGTATGAACCAACAACAACATTACTTTATATTGTATAGACAAGTATGAACCAACAACAACATTACTTTATATTGTACAGACAAGTATGAACCAACAACAACATTACTTTATATTGTACAGACAAGTATGAGCCAACAATAATAATTACTTTATATTGTACAGACAAGTATGTACAAACAACAACATTGCTTTATATTGTACACAATTATGAGCCAACAACATTTCTTTATATTGTACAGACAGGTATGAGCCAACAACAACATTTCTTTATATTGTATAGACAAGTTTGAACGAACAACAACATTCCTTAATGTTGTACAGACAAGTATGAACCAACAACATTACTTTATATTGTACAGACAAGTATGAGCCAACAACAACATTACTTTATATGGTACAGACAAGTATGAACCAACAACATTACTTTATATTGTGCAAACAAGTATGAGCCAACAACATTTCTTTATATTGTACAGAAAAGTATGAAGCAACACCATTACTTTATATTGAACAGACAAGTATGAGCCAACAACATTACTTTAAATTGTACAGACAAGTATGAAGAAACAACAACATTACTTTATATTGTACAGACAAGTATGAACCAACAACAACATTTCTTTATATTGTACAGACAAGTATGAGCCAACAACATTTCTTTATATTGTACAGAAAAGTATGAAGCAACAACATTACTTTATATTGAACAGACAAGTATGAGCCAACAACATTACTTTAAATTGTACAGACAAGTATGAACCAACAACAACATTACTTTATATGGTACAGACAAGTATGAACCAACAACATTACTTTATATTGTGCAAACAAGTATGAGCCAACAACATTTCTTTATATTGTACAGAAAAGTATGAAGCAACAACATTACTTTATATTGAACAGACAAGTATGAGCCAACAACATTACTTTAAATTGTACAGACAAGTATGAACCAACAACAACATTACTTTATATTGTACAGACAAGTATGAATAAACAACATCATTACTTTATATTGTACAGACAAGTATGAGCCTACAATAATAATTACTTTATATTGTACAGACAAGTATGAAGAAACAACAACATTGCTTTGAAATTGTACAGACAAGTATGAACCAACAACAACATTTCTTTATATTATACAGACAAGTATGAACCAACAACAACATTACTTTATATTGTACAGACAATTATGAACCAACAAAAACATTACTTTATATTGTACAGACAATTATTAACCAACCACAACATTTCTTTATATGGTACAGACAATTATGAACCAACAACAACATTACTTTAAATTGTACAGACAGGTATGAACCAACAACAACATTTCTTTATATTGTACAGACAAGTATGAACCAACAACATCATTACTTTATATTGTACAGACAAGTATGAGCCAACAATAATAATTACTTTATATTGTACAGACAAGTATGAACAAACAACAACATTACTTTAAATTGTAAAGACAAGTATGAACCAACAACAACATTTCTTTATATTGTACAGACAAGTATGAACCAACAACAACATTACTTTATATTGTACAGAAAAGTATGAACCAACAACAACATTACATTATATTGTACAGACAAGTATGAGCCAACAATAATAATTACTTTATATTGTACAGACAAGTATGAAGAAACAACAACATTGCTTTATATTGTACAGACAAGTATGAGCCAACAACAACATTTCTTTATATTGTACAGACAAGTATGAGCCAACAACAACATTTCTTTATATTGTATAGACAAGTTTGAACGAACAACAACATTCCTTAATGTTGTACAGACAAGTATGAACCAACAACATTACTTTATATGGTACGGACAAGTATGAATCACCAAGTATGAGCCAACAACATTACTGTATATTGTACAGAAAAGTATGAAGCAACAACATTACTTTATATTGAACCGACAAGTATGAACCAACAACATTTCTTTATATTGTACAGACAAGTATGAACCAACAACAACATTACTTTATATTGTACCGACATTTATGAACCAACAACAACAATACATTATATTGTACAGACAAGTATGAACCAACAACAACATTAATTTATGTTGTATAGACAAGTATTAACCAATAACAACATTACTTTATATTGTACAGACAAGTATGAACCAACAACAACATTACTTTATATTGTACAGACAAGTATGAACCAACAACAACATTACTTTATATTGTACAGACAAGTATGAACCAACAACAACATTACTTTATATTGTACAGACAAGTATGAACCAACAACAACATTACTTTATACTGTACAGACAATTATTAACCAACAACAACATTTCTTTATATTGTACAGACAAGTATGAACCAACAACAACATTTCTTTATATTGTACAGACAAGTATGAACAACAACATTTCTTTGTATTGTACAGACAAGTATGAACCAACAACAACATTACTTTATATTTTACAGACAAGTATGAACCAACAACAACATTACATTATATATTACAGACAAGTATGAACCAACAACAACATTTCTTTATATGGTAGAGACAAGTTTGAACCAACAACAACATTTCTTTATATTGTACAGACAAGTATGAACCAACAACATCATTACTTTATATTGTACAGACAAGTATGAACCAACAACAACATTACTTTATATTGTACAGACAAGTATGAACAAACAACAACATTACTTTAAATTGTAAAGACAAGTATAAATTAACAACAACATTTCTTTATATTGTATAGACAAGTATGAACCAACAACAACATTACTTTATATTGTACAGACAAGTATGAACCAACAACAACATTACTTTATATTGTACAGACAAGTATGAGCCAACAATAATAATTACTTTATATTGTACAGACAAGTATGAACAAACAACAACATTGCTTTATATTGTACACAATTATGAGCCAACAACATTTCTTTATATTGTACAGACAGGTATGAACCAACAACAACATTTTTTTATATTGTACAGACAAGTATGAGCCAACAACAACATTTCTTTATATTGTACAGACAAGTATGAACCAACAACAACATTCTGTTATATTGTAAAGACAAGTATAAGCCAACAACATTACTTTAAAGTGTACAGACAAGTATGAACCAACGACAACATTTCTCTATATGGTAGAGACAAGTGTGAACCAACAACATTACTTAATATTTTACAGACAAGTATGAACCAAAAACAACATTACTTTAAATTGTACAGACAAGTATGAACCAACAACAACATTTCTTTATATGGGAAAGACAAGTACGAACCAACAACAACATTACTTTAAATTGTACAGAAAAGTATGAACCAACAACAACATTACTTTAAATTGTACAGACAAGTATGAACCAGCAACAACATTTCTTTATATGGTAGAGACAAGTATGAACCAACAACAACATTGCTTTATATTTTACAGACAAGTATGAACCAACAACAACATTACTTTAAATTGTACAGACAAGTATGAACCAACAACAACATTACTTTAAATTGTACAGACAAGTATGAACCAACAACAACATTTCTTTATATTGTACAGACAAGTATGAATAAACAACATCATTACTTTATATTGTACAGACAAGTATGAGCCTACAATAATAATTACTTTATATTGTACAGACAAGTATGAAGAAACAACAACATTGCTTTGAAATTGTACAGACAAGTATGAACCAACAACAACATTTCTTTATATTATACAGACAAGTATGAACCAACAACAACATTACTTTATATTGTACAGACAATTATGAACCAACAAAAACATTACTTTATATTGTACAGACAATTATTAACCAACCACAACATTTCTTTATGTGGTACAGACAATTATGAACCAACAACAACATTTCTTTATATTGTACAGACAGGTATGAACCAACAACAACATTTCTTTATATTGTACAGACAAGTATGAACCAACAACATCATTACTTTATATTGTACAGACAAGTATGAGCCAACAATAATAATTACTTTATATTGTACAGACAAGTATGAACAAACAACAACATTACTTTAAGTTGTAAAGACAAGTATGAACCAACAACAACATTTCTTTATATTGTACAGACAAGTATGAACCAACAACAACATTACTTTATATTGTACAGAAAAGTATGAACCAACAACAACATTTCTTTATATTGTACAGAAAAGTATGAAGCAACACCATTACTTTATATTGAACAGACAAGTATGAGCCAACAACATTACTTTAAATTGTACAGACAAGTATGAAGAAACAACAACATTACTTTATATGGTACAGACAAGTATGAACCAACAACAACATTTCTTTATATTGTACAGACAAGTATGAGCCAACAACATTTCTTTATATTGTACAGAAAAGTATGAAGCAACAACATTACTTTATATTGAACAGACAAGTATGAGCCAACAACATTACTTTAAATTGTACAGACAAGTATGAACCAACAACAACATTACTTTATATGGTACAGACAAGTATGAACCAACAACATTACTTTATATTGTGCAAACAAGTATGAGCCAACAACATTTCTTTATATTGTACAGAAAAGTATGAAGCAACAACATTACTTTATATTGAACAGACAAGTATGAGCCAACAACATTACTTTAAATTGTACAGACAAGTATGAACCAACAACAACATTACTTTATATTGTACAGACAAGTATGAATAAACAACATCATTACTTTATATTGTACAGACAAGTATGAGCCTACAATAATAATTACTTTATATTGTACAGACAAGTATGAAGAAACAACAACATTGCTTTGAAATTGTACAGACAAGTATGAACCAACAACAACATTTCTTTATATTATACAGACAAGTATGAACCAACAACAACATTACTTTATATTGTACAGACAATTATGAACCAACAAAAACATTACTTTATATTGTACAGACAATTATTAACCAACCACAACATTTCTTTATATGGTACAGACAATTATGAACCAACAACAACATTACTTTAAATTGTACAGACAGGTATGAACCAACAACAACATTTCTTTATATTGTACAGACAAGTATGAACCAACAACAACATTACTTTATATTGTACAGACAAGTATGAGCCAACAATAATAATTACTTTATATTGTACAGACAAGTATGAACAAACAACAACATTACTTTAAATTGTAAAGACAAGTATGAACCAACAACAACATTTCTTTATATTGTACAGACAAGTATGAACCAACAACAACATTACTTTATATTGTACAGAAAAGTATGAACCAACAACAACATTACATTATATTGTACAGACAAGTATGAGCCAACAATAATAATTACTTTATATTGTACAGACAAGTATGAAGAAACAACAACATTGCTTTATATTGTACAGACAAGTATGAGCCAACAACAACATTTCTTTATATTGTACAGACAAGTATGAGCCAACAACAACATTTCTTTATATTGTATAGACAAGTTTGAACGAACAACAACATTCCTTAATGTTGTACAGACAAGTATGAACCAACAACATTACTTTATATGGTACGGACAAGTATGAATCACCAAGTATGAGCCAACAACATTACTGTATATTGTACAGAAAAGTATGAAGCAACAACATTACTTTATATTGAACCGACAAGTATGAACCAACAACATTTCTTTATATTGTACAGACAAGTATGAACCAACAACAACATTACTTTATATTGTACCGACATTTATGAACCAACAACAACAATACATTATATTGTACAGACAAGTATGAACCAACAACAACATTAATTTATGTTGTATAGACAAGTATTAACCAATAACAACAATACTTTATATTGTACAGACAAGTATGAACCAACAACAACATTACTTTATATTGTACAGACAAGTATGAACCAACAACAACATTACTTTATATTGTACAGACAAGTATGAACCAACAACAACATTACTTTATATTGTACAGACAAGTATGAACCAACAACAACATTACTTTATACTGTACAGACAATTATTAACCAACAACAACATTTCTTTATATTGTACAGACATGTATGAACCAACAACAACATTTCTTTATATTGTACAGACAAGTATGAACCACAACATTTCTTTATATTGTACAGACAAGTATGAACCAACAACAACATTACTTTATATTGTACAGACAAGTATGAACCAACAACAACATTACATTATATATTACAGACAAGTATGAACCAACAACAACATTTCTTTATATGGTAGAGACAAGTTTGAACCAACAACAACATTTCTTTATATTGTACAGACAAGTATGAACCAACAACATCATTACTTTATATTGTACAGACAAGTATGAACCAACAACAACATTACTTTATATTGTACAGACAAGTATGAACAAACAACAACATTACTTTAAATTGTAAAGACAAGTATAAATTAACAACAACATTTCTTTATATTGTATAGACAAGTATGAACCAACAACAACATTACTTTATATTGTACAGACAAGTATGAACCAACAACAACATTACTTTATATTGTACAGACAAGTATGAGCCAACAATAATAATTACTTTATATTGTACAGACAAGTATGAACAAACAACAACATTGCTTTATATTGTACACAATTATGAGCCAACAACATTTCTTTATATTGTACAGACAGGTATGAACCAACAACAACATTTTTTTATATTGTACAGACAAGTATGAGCCAACAACAACATTTCTTTATATTGTACAGACAAGTATGAACCAACAACAACATTCTGTTATATTGTAAAGACAAGTATAAGCCAACAACATTACTTTAAAGTGTACAGACAAGTATGAACCAACGACAACATTTCTCTATATGGTAGAGACAAGTGTGAACCAACAACATTACTTAATATTTTACAGACAAGTATGAACCAAAAACAACATTACTTTAAATTGTACAGACAAGTATGAACCAACAACAACATTTCTTTATATGGGAAAGACAAGTACGAACCAACAACAACATTACTTTAAATTGTACAGAAAAGTATGAACCAACAACAACATTACTTTAAATTGTACAGACAAGTATGAACCAGCAACAACATTTCTTTATATGGTAGAGACAAGTATGAACCAACAACAACATTGCTTTATATTTTACAGACAAGTATGAACCAACAACAACATTACTTTAAATTGTACAGACAAGTATGAACCAACAACAACATTACTTTATATTGTACAGACAAGTATGAACCAACAACAACATTTCTTTATATTGTACAGACAAGTATGAATAAACAACATCATTACTTTATATTGTACAGACAAGTATGAGCCTACAATAATAATTACTTTATATTGTACAGACAAGTATGAAGAAACAACAACATTGCTTTTAAATTGTACAGACAAGTATGAACCAACAACAACATTTCTTTATATTATACAGACAAGTATGAACCAACAACAACATTACTTTATATTGTACAGACAATTATGAACCAACAAAAACATTACTTTATATTGTACAGACAATTATTAACCAACCACAACATTTCTTTATGTGGTACAGACAATTATGAACCAACAACAACATTACTTTAAATTGTACAGACAGGTATGAACCAACAACAACATTTCTTTATATTGTACAGACAAGTATGAACCAACAACATCATTACTTTATATTGTACAGACAAGTATGAGCCAACAATAATAATTACTTTATATTGTACAGACAAGTATGAACAAACAACAACATTACTTTAAGTTGTAAAGACAAGTATGAACCAACAACAACATTTCTTTATATTGTACAGACAAGTATGAACCAACAACAACATTACTTTATATTGTACAGACAAGTATGAACCAACAACAACATTACTTTATATTGTACAGACAAGTATGAGCCAACAATAATAATTACTTTATATTGTACAGACAAGTATGAAGAAACAACAACATTGCTTTATATTGTACAGACAAGTATGAGCCAACAACAACATTTCTTTATATTGTACAGACAAGTATGAGCCAACAACAACATTTCTTGATATTGTATAGACAAGTTTGAACGAACAACAACATTCCTTAATGTTGTACAGACAAGTATGAACCAACAACATTACTTTATATGGTACGGACAAGTATGAATCAACAACATTACTTTATATTGTGCAAACAAGTATGAGCCAACAACATTACTGTATATTGTACAGAAAAGTATGAAACAACAACATTACTTTATATTGAACAGACAAGTATGAACCAACAACATTTCTTTATATTGTACAGACAAGTATGAACCAACAACAACATTACTTTATATTGTACCGACATTTATGAACCAACAACAACAATACATTATATTGTACAGACAAGTATGAACCAACAACAACATTAATTTATGTTGTATAGACAAGTATTAACCAATAACAACAATACTTTATATTGTACAGACAAGTATGAACCAACAACAACATTACTTTATATTGTACAGACAAGTATGAACCAACAACAACATTACTTTATATTGTACAGACAAGTATGAACCAACAACAACATTACTTTATATTGTACAGACAAGTATGAACCAACAACAACATTACTTTATACTGTACAGACAATTATTAACCAACAACAACATTTCTTTATATTGTACAGACATGTATGAACCAACAACAAAATTTCTTTATATTGTACAGACAAGTATGAACCACAACATTTCTTTGTATTGTACAGACAAGTATGAACCAACAACAACATTACTTTATATTTTACAGACAAGTATGAACCAACAACAACATTACATTATATATTACAGGCAAGTATGAACCAACAACAACATTTCTTTATATGATAGAGACAAGTTTGAACCAACAACAACATTTCTTTATATTGTACAGACAAGTATGAACCAAGAACATCATTACTTTATATTGTACAGACAAGTATGAACCAACAACAACATTACTTTATATTGTACAGACAAGTATGAACAAACAACAACATTACTTTAAATTGTAAAGACAAGTATAAATTAACAACAACATTTCTTTATATTGTATAGACAAGTATGAACCAACAACAACATTACTTTATATTGTACAGACAAGTATGAACCAACAACAACATTACTTTATATTGTACAGACAAGTATGAGCCAACAATAATAATTACTTTATATTGTACAGACAAGTATGAACAAACAACAACATTGCTTTATATTGTACACAATTATGAGCCAACAACATTTCTTTATATTGTACAGACAGGTATGAACCAACAACAACATTTCTTTATATTTTACAGACAAGTATGAGCCAACAACAACATTTCTTTATATTGTATAGACAAGTTTGAACGAACAACAACATTCCTTAATGTTGTACAGACAAGTATGAACCAACAACATTACTTTATATTGTACAGACAAGTATGAGCCAACAACAACATTACTTTATATGGTACAGACAAGTATGAACCAACAACATTACTTTATATTGTGCAAACAAGTATGAGCCAACAACATTTCTTTATATTGTACAGAAAAGTATGAAGCAACACCATTACTTTATATTGAACAGACAAGTATGAGCCAACAACATTACTTTAAATTGTACAGACAAGTATGAAGAAACAACAACATTACTTTATATGGTACAGACAAGTATGAACCAACAACAACATTTCTTTATATTGTACAGACAAGTATGAGCCAACAACATTTCTTTATATTGTACAGAAAAGTATGAAGCAACAACATTACTTTATATTGAACAGACAAGTATGAGCCAACAACATTACTTTAAATTGTACAGACAAGTATGAACCAACAACAACATTACTTTATATGGTACAGACAAGTATGAACCAACAACATTACTTTATATTGTGCAAACAAGTATGAGCCAACAACATTTCTTTATATTGTACAGAAAAGTATGAAGCAACAACATTACTTTATATTGAACAGACAAGTATGAGCCAACAACATTACTTTAAATTGTACAGACAAGTATGAACCAACAACAACATTACTTTATATTGTACAGACAAGTATGAATAAACAACATCATTACTTTATATTGTACAGACAAGTATGAGCCTACAATAATAATTACTTTATATTGTACAGACAAGTATGAAGAAACAACAACATTGCTTTGAAATTGTACAGACAAGTATGAACCAACAACAACATTTCTTTATATTATACAGACAAGTATGAACCAACAACAACATTACTTTATATTGTACAGACAATTATGAACCAACAAAAACATTACTTTATATTGTACAGACAATTATTAACCAACCACAACATTTCTTTATATGGTACAGACAATTATGAACCAACAACAACATTACTTTAAATTGTACAGACAGGTATGAACCAACAACAACATTTCTTTATATTGTACAGACAAGTATGAACCAACAACATCATTACTTTATATTGTACAGACAAGTATGAGCCAACAATAATAATTACTTTATATTGTACAGACAAGTATGAACAAACAACAACATTACTTTAAATTGTAAAGACAAGTATGAACCAACAACAACATTTCTTTATATTGTACAGACAAGTATGAACCAACAACAACATTACTTTAAATTGTAAAGACAAGTATAAATTAACAACAACATTTCTTTATATTGTATAGACAAGTATGAACCAACAACAACATTACTTTATATTGTACAGACAAGTATGAACCAACAACAACATTACTTTATATTGTACAGACAAGTATGAGCCAACAATAATAATTACTTTATATTGTACAGACAAGTATGAACAAACAACAACATTGCTTTATATTGTACACAATTATGAGCCAACAACATTTCTTTATATTGTACAGACAGGTATGAACCAACAACAACATTTCTTTATATTGTACAGACAAGTATGAGCCAACAACAACATTTCTTTATATTGTACAGACAAGTATGAACCAACAACAACATTCTGTTATATTGTAAAGACAAGTATAAGCCAACAACATTACTTTAAAGTGTACAGACAAGTATGAACCAACGACAACATTTCTCTATATGGTAGAGACAAGTGTGAACCAACAACATTACTTAATATTTTACAGACAAGTATGAACCAAAAACAACATTACTTTATATTGTACAGACAAGTATGAACCAACAACAACATTTCTTTATATGGGAAAGACAAGTACGAACCAACAACAACATTACTTTAAATTGTACAGAAAAGTATGAACCAACAACAACATTACTTTAAATTGTACAGACAAGTATGAACCAGCAACAACATTTCTTTATATGGTAGAGACAAGTATGAACCAACAACAACATTGCTTTATATTTTACAGACAAGTATGAACCAACAACAACATTTCTTTATATTGTACAGACAAGTATGAATAAACAACATCATTACTTTATATTGTACAGACAAGTATGAGCCTACAATAATAATTACTTTATATTGTACAGACAAGTATGAAGAAACAACAACATTGCTTTTAAATTGTACAGACAAGTATGAACCAACAACAACATTTCTTTATATTATACAGACAAGTATGAACCAACAACAACATTACTTTATATTGTACAGACAATTATGAACCAACAAAAACATTACTTTATATTGTACAGACAATTATTAACCAACCACAACATTTCTTTATGTGGTACAGACAATTATGAACCAACAACAACATTACTTTAAATTGTACAGACAGGTATGAACCAACAACAACATTTCTTTATATTGTACAGACAAGTATGAACCAACAACATCATTACTTTATATTGTACAGACAAGTATGAGCCAACAATAATAATTACTTTATATTGTACAGACAAGTATGAACAAACAACAACATTACTTTAAGTTGTAAAGACAAGTATGAACCAACAACAACATTTCTTTATATTGTACAGACAAGTATGAACCAACAACAACATTACTTTATATTGTACAGACAAGTATGAACCAACAACAACATTACTTTATATTGTACAGACAAGTATGAGCCAACAATAATAATTACTTTATATTGTACAGACAAGTATGAAGAAACAACAACATTGCTTTATATTGTACAGACAAGTATGAGCCAACAACAACATTTCTTTATATTGTACAGACAAGTATGAGCCAACAACAACATTTCTTGATATTGTATAGACAAGTTTGAACGAACAACAACATTCCTTAATGTTGTACAGACAAGTATGAACCAACAACATTACTTTATATGGTACGGACAAGTATGAATCAACAACATTACTTTATATTGTGCAAACAAGTATGAGCCAACAACATTACTGTATATTGTACAGAAAAGTATGAAACAACAACATTACTTTATATTGAACAGACAAGTATGAACCAACAACATTTCTTTATATTGTACAGACAAGTATGAACCAACAACAACATTACTTTATATTGTACCGACATTTATGAACCAACAACAACAATACATTATATTGTACAGACAAGTATGAACCAACAACAACATTAATTTATGTTGTATAGACAAGTATTAACCAATAACAACAATACTTTATATTGTACAGACAAGTATGAACCAACAACAACATTACTTTATATTGTACAGACAAGTATGAACCAACAACAACATTACTTTATATTGTACAGACAAGTATGAACCAACAACAACATTACTTTATATTGTACAGACAAGTATGAACCAACAACAACATTACTTTATACTGTACAGACAATTATTAACCAACAACAACATTTCTTTATATTGTACAGACATGTATGAACCAACAACAACATTTCTTTATATTGTACAGACAAGTATGAACCACAACATTTCTTTGTATTGTACAGACAAGTATGAACCAACAACAACATTACTTTATATTTTACAGACAAGTATGAACCAACAACAACATTACATTATATATTACAGACAAGTATGAACCAACAACAACATTTCTTTATATGATAGAGACAAGTTTGAACCAACAACAACATTTCTTTATATTGTACAGACAAGTATGAACCAAGAACATCATTACTTTATATTGTACAGACAAGTATGAACCAACAACAACATTACTTTATATTGTACAGACAAGTATGAACAAACAACAACATTACTTTAAATTGTAAAGACAAGTATAAATTAACAACAACATTTCTTTATATTGTATAGACAAGTATGAACCAACAACAACATTACTTTATATTGTACAGACAAGTATGAACCAACAACAACATTACTTTATATTGTACAGACAAGTATGAGCCAACAATAATAATTACTTTATATTGTACAGACAAGTATGAACAAACAACAACATTGCTTTATATTGTACACAATTATGAGCCAACAACATTTCTTTATATTGTACAGACAAGTATGAACCAACAACAACATTACTTTATATTGTACAGACAAGTATGAACCAACAACAACATTTCTTTATATTGTATAGACAAGTTTGAACGAACAACAACATTCCTTAATGTTGTACAGACAAGTATGAACCAACAACATTACTTTATATTGTACAGACAAGTATGAACCAACAACAACATTACTTTATATTGTACAGACAAGTATGAACCAACAACATTACTTTATATTGTGCAAACAAGTATGAGCCAACAACATTTCTTTATATTGTACAGAAAAGTATGAAGCAACACCATTACTTTATATTGAACAGACAAGTATGAGCCAACAACATTACTTTAAATTGTACAGACAAGTATGAAGAAACAACAACATTACTTTATATGGTACAGACAAGTATGAACCAACAACAACATTTCTTTATATTGTACAGACAAGTATGAGCCAACAACATTTCTTTATATTGTACAGAAAAGTATGAAGCAACAACATTACTTTATATTGAACAGACAAGTATGAGCCAACAACATTACTTTAAATTGTACAGACAAGTATGAACCAACAACAACATTACTTTATATGGTACAGACAAGTATGAACCAACAACATTACTTTATATTGTGCAAACAAGTATGAGCCAACAACATTTCTTTATATTGTACAGAAAAGTATGAAGCAACAACATTACTTTATATTGAACAGACAAGTATGAGCCAACAACATTACTTTAAATTGTACAGACAAGTATGAACCAACAACAACATTACTTTATATTGTACAGACAAGTATGAATAAACAACATCATTACTTTATATTGTACAGACAAGTATGAGCCTACAATAATAATTACTTTATATTGTACAGACAAGTATGAAGAAACAACAACATTGCTTTGAAATTGTACAGACAAGTATGAACCAACAACAACATTTCTTTATATTATACAGACAAGTATGAACCAACAACAACATTACTTTATATTGTACAGACAATTATGAACCAACAAAAACATTACTTTATATTGTACAGACAATTATTAACCAACCACAACATTTCTTTATATGGTACAGACAATTATGAACCAACAACAACATTACTTTAAATTGTACAGACAGGTATGAACCAACAACAACATTTCTTTATATTGTACAGACAAGTATGAACCAACAACATCATTACTTTATATTGTACAGACAAGTATGAGCCAACAATAATAATTACTTTATATTGTACAGACAAGTATGAACCAACAACAACATTACTTTATATTGTAAAGACAAGTATGAACCAACAACAACATTTCTTTATATTGTACAGACAAGTATGAACCAACAACAACATTACTTTATATTGTACAGAAAAGTATGAACCAACAACAACATTACATTATATTGTACAGACAAGTATGAGCCAACAATAATAATTACTTTATATTGTACAGACAAGTATGAAGAAACAACAACATTGCTTTATATTGTACAGACAAGTATGAGCCAACAACAACATTTCTTTATATTGTACAGACAAGTATGAGCCAACAACAACATTTCTTTATATTGTATAGACAAGTTTGAACGAACAACAACATTCCTTAATGTTGTACAGACAAGTATGAACCAACAACATTACTTTATATGGTACGGACAAGTATGAATCACCAAGTATGAGCCAACAACATTACTGTATATTGTACAGAAAAGTATGAAGCAACAACATTACTTTATATTGAACAGACAAGTATGAACCAACAACATTTCTTTATATTGTACAGACAAGTATGAACCAACAACAACATTACTTTATATTGTACCGACATTTATGAACCAAGAACAACAATACATTATATTGTACAGACAAGTATGAACCAACAACAACATTAATTTATGTTGTATAGACAAGTATTAACCAATAACAACAATACTTTATATTGTACAGACAAGTATGAACCAACAACAACATTACTTTATATTGTACAGACAAGTATGAACCAACAACAACATTACTTTATATTGTACAGACAAGTATGAACCAACAACAACATTACTTTATATTGTACAGACAAGTATGAACCAACAACAACATTACTTTATACTGTACAGACAATTATTAACCAACAACAACATTTCTTTATATTGTACAGACATGTATGAACCAACAACAACATTTCTTTATATTGTACAGACAAGTATGAACCACAACATTTCATTGTATTGTACAGACAAGTATGAACCAACAACAACATTACTTTATATTTTACAGACAAGTATGAACCAACAACAACATTACATTATATATTACAGACAAGTATGAACCAACAACAACATTTCTTTATATGGTAGAGACAAGTTTGAACCAACAACAACATTTCTTTATATTGTACAGACAAGTATGAACCAACAACATCATTACTTTATATTGTACAGACAAGTATGAACCAACAACAACATTACTTTATATTGTACAGACAAGTATGAACAAACAACAACATTACTTTAAATTGTAAAGACAAGTATAGATTAACAACAACATTTCTTTATATTGTATAGACAAGTATGAACCAACAACAACATTACTTTATATTGTACAGACAAGTATGAACCAACAACAACATTACTTTATATTGTACAGACAAGTATGAGCCAACAATAATAATTACTTTATATTGTACAGACAAGTATGAACAAACAACAACATTGCTTTATATTGTACACAATTATGAGCCAACAACATTTCTTTATATTGTACAGACAAGTATGAACCAACAACAACATTTCTTTATATTGTACAGACAAGTATGAGCCAACAACAACATTTCTTTATATTGTATAGACAAGTTTGAACGAACAACAACATTCCTTAATGTTGTACAGACAAGTATGAACCAACAACATTACTTTATATTGTACAGACAAGTATGAGCCAACAACAACATTACTTTATATGGTACAGACAAGTATGAACCAACAACATTACTTTATATTGTGCAAACAAGTATGAGCCAACAACATTTCTTTATATTGTACAGAAAAGTATGAAGCAACACCATTACTTTATATTGAACAGACAAGTATGAGCCAACAACATTACTTTAAATTGTACAGACAAGTATGAAGAAACAACAACATTACTTTATATGGTACAGACAAGTATGAACCAACAACATTACTTTATATTGTGCAAACAAGTATGAGCCAACAACATTTCTTTATATTGTACAGAAAAGTATGAAGCAACAACATTACTTTATATTGAACAGACAAGTATGAGCCAACAACATTACTTTAAATTGTACAGACAAGTATGAACCAACAACAACATTACTTTATATGGTACAGACAAGTATGAACCAACAACATTACTTTATATTGTGCAAACAAGTATGAGCCAACAACATTTCTTTATATTGTACAGAAAAGTATGAAGCAACAACATTACTTTATATTGAACAGACAAGTATGAGCCAACAACATTACTTTAAATTGTACAGACAAGTATGAACCATCAACAGCATTACTTTATATTGTACAGACAAGTTTGAGCCAACAATAACATTACTTTATTCAGTTCATGCAAGTATGAACCAACAACAACATTTCTTTATATTGATTAAGACAAGTATGAACCAACAACATTTGTTTATATTGTACAGACAAGTATGAACCAACAACAACATTACTTTATATTGTAAAGACAAGTATAAACCAACAACAACATTTCTTTATATTGTATAGACAAGTATGAACCAACAACAACATTACTTTAAATTGTACAGAAAGTATGAACCAACAACAACATTACTTTAAATTGTACAGACAAGTATGAACCAACAACAACATTTCTTTATATTGTACAGACAAGTATGAATAAACAACATCATTACTTTATATTGTACAGACAAGTATGAGCCTACAATAATAATTACTTTATATTGTACAGACAAGTATGAAGAAACAACAACATTGCTTTTAAATTGTACAGACAAGTATGAACCAACAACAACATTTCTTTATATTATACAGACAAGTATGAACCAACAACAACATTACTTTATATTGTACAGACAATTATGAACCAAGAAAAACATTACTTTATATTGTACAGACAATTATTAACCAACAACAACATTTCTTTATATGGTACAGACAATTATGAACCAACAACAACATTACTTTAAATTGTACAGACAGGTATGAACCAACAACAACATTTCTTTATATTGTACAGACAAGTATGAACCAACAACATCATTACTTTATATTGTACAGACAAGTATGAGCCAACAATAATAATTACTTTATATTGTACAGACAAGTATGAACAAACAACAACATTACTTTAAATTGTAAAGACAAGTATGAACCAACAACAACATTTCTTTATATTGTACAGACAAGTATGAACCAACAACAACATTACTTTATATTGTACAGAAAAGTATGAACCAACAACAACATTACTTTATTTTGTACAGACAAGTATGAGCCAACAATAATAATTACTTTATATTGTACAGACAAGTATGAAGAAACAACAACATTGCTTTATATTGTACACAATTATGAGCCAACAACATTTCTTTATATTGTACAGACAAGTATGAGCCAACAACAACATTTCTTTATATTGTACAGACAAGTATGAGCCAACAACAACATTTCTTTATATTGTATAGACAAGTTTGAACGAACAACAACATTCCTTAATGTTGTACAGACACGTATGAACCAACAACATTACTTTATATGGTACGGACAAGTATGAATCAACAACATTACTTTATATTGTGCAAACAAGTATGAGCCAACAACATTACTGTATATTGTACAGAAAAGTATGAAGCAACAACATTACTTTATATTGAACAGACAAGTATGAACCAACAACATTTCTTTATATTGTACAGACAAGTATGAACCAACAACAACATTACTTTATATTGTACCGACATTTATGAACCAACAACAACAATACATTATATTGTACAGACAAGTATGAACCAACAACAACATTAATTTATGTTGTATAGACAAGTATTAACCAACAACAACATTACTTTATATTGTACAGACAAGTATGAACCAACAACAACATTACTTTATATTGTACAGACAAGTATGAACCAACAACAACATTACTTTATATTGTGCAGACAAGTATGAACCAACAACAACATTACTTTATATTGTACAGACAAGTATGAACCAACAACAACATTACTTTATACTGTACAGACAATTATTAACCAACAACAACATTTCTTTATATTGTACAGACATGTATGAACCAACAACAACATTTCTTTATGTTGTACAGACAAGTATGAACCACAACATTTCTTTGTATTGTACAGACAAGTATGAACCAACAACAACATTACATTATATATTACAGACAAGTATGAACCAACAACAACATTTCTTTATATGGTAGAGACAAGTTTGAACCAACAACAACATTTCTTTATATTGTACAGACAAGTATGAACCAACAACAACATTACTTTATATTGTACAGACAAGTATGAACCAACAACAACATTACTTTATACTGTACAGACAATTATTAACCAACAACAACATTTCTTTATATTGTACAGACATGTATGAACCAACAACAACATTTCTTTATGTTGTACAGAAAAGTATGAACCACAACATTTCTTTGTATTGTACAGACAAGTATGAACCAACAACAACATTACATTATATATTACAGACAAGTATGAACCAACAACAACATTTCTTTATATGGTAGAGACAAGTTTGAACCAACAACAACATTTCTTTATATTGTACAGACAAGTATGAACCAACAACATCATTACTTTATATTGTACAGACAAGTATGAGCCAACATTAATAATTACTTTATATTGTACAGACAAGTATGAACAAACAACAACATTACTTTAAATTGTAAAGACAAGTATAAACCAACAACAACATTTCTTTATATTGTATAGACAAGTATGAACCAACAACAACATTACTTTATATTGTACAGACAAGTATGAACCAACAACAACATTACTTTATATTGTACAGACAAGTATGAGCCAACAATAATAATTACTTTATATTGTACAGACAAGTATGAACCAACAACAACATTGCTTTATATTGTACACAATTATGAGCCAACAACATTTCTTTATATTGTACAGACAAGTATGAGCCAACAACAACATTTCTTTATATTGTACAGACAAGTATGAGCCAACAACAACATTTCTTTATATTGTATAGACAAGTTTGAACGAACAACAACATTCCTTAATGTTGTACAGACAAGTATGAACCAACAACATTACTTTATATTGTACAGACAAGTATGAGCCAACAACAACATTACTTTATATGGTACAGACAAGTATGAACCAACAACATTACTTTATATTGTGCAAACAAGTATGAGCCAACAACATTACTTTAAATTGTACAGACAAGTATGAAGCAACAACAACATTACTTTATATCGTACAGACAAGTATGAACCAACAACATTACTTTATATTGTGCAAACAAGTATGAGCCAACAACATTTCTTTATATTGTACAGAAAAGTATGAAGCAACAACATTACTTTATATTGAACAGACAAGTATGAGCCAACAACATTACTTTAAATTGTACAGACAAGTATGAACCAACAACAACATTACTTTATATGGTACAGACAAGTATGAACCAACAACATTACTTTATATTGTACAGACAAGTATGAACCAACAACATTTCTTTATATTGTACAGAAAAGTATGAAGCAACAACATTACTTTATATTGAACAGACAAGTATGAGCCAACAACATTACTTTAAATTGTACAGACAAGTATGAACCAACAACAGCATTACTTTATATTGTACAGACAAGTTTGAGCCAACAATAACATTACTTTATTCAGTACATGCAAGTATGAACCAACAACAACATTTCTTTATATTGATTAAGACAAGTATGAACCAACAACATTTGTTTATATTGTACAGACAAGTATGAACCAACAACAACATTACTTTATATTGTACAGACATGTATGAACCAACAACAACATTACTTTAAATTGTACAGACAAGTATGAACCGGCAACAACATTTCTTTATATGGTACAGACAAGTATGAACCAACAACATTCTGTTATGTGGTACAGACAAGTATAAACCAACAACAACATTACTTTATATTGTACAGACAATTATGAACCAACAACAACATTACTTTATATTGTACAGACAAGTATGAACCAACAACAACATTACTTTATATTGTACAGACAAGTATGAGCCAACAATAATAATTACTTTATATTGTACAGACAAGTATGAACAAACAACAACATTGCTTTATATTGTACACAATTATGAGCCAACAAAAACATTTCTTTATATTGTACAGACAAGTATGAGCCAACAACAACATTACTTTAGATTGTACAGACAAGTATGAACCAACAACATTACTTTATATTGTGCAAACAAGTATGAACCAACAACATTACTTTATATTGTACAGACAAGTATGAGCCAACAACAACATTACTTTATATTGTACAGACAAGTATGAACCAACAACAACATTTCTTTATATTGTACAGACAAGTATGAACCAACAACAACATTACTTTATATTGTACAGACAAGTATAAGCCAACAACAACAATACTTTATATTGTACAGACAAGTATGAACCAACAACAACATTACTTTATATTGTACAGACAAGTATTAACCAACAACAACATTACTTTATATTGTACAGACAAGTATGAACCAACAACAACATTACTTTATATTTTACATTTACAGACAAGTATGAACAAACAACAACATTACTTTATACTGTACAGACAAGTATGAACCAACAACAACATTACTTTATATTGTACAGACAAGTATAAGCCAACAACAACAATACTTTATATTGTACAGACAAGTATGAACCAACAACAACATTACTTTATATTGTACAGACAAGTATTAACCAACAGCAACATTACTTTATATTGTACAGACAAGTATGAACCAACAACAACATTACTTTATATTTTACATTTACAGACAAGTATGAACAAACAACAACATTACTTTATACTGTACAGACAAGTATGAACCAACAACAACATTACTTTAAATTGTACAGACAAGTATGAACCAACAACAACATTACTTTATATTGTACAGACAAGTTTAAACAAACAACAACATTACTTTATATTGTACAGAAAAGTATGAACCAACAACAACATTTCTTTATATTGTACAGAAAAGTATGAACCAACAAAACAACATTACTTTATATTGTACAGACAAGTATGAACCAACAACAACATTACTTTATATTGTACAGAAAAGTATGAACAAACAACATTATTTTATATTGTACAGACAAGTATGAGCCAACAACATCATTACTTTATATTGTACAGACAAGTATGAACCAACAACAACATTACTTTAAATTGTACAGACAAGTATGAACCAACAACAACATTACTTTATATTGTACAGACAAGTTTAAACAAACAACAACATTACTTTATATTGTACAGAAAAGTATGAACCAACAACAACATTTCTTTATATTGTACAGAAAAGTATGAACCAACAAAACAACATTACTTTATATTGTACAGACAAGTATGAACCAACAACAACATTACTTTATATTGTACAGAAAAGTATGAACAAACAACATTATTTTATATTGTACAGACAAGTATGAGCCAACAACATCATTACTTTATATTGTACAGACAAGTATGAGCCAACAATAATAATTACTTTATATTCTACAGACAAGTATGAACAAAGAACATTACTTTATATTGAACAGACAAGTATGAACAAACAACATTACTTTATATTGTACAGACAAGTATGAGCCAACAACATCATTACTTTATATTGTACAGACAAGTATGAACAAACAACATTACTTTATATTGTACAGACAAGTATGAGCCAACAACATCATTACTTTATATTGTACAGACAAGTATGAGCCAACAATAATAATTACTTCATATTGTACAGACAAGTATGAACAAACAACAACATTTCTTTATATTGTACAGACAAGTATGAACAAACAACATTACTTTATATTATACAGAAAAGTATGAACCAACAACATTTCTTTATATTGTACAGACAAGTATGAGCCATCAACAACATTTCTTTATATTGTATAGACAAGTTTGAACCAACAACAACATTCCTTAATGTTGTACAGACAAGTATGAACCAACAACATTACTTTATATTGTACAGACAAGTATGAGCCAACAACAACATTACTTTATATGGTACAGACAAGTATGAACCAACAACATTACTTTATATTGTGCAAACAAGTATGAGCCAACAACATTTCTTTATATTGTACAGAAAAGTATGAAGCAACAACATTACTTTATATTGAACAGACAAGTATGAGCCAACAACATTACTTTAAATTGTACAGACAAGTATGAACCAACAACAACATTACTTTATATTGTACAGACAAGTTTGAGCTAACAATAACATTACTTTATTCAGTACATGCAAGTATCAACCAACAACAACATTTCTTTATATTGATTAAGACAAGTATGAACCAACAACATTTCTTTATATTGTAAAGACAAGTATGAACCAACAACAACATTACTTTATATTGTACAGACATGTATGAACCAACAACAACATTACTTTAAATTGTACAGACAAGTATGAACCAGCAACAACATTTCTTTATATGGTACAGACAAGTATGAACCAACAACATTCTGTTATGTGGTACAGACAAGTATAAACCAACGACAACATTACTTTATATTGTACAGACAAGTATGAACCAACAACAACATTACTTTATATTTTACAGACAAGTGTGAACCAACAACAACATTTCTTTATATGGTAGAGACAAGTTTGAACCAACAACAACATTACTTTATATATTACAGACAAGTATGAACCAACAACAATATTACTTTAAATTGCACAGACAAGTATGAACCAACAACAACATTTCTTTATGTTGTACAGACAAGTATGAACCACAACATTTCTTTGTATTGTACAGACAAGTATGAACCAACAACAACATTACTTTATATTGTACAGAAAAGTATGAACCAACAACATTTCTTTATATTGTACCGACAAGTATGAACTAACAACAACATTTCTTTATATTGTCCAGACAAGTATGAACCAACAGCAACATTACTTTAAATTGTACAGACAAGTATGAACCAACAACAACATTTCTTTATATAGTACAGACAAGTATGAACCAACAACAACATTACTTTATATTGTACAGACAAGTATGAACCAACAACAACATTCTGTTATATTGTACAGACAAGTATAAGCCAACAACATTACTTTAAAGTGTACAGACAAGTATGAACCAACGACAACATTTCTTTATATGGTAGAGACAAGTGTGAACCAACAACAACATTACTTAATATTTTACAGACAAGTATGAACCAACAAGTACATTACTTTAAATTGTACAGACAAGTATGAACCAACAACAACATTTCTTTATATGGGAAAGACAAGTATGAACCAACAACAACATTACTTAATATTTTACAGACATGTACGAACCAACAACAACATTACTTTAAATTGTACAGAAAAGTATGAACCAACAACAACATAACTTTAAATTGTACAGACAAGTATGAACCAGCAACAACATTTCTTTATATGGTAGAGACAAGTATGAACCAACAACAACATTACTTTATATTTTACAGACAAGTATGAACCAACAACAACATTACTTTAAATTGTACAGACAAGTATGAACCAACAACAACATTACTTTAAATTGTACAGACAAGTATGAACCAACAACAACATTTCTTTATATTGTACAGACAAGTATGAATAAACAACATCATTACTTTATATTGTACAGACAAGTATGAGCCTACAATAATAATTACTTTATATTGTACAGACAAGTATGAAGAAACAACAACATTGCTTTTAAATTGTACAGACAAGTATGAACCAACAACAACATTTCTTTATATTATACAGACAAGTATGAACCAACAACAACATTACTTTATATTGTACAGACAATTATGAACCAACAAAAACATTACTTTATATTGTACAGAAAAGTATGAGCCAACAATAATAATTACTTTATATTATACAGACAAGTATGAACAAACAACAACATTGCTTTATATTGTACACAATTATGAGCCAACAAAAACATTTCTTTATATTGTACAGACAAGTATGAACCAACAACATTTCTTTATACTGTGCAGACAAGTATGAACCAACAACAACATTTCTTTATATTGTACAGACAAGTATGAACCAACAACAACATTTCTTTATACTGTGCAGACAAGTATGAACCAACAACAACATTTCCTAATATTGTAAACTAAGTGTTAACAAACAACAACATTCCTTAATGTTGTACAGACAAGTATGAACCAACAACATTTCTTGATATTGTACACAATTATGAGCCATCAACAACATTACTTTATATTGTACAGACAAGTATGAGCCATCAACAACATTAATTTAAATTGTACAGACAAGTATGAACCAACAACATTACTTTATATTGTCCAAACAAGTATGAGCCAACAACATTTCTTTATATTGTACAGAAAAGTATGAAGCAACAACATTACTTTATATTGTACAGACAAGTATGAACCAACAACAACATTACTTTATATTGTACAGACAAGTATGAACCAACAACAACATTACTTTATATTGTACAGACAAGTATGAACCAACAATAATAATTACTTTATATTGTACAGACAAGTATGAACAAACAACAACATTGCTTTATATTCTACACAATTATGAGCCAACAACAACATTTCTTTATATTGTACAGACAAGTATGAGCCAACAACAACATTTCTTTATATTGTACAGACAAGTATGAGCCAACAACAACATTTCTTTATATTGTACAGACAAGTATGAACCAACAATAACATTTCTTTATACTTTGCAGACAAGTATGAACCAACAACAACATTTCTTTATATTGTACAGACAAGTATGAACCAACAACAACATTTCTTTATACTGTGCAGACAAGTATGAAACAACGACAACATTTCCTAATATTGTACAGTAAAGTGTTAACCAACAACAACATTTCTTTATATGGTACAGACAAGTATGAACCAACAACATTTCTTTATATTGTACACAATTATGAGCCAACAACAACATTACTTTATATTGTCCAGACAAGTATGAACCAACAACAACATTACTTTAAATTGTACAGACAAGTATGAACCAACAACATTACTTTATATTGTCAAAACAAGTATGAGCCAACAACATTTCTTTATGTTGTACAGAAAAGTATGAAGCAACAACATTACTTTATATTGTACAGACAAGTATGAGCCAACAACATTTCTTTATATTGTACAGACAAGTATGAACCAAAAACATCATAACTTTATATCGTACAGACAAATATGAACCAACAACAACATTACTTTATATTGTGCATACAAGTATGAACCAACAACAACATTACTTTATATTGTACAGAAAAGTAAGAACCAACAACAACATTACTTTATATTGTACAGACAAGTATGAACCAACAACAACATTACTTTATATTGTACAGACAATTATTAACCAAAAACAACATTACTTTATATTGTACAGACAATTATGAACCAACAACAACATTACTTTATATTGTACAGACAATTATTAACCAACAACAACATTTCTTTATATGGTACAGACAATTATGAACCAACAACAACATTACTTTAAATTGTACAGACAGGTATGAACCAACAACACCATTTCTTTATATTGTACAGACAAGTATGAACCAACAACAACATTACTTTATATTGTACCGACATTTATGAACCAACAACAACAATACATTATATTGTACAGACAAGTATGAACCAACAACAACATTAATTAATGTTGTATAGACAAGTATTAACCAACAACAACATTACTTTAGATTGTACAAACAAGTATGAATCAACAACATTTCTTTATATTGTCCAGACAAGTATGAACCAACAACAACATTAATTTATGTTGTATAGACAAGTATTAACCAACAACAACATTACTTTATATTGTACAGACAAGTATGAACCAACAACAACATTACTTTATATTGTACAGACAAGTATGAACCAACAACAACATTACTTTATATTGTACAGACAAGTATGAACCAACAACAACATTACTTTATATTGTACAGACAAGTATGAACCAACAACAACATTACTTTATATTGTACAGACAAGTATTAACCAACAACAACATTTCTTTATGTTGTACAGACAAGTATGAACCACAACATTTCTTTATGTTGTACAGACAAGTATGAACCACAACATTTCTTTGTATTGTTCAGACAAGTATGAACCAACAACAACATTACATTATATATTACAGACAAGTATGAACCAACAACAACATTTCTTTATATGGTAGAGACAAGTATGAACCAACAACAACATTACTTTATATTGTACCGACAAGTATGAACCAACAACAACAATACTTTATATTGTACAGACAGGTATGAACCAACAGAAGCATTAATTTATATTGTACAGACAAGTATGAACCAACAACAACATTTCTTTATATGGTTCAGACAAGTATGAACCAACAACAACATTCTGTTATATTGTTCAGACAAGTATAAGTCAACAACATTACTTTAAATTGTACAGACAAGTATGAGCCATCAACAACATTACTTTATATTGTACAGACAAGTATTAGCCAACAACAACATTAATTTAAATTGTACAGACAAGTATGAACCAACAACATTACTTTATATTGTCCAAACAAGTATGAGCCAACAACATTTCTTTATATTGTACAGAAAAGTATGAACCACAACATTTCTTTGTATTGTACAGACAAGTATGAACCAACAACAACATTACATTATATATTACAGACATGTATGAACCAACAACAACATTTCTTTATATGGTAGAGACAAGTATGAACCAACAACAACATTACTTTAAATTGTACAGACAAGTATGAACCAACAACAACATTTCTTTATGTTGTACAGACAAGTATGAACCACAACATTTCTTTGTATTGTACAGACAAGTATGAACCAACAACAACATTACATTATATTGTACAGAAAAATATGAACCAACAACATTTTTTATATTGTACTGACAGGTATGAACCAACAACAACAATACTTTATATTGTACCGACAGGTATGAACCAACAACAACAATACTTTATATAGTACAGACAAGTATGAACCAACAGAAGCATTAATTTATATTGTACAGACAAGTATGAACCAACAACAACATTTCTTTATATGGTAGAGACAAGTATGAACCAACAACAACATTACTTTATATTGTACCGACAAGTATGAACCAATAACAACAATACTTTATATTGTACAGACAGGTATGAACCAACAGAAGCATTAATTTATATTGTACAGACAAGTATGAACCAACAACATTTCTTTATATGGTTCAGACAAGTAAGAACCAACAACAACATTCTGTTATATTGTTCAGACAAGTATAAGTCAACAACATTACTTTAAATTGTACAGACAAGTATGAGCCATCAACAACATTACTTTATATTGTACAGACAAGTATGAGCCAACAACAACATTAATTTAAATTGTACAGACAAGTATGAACCAACAACATTACTTTATATTGTCCAAACAAGTATGAGCCAACAACATTTCTTTATATTGTACAGAAAAGTATGAACCACAACATTTCTTTGTATTGTACAGACAAGTATGAACCAACAACAACATTACATTATATATTACAGACATGTATGAACCGACAACAACATTTCTTTATATGGTAGAGACAAGTATGAACCAACAACAACATTACTTTAAATTGTACAGACAAGTATGAACCAACAACAACATTTCTTTATGTTGTACAGACAAGTATGAACCACAACATTTCTTTGTATTGTACAGACAAGTATGAACCAACAACAACATTACATTATATTGTACAGAAAAATATGAACCAACAACATTTTTTATATTGTACCGACAGGTATGAACCAACAACAACAATACTTTATATTGTACCGACAGGTATGAACCAACAACAACAATACTTTATATTGTACCGACAGGTATGGACCAACAACAACAATACTTTATATAGTACAGACAAGTATGAACCAACAGAAGCATTAATTTATATTGTACAGACAAGTATGAACCAACAACAACATTTCTTTATGTTGTACAGACAAGTATGAACCACAACATTTCTTTGTATTGTACAGACAAGTATGAACCAACAACAACATTACATTATATTGTACAGAAAAATATGAACCAACAACATTTTTTATATTGTACAGACAGGTATGAACCAACAACAACATTACTTTATATTGTACCGACAGGTATGAACCAACAACAACAATACTTTATATAGTACAGACAAGTATGAACCAACAGAAGCATTAATTTATATTGTACAGACAAGTATGAACCAACAACAACATTACTTTGAATTGTACAGACAAGTATGAGCCATCAACAACATTACTTTATATTGTACAGACAAGTATGAGCCAACAACAACATTAATTTAAATTGTACAGACAAGTATGAACCAACAACATTACTTTATATTGTCCAAACAAGTATGAGCCAACAACATTTCTTTATATTGTACAGAAAAGTATGAAGCAACAACATTACTTTATATTGTACAGACAGGTATGAACCAACAGAAGCATTAATTTATATTGTACAGACAAGTATGAACCAACAACAACATTTCTTTATATGGTTCAGACAAGTATGAACCAACAACAACATTCTGTTATATTGTTCAGACAAGTATAAGTCAACAACATTACTTTAAATTGTACAGACAAGTATGAGCCATCAACAACATTACTTTATATTGTACAGACAAGTATGAGCCAACAACAACATTAATTTAAATTGTACAGACAAGTATGAACCAACAACATTACTTTATATTTTTCAAACAAGTATGAGCCAACAACATTTCTTTATATTGTACAGAAAAGTATGAACCACAACATTTCTTTGTATTGTACAGACAAGTATGAACCAACAACAACATTACATTATATATTACAGACAAGTATGAACCAACAACAACATTTCTTTATATGGTAGAGACAAGTATGAACCAACAACAACATTACTTTAAATTGTACAGACAAGTATGAACCAACAACAACATTTCTTTATGTTGTACAGACAAGTATGAGCCAACCACAACATTTCTTTGTATTGTACAGACAAGTATGAATCAACAACAACATTACATTATATTGTACAGAAAAATATGAACCAACAACATTTTTTTATATTGTACCGACAGGTATGAACCAACAACAACAATACTTTATATTGTACCGACAGGTATGAACCAACAACAACAATACTTTATATAGTACAGACAAGTATGAACCAACAGAAGCATTAATTTATATTGTACAGACAAGTATGAACCAACAACAACATTTCTTTATATGGTTCAGACAAGTATGAACCAACAACAACATTACTTTATATTGTACAGACAAGTATGAACCAACAATAATAATTACTTTATATTGTACAGACAAGTATGAACAAACAACAACATTGCTTTATATTCTACACAATTATGAGCCAACAACAACATTTCTTTATATTGTACAGACAATTATTAACCAACAACAACATTTCTTTATATGGTACAGACAATTATGAACCAACAACAACATTACTTTATATTGTACAGACAATTATGAACCAACAACAACATTACTTTATATTGTACAGACAATTATTAACCAACAACAACATTTCTTTATATGGTACAGACAATTATGAACCAACAACAACATTACTTTAAATTGTACAGACAGGTATGAACCAACAACAACATTTCTTTATATTGTACAGACAAGTATGAACCAACAACATCATTACTTTATATTGTACAGACAAGTATGAGCCAACAATAATAATTACTTTATATTGTACAGACAAGTATGAACAAACAACAACATTACTTTAAATTGTAAAGACAAGTATGAACCAACAACAACATTTCTTTATATTGTACAGACAAGTATGAACCAACAACAACATTACTTTATATTGTACAGACAAGTATGAACCAACAACAACATTACTTTATATTGTACAGACAAGTATGAGCCAACAATAATTATTACTTTATATTGTACAGACAAGTATGAACAAACAACAACATTGCTTTATATTGTACACAATTATGAGCCAACAACATTTCTTTATATTGTACAGACAAGTATGAGCCAACAACAACATTTCTTTATATTGTACAGACAAGTATGAACCAACAACAACATTACTTTATATTGTACCGACATTTATGAACCAACAACAACAATACATTATATTGTACAGACAAGTATGAACCAACAACAACATTCATTTATGTTGTATAGACAAGTATTAACCAACAACAACATTACTTTATATTGTACAGACAAGTATGAACCAACAACAACATTACTTTATATTGTACAGACAAGTATGAACCAACAACAACATTACTTTATATTGTACCGACATTTATGAACCAACAACAATACATTATATTGTACAGACAAGTATGAACCAACAACAACATTACTTTATATTGTACAGACAAGTATGAACCAACAACAACATTACTTTATATTGTACAGACAAGTATGAACCAACAACAACATTACTTTATACTGTACAGACAATTATTAACCAACAACAACATTCCTTAATGTTGTACAGAAAAGTATGAAGCAACAACATTACTTTATATTGAACAGACAAGTATGAACCAACAACATTTCTTTATATTGTACAGACAAGTATGAACCAACAACAACATTACTTTATATTGTACAGACAAGTATGAACCAACAACAACATTACTTTAGATTGTACAAACAAGTATGAACCAACAACATTTCTTTATATTGTCCAGACAAGTATGAACCAACAACAACATTAATTTATGTTGTATAGACAAGTATTAACCAACAACAACATTACTTTATATTGTACAGACAAGTATGAACCAACAACAACATTACTTTATATTGTACAGACAAGTATGAACCAACAACAACATTACTTTAGATTGTACAGACAAGTATGAACCAACAACAACATTACTTTATATTGTACAGACAAGTATGAACCAACAACAACATTACTTTATACTGTACAGACAATTATTAACCAACAACAACATTTCTTTATATTGTACAGACATGTATGAACCAACAACAACATTTCTTTATGTTGTACAGACAAGTATGAACCAACAACAACATTTCTTTATATGGTAGAGACAAGTATGAACCAACAACAACATTACTTTATATTGTACCGACAAGTATGAACCAACAACAACAATACTTTATATTGTACAGACAGGTATGAACCAACAGAAGCATTAATTTATATTGTACAGACAAGTATGAACCAACAACAACATTTCTTTATATGGTTCAGACAAGTATGAACCAACAACAACATTCTGTTATATTGTTCAGACAAGTATAAGTCAACAACATTACTTTAAATTGTACAGACAAGTATGAGCCATCAACAACATTACTTTATATTGTACAGACAAGTATTAGCCAACAACAACATTAATTTAAATTGTACAGACAAGTATGAACCAACAACATTACTTTATATTGTCCAAACAAGTATGAGCCAACAACATTTCTTTATATTGTACAGAAAAGTATGAACCACAACATTTCTTTGTATTGTACAGACAAGTATGAACCAACAACAACATTACATTATATATTACAGACATGTATGAACCAACAACAACATTTCTTTATATGGTAGAGACAAGTATGAACCAACAACAACATTACTTTAAATTGTACAGACAAGTATGAACCAACAACAACATTTCTTTATGTTGTACAGACAAGTATGAACCACAACATTTCTTTGTATTGTACAGACAAGTATGAACCAACAACAACATTACATTATATTGTACAGAAAAATATGAACCAACAACATTTTTTATATTGTACTGACAGGTATGAACCAACAACAACAATACTTTATATTGTACCAACAGGTATGAACCAACAACAACAATACTTTATATAGTACAGACAAGTATGAACCAACAGAAGCATTAATTTATATTGTACAGACAAGTATGAACCAACAACAACATTTCTTTATATGGTAGAGACAAGTATGAACCAACAACAACATTACTTTATATTGTACCGACAAGTATGAACCAATAACAACAATACTTTATATTGTACAGACAGGTATGAACCAACAGAAGCATTAATTTATATTGTACAGACAAGTATGAACCAACAACAACATTTCTTTATATGGTTCAGACAAGTAAGAACCAACAACAACATTCTGTTATATTGTTCAGACAAGTATAAGTCAACAACATTACTTTAAATTGTACAGACAAGTATGAGCCATCAACAACATTACTTTATATTGTACAGACAAGTATGAGCCAACAACAACATTAATTTAAATTGTACAGACAAGTATGAACCAACAACATTACTTTATATTGTCCAAACAAGTATGAGCCAACAACATTTCTTTATATTGTACAGAAAAGTATGAACCACAACATTTCTTTGTATTGTACAGACAAGTATGAACCAACAACAACATTACATTATATATTACAGACATGTATGAACCGACAACAACATTTCTTTATATGGTAGAGACAAGTATGAACCAACAACAACATTACTTTAAATTGTACAGACAAGTATGAACCAACAACAACATTTCTTTATGTTGTACAGACAAGTATGAACCACAACATTTCTTTGTATTGTACAGACAAGTATGAACCAACAACAACATTACATTATATTGTACAGAAAAATATGAACCAACAACATTTTTTATATTGTACCGACAGGTATGAACCAACAACAACAATACTTTATATTGTACCGACAGGTATGAACCAACAACAACAATACTTTATATTGTACCGACAGGTATGGACCAACAACAACAATACTTTATATAGTACAGACAAGTATGAACCAACAGAAGCATTAATTTATATTGTACAGACAAGTATGAACCAACAACAACATTTCTTTATGTTGTACAGACAAGTATGAACCACAACATTTCTTTGTATTGTACAGACAAGTATGAACCAACAACAACATTACATTATATTGTACAGAAAAATATGAACCAACAACATTTTTTATATTGTACCGACAGGTATGAACCAACAACAACAATACTTTATATTGTACCGACAGGTATGAACCAACAACAACAATACTTTATATAGTACAGACAAGTATGAACCAACAGAAGCATTAATTTATATTGTACAGACAAGTATGAACCAACAACAACATTACTTTGAATTGTACAGACAAGTATGAGCCATCAACAACATTACTTTATATTGTACAGACAAGTATGAGCCAACAACAACATTAATTTAAATTGTACAGACAAGTATGAACCAACAACATTACTTTATATTGTACAGACAAGTATGAACCAACAACATTTCTTTATATTGTACAGAAAAGTATGAAGCAACAACATTACTTTATATTGTACAGACAGGTATGAACCAACAGAAGCATTAATTTATATTGTACAGACAAGTATGAACCAACAACAACATTTCTTTATATGGTTCAGACAAGTATGAACCAACAACAACATTCTGTTATATTGTTCAGACAAGTATAAGTCAACAACATTACTTTAAATTGTACAGACAAGTATGAGCCATCAACAACATTACTTTATATTGTACAGACAAGTATGAGCCAACAACAACATTAATTTAAATTGTACAGACAAGTATGAACCAACAACATTACTTTATATTTTTCAAACAAGTATGAGCCAACAACATTTCTTTATATTGTACAGAAAAGTATGAACCACAACATTTCTTTGTATTGTACAGACAAGTATGAACCAACAACAACATTACATTATATATTACAGACAAGTATGAACCAACAACAACATTTCTTTATATGGTAGAGACAAGTATGAACCAACAACAACATTACTTTAAATTGTACAGACAAGTATGAACCAACAACAACATTTCTTTATGTTGTACAGACAAGTATGAGCCAACCACAACATTTCTTTGTATTGTACAGACAAGTATGAATCAACAACAACATTACATTATATTGTACAGAAAAATATGAACCAACAACATTTTTTTATATTGTACCGACAGGTATGAACCAACAACAACAATACTTTATATTGTACCGACAGGTATGAACCAACAACAACAATACTTTATATAGTACAGACAAGTATGAACCAACAGAAGCATTAATTTATATTGTACAGACAAGTATGAACCAACAACAACATTTCTTTATATGGTTCAGACAAGTATGAACCAACAACAACATTACTTTATATTGTACAGACAAGTATGAACCAACAATAATAATTACTTTATATTGTACAGACAAGTATGAACAAACAACAACATTGCTTTATATTCTACACAATTATGAGCCAACAACAACATTTCTTTATATTGTACAGACAATTATTAACCAACAACAACATTTCTTTATATGGTACAGACAATTATGAACCAACAACAACATTACTTTATATTGTACAGACAATTATGAACCAACAACAACATTACTTTATATTGTACAGACAATTATTAACCAACAACAACATTTCTTTATATGGTACAGACAATTATGAACCAACAACAACATTACTTTAAATTGTACAGACAGGTATGAACCAACAACAACATTTCTTTATATTGTACAGACAAGTATGAACCAACAACATCATTACTTTATATTGTACAGACAAGTATGAGCCAACAATAATAATTACTTTATATTGTACAGACAAGTATGAACAAACAACAACATTACTTTAAATTGTAAAGACAAGTATGAACCAACAACAACATTTCTTTATATTGTACAGACAAGTATGAACCAACAACAACATTACTTTATATTGTACAGACAAGTATGAACCAACAACAACATTACTTTATATTGTACAGACAAGTATGAGCCAACAATAATTATTACTTTATATTGTACAGACAAGTATGAACAAACAACAACATTGCTTTATATTGTACACAATTATGAGCCAACAACATTTCTTTATATTGTACAGACAAGTATGAGCCAACAACAACATTTCTTTATATTGTACAGACAAGTATGAACCAACAACAACATTACTTTATATTGTACCGACATTTATGAACCAACAACAACAATACATTATATTGTACAGACAAGTATGAACCAACAACAACATTCATTTATGTTGTATAGACAAGTATTAACCAACAACAACATTACTTTATATTGTACAGACAAGTATGAACCAACAACAACATTACTTTATATTGTACAGACAAGTATGAACCAACAACAACATTACTTTATATTGTACCGACATTTATGAACCAACAACAATACATTATATTGTACAGACAAGTATGAACCAACAACAACATTACTTTAGATTGTACAGACAAGTATGAACCAACAACAACATTACTTTATATTGTACAGACAAGTATGAACCAACAACAACATTACTTTATACTGTACAGACAATTATTAACCAACAACAACATTCCTTAATGTTGTACAGAAAAGTATGAAGCAACAACATTACTTTATATTGAACAGACAAGTATGAACCAACAACATTTCTTTATATTGTACAGACAAGTATGAACCAACAACAACATTACTTTATATTGTACAGACAAGTATGAACCAACAACAACATTACTTTAGATTGTACAAACAAGTATGAACCAACAACATTTCTTTATATTGTCCAGACAAGTATGAACCAACAACAACATTAATTTATGTTGTATAGACAAGTATTAACCAACAACAACATTACTTTATATTGTACAGACAATTATGAACCAACAAAAACATTACTTTATATTGTACAGACAAGTATGAACCAACAACAACATTACTTTAAATTGTACAGACAAGTATGAACCAACAACAACATTACTTTATATTGTACAGACAAGTATGAACCAACAACAACATTACTTTATACTGTACAGACAATTATTAACCAACAACAACATTTCTTTATATTGTACAGACATGTATGAACCAACAACAACATTTCTTTATGTTGTACAGACAAGTATGAACCACAACATTTCTTTGTATTGTTCAGACAAGTATGAACCAACAACAACATTACATTATATATTACAGACAAGTATGAACCAACAACAACATTTCTTTATATGGTAGAGACAAGTATGAACCAACAACAACATTACTTTATATTGTACAGACAAGTATGAACCAACAACAACAATACTTTATATTGTACAGACAGGTATGAACCAACAGAAGCATTAATTTATATTGTACAGACAAGTATGAACCAACAACAACATTTCTTTATATGGTTCAGACAAGTATGAACCAACAACAACATTCTGTTATATTGTTCAGACAAGTATAAGTCAACAACATTACTTTAAATTGTACAGACAAGTATGAGCCATCAACAACATTACTTTATATTGTACAGACAAGTATGAGGCAACAACAACATTAATTTAAATTGTACAGACAAGTATGAACCAACAACATTACTTTATATTGTCCAAACAAGTATGAGCCAACAACATTTCTTTATGTTGTACAGAAAAGTATGAACCACAACATTTCTTTGTATTGTACAGACAAGTATGAACCAACAACAACATTACATTATATATTACAGACATGTATGAACCAACAACAACATTTCTTTATATGGTAGAGACAAGTACGAACCAACAACAACATTACTTTAAATTGTACAGACAAGTATGAACCAACAACAACATTTCTTTATGTTGTACAGACAAGTATGAACCACAACATTTCTTTGTATTGTACAGACAAGTATGAACCAACAACAACATTACATTAGATTGTACAGAAAAATATGAACCAACAACATTTTTTATATTGTACCGACAGGTATGAACCAACAACAACAATACTTTATATTGTACCAACAGGTATGAACCAACAACAACAATACTTTATATAGTACAGACAAGTATGAACCAACAGAAGCATTAATTTATATTGTACAGACAAGTATGAACCAACAACAACATTTCTTTATATGGTAGAGACAAGTATGAACCAACAACAACATTACTTTATATTGTACCGACAAGTATGAACCAACAACAACAATACTTTATATTGTACAGACAGGTATGAACCAACAGAAGCATTAATTTATATTGTACAGACAAGTATGAACCAACAACAACATTTCTTTTTATGGTTCAGACAAGTAAGAACCAACAACAACATTCTGTTATATTGTTCAGACAAGTATAAGTCAACAACATTACTTAAAATTGTACAGACAAGTATGAGCCATCAACAACATTACTTTATATTGTACAGACAAGTATGAGCCAACAACAACATTAATTTAAATTGTACAGACAAGTATGAACCAACAACATTACTTTATATTGTCCAAACAAGTATGAGCCAACAACATTTCTTTATATTGTACAGAAAAGTATGAACCACAACATTTCTTTGTATTGTACAGACAAGTATGAACCAACAACAACATTACATTATATATTACAGACATGTATGAACCGACAACAACATTTCTTTATATGGTAGAGACAAGTATGAACCAACAACAACATTACTTTAAATTGTACAGACAAGTATGAACCAACAACAACATTTCTTTATGTTGTACAGACAAGTATGAACCACAACATTTCTTTGTATTGTACAGACAAGTATGAACCAACAACAACATTACATTATATTGTACAGAAAAATATGAACCAACAACATTTTTTATATTGTACCGACAGGTATGAACCAACAACAACAATACTTTATATTGTACCGACAGGTATGAACCAACAACAACAATACTTTATATAGTACAGACAAGTATGAACCAACAGAAGCATTAATTTATATTGTACAGACAAGTATGAACCAACAACAACATTTCTTTATGTTGTACAGACAAGTATGAACCACAACATTTCTTTGTATTGTACAGACAAGTATGAACCAACAACAACATTACATTATATTGTACAGAAAAATATGAACCAACAACATTTTTTATATTGTACCGACAGGTATGAACCAACAACAACAATACTTTATATTGTACCGACAGGTATGAACCAACAACAACAATACTTTATATAGTACAGACAAGTATGAACCAACAGAAGCATTAATTTATATTGTACAGACAAGTATGAACCAACAACAACATTACTTTATATTGTACAGACAAGTATGAGCCATCAACAACATTACTTTATATTGTACAGACAAGTATGAGCCAACAACAACATTAATTTAAATTGTACAGACAAGTATGAACCAACAACATTACTTTATATTGTCCAAACAAGTATGAGCCAACAAAATTTCTTTATATTGTACAGAAAAGTATGAAGCAACAACATTACTTTATATTGTACAGACAGGTATGAACCAACAGAAGCATTAATTTATATTGTACAGACAAGTATGAACCAACAACAACATTTCTTTATATGGTTCAGACAAGTATGAACCAACAACAACATTCTGTTATATTGTTCAGACAAGTATAAGTCAACAACATTACTTTAAATTGTACAGACAAGTATGAGCCATCAACAACATTACTTTATATTGTACAGACAAGTATGAGCCAACAACAACATTAATTTAAATTGTACAGACAAGTATGAACCAACAACATTACTTTATATTGTCCAAACAAGTATGAGCCAACAACATTTCTTTATATTGTACAGAAAAGTATGAACCACAACATTTCTTTGTATTGTACAGACAAGTATGAACCAACAACAACATTACATTATATATTACAGACAAGTATGAACCAACAACAACATTTCTTTATATGGTAGAGACAAGTATGAACCAACAACAACATTACTTTAAATTGTACAGACAAGTATGAACCAACAACAACATTTCTTTATGTTGTACAGACAAGTATGAGCCAACCACAACATTTCTTTGTATTGTACAGACAAGTATGAATCAACAACAACATTACATTATATTGTACAGAAAAATATGAACCAACAACATTTTTTTATATTGTACCGACAGATATGAACCAACAACAACAATACTTTATATTGTACCGACAGGTATGAACCAACAACAACAATACTTTATATAGTACTGACAAGTATGAACCAACAACAACATTACTTTATATTGTACAGACAATTATGAACCAACAAAAACATTACTTTATATTGTACAGACAAGTATGAGCCAACAATAATAATTACTTTATATTATACAGACAAGTATGAACAAACAACAACATTGCTTTATATTGTACACAATTATGAGCCAACAAAAACATTTCTTTATATTGTACAGACAAGTATGAACCAACAACATTTCTTTATACTGTGCAGACAAGTATGAACCAACAACAACATTTCTTTATATTGTACAGACAAGTATGAACCAACAACAACATTACTTAATATTTTACAGACAAGTATGAACCAACAACAACATTACTTTAAATTGTACAGACAAGTATGAACCAACAACAACATTTCTTTATATGGGAAAGACAAGTATGAACCAACAACAACATTACTTAATATTTTACAGACAAGTACGAACCAACAACAACATTACTTTAAATTGTACAGAAAAGTATGAACCAACAACAACATAACTTTAAATTGTACAGACAAGTATGAACCAGCAACAACATTTCTTTATATGGTAGAGACAAGTATGAACCAACAACAACATTACTTTATATTTTACAGACAAGTATGAACCAACAACAACATTACTTTAAATTGTACAGACAAGTATGAACCAACAACAACATTACTTTAAATTGTACAGACAAGTATGAACCAACAACAACATTTCTTTATATTGTACAGACAAGTATGAATAAACAACATCATTACTTTATATTGTACAGACAAGTATGAGCCTACAATAATAATTACTTTATATTGTACAGACAAGTATGAAGAAACAACAACATTGCTTTTAAATTGTACAGACAAGTATGAGCCAACAACAACATTTCTTTATATTGTACAGACAAGTATGAACCAACAACAACATTACTTTATATTGTACAGACAAGGATGAGCCTACAATAATAATTACTTTATATTGTACAGACAAGTATGAAGAAACAACAACATTGCTTTTAAATTGTACAGACAAGTATGAGCCAACAACAACATTTCTTTATATTGTACAGACAAGTATGAACAAACAACATCATTACTTTAAATTGTACAGACAAGTATGAACCAACAACAACATTTCTTTATATTATACAGACAAGTATGAACCAACAACAACATTACTTTATATTGTACAGACAATTATGAACCAACAAAAACATTACTTTATATTGTACAGACAAGTATGAGCCAACAATAATAATTACTTTATATTATACAGACAAGTATGAACAAACAACAACATTGCTTTATATTGTACACAATTATGAGCCAACAAAAACATTTCTTTATATTGTACAGACAAGTATGAACCAACAACATTTCTTTATACTGTGCAGACAAGTATGAACCAACAACAACATTTCTTTATATTGTACAGACAAGTATGAACCAACAACAACATTTCTTTATACTGTGCAGACAAGTATGAACCAACAACAACATTTCCTAATATTGTACACTAAGTGTTAACAAACAACAACATTCCTTAATGTTGTACAGACAAGTATGAACCAACAACATTTCTTGATATTGTACACAATTATGAGCCATCAACAACATTACTTTATATTGTACAGACAAGTATGAGCCATCAACAACATTAATTTAAATTGTATAGACAAGTATGAACCAACAACATTACTTTATATTGTCCAAACAAGTATGAGCCAACAACATTTCTTTATATTGTACAGAAAAGTATGAAGCAACAACATTACTTTATATTGTACAGACAAGTATGAACCAACAACAACATTACTTTATATTGTACAGACAAGTATGAACCAACAACAACATTACTTTATATTGTACAGACAAGTATGAACCAACAATAATAATTACTTTATATTGTACAGACAAGTATGAACAAACAACAACATTGCTTTATGTTGTACAGACAAGTATGAACCACAACATTTCTTTGTATTGTTCAGACAAGTATGAACCAACAACAACATTACATTATATATTACAGACAAGTATGAACCAACAACAACATTTCTTTATATGGTAGAGACAAGTATGAACCAACAACAACATTACTTTATATTGTACCGACAAGTATGAACCAACAACAACAATACTTTATATTGTACAGACAGGTATGAACCAACAGAAGCATTAATTTATATTGTACAGACAAGTATGAACCAACAACAACATTTCTTTATATGGTTCAGACAAGTATGAACCAACAACAACATTCTGTTATATTGTTCAGACAAGTATAAGTCAACAACATTACTTTAAATTGTACAGACAAGTATGAGCCAACAACAACATTAATTTAAATTGTACAGACAAGTATGAACCAACAACATTACTTTATATTGTCCAAACAAGTATGAGCCAACAACATTTCTTTATATTGTACAGAAAAGTATGAACCACAACATTTCTTTGTATTGTACAGACAAGTATGAACCAACAACAACATTACATTATATATTACAGACATGTATGAACCAACAACAACATTTCTTTATATGGTAGAGACAAGTATGAACCAACAACAACATTACTTTAAATTGTACAGACAAGTATGAACCAACAACAACATTTCTTTATGTTGTACAGACAAGTATGAACCACAACATTTCTTTGTATTGTACAGACAAGTATGAACCAACAACAACATTACATTATATTGTACAGAAAAATATGAACCAACAACATTTTTTATATTGTACCGACAGGTATGAACCAACAACAACAATACTTTATATTGTACCGACAGGTATGAACCAACAACAACAATACTTTATATAGTACAGACAAGTATGAACCAACAGAAGCATTTATTTATATTGTACAGACAAGTATGAACCAACAACAACATTTCTTTATATGGTAGAGACAAGTATGAACCAACAACAACATTACTTTATATTGTACCGACAAGTATGAACCAATAACAACAATACTTTATATTGTACAGACAGGTATGAACCAACAGAAGCATTAATTTATATTGTACAGACAAGTATGAACCAACAACAACATTTCTTTATATGGTTCAGACAAGTAAGAACCAACAACAACATTCTGTTATATTGTTCAGACAAGTATAAGTCAACAACATTACTTTAAATTGTACAGACAAGTATGAGCCATCAACAACATTACTTTATATTGTACAGACAAGTATGAGCCAACAACAACATTAATTTAAATTGTACAGACAAGTATGAACCAACAACATTACTTTATATTGTCCAAACAAGTATGAGCCAACAACATTTCTTTATATTGTACAGAAAAGTATGAACCACAACATTTCTTTGTATTGTACAGACAAGTATGAACCAACAACAACATTACATTATATATTACAGACATGTATGAACCGACAACAACATTTCTTTATATGGTAGAGACAAGTATGAACCAACAACAACATTACTTTAGATTGTACAGACAAGTATGAACCAACAACAACATTTCTTTATGTTGTACAGACAAGTATGAACCACAACATTTCTTTGTATTGTACAGACAAGTATGAACCAACAACAACATTACATTATATTGTACAGAAAAATATGAACCAACAACATTTTTTATATTGTACCGACAGGTATGAACCAACAACAACAATACTTTATATTGTACCGACAGGTATGAACCAACAACAACAATACTTTATATAGTACAGACAAGTATGAACCAACAGAAGCATTAATTTATATTGTACAGACAAGTATGAACCAACAACAACATTTCTTTATATTGTACAGACAAGTATGAACCACAACATTTCTTTGTATTGTACAGACAAGTATGAACCAACAACAACATTACATTATATTGTACAGAAAAATATGAACCAACAACATTTTTTATATTGTACCGACAGGTATGAACCAACAACAACAATACTTTATATTGTACCGACAGGTATGAACCAACAACAACAATACTTTATATAGTACAGACAAGTATGAACCAACAGAAGCATTAATTTATATTGTACAGACAAGTATGAACCAACAACAACATTACTTTATATTGTACAGACAAGTATGAACCAACAACAACATTACTTTATATTGTACAGACAAGTATGAGCCAACAACAACATTAATTTAAATTGTACAGACAAGTATGAACCAACAACATTACTTTATATTGTCCAAACAAGTATGAGCCAACAACATTTCTTTATATTGTACAGAAAAGTATGAAGCAACAACATTACTTTATATTGTACAGACAGGTATGAACCAACAGAAGCATTAATTTATATTGTACAGACAAGTATGAACCAACAACAACATTTCTTTATATGGTTCAGACAAGTATGAACCAACAACAACATTCTGTTATATTGTTCAGACAAGTATAAGTCAACAACATTACTTTAAATTGTACAGACAAGTATGAGCCATCAACAACATTACTTTATATTGTACAGACAAGTATGAGCCAAGAACAACATTAATTTAAATTGTACAGACAAGTATGAACCAACAACATTACTTTATATTGTCCAAACAAGTATGAGCCAACAACATTTCTTTATATTGTACAGAAAAGTATGAACCACAACATTTCTTTGTATTGTACAGACAAGTATGAACCAACAACAACATTACATTATATATTACAGACAAGTATGAACCAACAACAACATTTCTTTATATGGTAGAGACAAGTATGAACCAACAACAACATTACTTTAAATTGTACAGACAAGTATGAACCAACAACAACATTTCTTTATGTTGTACAGACAAGTATGAGCCAACCACAACATTTCTTTGTATTGTACAGACAAGTATGAATCAACAACAACATTACATTATATTGTACAGAAAAATATGAACCAACAACATTTTTTTATATTGTACCGACAGGTATGAACCAACAACAACAATACTTTATATTGTACCGACAGGTATGAACCAACAACAACAATACTTTATATAGTACAGACAAGTATGAACCAACAGAAGCATTAATTTATATTGTACAGACAAGTATGAACCAACAATAATAATTACTTTATATTGTACAGACAAGTATGAACAAACAACAACATTGCTTTATATTCTACACAATTATGAGCCAACAACAACATTTCTTTATATTGTACAGACAATTATGAACCAACAACAACATTACTTTATATTGTACAGACAATTATGAACCAACAACAACATTACTTTATATTGTACAGACAATTATTAACCAACAACAACATTTCTTTATATGGTACAGACAATTATGAACCAACAACAACATTACTTTAAATTGTACAGACAGGTATGAACCAACAACAACATTTCTTTATATTGTACAGACAAGTATGAACCAACAACATCATTACTTTATATTGTACAGACAAGTATGAGCCAACAATAATAATTACTTTATATTGTACAGACAAGTATTAACAAACAACAACATTACTTTAAATTGTAAAGACAAGTATGAACCAACAACAACATTTCTTTATATTGTACAGACAAGTATGAACCAACAACAACATTACTTTATATTGTACAGACAAGTATGAACCAACAACAACATTACTTTATATTGTACAGACAAGTATGAGCCAACAATAATTATTACTTTATATTGTACAGACAAGTATGAACAAACAACAACATTGCTTTATATTGTACACAATTATGAGCCAACAACATTTCTTTATATTGTACAGACAAGTATGAGCCAACAACAACATTTCTTTATATTGTACAGACAAGTATGAACCAACAACAACATTACTTTATATTGTACCGACATTTATGAACTAACAACAACAATACATTATATTGTACAGACAAGTATGAACCAACAACAACATTAATTTATGTTGTATAGACAAGTATTAACCAACAACAACATTACTTTATATTGTACAGACAAGTATGAACCAACAACAACATTACTTTATATTGTACAGACAAGTATGAACCAACAACAACATTACTTTATATTGTACCGACATTTATGAACCAACAACAATACATTATATTGTACAGACAAGTATGAACCAACAACAACATTACTTTAGATTGTACAGACAAGTATGAACCAACAACAACATTACTTTATATTGTACAGACAAGTATGAACCAACAACAACATTACTTTATACTGTACAGACAATTATTAACCAACAACAACATTCCTTAATGTTGTACAGAAAAGTATGAAGCAACAACATTACTTTATATTGAACAGACAAGTATGAACCAACAACATTTCTTTATATTGTACAGACAAGTATGAACCAACAACAACATTACTTTATATTGTACAGACAAGTATGAACCAACAACAACATTACTTTAGATTGTACAAACAAGTATGAACCAACAACATTTCTTTATATTGTCCAGACAAGTATGAACCAACAACAACATTAATTTATGTTGTATAGACAAGTATGAACCAACAACAACATTACTTTATATTGTACAGACAAGTATGAACCAACAACAACATTACTTTATATTGTACAGACAAGTATGAACCAACAACAACATTACTTTAGATTGTACAGACAAGTATGAACCAACAACAACATTACTTTATATTGTACAGACAAGTATGAACCAACAACAACATTACTTTATACTGTACAGACAATTATTAACCAACAACAACATTTCTTTATATTGTACAGACATGTATGAACCAACAACAACATTTCTTTATGTTGTACAGACAAGTATGAACCACAACATTTCTTTGTATTGTTCAGACAAGTATGAACCAACAACAACATTACATTATATATTACAGACAAGTATGAACCAACAACAACATTTCTTTATATGGTAGAGACAAGTATGAACCAACAACAACATTACTTTATATTGTACCGACAAGTATGAACCAACAACAACAATACTTTATATTGTACAGACAGGTATGAACCAACAGAAGCATTAATTTATATTGTACAGACAAGTATGAACCAACAACAACATTTCTTTATATGGTTCAGACAAGTATGAACCAACAACAACATTCTGTTATATTGTTCAGACAAGTATAAGTCAACAACATTACTTTAAATTGTACAGACAAGTATGAGCCATCAACAACATTACTTTATATTGTACAGACAAGTATGAGCCAACAACAACATTAATTTAAATTGTACAGACAAGTATGAACCAACAACATTACTTTATATTGTCCAAACAAGTATGAGCCAACAACATTTCTTTATATTGTACAGAAAAGTATGAACCACAACATTTCTTTGTATTGTACAGACAAGTATGAACCAACAACAACATTACATTATATATTACAGACATGTATGAACCAACAACAACATTTCTTTATATGGTAGAGACAAGTACGAACCAACAACAACATTACTTTAAATTGTACAGACAAGTATGAACCAACAACAACATTTCTTTATGTTGTACAGACAAGTATGAACCACAACATTTCTTTGTATTGTACAGACAAGTATGAACCAACAACAACATTACATTATATTGTACAGAAAAATATGAACCAACAACATTTTTTATATTGTACCGACAGGTATGAACCAACAACAACAATACTTTATATTGTACCGACAGGTATGAACCAACAACAACAATACTTTATATAGTACAGACAAGTATGAACCAACAGAAGCATTAATTTATATTGTACAGACAAGTATGAACCAACAACAACATTTCTTTATATGGTAGAGACAAGTATGAACCAACAACAACATTACTTTATATTGTACCGACAAGTATGAACCAACAACAACAATACTTTATATTGTACAGACAGGTATGAACCAACAGAAGCATTAATTTATATTGTACAGACAAGTATGAACCAACAACAACATTTCTTTATATGGTTCAGACAAGTAAGAACCAACAACAACATTCTGTTATATTGTTCAGACAAGTATAAGTCAACAACATTACTTAAAATTGTACAGACAAGTATGAGCCATCAACAACATTACTTTATATTGTACAGACAAGTATGAGCCAACAACAACATTAATTTAAATTGTACAGACAAGTATGAACCAACAACATTACTTTATATTGTCCAAACAAGTATGAGCCAACAACATTTCTTTATATTGTACAGAAAAGTATGAACCACAACATTTCTTTGTATTGTACAGACAAGTATGAACCAACAACAACATTACATTATATATTACAGACATGTATGAACCGACAACAACATTTCTTTATATGGTAGAGACAAGTATGAACCAACAACAACATTACTTTAAATTGTACAGACAAGTATGAACCAACAACAACATTTCTTTATGTTGTACAGACAAGTATGAACCACAACATTTCTTTGTATTGTACAGACAAGTATGAACCAACAACAACATTACATTATATTGTATAGAAAAATATGAACCAACAACATTTTTTATATTGTACCGACAGGTATGAACCAACAACAACAATACTTTATATTGTACCGACAGGTATGAACCACCAACAACATTACTTTATATAGTACAGACAAGTATGAACCAACAGAAGCATTAATTTATATTGTACAGACAAGTATGAACCAACAACAACATTTCTTTATGTTGTACAGACAAGTATGAACCACAACATTTCTTTGTATTGTACAGACAAGTATGAACCAACAACAACATTACATTATATTGTACAGAAAAATATGAACCAACAACATTTTTTATATTGTACCGACAGGTATGAACCAACAACAACATTACTTTATATTGTACCGACAGGTATGAACCAACAACAACATTACTTTATATTGTACAGACAAGTATGAACCAACAGAAGCATTAATTTATATTGTACAGACAAGTATGAACCAACAACAACATTACTTTATATTGTACAGACAAGTATGAGCCATCAACAACATTACTTTATATTGTACAGACAAGTATGAGCCAACAACAACATTACTTTAAATTGTACAGACAAGTATGAACCAACAACATTACTTTATATTGTCCAAACAAGTATGAGCCAACAACATTTCTTTATATTGTACAGAAAAGTATGAAGCAACAACATTACTTTATATTGTACAGACAGGTATGAACCAACAGAAGCATTAATTTATATTGTACAGACAAGTATGAACCAACAACAACATTTCTTTATATGGTTCAGACAAGTAGGAACCAACAACAACATTCTGTTATATTGTTCAGACAAGTATAAGTCAACAACATTACTTTAAATTGTACAGACAAGTATGAGCCATCAACAACATTACTTTATATTGTACAGACAAGTATGAGCCAACAACAACATTAATTTAAATTGCACAGACAAGTATGAACCAACAACATTACTTTATATTGTCCAAACAAGTATGAGCCAACAACATTTCTTTATATTGTACAGAAAAGTATGAACCACAACATTTCTTTGTATTGTACAGACAAGTATGAACCAACAACAACATTACATTATATATTACAGACAAGTATGAACCAACAACAACATTTCTTTATATGGTAGAGACAAGTATGAACCAACAACAACATTACTTTAAATTGTACAGACAAGTATGAACCAACAACAACATTTCTTTATGTTGTACAGACAAGTATGAGCCAACCACAACATTTCTTTGTATTGTACAGACAAGTATGAATCAACAACAACATTACATTATATTGTACAGAAAAATATGAACCAACAACATTTTTTTATATTGTACTGACAGGTATGAACCAACAACAACAATACTTTATATTGTACCGACAGGTATGAACCAACAACAACAATACTTTATATAGTACAGACAAGTATGAACCAACAGAAGCATTAATTTATATTGTACAGACAAGTATGAACCAACAACAACATTTCTTTATATGGTTCAGACAAGTATGAACCAACAACAACATTACTTTATATTGTACAGACAAGTATGAACAAACAACAACATTGCTTTATATTCTACACAATTATGAGCCAACAACAACATTTCTTTATATTGTACAGACAAGTATGAGCCAACAATAACATTTCTTTATATTGTACAGACAAGTATGAACCAACAACAACATTTCTTTATATGGTTCAGACAAGTATGAACCAACAACAACATTACTTTATATTTTACAGACAAGTATGAACCAACAACAACATTACTTTAAATTGTACAGACAAGTATGAACCAACAACAACATTACTTTAAATTGTACAGACAAGTATGAACCAACAACAACATTTCTTTATATTGTACAGACAAGTATGAACCAACAATAATAATTACTTTATATTGTACAGACAAGTATGAAGAAACAACAACATTGCTTTATATTCTACACAATTATGATCCAACAACAACATTTCTTTATATTGTACAGACAAGTATGAGCCAACAACAACATTTCTTTATATTGTACAGACAAGTATGAACCAACAACAACATTTCTTTATACTTTGCAGACAAGTATGAACCAACAACAGCATTTCTTTATATTGTACAGACAAGTATGAACCAACAACAACATTTCTTTATACTGTGCAGACAAGTATGAAACAACGACAACATTTCCTAATATTGTACAGTAAAGTGTTAACCAACAACATTTCTTTATATGGTACAGACAAGTATGAACCAACAACATTTCTTTATATTGTACACAATTATGAGCCAACAGCAACATTACTTTATATTGTACAGACAAGTATGAGCCAACAACAGCATTACTTTAAATTGTACAGACAAGTATGAACCAACAACATTACTTTATATTGTCCAAACAAGTATGAGCCAACAACATTTCTTTATGTTGTACAGAAAAGTATGAAGCAACAACATTACTTTATATTGTACAGAAAAATATGAACCAACAACATTTTTTTATATTGTACCGACAGGTATGAACCAACAAAAACAATACTTTATATTGTACAGACAAGTATGAACCAACAGAAGCATTAATTTATATTGTACAGACAAGTATGAACCAACAACATTTCTTTATATGGTTCAGACAAGTATGAACCAACAACAACATTCTGTTATATTGTTCAGACAAGTATAAGTCAACAACATTACTTTAAATTGTACAGACAAGTATGAACCAACGACAACATTTCTTTATATAGTAGAGACAAGTATGAACCAACAACAACATTACTTTGTATTTTACAGACATGTATGAACCAATAACAACATTACTTTAAATTGTACAGACAAGTATGAACCAACAGCAACATTTCTTTATATGGTAAAGACAAGTATGAACCAACAACAACATTTCTTTATATGGTAGAGACAAGTATGAACCAACAACAACATTACTTTATATTTTACAGACAAGTATGAACCAACAACAACATTACTTTAAATTGTACATACAAGTATGAACCAACAACAACATTTCTTTATATTGTACAGACAAGTATGAACCAACAACATCATTACTTTATATTGTACAGACAAGTATGAGCCTACAATAATAATTACTTTATATTGTACAGACAAGTATGAAAAAAACAACAACATTGCTTTTAAATTGTACAGACAAGTATGAACCAACAACAACATTTCTTTATATTATACAGACAAGTATGAACCAACAACAACATTACTTTATATTGTACAGACAATTATGAACCAACAAAAACATTACTTTATATTGTACAGACAAGTATGAGCCAACAATTATAATTACTTTATATTATACAGACAAGTATGAACAAACAACAACATTGCTTTATATTGTACACAATTATGAGCCAACAACAACATTTCTTTATATTGTACAGACAAGTATGAACCAACAACATTTCTTTATACTGTGCAGACAAGTATGAACCAACAACAACATTTCTTTATATTGTACAGACAAGTATGAACCAACAACAACATTTCTTTATACTGTGCAGACAAGTATGAACCAACAACAACATTTCTTTATATTGTACAGACAAGTATGAACCAACAACAACATTTATTTATATGGTAGAGACAAGTATGAACCAACAACAACATTTCTTTATACTGTGCAGACAAGTATGAACCAACAACAACATTTCCTAATATTGTACACTAAGTGTTAACCAACAACAACATTCCTTAATGTTGTACAGACAAGTATGAACCAACAACATTTCTTGATATTGTACACAATTATTAGCCATCAACAACATTACTTTATATTGTACAGACAAGTATGAGCCAACAACAACATTAATTTAAATTGTACAGACAAGTATGAACCAACAACATTACTTTATATTGTCCAAACAAGTATGAGCCAACAACATTTCTTTATGTTGTACAGAAAAGTATGAAGCAACAACATTACTTTATATTGTACAGACAAGTATGAGCCAACAACATTTCTTTATATTGTACAGACAAGTATGAACCAATAACATCATAACTTTATATCGTACAGACAAATATGAACCAACAACAACATTACTTTATATTGTGCATACAAGTATGAACCAACAACAACATTACTTTATATTGTACAGAAAAGTAAGAACCAACAACAACATTACTTTATATTGTACAGACAAGTATGAACCAACAACAACATTACTTTATATTGTACAGACAATTATTAACCAAAAACAACATTACTTTATATTGTACAGACAATTATGAACCAACAACAACATTACTTTATATTGTACAGACAATTATTAACCAACAACAACATTTATTTATATGGTACAGACAATTATGAACCAACAACATTACTTTAAATTGTACAGACAGGTATGAACCAACAACAACATTTCTTTATATTGTACAGTCAAGTATGAACCAACAACATCATTACTTTATATTGTACAGACAAGTATGAGCCAACAATAATAATTACTTTATATTGTACAGACAAGTATGAACAAACAACAACATTACTTTAAATTGTAAAGACAAGTATGAACCAACAACAACATTTCTTTATATTGTACAGACAAGTATGAACCAACAACAACATTACTTTATATTGTACAGACAAGTATGAACCAACAACAACATTACTTTATATTGTACAGACAAGTATGAGCCAACAACAACATTTCTTTATATTGTACAGACAAGTATGAACCAACAACATTTCTTTATACTGTGCAAACAAGTATGAACCAACAACAACATTTCCTAATATTGTACACTAAGTGTTAACCAACAACAACATTCCTTAATGTTGTACAGACAAGTATGAACCAACAACATTTCTTGATATTGTACACAATTATGAGCCATCAACAACATTACTTTATATTGTACAGACAAGTATGAGCCAACAACAACATTAATTTAAATTGTACAGACAAGTATGAACCAACAACATTACTTTATATTATTAATTGATATTTTTCTGATAAATTTGATTGGTGTAAAGCCTGTCACATGACATGCTGTATTTGGTAAGGTTCTTTGAAAACGGCTGATAGAAAAGTAATGTTGCACGGTTATATTTAGAAAACATGATATTGCACGGCTATTTTTTAAATAATTGGAATTCCCATTTAAACAGCCAATCAGAATGACTTCTGTCTGTTTCCGGTTTGAAAGTTAGGAAAGTATGTACATTGTGAAAAATTGCAAATATTTCAATATGTTGCATGTATTTTTGTATTTATAAATCTTTTAAATTGAAAGTTTTCATAATTTCAGATGATATTGAAATCAAATGTGATATTTTCGTACATGTGACAAAACCCACCAAAACAGTAAACTAATCAAAAGAACGTTGAACTAAATTCCTTTAAAATACTAGTATATACAGATGTGCATAAAAATATCAATTAATAATATACCAATTGTAGCCTTTAACTACGGTCGATATGAAAAATATCGACATGAGATAACATATCGACCTCCAACTTCGTTGTCGGTCGATATGTTCTCATGTCGATATTTTTTCATATCGACCTAATTTAAAGGCTATAATTGTATAATATTGTCCAAACAAGTATGAGCCAACAACATTTCTTTATATTGTACAGAAAAGTATGAAGCAACAACATTACTTTATATTGTACAGACAAGTATGAACCAACAACAACATTACTTTATATTGTACAGACAAGTATGAACCAACAACATTACTTTATATTGTACAGACAAGTATGAACCAACAATAATAATTACTTTATATTGTACAGACAAGTATGAACAAACAACAACATTGCTTTATATTCTACACAATTATGAGCCAACAACAACATTTCTTTATATTGTACAGACAAGTATGAGCCAACAACAACATTTCTTTATATTGTACAGACAAGTATGAGCCAACAACAACATTTCTTTATATTGTACAGACAAGTATGAACCAACAACAACATTTCTTTATACTTTGCAGACAAGTATGAACCAACAACAACATTTCTTTATATTGTACAGACAAGTATGAACCAACAACAACATTTCTTTATATTGTACAGACAAGTATGAACCAACAACAACATTACTTTATATTGTACAGACAAGTATGAACCAACAACAACATTTCTTTATATTGTACAGACAAGTATGAACCAACAACAACATTTCTTTATATTGTACAGACAATTATGAGCCAACAACAACATTTCTTTATATTGTACAGACAAATATGAACCAACAACAACATTTCTTTATATTGTACAGACAAGTATGAACCAACAACAACATTTCTTTATATTGTACAGACAAGTATGAACCAACAACAACATTTCTTTATATTGTACAGACAAGTATGAAACAACGACAACATTTCCTAATATTGTACAGTAAAGTGTTAACCAACAACAACATATCTTTATATGGTACAGACAAGTATGAACCAACAACATTACTTTATATTGTACAGACAAGTATGAACCAACAACAACATTACTTTATATTGTACAGACAAGTATGAACCAACAACAACATTACTTTATATTGTACAGACAAGTATGAACCAACAACAACATTACTTTATATTGTACAGACAAGTATGAACCAACAACAACATTACTTTATACTGTACAGACAATTATTAACCAACAACAACATTTCTTTATATTGTACAGACATGTATGAACCAACAACAACATTTCTTTATGTTGTACAGACAAGTATAAACCACAACATTTCTTTGTATTGTACAGACAAGTATAAACCAACAACAACATTACTTTATATTGTACAGACAATTATGAACCAACAACAACATTACTTTATATTGTACAGACAAGTATGAACCAACAACAACATTACTTTATATTGTACAGACAAGTATGAGCCAACAATAATAATTACTTTATATTGTACAGACAAGTATGAACAAACAACAACATTGCTTTATATTGTACACAATTATGAGCCAACAACAACATTTCTTTATATTGTACAGACAAGTATGAGCCAACAACAACATTACTTTAGATTGTACAGACAAGTATGAACCAACAACATTACTTTATATTGTGCAAACAAGTATGAAACAACAACATTACTTTATATTGTACAGACAAGTATGAACCAACAATAACATTACTGTATATTGTACAGACAAGTATGAACCAACAACAACATTTCTTTATATTGTACAGACAAGTATGAACCAACAACAACATTACTTTATATTGTACAGACAAGTATAAGCCAACAACAACAATACTTTATATTGTACAGACAAGTATGAACCAACAACAACATTACTTTATATTGTACAGACAAGTATTAACCAACAACAACATTACTTTATATTGTACAGACAAGTGTGAACCAACAACAACATTACTTTATATTTTACATTTACAGACAAGTATGAACAAACAACAACATTACTTTATACTGTACAGACAAGTATGAACCAACAACAACATTACTTTAAATTGTACAGACAAGTATGAACCAACAACAACATTACTTTATATTGTACAGACAAGTTTAAACAAACAACAACATTACTTTATATTGTACAGAAAAGTATGAACCAACAACAACATTTCTTTATATTGTACAGAAAAGTATGAACCAACAAAACAACATTACTTTATATTGTACAGACAAGTATGAACCAACAACAACATTACTTTATATTGTACAGACAAGTATGAACAAACAACATTACTTTATATTGTACAGAAAAGTATGAACCAACAACATTTCTTTATATTGTACAGACAAGTATGAACCAACAACAACATTACTTTATATTGTACAGACAAGTATGAACCAACAACATCATTACTTTATATTGTACAGACAAGTATAAGCCAACAATAATAATTACTTTATATTGAACAGACAAGTATGAACAAACAACATTACTTTATATTGTACAGACAAGTATGAACCAACAACAACATTACTTTATATTATACAGAAAAGTATGAACCAACAACATTTCTTGATATTGTACAGACAAGTATGAGCCATCAACAACATTTCTTTATATTGTATAGACAAGTTTGAACCAACAACAACATTCCTTAATGTTGTACAGACAAGTATGAACCAACAACATTACTTTATATTGTACAGACAAGTATGAGCCAACAACAACATTACTTTATATGGTACAGACAAGTATGAACCAACAACATTACTTTATATTGTGCAAACAAGTATGAGCCAACAACATTTCTTTATATTGTACAGAAAAGTATGAAGCAACAACATTACTTTATATTGAACAGACAAGTATGAGCCAACAACATTACTTTAAATTGTACAGACAAGTATGAACCAACAACAACATTACTTTATATTGTACAGACAAGTTTGAGCCAACAATAACATTACTTTATTCAGTACATGCAAGTATGAACCAACAACAACATTTCTTTATATTGATTAAGACAAGTATGAACCAACAACATTTCTTTATATTGTACAGACAAGTATGAACCAACAACAACATTACTTTATATTGTACAGACATGTATGAACCAACAACAACATTACTTTAAATTGTACAGACAAGTATGAACCAACAACAACATTACTTTATATTGTACAGACAAGTATGAACCAACAACAACATTACTTTATATTGTTAAGACAAGTATGAACCAGCAACAACATTTCTTTATATGGTACAGACAAGTATAAACCAACAACAACATTACTTTATATTGTACAGACAAGTATGAACCAACAACAACATTACTTTATATTTTACAGACAAGTTTGAACCAACAACAACATTACTTTATATTTTACAGACAAGTATGAACCAACAACAACATTACTTTATATTTTACAGACAAGTATGAACCAACAACAACATTTCTTTATATGGTAGAGACAAGTTTGAACCAACAACAACATTACTTTATATATTACAGACAAGTATGAACCAACAACAACATTACTTTAAATTGCACAGACAAGTATGAACCAACAACAACATTTCTTTATATTATACAGACAAGTATGAACAAACAACAACATTGCTTTATATTGTACACAATTATGAGCCAACAACAACATTTCTTTATATTGTACAGACAAGTATGAACCAACAACATTTCTTTATACTGTGCAGACAAGTATGAACCAACAACAACATTTCTTTATATTGTACAGACAAGTATGAACCAACAACAACATTTATTTATATGGTAGAGACAAGTATGAACCAACAACAACATTTCTTTATACTGTGCAGACAAGTATGAACCAACAACAACATTTCCTAATATTGTACACTAAGTGTTAACCAACAACAACATTCCTTAATGTTGTACAGACAAGTATGAACCAACAACATTTCTTGATATTGTACACAATTATGAGCCATCAACAACATTACTTTATATTGTACAGACAAGTATGAGCCAACAACAACATTAATTTAAATTGTACAGACAAGTATGAACCAACAACATTACTTTATATTGTCCAAACAAGTATGAGCCAACAACATTTCTTTATGTTGTAGAGAAAAGTATGAAGCAACAACATTACTTTATATTGTACAGACAAGTATGAGCCAACAACATTTCTTTATATTGTACAGACAAGTATGAACCAATAACATCATAACTTTATATCGTACAGACAAATATGAACCAACAACAACATTACTTTATATTGTGCATACAAGTATGAACCAACAACAACATTACTTTAAATTGTACAGACAAGTATGAACCAACAACAACATTACTTTATATTGTACAGAAAAGTAAGAACCAACAACAACATTACTTTATATTGTACAGACAAGTATGAACCAACAACAACATTACTTTATATTGTACAGACAATTATTAACCAAAAACAACATTACTTTATATTGTACAGACAATTATGAACCAACAACAACATTACTTTATATTGTACAGACAATTATTAACCAACAACAACATTTATTTATATGGTACAGACAATTATGAACCAACAACAACATTACTTTAAATTGTACAGACAGGTATGAACCAACAACAACATTTCTTTATATTGTACAGTCAAGTATGAACCAACAACATCATTACTTTATATTGTACAGACAAGTATGAGCCAACAATAATAATTACTTTATATTGTACAGACAAGTATGAACAAACAACAACATTACTTTAAATTGTAAAGACAAGTATGTACCAACAACAACATTTCTTTATATTGTACAGACAAGTATGAACCAACAACAACATTACTTTATATTGTACAGACAAGTATGAACCAACAACAACATTACTTTATATTGTACAGACAAGTATGAGCCAACAACAACATTTCTTTATATTGTACAGACAAGTATGAACCAACAACAACATTTCTTTATACTGTGCAAACAAGTATGAACCAACAACAACATTTCCTAATATTGTACACTAAGTGTTAACCAACAACAACATTCCTTAATGTTGTACAGACAAGTATGAACCAACAACATTTCTTGATATTGTACACAATTATGAGCCATCAACAACATTACTTTATATTGTACAGACAAGTATGAGCCAACAACAACATTAATTTAAATTGTACAGACAAGTATGAACCAACAACATTACTTTATATTATTAATTGATATTTTTCTGATAAATTTGATTGGTGTAAAGCCTGTCACATGACATGCTGTATTTGGTAAGGTTCTTTGAAAACGGCTGATAGAAAAGTAATGTTGCACGGTTATATTTAGAAAACATGATATTGCACGGCTATTTTTTAAATAATTGGAATTCCCATTTAAACAGCCAATCAGAATGACTTCTGTCTGTTTCCGGTTTGAAAGTTAGGAAAGTATGTACATTGTGAAAAATTGCAAATATTTCAATATGTTGCATGTATTTTTGTATTTATAAATCTTTTAAATTGAAAGTTTTCATAATTTCAGATGATATTGAAATCAAATGTGATATTTTCGTACATGTGACAAAACCCACCAAAACAGTAAACTAATCAAAAGAACGTTGAACTAAATTCCTTTAAAATACTAGTATATACAGATGTGCATAAAAATATCAATTAATAATATACCAATTGTAGCCTTTAACTACGGTCGATATGAAAAATATCGACATGAGATAACATATCGACCTCCAACTTCGTTGTCGGTCGATATGTTCTCATGTCGATATTTTTTCATATCGACCTAATTTAAAGGCTATAATTGTATAATATTGTCCAAACAAGTATGAGCCAACAACATTTCTTTATATTGTACAGAAAAGTATGAAGCAACAACATTACTTTATATTGTACAGACAAGTATGAACCAACAACAACATTACTTTATATTGTACAGACAAGTATGAGCCAACAACATTACTTTATATTGTACAGACAAGTATGAACCAACAATAATAATTACTTTATATTGTACAGACAAGTATGAACAAACAACAACATTGCTTTATATTCTACACAATTATGAGCCAACAACAACATTTCTTTATATTGTACAGACAAGTATGAGCCAACAACAACATTTCTTTATATTGTACAGACAAGTATGAGCCAACAACAACATTTCTTTATATTGTACAGACAAGTATGAGCCAACAACAACATTTCTTTATACTTTGCAGACAAGTATGAACCAACAACAACATTTCTTTATATTGTACAGACAAGTATGAACCAACAACAACATTTCTTTATATTGTACAGACAAGTATGAACCAACAACAACATTACTTTATATTGTACAGACAAGTATGAACCAACAACAACATTTCTTTATATTGTACAGACAAGTATGAACCAACAACAACATTTCTTTATATTGTACAGACAATTATGAGCCAACAACAACATTACTTTAAATTGTACAGACAAGTATGAACCAACAACAACATTACTTTATATTGTACAGACAAGTTTAAACAAACAACAACATTACTTTATATTGTACAGAAAAGTATGAACCAACAACAACATTTCTTTATATTGTACAGAAAAGTATGAACCAACAAAACAACATTACTTTATATTGTACAGACAAGTATGAACCAACAACATTACTTTATATTGTACAGACAAGTATGAACAAACAACATTACTTTATATTGTACAGAAAAGTATGAACCAACAACATTTCTTTATATTGTACAGACAAGTATGAACCAACAACAACATTACTTTATATTGTACAGACAAGTATGAACCAACAACATCATTACTTTATATTGTACAGACAAGTATAAGCCAACAATAATAATTACTTTATATTGAACAGACAAGTATGAACAAACAACATTACTTTATATTGTACAGACAAGTATGAACCAACAACAACATTACTTTATATTGTACAGAAAAGTATGAACCAACAACATTTCTTGATATTGTACAGACAAGTATGAGCCATCAACAACATTTCTTTATATGGTATAGACGAGTTTGAACCAACAACAACATTCCTTAATGTTGTACAGACAAGTATGAACCAACAACATTACTTTATATTGTACAGACAAGTATGAGCCAACAACAACATTACTTTATATGGTACAGACAAGTATGAACCAACAACATTACTTTGTATTGTGCAAACAAGTATGAGCCAACAACATTTCTTTATATTGTACAGAAAAGTATGAAGCAACAACATTACTTTATATTGAACAGACAAGTATGAGCCAACAACATTTCTTTATATTGTACAGACAAGTATGAACCAACAACAACATTACTTTATATTGTACAGACAAGTATGAACCAACAACAACATTACTTTAAATTGTACAGACAAGTATGAACCAACAACAACATTACTTTATATTGTACAGACAAGTATGAACCAACAACAACATTACTTTATATTGTTAAGACAAGTATGAACCAGCAACAACATTTCTTTATATGGTACAGACAAGTATGAACCAACAACAACATTACTTTATATTGTACAGACAAGTATGAACCAACAACAACATTACTTTATATCGTACAGACAAGTATGAACCAACAACAACATTACTTTATACTGTACAGACAATTATTAACCAACAACAACATTTCTTTATATTGTACAGACATGTATGAACCAACAACAACATTTCTTTATGTTGTACAGACAAGTATAAACCACAACATTTCTTTGTATTGTACAGACAAGTATAAACCAACAACAACATTACTTTATATTGTACAGACAATTATGAACCAACAACAACATTACTTTATATTGTACAGACAAGTATGAACCAACAACAACATTACTTTATATTGTACAGACAAGTATGAGCCAACAATAATAATTACTTTATATTGTACAGACAAGTATGAACAAACAACAACATTGCTTAATATTGTACACAATTATGAGCCAACAACAACATTTCTTTATATTGTACAGACAAGTATGAGCCAACAACAACATTACTTTAGATTGTACAGACAAGTATGAACCAACAACATTACTTTATATTGTGCAAACAAGTATGAAACAACAACATTACTTTATATTGTACAGACAAGTATGAGCCAACAACAACATTACTTTATATTGTACAGACAAGTATGAACCAACAACAACATTTCTTTATATTGTACAGACAAGTATGAACCAACAACAACATTACTTTATATTGTACAGACAAGTATAAGCCAACAACAACAATACTTTATATTGTACAGACAAATATGAACCAACAACAACATTACTTTATATTGTACCGACAAGTATGAACAAACAACAACATTACTTTATATTGTACAGACAAGTATGAACCAACAACAACATTACTTTAAATTGTACAGACAAGTATGAACCAACAACAACATTACTTTATATTGTACAGACAAGTTTAAACAAACAACAACATTACTTTATATTGTACAGAAAAGTATGAACCAACAACAACATTTCTTTATATTGTACAGAAAAGTATGAACCAACAAAACAACATTACTTTATATTGTACAGACAAGTATGAACCAACAACAACATTACTTTATATTGTACAGACAAGTATGAACAAACAACATTACTTTATATTGTACAGAAAAGTATGAACCAACAACATTTCTTTATATTGTACAGACAAGTATGAACCAACAACAACATTACTTTATATTGTACAGACAAGTATGAACCAACAACATCATTACTTTATATTGTACAGACAAGTATAAGCCAACAATAATAATTACTTTATATTGAACAGACAAGTATGAACAAACAACATTACTTGATATTGTACAGACAAGTATGAACCAACAACAACATTACTTTATATTATACAGAAAAGTATGAACCAACAACATTTCTTGATATTGTACAGACAAGTATGAGCCATCAACAACATTTCTTTATATGGTATAGACGAGTTTGAACCAACAACAACATTCCTTAATGTTGTACAGACAAGTATGAACCAACAACATTACTTTATATTGTACAGACAAGTATGAGCCAACAACAACATTACTTTATAAGGTACAGACAAGTATGAACCAACAACATTACTTTATATTGTGCAAACAAGTATGAGCCAACAACATTTCTTTATATTGTACAGAAAAGTATGAAGCAACAACATTACTTTATATTGAACAGACAAGTATGAGCCAACAACATTACTTTATATTGTACAGACAAGTATGAACCAACAACAACATTACTTTATATTGTACAGACATGTATGAACCAACAACAACATTACTTTAAATTGTACAGACAAGTATGAACCAACAACAACATTACTTTATATTGTACAGACAAGTATGAACCAACAACAACATTACTTTATATTGTTAAGACAAGTATGAACCAGCAACAACATTTCTTTATATGGTACAGACAAGTATGAACCAACAACAACATTACTTTATATTGTACAGACAAGTATGAACCAACAACAACATTACTTTATATTGTTAAGACAAGTATGAACCAGCAACAACATTTCTTTATATGGTACAGACAAGTATAAACCAACAACAACATTACTTTATATTGTACAGACAATTATGAACCAACAACAACATTACTTTATATTTTACAGACAAGTTTGAACCAACAACAACATTACTTTATATTTTACAGACAAGTATGAACCAACAACAACATTACTTTATATTTTACAGACAAGTATGAACCAACAACAACATTTCTTTATATGGTAGAGACAAGTTTGAACCAACAACAACATTACTTTATATATTACAGACAAGTTTGAACCAACAACAACATTACTTTATATATTACAGACAAGTATGAACCAACAACAACATTACTTTATATATTACAGACAAGTATGAACCAACAACAACATTTCTTTATGTTGTACAGACAAGTATGAACCACAACATTTCTTTGTATTGTACAGACAAGTATGAACCAACAACAACATTACTTTATATTGTACAGAAAAGTATGAACCAACAACATTTCTTTATATTGTACCGACATGTATGAATCAACAACAACAATACTTTATATTGTACAGACAAGTATGAACCAACAGAAACATTAATTTATATTGTACAGACAAGTATGAACTAACAACAACATTTCTTTATATTGTCCAGACAAGTATGAACCAACAGCAACATTACTTTAAATTGTACAGACAAGTATGAACTAACAACAACATTTCTTTATATTGTCCAGACAAGTATGAACCAACAGCAACATTACTTTAAATTGTACAGACAAGTATGAACCAACAACAACATTTCTTTATATTGTACAGACAAGTATGAGCCAACAACAACATTACTTTATATTGTACAGACAAGTATGAACCAACAACAACATTCTGTTATATTGTACAGACAAGTATAAGCCAACAACATTACTTTAAAGTGTACAGACAAGTATGAACCAACGACAACATTTCTTTATATGGTAGAGACAAGTGTGAACCAACAACAACATTACTTAATATTTACAGACAAGTATGAACCAATAACAACATTACTTTAAATTGTACAGACAAGTATGAACCAACAACAACATTTCTTTATATGGGAAAGACAAGTATGAACCAACAACAACATTACTTAATATTTTACAGACAAGTGTGAACCAACAACAACATTACTTTAAATTGTACAGAAAAGTATGAACCAACAACAACATTACTTTAAATTGTACAGACAAGTATGAACCAGCAACAACATTTCTTTATATGGTAGAGACAAGTATGAACCAACAGAAACATTAATTTATATTGTACAGACAAGTATGAACTAACAACAACATTTCTTTATATTGTCCAGACAAGTATGAACCAACAGCAACATTACTTTAAATTGTACAGACAAGTATGAACCAACAACAACATTTCTTTATATAGTACAGACAAGTATGAGCCAACAACAACATTACTTTATATTGTACAGACAAGTATAAACCAACAACAACATTCTGTTATATTTTACAGACAAGTATAAGCCAACAACATTACTTTAAAGTGTACAGACAAGTATGAACCAACGACAACATTTCTTTATATGGTAGAGACAAGTGTGAACCAACAACAACATTACTTAATATTTACAGACAAGTATGAACCAATAACAACATTACTTTAAATTGTACAGACAAGTATGAACCAACAACAACATTTCTTTATATGGGAAAGACAAGTATGAACCAACAACAACATTACTTAATATTTTACAGACAAGTGTGAACCAACAACAACATTACTTTAAATTGTACAGAAAAGTATGAACCAACAACAACATTACTTTAAATTGTACAGACAAGTATGAACCAGCAACAACATTTCTTTATATGGTAGAGACAAGTATGAACCAACAACAACATTACTTTATATTTTACAGACAAGTATGAACCAACAACAACATTACTTTATGTTGTACAGACAAGTATGAACCAACAATAATAATTACTTTATATTGTACAGACAAGTATGAACAAACAACAACATTGCTTTATATTCTACACAATTATGAGCCAACAACAACATTTCTTTATATTGTACAGACAAGTATGAAGCAACAACATTACTTTATATTGTACAGACAAGTATGAACCAACAACAACATTACTTTATATTGTACAGACAAGTATGAACCAACAACAACATTACTTTATATTGTACAGACAAGTATGAACCAACAATAATAATTACTTTATATTGTACAGACAAGTATGAACAAACAACAACATTGCTTTATATTCTACACAATTATGAGCCAACAACAACATTTCTTTATATTGTACAGACAAGTATGAACCAACAACAACATTTCTTTATATGGTTCAGACAAGTATGAACCAACAACAACATTCTGTTATATTGTTCAGACAAGTATAAGTCAACAACATTACTTTAAATTGTACAGACCAGTATGAACCAACGACAACATTTCTTTATATAGTAGAGACAAGTATGAACCAACAACAACATTACTTTGTATTTTACAGACATGTATGAACCAATAACAACATTACTTTAAATTGTACAGACAAGTATGAACCAACAACAACATTACTTTATATTATACAGAAAAGTATGAACCAACAACATTTCTTGATATTGTACAGACAAGTATGAGCCATCAACAACATTTCTTTATATGGTATAGACGAGTTTGAACCAACAACAACATTCCTTAATGTTGTACAGACAAGTATGAACCAACAACATTACTTTATATTGTACAGACAAGTATGAGCCAACAACAACATTACTTTATATGGTACAGACAAGTATGAACCAACAACATTACTTTGTATTGTGCAAACAAGTATGAGCCAACAACATTTCTTTATATTGTACAGAAAAGTATGAAGCAACAACATTACTTTATATTGAACAGACAAGTATGAGCCAACAACATTACTTTATATTGTACAGACAAGTATGAACCAACAACAACATTACTTTATATTGTACAGACATGTATGAACCAACAACAACATTACTTTAAATTGTACAGACAAGTATGAACCAACAACAACATTACTTTATATTGTACAGACAAGTATGAACCAACAACAACATTACTTTATATTGTTAAGACAAGTATGAACCAGCAACAACATTTCTTTATATGGTACAGACAAGTATGAACCAACAACAACATTACTTTATATTGTACAGACAAGTATGAACCAACAACAACATTACTTTATATCGTACAGACAAGTATGAACCAACAACAACATTACTTTATACTGTACAGACAATTATTAACCAACAACAACATTTCTTTATATTGTACAGACATGTATGAACCAACAACAACATTTCTTTATGTTGTACAGACAAGTATAAACCACAACATTTCTTTGTATTGTACAGACAAGTATAAACCAACAACAACATTACTTTATATTGTACAGACAAGTATGAACCAACAACAACATTACTTTATATTGTACAGACAAGTATGAACCAACAACAACATTACTTTATATTGTACAGACAAGTATGAGCCAACAATAATAATTACTTTATATTGTACAGACAAGTATGAACAAACAACAACATTGCTTTATATTGTACACAATTATGAGCCAACAACAACATTTCTTTATATTGTACAGACAAGTATGAGCCAACAACAACATTACTTTAGATTGTACAGACAAGTATGAACCAACAACATTACTTTATATTGTGCAAACAAGTATGAAACAACAACATTACTTTATATTGTACAGACAAGTATGAGCCAACAACAACATTACTTTATATTGTACAGACAAGTATGAACCAACAACAACATTTCTTTATATTGTACAGACAAGTATGAACCAACAACAACATTACTTTATATTGTACAGACAAGTATAAGCCAACAACAACAATACTTTATATTGTACAGACAAATATGAACCAACAACAACATTACTTTATATTGTACCGACAAGTATGAACAAACAACAACATTACTTTATATTGTACAGACAAGTATGAACCAACAACAACATTACTTTAAATTGTACAGACAAGTATGAACCAACAACAACATTACTTTATATTGTACAGACAAGTTTAAACAAACAACAACATTACTTTATATTGTACAGAAAAGTATGAACCAACAACAACATTTCTTTATATTGTACAGAAAAGTATGAACCAACAAAACAACATTACTTTATATTGTACAGACAAGTATGAACCAACAACAACATTACTTTATATTGTACAGACAAGTATGAACAAACAACATTACTTTATATTGTACAGAAAAGTATGAACCAACAACATTTCTTTATATTGTACAGACAAGTATGAACCAACAACAACATTACTTTATATTGTACAGACAAGTATGAACCAACAACATCATTACTTTATATTGTACAGACAAGTATAAGCCAACAATAATAATTACTTTATATTGAACAGACAAGTATGAACAAACAACATTACTTTATATTGTACAGACAAGTATGAACCAACAACAACATTACTTTATATTATACAGAAAAGTATGAACCAACAACATTTCTTGATATTGTACAGACAAGTATGAGCCATCAACAACATTTCTTTATATGGTATAGACGAGTTTGAACCAACAACAACATTCCTTAATGTTGTACAGACAAGTATGAACCAACAACATTACTTTATATTGTACAGACAAGTATGAGCCAACAACAACATTACTTTATATGGTACAGACAAGTATGAACCAACAACATTACTTTATATTGTGCAAACAAGTATGAGCCAACAACATTTCTTTATATTGTACAGAAAAGTATGAAGCAACAACATTACTTTATATTGAACAGACAAGTATGAGCCAACAACATTACTTTATATTGTACAGACAAGTATGAACCAACAACAACATTACTTTATATTGTACAGACATGTATGAACCAACAACAACATTACTTTAAATTGTACAGACAAGTATGAACCAACAACAACATTACTTTATATTGTACAGACAAGTATGAACCAACAACAACATTACTTTATATTGTTAAGACAAGTATGAACCAGCAACAACATTTCTTTATATGGTACAGACAAGTATGAACCAACAACAACATTACTTTATATTGTACAGACAAGTATGAACCAACAACAACATTACTTTATATTGTTAAGACAAGTATGAACCAGCAACAACATTTCTTTATATGGTACAGACAAGTATAAACCAACAACAACATTACTTTATATTGTACAGACAATTATGAACCAACAACAACATTACTTTATATTTTACAGACAAGTTTGAACCAACAACAACATTACTTTATATTTTACAGACAAGTATGAACCAACAACAACATTACTTTATATTTTACAGACAAGTATGAACCAACAACAACATTTCTTTATATGGTAGAGACAAGTTTGAACCAACAACAACATTACTTTATATATTACAGACAAGTATGAACCAACAACAACATTACTTTATATATTACAGACAAGTATGAACCAACAACAACATTACTTTATATATTACAGACAAGTATGAACCAACAACAACATTTCTTTATGTTGTACAGACAAGTATGAACCACAACATTTCTTTGTATTGTACAGACAAGTATGAACCAACAACAACATTACTTTATATTGTACAGAAAAGTATGAACCAACAACATTTCTTTATATTGTACCGACATGTATGAATCAACAACAACAATACTTTATATTGTACAGACAAGTATGAACCAACAGAAACATTAATTTATATTGTACAGACAAGTATGAACTAACAACAACATTTCTTTATATTGTCCAGACAAGTATGAACCAACAACAACATTACTTTAAATTGTACAGACAAGTATGAACTAACAACAACATTTCTTTATATTGTCCAGACAAGTATGAACCAACAGCAACATTACTTTAAATTGTACAGACAAGTATGAACCAACAACAACATTTCTTTATATAGTACAGACAAGTATGAGCCAACAACAACATTACTTTATATTGTACAGACAAGTATAAACCAACAACAACATTCTGTTATATTGTACAGACAAGTATAAGCCAACAACATTACTTTAAAGTGTACAGACAAGTATGAACCAACGACAACATTTCTTTATATGGTAGAGACAAGTGTGAACCAACAACAACATTACTTTATATTGTACAGACAAGTATGAACCAACAACAACATTACTTTATATTGTTAAGACAAGTATGAACCAGCAACAACATTTCTTTATATGGTACAGACAAGTATGAACCAACAACAACATTACTTTATATTGTACAGACAAGTATGAACCAACAACAACATTACTTTATATTGTTAAGACAAGTATGAACCAGCAACAACATTTCTTTATATGGTACAGACAAGTATAAACCAACAACAACATTACTTTATATTGTACAGACAATTATGAACCAACAACAACATTACTTTATATTTTACAGACAAGTTTGAACCAACAACAACATTACTTTATATTTTACAGACAAGTATGAACCAACAACAACATTACTTTATATTTTACAGACAAGTATGAACCAACAACAACATTTCTTTATATGGTAGAGACAAGTTTGAACCAACAACAACATTACTTTATATATTACAGACAAGTTTGAACCAACAACAACATTACTTTATATATTACAGACAAGTATGAACCAACAACAACATTACTTTATATATTACAGACAAGTATGAACCAACAACAACATTTCTTTATGTTGTACAGACAAGTATGAACCACAACATTTCTTTGTATTGTACAGACAAGTATGAACCAACAACAACATTACTTTATATTGTACAGAAAAGTATGAACCAACAACATTTCTTTATATTGTACCGACATGTATGAATCAACAACAACAATACTTTATATTGTACAGACAAGTATGAACCAACAGAAACATTAATTTATATTGTACAGACAAGTATGAACTAACAACAACATTTCTTTATATTGTCCAGACAAGTATGAACCAACAGCAACATTACTTTAAATTGTACAGACAAGTATGAACTAACAACAACATTTCTTTATATTGTCCAGACAAGTATGAACCAACAGCAACATTACTTTAAATTGTACAGACAAGTATGAACCAACAACAACATTTCTTTATATAGTACAGACAAGTATGAGCCAACAACAACATTACTTTATATTGTACAGACAAGTATAAACCAACAACAACATTCTGTTATATTGTACAGACAAGTATAAGCCAACAACATTACTTTAAAGTGTACAGACAAGTATGAACCAACGACAACATTTCTTTATATGGTAGAGACAAGTGTGAACCAACAACAACATTACTTAATATTTACAGACAAGTATGAACCAATAACAACATTACTTTAAATTGTACAGACAAGTATGAACCAACAACAACATTTCTTTATATGGGAAAGACAAGTATGAACCAACAACAACATTACTTAATATTTTACAGACAAGTGTGAACCAACAACAACATTACTTTAAATTGTACAGAAAAGTATGAACCAACAACAACATTACTTTAAATTGTACAGACAAGTATGAACCAGCAACAACATTTCTTTATATGGTAGAGACAAGTATGAACCAACAGAAACATTAATTTATATTGTACAGACAAGTATGAACTAACAACAACATTTCTTTATATTGTCCAGACAAGTATGAACCAACAGCAACATTACTTTAAATTGTACAGACAAGTATGAACTAACAACAACATTTCTTTATATTGTCCAGACAAGTATGAACCAACAGCAACATTACTTTAAATTGTACAGACAAGTATGAACCAACAACAACATTTCTTTATATAGTACAGACAAGTATGAGCCAACAACAACATTACTTTATATTGTACAGACAAGTATAAACCAACAACAACATTCTGTTATATTGTACAGACAAGTATAAGCCAACAACATTACTTTAAAGTGTACAGACAAGTATGAACCAACGACAACATTTCTTTATATCGTAGAGACAAGTGTGAACCAACAACAACATTACTTAATATTTACAGACAAGTATGAACCAATAACAACATTACTTTAAATTGTACAGACAAGTATGAACCAACAACAACATTTCTTTATATGGGAAAGACAAGTATGAACCAACAACAACATTACTTAATATTTTACAGACAAGTGTGAACCAACAACAACATTACTTTAAATTGTACAGAAAAGTATGAACCAACAACATTACTTTAAATTGTACAGACAAGTATGAACCAGCAACAACATTTCTTTATATGGTAGAGACAAGTATGAACCAACAACAACATTACTTTATATTTTACAGACAAGTATGAACCAACAACAACATTACTTTATGTTGTACAGACAAGTATGAACCAACAATAATAATTACTTTATATTGTACAGACAAGTATGAACAAACAACAACATTGCTTTATATTCTACACAATTATGAGCCAACAACAACATTTCTTTATATTGTACAGACAAGTATGAAGCAACAACATTACTTTATATTGTACAGACAAGTATGAACCAACAACAACATTACTTTATATTGTACAGACAAGTATGAACCAACAACAACATTACTTTATATTGTGCAGACAAGTATGAACCAACAATAATAATTACTTTATATTGTACAGACAAGTATGAACAAACAACAACATTGCTTTATATTCTACACAATTATGAGCCAACAACAACATTTCTTTATATTGTACAGACAAGTATGAACCAACAACAACATTTCTTTATATGGTTCAGACAAGTATGAACCAACAACAACATTCTGTTATATTGTTCAGACAAGTATAAGTCAACAACATTACTTTAAATTGTACAGACCAGTATGAACCAACGACAACATTTCTTTATATAGTAGAGACAAGTATGAACCAACAACAACATTACTTTGTATTTTACAGACATGTATGAACCAATAACAACATTACTTTAAATTGTACAGACAAGTATGAACCAACAACAACATTTCTTTATATGGTAGAGACAAGTATGAACCAGCAACAACATTTCTTTATATGGTAGAGACAAGTATGAACCAACAAGAACATTACTTTATATTTTACAGACAAGTATGAACCAACAACAACATTACTTTAAATTGTACAGACAAGTATGAACCAACAACAACATTACTTTAAATTGTACAGACAAGTATGAACCAACAACAACATTTCTTTATATTGTACAGACAAGTATGAACCAACAACATCATTACTTTATATTGTACAGACAAGTATGAGCCTACAATAATAATTACTTTATATTGTACAGACAAGTATGAAGAAACAACAACATTGCTTTTAAATTGTACAGACAAGTATGAACCAACAACAACATTTCCTTATATTGTACAGACAAGTATGAACCAACAACAACATTTCTTTATATTATACAGACAAGTATGAACCAACAACAACATTACTTTATATTGTACAGACAATTATGAACCAACAAAAACATTACTTTATATTGTACAGACAAGTATGAGCCAACAATAATAATTACTTTATATTATACAGACAAGTATGAACAAACAACAACATTGCTTTATATTGTACACAATTATGAGCCAACAACAACATTTCTTTATATTGTACAGACAAGTATGAACCAACAACATTTCTTTATACTGTGCAGACAAGTATGAACCAACAACAACATTTCTTTATATTGTACAGACAAGTATGAACCAACAACAACATTTCTTTATACTGTGCAGACAAGTATGAACCAACAACAACATTTCCTAATATTGTACACTAAGTGTTAACCAACAACAACATTCCTTAATGTTGTACAGACAAGTATGAACCAACAACATTTCTTGATATTGTACACAATTATGAGCCATCAACAACATTACTTTATATTGTACAGACAAGTATGAGCCTACAATAATAATTACTTTATATTGTACAGACAAGTATGAAGAAACAACAACATTGCTTTTAAATTGTACAGACAAGTATGAACCAACAACAACATTTCTTTATATTATACAGACAAGTATGAACCAACAACAACATTACTTTATATTGTACAGACAATTATGAACCAACAAAAACATTACTTTATATTGTACAGACAAGTATGAGCCAACAATAATAATTACTTTATATTATACAGACAAGTATGAACAAACAACAACATTGCTTTATATTGTACACAATTATGAGCCAACAACAACATTTCTTTATATTGTACAGACAAGTATGAACCAACAACATTTCTTTATACTGTGCATACAAGTATGAACCAACAACAACATTTCTTTATATTGTGCAGACAAGTATGAACCAACAACAACATTTCTTTATACTGTGCAGACAAGTATGAACCAACAACAACATTTCCTAATATTGTACACTAAGTGTTAACCAACAACAACATTCCTTAATGTTGTACAGACAAGTATGAACCAACAACATTTCTTGATATTGTACACAATTATGAGCCATCAACAACATTACTTTATATTGTACAGACAAGTATGAACCAACAACATTACTTTATATTGTCCAAACAAGTAAGTCTTTATATTATACAGAAAAGTATGAAGCAAAAACATTACTTTAAATTGTACAGACAAGTATGAACCAACAACAACATTACTTTATATTGTACAGACAAGTATGAACCAACAACAACATTACTTTATATTGTGCAGACAAGTATGAACCAACAATAATAATTACTTTATATTGTACAGACAAGTATGAACAAACAACAACATTGCTTTATATTCTACACAATTATGAGCCAACAACAACATTTCTTTATATTGTACAGACAAGTATGAGCCAACAACAACATTTCTTTATATTGTACAGACAAGTATGAACCAACAACATCATTACTTTATATTGTACAGACAAGTATGAACCAACAACAACATTACTTTAAATTGTACAGACAAGTATGAATTAACAACATCATTACTTTATATTGTACAGACAAGTATGAACCAACAACAACATTTCTTTATATGGTTCAGACAAGTATGAACCAACAACAACATTCTGTTATATTGTTCAGACAAGTATAAGTCAACAACATTACTTTAAATTGTACAGACAAGTATGAGCCATCAACAACATTACTTTATATTGTACAGACAAGTATGAGCCAACAACAACATTAATTTAAATTGTACAGACAAGTATGAACCAACAACATTACTTTATATTGTCCAAACAAGTATGAGCCAACAACATTTCTTTATATTGTACAGAAAAGTATGAAGCAACAACATTACTTTATATTGTACAGACAAGTATGAACCAACAACACCATTACTTTATATTGTACAGACAAGTATGAACCAACAACAACATTACTTTATATTGTACAGACAAGTATGAACCAACAATAATAATTACTTTATATTGTACAGACAAGTATGAACAAACAACAACATTGCTTTATATTCTACACAATTATGAGCCAACAACAACATTTCTTTATATTGTACAGACAAGTATGAACCAACAACAACATTTCTTTAGATGGTTCAGACAAGTATGAACCAACAACAACATTCTGTTATATTGTTCAGACAAGTATAAGTCAACAACATTACTTTAAATTGTACAGACCAGTATGAACCAACGACAACATTTCTTTATATAGTAGAGACAAGTATGAACCAACAACAACATTACTTTGTATTTTACAGACATGTATGAACCAATAACAACATTACTTTAAATTGTACAGACAAGTATGAACCAACAACAACATTTCTTTATATGGTAGAGACAAGTATGAACCAGCAACAACATTTCTTTATATGGTAGAGACAAGTATGAACCAACAAGAACATTACTTTATATTTTACAGACAAGTATGAACCAACAACAACATTACTTAAGTTTGTACAGACAAGTATGAACCAACAACAACATTACTTTATATTGTACAGACAATTATGAACCAACAAAAACATTACTTTATATTGTACAGACAAGTATGAGCCAACAATAATAATTACTTTATATTATACAGACAAGTATGAACAAACAACAACATTGCTTTATATTGTACACAATTATGAGCCAACAACAACATTTCTTTATATTGTACAGACAAGTATGAACCAACAACATTTCTTTATACTGTGCAGACAAGTATGAACCAACAACAACATTTCTTTATATTGTGCAGACAAGTATGAACCAACAACAACATTTCTTTATACTGTGCAGACAAGTATGAACCAACAACAACATTTCCTAATATTGTACACTAAGTGTTAACCAACAACAACATTCCTTAATGTTGTACAGACAAGTATGAACCAACAACATTTCTTGATATTGTACACAATTATGAGCCATCAACAACATTACTTTATATTGTACAGACAAGTATGAACCAACAACATTACTTTATATTGTCCAAACAAGTAAGTCTTTATATTATACAGAAAAGTATGAAGCAAAAACATTACTTTAAATTGTACAGACAAGTATGAACCAACAACAACATTACTTTATATTGTACAGACAAGTATGAACCAACAACAACATTACTTTATATTGTACAGACAAGTATGAACCAACAATAATAATTACTTTATATTGTACAGACAAGTATGAACAAACAACAACATTGCTTTATATTCTACACAATTATGAGCCAACAACAACATTTCTTTATATTGTACAGACAAGTATGAGCCAACAACAACATTTCTTTATATTGTACAGACAAGTATGAACCAACAACAACATTACTTTATATTGTACAGACAAGTATGAACCAACAACAACATTACTTTAAATTGTACAGACAAGTATGAATTAACAACATCATTACTTTATATTGTACAGACAAGTATGAACCAACAACAACATTTCTTTATATGGTTCAGACAAGTATGAACCAACAACAACATTCTGTTATATTGTTCAGACAAGTATAAGTCAACAACATTACTTTAAATTGTACAGACAAGTATGAGCCATCAACAACATTACTTTATATTGTACAGACAAGTATGAGCCAACAACAACATTAATTTAAATTGTACAGACAAGTATGAACCAACAACATTACTTTATATTGTCCAAACAAGTATGAGCCAACAACATTTCTTTATATTGTACAGAAAAGTATGAAGCAACAACATTACTTTATATTGTACAGACAAGTATGAACCAACAACAACATTACTTTATATTGTACAGACAAGTATGAACCAACAACAACATTACTTTATATTGTACAGACAAGTATGAACCAACAATAATAATTACTTTATATTGTACAGACAAGTATGAACAAACAACAACATTGCTTTATATTCTACACAATTATGAGCCAACAACAACATTTCTTTATATTGTACAGACAAGTATGAACCAACAACAACATTTCTTTATATGGTTCAGACAAGTATGAACCAACAACAACATTCTGTTATATTGTTCAGACAAGTATAAGTCAACAACATTACTTTAAATTGTACAGACCAGTATGAACCAACGACAACATTTCTTTATATAGTAGAGACAAGTATGAACCAACAACAACATTACTTTGTATTTTACAGACATGTATGAACCAATAACAACATTACTTTAAATTGTACAGACAAGTATGAACCAACAACAACATTTCTTTATATGGTAGAGACAAGTATGAACCAGCAACAACATTTCTTTATATGGTAGAGACAAGTATGAACCAACAAGAACATTACTTTATATTTTACAGACAAGTATGAACCAACAACAACATTACTTTAAATTGTACAGACAAGTATGAACCAACAACAACATTACTTTAAATTGTACAGACAAGTATGAACCAACAACATTTCTTTATATTGTACAGACAAGTATGAACCAACAACATCATTACTTTATATTGTACAGACAAGTATGAGCCTACAATAATAATTACTTTATATTGTACAGACAAGTATGAACAAACAACAACATTGCTTTATATTGTACACAATTATGAACCAACAAAAACATTACTTTATATTGTACAGACAAGTATGAGCCAACAATAATAATTACTTTATATTATACAGACAAGTATGAACAAACAACAACATTGCTTTATATTGTACACAATTATGAGCCAACAACAACATTTCTTTATATTGTACAGACAAGTATGAACCAACAACATTTCTTTATACTGTGCAGACAAGTATGAACCAACAACAACATTTCTTTATATTGTACAGACAAGTATGAACCAACAACAACATTTCTTTATACTGTGCAGACAAGTATGAACCAACAACAACATTTCCTAATATTGTACACTAAGTGTTAACCAACAACAACATTCCTTAATGTTGTACAGACAAGTATGAACCAACAACATTTCTTGATATTGTACACAATTATGAGCCATCAACAACATTACTTTATATTGTACAGACAAGTATGAGCCTACAATAATAATTACTTTATATTGTACAGACAAGTATGAAGAAACAACAACATTGCTTTTAAATTGTACAGACAAGTATGAACCAACAACAACATTTCTTTATATTATACAGACAAGTATGAACCAACAACAACATTACTTTATATTGTACAGACAATTATGAACCAACAAAAACATTACTTTATATTGTACAGACAAGTATGAGCCAACAATAATAATTACTTTATATTATACAGACAAGTATGAACAAACAACAACATTTCTTGATATTGTACACAATTATGAGCCATCAACAACATTTCTTTATATTGTACAGACAAGTATGAACCAACAACATTTCTTTATACTGTGCAGACAAGTATGAACCAACAACAACATTTCTTTATATTGTACAGACAAGTATGAACCAACAACAACATTTCTTTATACTGTGCAGACAAGTATGAACCAACAACATCATTTCCTAATATTGTACACTAAGTGTTAACCAACAACAACATTCCTTAATGTTGTACAGACAAGTATGAACCAACAACATTTCTTGATATTGTACACAATTATGAGCCATCAACAACATTACTTTATATTGTACAGACAAGTATGAACCAACAACATTACTTTATATTGTCCAAACAAGTAAGTCTTTATATTATACAGAAAAGTATGAAGCAAAAACATTACTTTATATTGTACAGACAAGTATGAACCAACAACAACATTACTTTATATTGTACAGACAAGTATGAACCAACAACAACATTACTTTATATTGTACAGACAAGTATGAACCAACAATAATAATTACTTTATATTGTACAGACAAGTATGAACAAACAACAACATTGCTTTATATTCTACACAATTATGAGCCAACAACAACATTTCTTTATATTGTACAGACAAGTATGAGCCAACAACAACATTTCTTTATATTGTACAGACAAGTATGAACCAACAACAACATTTCTTTATACTTTGCAGACAAGTATGAACCAACAACAACATTTCTTTATATTGTACAGACAAGTATGAACCAACAACAACATTTCTTTATACTGTGCAGACAAGTATGAAACAACGACAACATTTCCTAATATTGTACAGTAAAGTGTTAACCAACAACATTTCTTTATATGGTACAGACAAGTATGAACCAACAACATTTCTTTATATTGTACACAATTATGAGCCAACAACAACATTACTTTATATTGTACAGACAAGTATGAGCCAACAACAACATTACTTTAAATTGTACAGACAAGTATGAACCAACAACATTACTTTATATTGTCCAAACAAGTATGAGCCAACAACATTTCTTTATGTTGTACAGAAAAGTATGAAGCAACAACATTACTTTATATTGTACAGAAAAATATCAACCAACAACATTTTTTTATATTGTACCGACAGGTATGAACCAACAAAAACAATACTTTATATTGTACAGACAAGTATGAACCAACATAAGCATTAATTTATATTGTACAGACAAGTATGAACCAACAACAACATTTCTTTATATGGTTCAGACAAGTATGAACCAACAACAACATTCTGTTATATTGTTCAGACAAGTACAAGTCAACAACATTACTTTAAATTGTACAGACAAGTATGAACCAACGACAACATTTCTTTATATAGTAGAGACAAGTATGAACCAACAACAACATTACTTTAAATTGTACAGACAAGTATGAACCAACAACAACATTACTTTAAATTGTACAGACAAGTATGAACCAACAACAACATTTCTTTATATTGTACAGACAAGTATGAACCAACAACATCATTACTTTATATTGTACAGACAAGTATGAGCCTACAATAATAATTACTTTATATTGTACAGACAAGTATGAGCCAACAATAATGATTACTTTATATTATACAGACAAGTATGAACCAACAACAACATTACTTTAAATTGTACAGACAAGTATGAACCAACAATAATAATTACTTTATATTGTACAGACAAGTATGAACAAACAACAACATTGCTTTATATTCTACACAATTATGAGCCAACAACAACATTTCTTTATATTGTACAGACAAGTATGAGCCAACAATAACATTTCTTTATATTGTACAGACAAGTATGAACCAACAACAACATTTCTTTATACTTTGCAGACAAGTATGAACCAACAACAACATTTCTTTATATTGTACAGACAAGTATGAAACAACGATAACATTTCCTAATATTGTACAGTAAAGTGTTAACCAACAACAACATTTCTTTATATGGTACAGACAAGTATGAACCAACAACATTTCTTTATATTGTACACAATTATGAGCCAACAACAACATTACTTTATATTGTCCAGACAAGTATGAACCAACAACAACATTACTTTAAATTGTACAGACAAGTATGAACCAACAACATTACTTTATATTGTCCAAACAAGTATGAGCCAACAACATTTCTTTATGTTGTACAGAAAAGTATGAAGCAACAACATTACTTTATATTGTACAGACAAGTATGAGCCAACAACATTTCTTTATATTGTACAGACAAGTGAACCAAAAACATCATAACTTTATATCGTACAGACAAATATGAACCAACAACAACATTACTTTATATTGTGCATACAAGTATGAACCAACAACAACATTACTTTATATTGTACAGAAAAGTAAGAACCAACAACAACATTACTTTATATTGTACAGACAAGTATGAACCAACAACAACATTACTTTATATTGTACAGACAATTATGAACCAACAACAACATTACTTTAAATTGTACAGACAGGTATGAACCAACAACAACATTTCTTTATATTGTACAGACAAGTATGAACCAACAACATCATTACTTTATATTGTACAGACAAGTATGAGCCAACAATAATAATTACTTTATATTGTACAGACAAGTATGAACAAACAACAACATTACTTTAAATTGTAAAGACAAGTATGAACCAACAACAACATTTCTTTATATTGTACAGACAAGTATGAACCAACAACAACATTATTTTATATTGTACAGACAAGTATGAACCAATAACAACATTACTTTATATTGTACAGACAAGTATGAGCCAACAATAATAATTACTTTATATTGTACAGACAAGTATGAACAAACAACAACATTGCTTTATATTGTACACAATTATGAGCCAACAACATTTCTTTATATTGTACAGACAAGTATGAGCCAACAACAACATTTCTTTATATTGTATAGACAAGTTTGAACGAACAACAACATTCCTTAATGTTGTACAGAAAAGTATGAAGCAACAACATTACTTTATATTGAACAGACAAGTATGAACCAACAACATTTCTTTATATTGTACAGACAAGTATGAACCAACAACAACATTACTTTATATTGTACCGACATTTATGAACCAACAACAACAATACATTATATTGTACAGACAAGTATGAACCAACAACAACATTAATTTATGTTGTATAGACAAGTATTAACCAACAACAACATTACTTTATATTGTACAGACAAGTATGAACCAACAACAACATTACTTTATATTGTACAGACAAGTATGAACCAACAGCAACATTACTTTAGATTGTACAGACAAGTATGAACCAACAACCACATTACTTTATATTGTACAGACAAGTATGAACCAACAACAACATTACTTTATACTGTACAGACAATTATTAACCAACAACAACATTTCTTTATATTGTACAGACATGTATGAACCAACAACAACATTTCTTTATGTTGTACGGACAAGTATGAACCACAACATTTCTTTGTATTGTACAGACAAGTATGAACCAACAACAACATTACATTATATATTACAGACAAGTATGAACCAACAACAACATTTCTTTATATGGTAGAGACAAGTATGAACCAACAACAACATTACTTTAAATTGTACAGACAAGTATGAACCAACAACAACATTTCTTTATGTTGTACAGACAAGTATGAACCACAACATTTCTTTGTATTGTACAGACAAGTATGAACCACAACATTTCTTTATGTTGTACAGACAAGTATGAAGCAACAACATTACTTTATATTGTACCGACAGGTATGAACCAACAACAACAATACTTTATATTGTACAGACAAGTATGAACCAACAACAACATTCTGTTATATTGTTCAGACAAGTATAAGTCAACAACATTACTTTAAATTGTACAGACAAGTATGAGCCATCAACAACATTACTTTATATTGTACAGACAAGTATGAGCCAACAACAACATTAATTTAAATTGTACAGACAAGTATGAACCAACAACATTACTTTATATTGTCCAAACAAGTATGAGCCAACAACATTTCTTTATATTGTACAGAAAGGTATGAAGCAACAACATTACTTTATATTGTACAGACAAGTATGAACCAACAACAACATTACTTTATATTGTACAGACAAGTATGAACCAACAACAACATTACTTTATATTGTACAGACAAGTATGAACCAACAATAATAATTACTTTATATTGTACAGACAAGTATGAACAAACAACAACATTGCTTTATATTCTACACAATTATGAGCCAACAACAACATTTCTTTATATTGTACAGACAAGTATGTGCCAACAACAACATTTCTTTATATTGTACAGACAAGTATGAACCAACAACAACATTTCTTTATATGGTTCAGACAAGTATGAACCAACAACAACATTCTGTTATATTGTTCAGACAAGTATAAGTCAACAACATTACTTTAAATTGTACAGACAAGTATGAACCAACAACAACATTTCTTTATATAGTAGAGACAAGTATGAACCAACAACAACATTACTTTGTATTTTACAGACATGTATGAACCAATAACAACATTACTTTAAATTGTACAGACAAGTATGAACCAACAACAACATTTCTTTATATGGTAGAGACAAGTATGAACCAGCAACAACATTTCTTTATATGGTAGAGACAAGTATGAACCAACAACAACATTACTTTATATTGTACAGACAAGTATGAACCAACAAGAACATTACTTTATATTTTACAGACAAGTATGAACCAACAACAACATTACTTTAAATTGTACAGACAAGTATGAACCAACAACAACATTACTTTAAATTGTACAGACAAGTATGAACCAACAACAACATTTCTTTATATTGTACAGACAAGTATGAACCAACAACATCATTACTTTATATTGTACAGACAAGTATGAGCCTACAATAATAATTACTTTATATTGTACAGACAAGTATGAAGAAACAACAACATTGCTTTTAAATTGTACAGACAAGTATGAACCAACAACAACATTTCTTTATATTATACAGACAAGTATGAACCAACAACAACATTACTTTATATTGTACAGACAATTATGAACCAACAAAAACATTACTTTATATTGTACAGACAAGTATGAGCCAACAATAATAATTACTTTATATTATACAGACAAGTATGAACAAACAACAACATTGCTTTATATTGTACACAGTTATGAGCCAACAACAACTTTTCTTTATATTGTACAGACAAGTATGAACCAACAACATTTCTTTATACTGTGCAGACAAGTATGAACCAACAACAACATTTCTTTATATTGTACAGACAAGTATGAACCAACAACAACATTTCGTTATACTGTGCAGACAAGTATGAACCAACAACAACATTTCCTAATATTGTACACTAAGTGTTAACCAACAACAACATTCCTTAATGTTGTACAGACAAGTATGAACCAACAACATTTCTTGATATTGTACACAATTATGAGCCAACAACAACATTAATTTAAATTGTACAGACAAGTATGAACCAACAACATTACTTTATATTGTCCAAACAAGTATGAGCCAACAACATTTCTTTATATTATACAGAAAAGTATGAAGCAACAACATTACTTTATATTGTACAGACAAGTATGAACCAACAACAACATTACTTTATATTGTACAGACAAGTATGAACCAACAACAACATTACTTTATATTGTACAGACAAGTATGAACCAACAATAACAATTACTTTATATTGTACAGACAAGTATGAACAAACAACAACATTTCTTTATATTCTACACAATTATGAGCCAACAACAACATTTCTTTATATTGTACAGACAAGTATGAGCCAACAACAACATTTCTTTATATTGTACAGACAAGTATGAACCAACAACAACTTTTCTTTATACTTTGCAGACAAGTATGAACCAACAACAAAATTTCTTTATATTGTACAGACAAGTATGAACCATCAACATTTCTTTATATTGTACAGACAAGTATGAACCAACAACAACATTTCTTTATACTGTGCAGACAAGTATGAAACAACGACAACATTTCCTAATATTGTACAGTAAAGTGTTAACCAACAACATTTCTTTATATGGTACAGACAAGTATGAACCAACAACATTTCTTTATATTGTACACAATTATGAGCCAACAACAACATTACTTTATATTGTACAGACAAGTATGAGCCAACAACAACATTACTTTAAATTGTACAGACAAGTATGAACCAACAACATTACTTGATATTGTCCAAACAAGTATGAGCCAACAACATTTCTTTATGTTGTACAGAAAAGTATGAAGCAACAACATTACTTTATATTGTACAGAAAAATATGAACCAACAACATTTTTTTATATTGTACCGACAGGTATGGACCAACAAAAACAATACTTTATATTGTACAGACAAGTATGAACCAACAGAAGCATTAATTTATATTGTACAGACAAGTATGAACCAACAACAACATTTCTTTATATGGTTCAGACAAGTATGAACCAACAACAACATTCTGTTATATTGTTAAGACAAGTATAAGTCAACAACATTACTTTAAATTGTACAGACAAGTATGAACCAACGACAACATTTCTTTATATAGTAGAGACAAGTATGAACCAACAACAACATTACTTTGTATTTTACAGACATGTATGAACCAATAACAACATTACTTTAAATTGTACAGACAAGTATGAACCAGCAACAACATTTCTTTATATGGTAGAGACAAGTATGAACCAACAACAACATTACTTTATATTTTACAGACAAGTATGAACCAACAACAACATTACTTTAAATTGTACAGACAAGTATGAACCAACAACAACATTACTTTAAATTGTACAGACAAGTATGAACCAACAACAACATTTCTTTATATTGTACAGACAAGTATGAACCAACAACATCATTACTTTATATTGTACAGACAAGTATGAGCCTACAATAATAATTACTTTATATTGTACAGACAAGTATGAACCAACAACAACATTTCTTTATACTTTGCAGACAAGTATGAACCAACAACAACATTTCTTTATACTGTGCAGACAAGTATGAAACAACGACAACATTTCCTAATATTGTACAGTAAAGTGTTAACCAACAACAACATTTCTTTATATGGTACTGACAAGTATGAACCAACAACATTTCTTTATATTGTACACAATTATGAGCCAACAACAACATTACTTTATATTGTCCAGACAAGTATGAACCAACAACAACATTACTTTAAATTGTACAGACAAGTATGAACCAACAACATTACTTTATATTGTCCAAACAAGTATGAGCCAACAACATTTCTTTATGTTGTACAGAAAAGTATGAAGCAACAACATTACTTTATATTGTACAGACAAGTATGAGCCAACAACATTTCTTTATATTGTACAGACAAGTATGAACCAATAACATCATAACTTTATATCGTACAGACAAGTATTAACCAACAACAACATTACTTTATATTGTACAGAAAAGTAAGAACCAACAACAACATTACTTTATATTGTACAGACAAGTATGAACCAACAACAACATTACTTTATATTGTACAGACAATTATTAACCAAAAACAACATTACTTTATATTGTACAGACAATTATGAACCAACAACAACATTACTTTATATTGTACAGACAATTATTAACCAACAACAACATTTCTTTATATGGTACAGACAATTATGAACCAACAACAACATTACTTTATATTGTACAGACAGGTATGAACCAACAACAACATTTCTTTATATTGTACAGACAAGTATGAACCAACAACATCATTACTTTATATTGTACAGACAAGTATGAGCCAACAATAATAATTACTTTATATTGTACAGACAAGTATGAACAAACAACAACATTACTTTAAATTGTAAAGACAAGTATGAACCAACAACAACATTTCTTTATATTGTACAGACAAGTATGAACCAACAACAACATTACTTTATATTGTACAGACAAGTATGAACCAACAACAACATTACTTTATATTGTACAACAAGTATGAGCCAACAACAACATTTCTTTATATTGTACAGACAAGTATGAACCAACAACAACATTTCTTTATACTGTGCAGACAAGTATGAACCAACAACATTTCCTAATACTGTACACTAAGTGTTAACCAACAACAACATTCCTTAATGTTGTACAGACAAGTATGAACCAACAACATTTCTTGATATTGTACACAATTATGAGCCATCAACAACATTACTTTATATTGTACAGACAAGTATGAGCCAACAACAACATTAATTTAAATTGTACAGACAAGTATGAACCAACAACATTACTTTATATTATTAATTGATATTTTTCTGATAAATTTGATTGGTGTAAAGCCTGTCACATGACATGCTGTATTTGGTAAGGTTCTTTGAAAACGGCTGATAGAAAAGTAATGTTGCACGGTTATATTTAGAAAACATGATATTGCACAGCTATTTTTAAATAATTGGAATTCCCATTTAAACAGCCAATCAGAATGACTTCTGTCTGTTTCCGGTTTGAAAGTTAGGAAAGTATGTACATTGTGAAAAATTGCAAATATTTCAATATGTTGCATGTATTTTTGTATCTATAAATCTTTTAAATTGAAAGTTTTCATAATTTCAGATGATATTGAAATCAAATGTGATATTTTCGTACATGTGACAAAACCCACCAAAACAGTAAACTAATCAAAAGAACGTTGAACTAAATTCCTTTAAAATACTAGTATATACAGATGTGCATAAAAATATCAATTAATAATATACCAATTGTAGCCTTTAACTACGGTCGATATGAAAAATATCGACATGAGATAACATATCGACCTCCAACTTCGTTGTCGGTCGATATGTTCTCATGTCGATATTTTTTCATATCGACCTAATTTAAAGGCTATAATTGTATAATATTGTCCAAACAAGTATGAGCCAACAACATTTCTTTATATTGTACAGATAAGTATGAAGCAACAACATTACTTTATATTGTACAGACAAGTATGAACCAACAACAACATTACTTTATATTGTACAGACAAGTATGAACCAACAACAACATTACTTTATATTGTACAGACAAGTATGAACCAACAATAATAATTACTTTATATTGTACAGACAAGTATGAACAAACAACAACATTGCTTTATATTCTACACAATTATGAGCCAACAACAACATTTCTTTATATTGTACAGACAAGTATGAGCCAACAACAACATTTCTTTATATTGTACAGACAAGTATGAGCCAACAACAACATTTCTTTATATTGTACAGACAAGTATGAACCAACAACAACATTTCTTTATACTTTGCAGACAAGTATGAACCAACAACAACATTTCTTTATATTGTACAGACAAGTATGAACCAACAACAACATTTCTTTATACTGTGCAGACAAGTATGAAACAACGACAACATTTCCTAATATTGTACAGTAAAGTGTTAACCAACAACAACATATCTTTATATGGTACAGACAAGTATGAACCAACAACATTTCTTTATATTGTACACAATTATGAGCCAACAACAACATTACTTTATATTGTCCAGACAAGTATGAACCAACAACAACATTACTTTAAATTGTACAGACAAGTATGAACCAACAACATTACTTTATATTGTCCAAACAAGTATGAGCCAACAACATTTCTTTATGTTGTACAGAAAAGTATGAAGCAACAACATTACTTTATATTGTACAGACAAGTATGAGCCAACAACATTTCTTTATATTGTACAGACAAGTATGAACCAATAACATCATAACTTTATATCGTACGTACAGACAAATATGAACCAACAACAACATTACATTATATTGTGCATACAAGTATGAACCAACAACAACATTACTTTATATTGTACAGAAAAGTAAGAACCAACAACAACATTACTTTATATTGTACAGACAAGTATGAACCAACAACAACATTACTTTATATTGTACAGACAATTATTAACCAAAAACAACATTACTTTATATTGCACAGACAATTATGAACCAACAACAACATTACTTTATATTGTATAGACAATTATTAACCAACAACAACATTTCTTTATATGGTACAGACAATTATGAACCAACAACAACATTACTTTAAATTGTACAGACAGGTATGAACCAACAACAACATTTCTTTATATTGTACAGACAAGTATGAACCAACAACATCATTACTTTATATTGTACAGACAAGTATGAGCCAACAATAATAATTACTTTATATTGTACAGACAAGTATGAACAAACAACAACATTACTTTAAATTGTAAAGGCAAGTATGAACCAACAACAACATTTCTTTATATTGTACAGACAAGTATGAACCAACAACAACATTACTTTATATTGTACAGACAAGTATGAACCAACAACAACATTACTTTATATTGTACAGACAAGTATGAGCCAACAATAATAATTACTTTATATTGTACAGACAAGTATGAACAAACAACAACATTGCTTTATATTGTACACAATTATGAGCCAACAACATTTCTTTATATTGTACAGACAGGTATGAGCCAACAACAACATTTCTTTATATTGTACAGACAAGTATGAGCCAACAACAACATTTCTTTATATTGTATAGACAAGTTTGAACGAACAACAACATTCCTTAATGTTGTCCAGAAAAGTATGAAGCAACAACATTACTTTATATTGAACAGACAAGTATGAACCAACAACATTTCTTTATATTGTACAGACAAGTATGAACCAACAACAACATTACTTTATATTGTACCGACATTTATGAGCCAACAACAACATTACATTATATTGTACAGACAAGTATGAACCAACAACAACATTAATTTATGTTGTATAGACAAGTATTAACCAACAACAACATTACTTTATATTGTACAGACAAGTATGAACCAACAACAACATTACTTTATATTGTACAGACAAGTATGAACCAACAACAACATTACTTTAGATTGTACAGACAAGTATGAACCAACAACAACATTACTTTATATTGTACAGACAAGTATGAACCAACAACAACATTACTTTATACTGTACAGACAATTATTAACCAACAACAACATTTCTTTATATTGTACAGACAAGTATGAACCAACAACAACATTTCTTTATGTTGTACAGACAAGTATGAACCACAACATTTCTTTGTATTGTACAGACAAGTATGAACCAACAACATTTCTTTATATTGTACACAATTATGAGCCAACAACAACATTACTTTATATTGTCCAGACAAGTATGAACCAACAACAACATTACTTTAAATTGTACAGACAAGTATGAACCAACAACATTACTTTATATTGTCCAAACAAGTATGAGCCAACAACATTTCTTTATGTTGTACAGAAAAGTATGAAGCAACAACATTACTTTATATTGTACAGACAAGTATGAGCCAACAACATTTCTTTATATTGTACAGACAAGTATGAACCAATAACATCATAACTTTATATCGTACGTACAGACAAATATGAACCAACAACAACATTACTTTATATTGTGCATACAAGTATGAACCAACAACAACATTACTTTATATTGTACAGAAAAGTAAGAACCAACAACAACATTACTTTATATTGTACAGACAAGTATGAACCAACAACAACATTACTTTATATTGTACAGACAATTATTAACCAAAAACAACATTACTTTATATTGCACAGACAATTATGAACCAACAACAACATTACTTTATATTGTATAGACAATTATTAACCAACAACAACATTTCTTTATATGGTACAGACAATTATGAACCAACAACAACATTACTTTAAATTGTACAGACAGGTATGAACCAACAACAACATTTCTTTATATTGTACAGACAAGTATGAACCAACAACATCATTACTTTATATTGTACAGACAAGTATGAGCCAACAATAATAATTACTTTATATTGTACAGACAAGTATGAACAAACAACAACATTACTTTAAATTGTAAAGACAAGTATGAACCAACAACAACATTTCTTTATATTGTACAGACAAGTATGAACCAACAACAACATTACTTTATATTGTACAGACAAGTATGAACCAACAACAACATTACTTTATATTGTACAGACAAGTATGAGCCAACAATAATAATTACTTTATATTGTACAGACAAGTATGAACAAACAACAACATTGCTTTATATTGTACACAATTATGAGCCAACAACATTTCTTTATATTGTACAGACAAGTATGAGCCAACAACAACATTTCTTTATATTGTACAGACAAGTATGAGCCAACAACAACATTTCTTTATATTGTATAGACAAGTTTGAACGAACAACAACATTCCTTAATGTTGTCCAGAAAAGTATGAAGCAACAACATTACTTTATATTGAACAGACAAGTATGAACCAACAACATTTCTTTATATTGTACAGACAAGTATGAACCAACAACAACATTACTTTATATTGTACCGACATTTATGAGCCAACAACAACATTACATTATATTGTACAGACAAGTATGAACCAACAACAACATTAATTTATGTTGTATAGACAAGTATTAACCAACAACAACATTACTTTATATTGTACAGACAAGTATGAACCAACAACAACATTACTTTATATTGTACAGACAAGTATGAACCAACAACAACATTACTTTAGATTGTACAGACAAGTATGAACCAACAACAACATTACTTTATATTGTACAGACAAGTATGAACCAACAACAACATTACTTTATACTGTACAGACAATTATTAACCAACAACAACATTTCTTTATATTGTACAGACATGTATGAACCAACAACAACATTTCTTTATGTTGTACAGACAAGTATGAACCACAACATTTCTTTGTATTGTACAGACAAGTATGAACCAACAACAACATTACATTATATATTACAGACAAGTATGAACCAACAACAACATTTCTTTATATGGTAGAGACAAGTTTGAACCAACAACAACATTACTTTATATATTACTGACAAGTATGAACCAACAACAACATTACTTTAAATTGTACAGACAAGTATGAACCAACAACAACATTTCTTTATGTTGTACAGACAAGTATGAACCACAACATTTCTTTGTATTGTACAGACAAGTATGAACCAACAACAACATTACATTATATTGTACAGAAAAATATGAACCAACAACATTTTTTTATATTGTACAGACAAGTATGAACCAACAACAACATTACTTTAAATTGTACAGACAAGTATGAACCAACAACATCATTACTTTATATTGTACAGACAAGTATGAACCAACAACAACATTACTTTAAATTGTACAGACAAGTATGAACCAACAACATCATTACTTTATATTGTACAGACAAGTATGAACCAACAACAACATTTCTTTATATGGTTCAGACAAGTATGAACCAACAACAACATTCTGTTATATTGTTCAGACAAGTATAAGTCAACAACATTACTTTAAATTGTACAGACAAGTATGAGCCATCAACAACATTACTTTATATTGTACAGACAAGTATGAGCCAACAACAACATTAATTTAAATTGTACAGACAAATATGAACCAACAACATTACTTTATATTGTCCAAACAAGTATGAGCCAACAACATTTCTTTATATTGTACAGAAAAGTATGAAGCAACAACATTACTTTATATTGTACAGACAAGTATGAACCAACTACATCATTACTTTATATTGTACAGACAAGTATGAACCAACAACAACATTACTTTATATTGTACAGACAAGTATGAACCAACAATAATAATTACTTTATATTGTACAGACAAGTATGAACAAACAACAACATTGCTTTATATTTTACACAATTATGAGCCAACAACAACATTTCTTTATATTGTACAGACAAGTATGAACCAACAACAACATTACTTTAAATTGTACAGACAAGTATGAACCAACAACATCATTACTTTATATTGTACAGACAAGTATGAACCAACAACAACATTACTTTATATTGTACAGACAAGTATGAACCAACAATAATAATTACTTTATATTGTACAGACAAGTATGAACAAACAACAACATTGCTTTATATTTTACACAATTATGAGCCAACAATAATAATTACTTTATATTGTACAGACAAGTATGAACAAACAACAACATTACTTTAAATTGTAAAGACAAGTATGAACCAACAACAACATTTCTTTATATTGTACAGACAAGTATGAACCAACAACAACATTACTTTATATTGTACAGACAAGTATGAACCAACAACAACATTACTTTATATTGTACAGACAAGTATGAGCCAACAACAACATTTCTTTATATTGTACAGACAAGTATGAACCAACAACAACATTTCTTTATACTGTGCAGACAAGTATGAACCAACAACAACATTTCCTAATACTGTACACTAAGTGTTAACCAACAACAACATTCCTTAATGTTGTACAGACAAGTATGAACCAACAACATTTCTTGATATTGTACACAATTATGAGCCATCAACAACATTACTTTATATTGTACAGACAAGTATGAGCCAACAACAACATTAATTTAAATTGTACAGACAAGTATGAACCAACAACATTACTTTATATTATTAATTGATATTTTTCTGATAAATTTGATTGGTGTAAAGCCTGTCACATGACATGCTGTATTTGGTAAGGTTCTTTGAAAACGGCTGATAGAAAAGTAATGTTGCACGGTTATATTTAGAAAACATGATATTGCACAGCTATTTTTAAATAATTGGAATTCCCATTTAAACAGCCAATCAGAATGACTTCTGTCTGTTTCCGGTTTGAAAGTTAGGAAAGTATGTACATTGTGAAAAATTGCAAATATTTCAATATGTTGCATGTATTTTTGTATCTATAAATCTTTTAAATTGAAAGTTTTCATAATTTCAGATGATATTGAAATCAAATGTGATATTTTCGTACATGTGACAAAACCCACCAAAACAGTAAACTAATCAAAAGAACGTTGAACTAAATTCCTTTAAAATACTAGTATATACAGATGTGCATAAAAATATCAATTAATAATATACCAATTGTAGCCTTTAACTACGGTCGATATGAAAAATATCGACATGAGATAACATATCGACCTCCAACTTCGTTGTCGGTCGATATGTTATCTCATGTCGATATTTTTCATATCGACCGTAGTTAAAGGCTATAATTGTATAATATTGTCCAAACAAGTATGAGCCAACAACATTTCTTTATATTGTACAGAAAAGTATGAAGCAACAACATTACTTTATATTGTACAGACAAGTATGAACCAACAACAACATTACTTTATATTGTACAGACAAGTATGAACCAACAACAACATTACTTTATATTGTACAGACAAGTATGAACCAACAATAATAATTACTTTATATTGTACAGACAAGTATGAACAAACAACAACATTGCTTTATATTCTACACAATTATGAACCAACAACAACATTACTTTATATTGTACAGACAAGTATGAACCAACAATAATAATTACTTTATATTGTACAGACAAGTATGAACAAACAACAACATTGCTTTATATTCTACACAATTATGAGCCAACAACAACATTTCTTTATATTGTACAGACAAGTATGAGCCAACAACAACATTTCTTTATATTGTACAGACAAGTATGAGCCAACAACAACATTTCTTTATATTGTACAGACAAGTATGAACCAACAACAACATTTCTTTATACTTTGCAGACAAGTATGAACCAACAACAACATTTCTTTATATTGTACAGACAAGTATGAACCAACAACAACATTTCTTTATACTGTGCAGACAAGTATGAAACAACGACAACATTTCCTAATATTGTACAGTAAAGTGTTAACCAACAACAACATATCTTTATATGGTACAGACAAGTATGAACCAACAACATTTCTTTATATTGTACACAATTATGAGCCAACAACAACATTACTTTATATTGTACAGACAAGTATGAACCAACAACAACATTACTTTATATTGTACAGACAAGTATGAACCAACAACATTACTTTATATTGTCCAAACAAGTATGAGCCAACAACATTTCTTTATGTTGTACAGAAAAGTATGAAGCAACAACATTACTTTATATTGTACAGACAAGTATGAGCCAACAACATTTCTTTATATTGTACAGACAAGTATGAACCAATAACATCATAACTTTATATCGTACGTACAGACAAATATGAACCAACAACAACATTACTTTATATTGTGCATACAAGTATGAACCAACAACAACATTACTTTATATTGTACAGAAAAGTAAGAACCAACAACAACATTACTTTATATTGTACAGACAAGTATGAACCAACAACAACATTACTTTATATTGTACAGACAATTATTAACCAAAAACAACATTACTTTATATTGTACAGACAATTATGAACCAACAACAACATTACTTTATATTGTATAGACAATTATTAACCAACAACAACATTTCTTTATATGGTACAGACAATTATGAACCAACAACAACATTACTTTAAATTGTACAGACAGGTATGAACCAACAACAACATTTCTTTATATTGTACAGACAAGTATGAACCAACAACATCATTACTTTATATTGTACAGACAAGTATGAGCCAACAATAATAATTACTTTATATTGTACAGACAAGTATGAACAAACAACAACATTACTTTAAATTGTAAAGACAAGTATGAACCAACAACAACATTTCTTTATATTGTACAGACAAGTATGAACCAACAACAACATTACTTTATATTGTACAGACAAGTATGAACCAACAACAACATTACTTTATATTGTACAGACAAGTATGAGCCAACAATAATAATTACTTTATATTGTACAGACAAGTATGAACAAACAACAACATTGCTTTATATTGTACACAATTATGAGCCAGCAACATTTCTTTATATTGTACAGACAAGTATGAGCCAACAACAACATTTCTTTATATTGTACAGACAAGTATGAGCCAACAACAACATTTCTTTATATTGTATAGACAAGTTTGAACGAACAACAACATTCCTTAATGTTGTCCAGAAAAGTATGAAGCAACAACATTACTTTATATTGAACAGACAAGTATGAACCAACAACATTTCTTTATATTGTAGAGACAAGTATGAACCAACAACAACATTACTTTATATTGTACCGACATTTATGAGCCAACAACAACATTACATTATATTGTACAGACAAGTATGAACCAACAACAACATTAATTTATGTTGTATAGACAAGTATTAACCAACAACAACATTACTTTATATTGTACAGACAAGTATGAACCAACAACAACATTACTTTATATTGTACAGACAAGTATGAACCAACAACAACATTACTTTAGATTGTACAGACAAGTATGAACCAACAACATCATTACTTTATATTGTACAGACAAGTATGAGCCAACAATAATAATTACTTTATATTGTACAGACAAGTATGAACAAACAACAACATTACTTTAAATTGTAAAGACAAGTATGAACCAACAACAACATTTCTTTATATTGTACAGACAAGTATGAACCAACAACAACATTACTTTATATTGTACAGACAAGTATGAACCAACAACAACATTACTTTATATTGTACAGACAAGTATGAGCCAACAATAATAATTACTTTATATTGTACAGACAAGTATGAACAAACAACAACATTGCTTTATATTGTACACAATTATGAGCCAACAACATTTCTTTATATTGTACAGACAAGTATGAGCCAACAACAACATTTCTTTATATTGTACAGACAAGTATGAGCCAACAACAACATTTCTTTATATTGTATAGACAAGTTTGAACGAACAACAACATTCCTTAATGTTGTCCAGAAAAGTATGAAGCAACAACATTACTTTATATTGAACAGACAAGTATGAACCAACAACATTTCTTTATATTGTAGAGACAAGTATGAACCAACAACAACATTACTTTATATTGTACCGACATTTATGAGCCAACAACAACATTACATTATATTGTACAGACAAGTATGAACCAACAACAACATTAATTTATGTTGTATAGACAAGTATTAACCAACAACAACATTACTTTATATTGTACAGACAAGTATGAACCAACAACAACATTACTTTATATTGTACAGACAAGTATGAACCAACAACAACATTACTTTAGATTGTACAGACAAGTATGAACCAACAACATCATTACTTTATATTGTACAGACAAGTATGAACCAACAACAACATTACTTTATACTGTACAGACAATTATTAACCAACAACAACATTTCTTTATATTGTACAGACATGTATGAACCAACAACAACATTTCTTTATGTTGTACAGACAAGTATGAACCACAACATTTCTTTGTATTGTACAGACAAGTATGAACCAACAACAACATTACATTATATATTACAGACAAGTATGAACCAACAACAACATTTCTTTATATGGTAGAGACAAGTTTGAACCAACAACAACATTACTTTATATATTACTGACAAGTATGAACCAACATCAACATTACTTTAAATTGTACAGACAAGTATGAACCAACAACAACATTTCTTTATGTTGTACAGACAAGTATGAACCACAACATTTCTTTGTATTGTACAGACAAGTATGAACCAACAACAACATTACATTATATTGTACAGAAAAATATGAACCAACAACATTTTTTTATATTGTACAGACAAGTATGAACCAACAACAACATTACTTTAAATTGTACAGACAAGTATGAACCAACAACATCATTACTTTATATTGTACAGACAAGTATGAACCAACAACAACATTACTTTAAATTGTACAGACAAGTATGAACCAACAACATCATTACTTTATATTGTACAGACAAGTATGAACCAACAACAACATTTCTTTATATGGTTCAGACAAGTATGAACCAACAACAACATTCTGTTATATTGTTCAGACAAGTATAAGTCAACAACATTACTTTAAATTGTACAGACAAGTATGAGCCATCAACAACATTACTTTATATTGTACAGACAAGTATGAGCCAACAACAACATTAATTTAAATTGTACAGACAAATATGAACCAACAACATTACTTTATATTGTCCAAACAAGTATGAGCCAACAACATTTCTTTATATTGTACAGAAAAGTATGAAGCAACAACATTACTTTATATTGTACAGACAAGTATGAACCAACTACATCATTACTTTATATTGTACAGACAAGTATGAACCAACAACAACATTTCTTTATATTGTACAGACAAGTATGAACCAACAATAATAATTACTTTATATTGTACAGACAAGTATGAACAAACAACAACATTGCTTTATATTTTACACAATTATGAGCCAACAACAACATTTCTTTATATTGTACAGACAAGTATGAGCCAACAACAACATTTCTTTATATTGTACAGACAAGTATGAACCAACAACAACATTTCTTTATATGGTTCAGACAAGTATGAACCAACAACAACATTCTGTTATATTGTTCAGACAAGTATAAGTCAACAACATTACTTTAAATTGTACAGACAAGTATGAACCAACGACAACATTTTTTTATATAGTAGAGACAAGTATGAACCAACAACAACATTACTTTGTATTTTACAGACATGTATGAACCAATAACAACATTACTTTAAATTGTACAGACAAGTATGAACCAACAACAACATTTCTTTGTATTGTACAGACAAATATGAACCAACAACATTTTTTTATATTGTACAGACAAGTATGAACCAACAACAACATTACTTTATATTGTACTGACAGGTATGAACCAACAACAACAATACTTTATATTGTACAGACAAGTATGAACCAACAACAACATTACTTTAAATTGTACAGACAAGTATGAACCAACAGAAGCATTAATTTATATTGTACAGACAAGTATGAACCAACAACAACATTTCTTTATATGGTTCAGACAAGTATGAACCAACAACAACATTCTGTTATATTGTTCAGACAAGTATAAGTCAACAACATTACTTTAAATTGTACAGACAAGTATGAGCCATCAACAACATTACTTTATATTGTACAGACAAGTATGAGCCAACAACATCATTAATTTAAATTGTACAGACAAGTATGAACCAACAACATTACTTTATATTGTCCAAACAAGTATGATCCAACAACATTTCTTTATATTGTACAGAAAAGTATGAAGCAACAACATTACTTTATATTGTACAGACAAGTATGAACCAACAACAACATTACTTTATATTGTACAGACAAGTATGAACCAACAACAACATTACTTTATATTGTACAGACAAGTATGAACCAACAATAATAATTACTTTATATTGTACAGACAAGTATGAACAAACAACAACATTGCTTTATATTCTACACAATTATGAGCCAACAACAACATTTCTTTATATTGTACAGACAAGTATGAGCCAACAACAACATTTTTTTATATTGTACAGACAAGTATGAACCAACAACAACATTTCTTTATACTTTGCAGACAAGTATGAACCAACAACAACATTTCTTTATATTGTACAGACAAGTATGAACCAACAACAACATTTCTTTATACTGTGCAGACAAGTATGAATCAACGACAACATTTCCTAATATTGTACAGTAAAGTGTTAACCAACAACAACATTTCTTTATATGGTACAGACAAGTATGAACCAACAACGTTTCTTTATATTATACACAATTATGAGCCAACAACAACATTACTTTATATTGTACAGACAAGTATGAGCCAACAACAACATTACTTTAAATTGTACAGACAAGTATGAACCAACAACATTACTTTATATTGTCCAAACAAGTATGAGCCAACAACATTTCTTTATATTGTACAGACAAGTATGAACCAATAACATCATAACTTTATATCGTACAGACAAATATGAACCAACAACAACATTACTTTATATTGTGCATACAAGTATGAACCAACAACAACATTACTTTATATTGTACAGAAAAGTAAGAACCAACAATAACATTACTTTATATTGTGCATACAAGTATGAACCAACAACAACATTACTTTATATTGTACAGAAAAGTAAGAACCAACAATAACATTACTTTATATTGTGCATACAAGTATGAACCAACAACAACATTACTTTATATTGTACAGAAAAGTATGAACCAACAACAACATTACTTTATATTGTGCATACAAGTATGAACCAACAACAACATTACTTTATATTGTACAGACAATTATTAACCAAAAACAACATTACTTTATACTGTACAGACAATTATTAACCAAAAACAACATTATATGTTATTCGGGATCTTCACAGGGGATACGGGTTCATATTCCCTGTCTGTGTTTTATATTCCCTGAGCCGGAGGCGAAGGGAATATAGAACACAGACAGGGAATATGAACCCGTATCCCCTGTGAAGCCCGAATAACAATTATATTCTGTTGAAGTCTTCTTGTACTAATATTCTAGAGTATATAATTAGATTATAGACATTTCTCATGCTTTAGTTTGGAACACCCGACTATCGGAGAACCTACCATTAAACATTTGAGCTTCCAACGAAACTTTTTATGGCATTTTAAATTTTATAACCTTTATTTTTTTATGACTTTTTATTCCCAGCTGAACTTTTAATGATAATTTTCACTTTCGAAGTGCGATGCAAATGCCTTTGTTTGCCATTTTGAAGACTTCAAGTTATCGGTTATCTCCCTTGTTAATTTCAAGAAAAATCGCAGACGGAGATGAAAGATTCCGTAAGATGTATGTATTTAAAATCGATATTTGATATCTTTATATTATGTTTAACTATTTATGTTATGTAAAACAAATAAATTATTCAATGAATAGACGCCATTTTGAAACTGGTTTAATATCCCCGGAGTTTCACAGGGAATACGGTATGATATCCCCGTCTTGATTAACCAATCAAATTGTAGGGATTCACTAGATACATTACTTCAACAGAATATTACTTTATATTGTACAGACAATTATGAACCAACAACAACATTACTTTATATTGTACAGACAAGTATGAACCAACAACAACATTTCTTTATACTGTGCAGACAAGTATGAATCAACGACAACATTTCCTAATATTGTACAGTAAAGTGTTAACCAACAACAACATTTCTTTATATGGTACAGACAAGTATGAACCAACAACGTTTCTTTATATTATACACAATTATGAGCCAACAACAACATTACTTTATATTGTACAGACAAGTATGAGCCAACAACAACATTACTTTAAATTGTACAGACAAGTATGAACCAACAACATTACTTTATATTGTCCAAACAAGTATGAGCCAACAACATTTCTTTATATTGTACAGACAAGTATGAACCAATAACATCATAACTTTATATCGTACAGACAAATATGAACCAACAACAACATTACTTTATATTGTGCATACAAGTATGAACCAACAACAACATTACTTTATATTGTACAGAAAAGTAAGAACCAACAATAACATTACTTTATATTGTGCATACAAGTATGAACCAACAACAACATTACTTTATATTGTACAGAAAAGTAAGAACCAACAATAACATTACTTTATATTGTGCATACAAGTATGAACCAACAACAACATTACTTTATATTGTACAGAAAAGTATGAACCAACAACAACATTACTTTATATTGTGCATACAAGTATGAACCAACAACAACATTACTTTATATTGTACAGACAATTATTAACCAAAAACAACATTACTTTATACTGTACAGACAATTATTAACCAAAAACAACATTATATGTTATTCGGGATCTTCACAGGGGATACGGGTTCATATTCCCTGTCTGTGTTTTATATTCCCTGAGCCGGAGGCGAAGGGAATATAGAACACAGACAGGGAATATGAACCCGTATCCCCTGTGAAGCCCGAATAACAATTATATTCTGTTGAAGTCTTCTTGTACTAATATTCTAGAGTATATAATTAGATTATAGACATTTCTCATGCTTTAGTTTGGAACACCCGACTATCGGAGAACCTACCATTAAACATTTGAGCTTCCAACGAAACTTTTTATGGCATTTTAAATTTTATAACCTTTATTTTTTTATGACTTTTTATTCCCAGCTGAACTTTTAATGATAATTTTCACTTTCGAAGTGCGATGCAAATGCCTTTGTTTGCCATTTTGAAGACTTCAAGTTATCGGTTATCTCCCTTGTTAATTTCAAGAAAAATCGCAGACGGAGATGAAAGATTCCGTAAGATGTATGTATTTAAAATCGATATTTGATATCTTTATATTATGTTTAACTATTTATGTTATGTAAAACAAATAAATTATTCAATGAATAGACGCCATTTTGAAACTGGTTTAATATCCCCGGAGTTTCACAGGGAATACGGTATGATATCCCCGTCTTGATTAACCAATCAAATTGTAGGGATTCACTAGATACATTACTTCAACAGAATATTACTTTATATTGTACAGACAATTATGAACCAACAACAACATTACTTTATATTGTACAGACAATTATTAACCAACAACAACATTTCTTTATATGGTACAGACAATTATGAACCAACAACAACATTACTTTAAATTGTACAGACAAGTATGAACCAACAACAACATTTCTTTATACTGTGCAGACAAGTATGAACCAACAACATCATTACTTTATATTGTACAGACAAGTATGAGCCAACAATAATAATTACTTTATATTGTACAGACAAGTATGAACAAACAACAACATTACTTTAAATTGTAAAGACAAGTATGAACCAACAACAACATTTCTTTATATTGTACAGACAAGTATGAACCAACAACAACATTACTTTATATTGTACAGACAAGTATGAGCCAACAATAATAATTACTTTATATTGTAAAGACATGTATGAACCAACAACAACATTACTTTAAATTGTAAAGACAAGTATGAACCAACAACAACATTTCTTTATATTGTACAGACAAGTATGAACCAACAACAACATTACTTTAAATTGTAAAGACAAGTATGAACCAACAACAACATTTCTTTATATTGTACAGACAAGTATGAACCAACAACAACATTACTTTATATTGTACAGACAAGTATGAACCAACAACAACATTACTTTATATTGTACAGACAAGTATGAACAAACAACAACATTGCTTTATATTGTACACAATTATGAGCCAACAACATTTCTTTATATTGTACAGACAAGTATGAGGCAACAATAACATTTCTTTATATTGTACAGACAAGTATGAGCTAACAACAACATTTCTTTATATTGTATAGACAAGTTTGAACCAACAACAACATTCCTTAATGTTGTACAGACAAGTATGAACCAACAACATTACTTTATATTGTACAGACAAGTATGAGCCAACAATAATAATTACTTTATATTGTACAGACAAGTATGAACAAACAACAACATTACTTTAAATTGTAAAGACAAGTATGAACCAACAACAACATTTCTTTATATTGTACAGACAAGTATGAACCAACAACAACATTACTTTATATTGTACAGACAAGTATGAACCAACAACAACATTACTTTATATTGAACAGACAAGTATGAACCAACAACATTTCTTTATATTGTACAGACAAGTATGAACCAACAACAACATTACTTTATATTGTACCAACATTTATGAACCCACAACAACAATACATTATATTGTACAGGCAAGTATGAACCAACAACAACATTAATTTATATTGTATAGACAAGTATTAACCAACAACAACATTACTTTATATTATACAGACAAGTATGAACCAACAACAACATTACTTTATATTGTACAGACAAGTATGAACCAACAACAACATTACTTTATATTGTACAGACAAGTATGAACCAACAACAACATTACTTAATACTGTACAGACAATTATTAACCAACAACAACATTTCTTTATATTGTACAGACATGTATGAACCAACAACAACATTTCTTTATATTGTACAGAAAAGTATGAGCCAACAACAACATTACTTTTAAGTTGTACATACAAGTATGAACCAACAACAACATTACTTTATATTGTACAGTCAAGTATTCAACAACAACTTTCCCTTTAGTCTATAAAGTATGATTCTTCAGCATTATTTATGTATGAACCAGCAACAACATTTATATACTGTACCGAAAAACTATGAACTATTAACAACATTTCATTCTACCCTTTATATGACATCGTTTATTCAGACATTTCAAAGGAAATTAAGTTTAATAGTTTTTCCAGGATTGTTGTAAAATTTGTTCAAATTTGAAACACAGCAGAATAACGACTATCATGTTTTAAATGCCCCTTGATTACCAATATATTGTACAGACAAGTATGAACCAACAACAACATTTCTTTATATATTACAGACAAGTATGAACCAACAACAACATTTACTTTATATTGTACTGAAAAGTATGAACCAACAACATCATTACTTTAAATTGTACAGACAAGTATGAACCAACAACAACATTACTTTATATTGTACAGACAAGTATGAACCAACAACAACAAAACTTTTTATTGTACAGACAAGTATGAACCAACAGAAGCATTAATTTATATTGTACAGACAAGTATGAACCAACAACAACATTTCTTTATATGGTTCAGACAAGTATGAACCAACAACAACATTCTGTTATATTGTTCAGACAAGTATAAGTCAACAACATTACTTTAAATTGTACAGACAAGTATGAACCAACGACAACATTTCTTTATATAGTAGAGACAAGTATGAACCAACAACAACATTACTTTGTATTTTACAGACATGTATGAACCAATAACAACATTACTTCAAATTGTACAGACAAGTATGAACCAACAACAGCATTTCTTTATATGGTAAAGACAAGTATGAACCAACAACAACATTACTTAATATTTTACAGACAAGTAGAACCAACAACAACATTACTTTAAATTGTACAGACAAGTATGAACCAACAACAATAATTACTTTATATAGTACAGACAAGTATGAACCAACAACAACATTTCTTTATATGGTACAGACAAGTATGAACCAACAACAACATTACTTTAAATTGTACAGACAAGTATGAACCAACAACAACATTACTTTAAATTGTTCAGACAGTTTGAACCAGCAACAACATTTCTTTATATGGTAGAGACAAGTATGAACCAACAACAACATTACTTTAAATTGTACAGACAAGTATGAACCAACAACAACATTACTTTAAATTGTTCAGACAAGTTTGAACCAGCAACAACATTTCTTTATATGGTAGAGACAAGTATGAACCAACAACAACATTACTTTAAATTGTACAGACAAATATGAACCAATAACAACATTTTATTATATTGTACAGACAAGTGTAAGCCAACAACATTACTTTATATTGTACGGACAAGTATGAACCAACAACAACATTACTTTATATTGCATTGAAAAGTATGAACCAAAAACAACATTACTTTATATTGTACAGACAAGTATGAACCATCAACAACATTACTTTATATTGTACTGAAAAGTATGAACCAACAACAACATTTACTTTATATTGTACAGACAAGTATGAACCAACAACAACATCACTTTATATTATACAGACATGTATGAACCTACAATAACATTACTTTATATTGTACAGACAAGTATGAACCAACAACAACATTGCTTTATATGGTACAGACAAGTATGAACCAACAACAACATTTACTTTATATTGTACTGAAAAGTATGAACCAACAACAACATTACTTTATATTATACAGACAAGTATGAACCAACAACAACATTACTTTATATTGTACAGACAAATATGAACCAGCAACAACATTACTTTATATTGTACAGACAAGTATGAACCAACAACAACATTACTTTATATTGTACAGACAAGTATGAACCAACAACAACATTACTTTATATTTTACAGACATGTATGAACCAACAACAACATTACTTTATATTGTACAGACAAGTATGAACCAACAACAAGATTACTTTATATTTTACAGACAAGTATGAACCAACAACAACATTACTTTTAAATTGTACATACAAGTATGAACCAACAACATTACTTTAAATTGTACAGACAAGTATGAACCAACAACAACATTACTTTATATTGTACAGACAAGTATGAACCAACAACAACATTACTTTATATTGAACAGACAAGTATGAACCAACAACATCATTACTTTAAATTGTACAGACAAGTATGAACCAACAACAACATTACTTTATATTGAACAGACAAGTATGAACCAACAACATCATTACTTTAAATTGTACAGACAAGTATGAACCAACAACAACATTACTTTATATTGTACAGACAAGTATGAACCAACAACAACAAAACTTTATATTGTACAGACAAGTATGAACCAACAGAAGCATTAATTTATATTGTACAGACAAGTATGAACCAACAACAACATTTCTTTATATGGTTCAGACAAGTATGAACCAACAACAACATTCTGTTATATTGTTCAGACAAGTATAAGTCAACAACATTACTTTAAATTGTACAGACAAGTATGAACCAACGACAACATTTCTTTATATAGTAGAGACAAGTATGAACCAACAACAACATTACTTTGTATTTTACAGACATGTATGAACCAATAACAACATTACTTCAAATTGTACAGACAAGTATGAACCAACAACAGCATTTCTTTATATGGTAAAGACAAGTATGAACCAACAACAACATTACTTAATATTTTACAGACAAGTAGAACCAACAACAACATTACTTTAAATTGTACAGACAAGTATGAACCAACAACAATAATTACTTTATATAGTACAGACAAGTATGAACCAACAACAACATTTCTTTATATGGTACAGACAAGTATGAACCAACAACAACATTACTTTAAATTGTACAGACAAGTATGAACCAACAACAACATTACTTTAAATTGTTCAGACAGTTTGAACCAGCAACAACATTTCTTTATATGGTAGAGACAAGTATGAACCAACAACAACATTACTTTAAATTGTACAGACAAGTATGAACCAACAACAACATTACTTTAAATTGTTCAGACAAGTTTGAACCAGCAACAACATTTCTTTATATGGTAGAGACAAGTATGAACCAACAACAACATTACTTTAAATTGTAAAGACAAATATGAACCAATAACAACATTTTATTATATTGTACAGACAAGTGTAAGCCAACAACATTACTTTATATTGTACGGACAAGTATGAACCAACAACAACATTACTTTATATTGCATTGAAAAGTATGAACCAAAAACAACATTACTTTATATTGTACAGACAAGTATGAACCATCAACAACATTACTTTATATTGTACTGAAAAGTATGAACCAACAACAACATTTACTTTATATTGTACAGACAAGTATGAACCAACAACAACATCACTTTATATTATACAGACATGTATGAACCTACAATAACATTACTTTATATTGTACAGACAAGTATGAACCAACAACAACATTGCTTTATATGGTACAGACAAGTATGAACCAACAACAACATTTACTTTATATTGTACTGAAAAGTATGAACCAACAACAACATTACTTTATATTATACAGACAAGTATGAACTAACAACAACATTACTTTATATTGTACAGACAAATATGAACCAGCAACAACATTACTTTATATTGTACAGACAAGTATGAACCAACAACAACATTACTTTATATTGTACAGACAAGTATGAACCAACAACAACATTACTTTATATTTTACAGACATGTATGAACCAACAACAACATTACTTTATATTGTACAGACAAGTATGAACCAACAACAAGATTACTTTATATTTTACAGACAAGTATGAACCAACAACAACATTACTTTTAAATTGTACATACAAGTATGAACCAACAACATTACTTTATTTTGTACAGACAAGTATGAACCAACAACAACATTACTTTATATTGTACAGTCAAGTATTCAACAACAACTTTCCCTTTAGTCTATAAAGTATGATTCTTCAGCATTATTTATGTATGAACCAGCAACAACATTTATACACTGTACCGAAAAACTATGAACTATTAACAACATTTCATTCTACCCTTTATATGACATCGTTTATTCAGACATTTCAAAGGAAATTAAGTTTAATAGTTTTTCTAGGATTGTTGTAAAATTTGTTCAAATTTGAAACACAGCAGAATAACGACTATCATGTTTTAAATGCCCCTTGATTACCAACATATTTTTTTAGCCCAGAACTGTCAGAAGAAGAAATATTTAATGACATAAAACAATGTTTTGAAAATGAACTTCAAAAATAACAGTTACTACAGGATTTGTTTCAATAATAAATTACAACATTTGTGCAAATAGCTTTTTAAGTTTTTAATTCTTTCGGAATCATACTAGTTTCTATTTGTCCATTTATTATATAAATTTATGAATAGCCACACTTACAGTTGAAATGATGCTAGGTCTAAAAAAAAAAGAAAAAAAAAAGAAAATTGGTAATGGTAAGGGAGATAACTTTGACTAACTAATATTAACTTAAATTTAATCAGCTTTTGTATTCACCAGTTTTGAGTAAGTTTTTCTCCATAATTGTACTTACAACAGGGAAGAAACTTTGAACAGAAATTAGGGAAGGATACCATCAGTTGTGTTCATCAGAAAAAATCCATCAGTAAACATATAGTACACAGCTGTGTTCTGTCAAATGAACAGTTTTCTGCAGATAAGAAAAAGGATCTACAGGATATTATCATAAAGGCATCAGAATCACAGGATAACTGGGACAATGATATCCCAGTAAGGTATCTCTGGTTTGAAGAAATATTAATTGAAAAAAGGAGTAAAATGGCCACCATGTCATTTGATGACATTCTGGAACTAGGCAAGGCAAGTGGATACCCTGTTACAGACAAGAGAGAGTTTCAACAGTTCCTGTGTTATGAACATGAAGTTAGAAATGTTATATTCTACCCAGATATACCCGAGTTTGTCATTATCAATCCTGAATGGCTGCTAAGTATATTCAAAGCTTTGATAACATTCTTCCACAGTGAAGCAGAATCTAAATCTGATTATAAATTGAGAGGATTAATATCGGAAAACAGTCTTAACACAATTCTTCAGGACTTTGGATCGAATTGGTCAGAAAATCAACAGTTGATTCAGACATTTGATGTTGTTGTTCGTGCAGAGAAAAATAAACAGAATGAAAGTGAACAAGAACCATCATACTGTTATGAATATTATGTTCCTGCTGTTATTCCTGAGAGTAGTACAGCTGATGTAGTGAAATTATTTAGCAGGAGTCGTAGAAACAAGACATCTTTTCTTTGTTTTAACTTTGACTATTTACCAGCAGCCCTTGTCAGCCATGTAATGATCAGATTGCTGGAGAGGTATGAAGTATCTGTAACACCTGCCACAGGTGAATCTGCTGTCTACTACAGGACACTTGTACTCGAGTATAACTCAAGAACTAACTTGAAACTGTATTTCCACTCCTGGAAAAAGGAGTTGCTTATTCAAGTGTGGTTTTATGGTGTTCATGACATTTCAGTGTGTTTTGAAGATGTGAGAAAATTTATGGAACAAATTATAAACAGTTTTAAAATTCGTCATGGAATGAATGTGAATTATACCTACAAGTTGAAATGTCCAGATTCTGAAAATACAGACACAGATGTATGGGAGATACTTAGTAACAGTGCTGACAAAACATTTTATTGCCATCATCACAAAAATATCCATTCTGACCTTTATACTACATGGTTTACTGAAGATCAGAAGGTAAGGAATTCCACAACATTACTTTACGCTTCTTTTGATTTGCTAGATCTCTTTACTCTGTATGTCATTGGTCATCTGTAAACCAAAAACTGCAGAGGGTGCCTCTGTGGTCAAGTGGTTATAGTAGTTAGGGCCCCACCTCTTGAATTCATGCAGCATATACATTTTTTGATGACTTTTTATATATCAGACTTGTAAATTTCTTAAAAACCTCCCAGGTGAATTTGTTATCTGTTAGCGTTGTATTGCAAATGTAACTTTTTGCAAATTAAAGTTAGGTATTATTGTTTTACAAATTACTACATTCATGCTTACAAAGGAAAATAGCAAAAAAAACCGACTAACTAACAAGAGCTAAAAGTTACTGGGTGATTACAAATCTGCATTATGACAAACATACATACATGTGTTCTACAGGAAACAAAAATCCATAACACAAAAACATATGTGAGTAGCCTGAACCCAATCAAAACCATGGGTCCAATGAGTTCAGACAGCTGTCAGTGGCTGTGGTAACATTTGCAGTTAACATTTTCTGTATATCTTTGTAAGCTTTAGCCTTAGGTTCAGCTGTTCTGTTAAATGGTAGTGGATAATAAGTACTTGTCAGTCGGTAACCTTTCATCTCTTATTGACCTCAAATTTACTTTCCAGTGGCTATGGTAAGGTTTATGTAAATGGATTATGTCCATTCCTCAGTATCTATGCATGGTAGAATGACAATATTTGGTATATAGGTTGCTGGTGACTAGTACATTACAGTCTGCTAGCTGTCACATGACCTTGACCTCAATTTCGTAGTCCAGTGACTAAATTTAAGTTTTAGAATTAGGTCAGTTTCTATGTAATCATGCATAGTAGGATTACTTTATATGGTATGTCAGTTGCTGTTAATGATCAGGTAGCTGTCACCTAACAACAGACCTTAATTTGATCATCCAGTCAGCATGTTAAAGATTTTTTATTGGGTAATTTCCTCTGTAACCATGCATTAGGGGATGATAATATTTGTTATACAGGTTGCTGCATTGTGAATTTTACATATATTAATTGATTAGTTGTCACTTGACCTTAGACTTAAGGCTATGTTCACGTTAAATTGTCTAAAACCATCCAGTGTAAGAATGACAATATTTAGTATACAGGTTACAAGTTGCTGATGAATACATGTAGTACAAGTATGCATGTAAGAATGACAAAGTTTGGTATTTTGGTTGCTAATCAGCAGTCTTTTTTTTTTTTATGCCTCCGCAATGATAAGTCAGGAAGGGGGGAGGCATATTAATATACCCTTGTTCGTCAGTGGTTCCGTCTACATGTCTGTCTGTCTGTCCGGATTAGATTGTCCGGCTAACTCCTTCTACAGTTTTACAACAAGATTATCTATATTTTGTTTGTATATATTTTGAAGATGTGCATGACAAAAGTATTTTAATTTTTTTTAAATTGTCATCAAATTGGAGTTTGTTGGACTTAGTTACAATCATGACAATAATGTTTTTTTTTTTTTTTATGGACGGAGCAACAAAGATGTCCCATTACTCGTAATGGATCAAGCGGGGAGTGATTCACACCCGGTTGCATATAATAAGCTATTCAACTGTTTCTCTAAATTGCTACTGCTACATACTTTTTAATGTCATTAAAGATTTACTGATATTTCTACAACACCTAATTCGTTATTTTTACACTTTATTCGTAATCATGGCATTGTTGTCAAAATTTGAATTCCGGAAGTGCATAATTTCTGAATTGATTTGGTAAAATATTCATCCGGATCAAAATTTTTGGTCAGGTCATAATACGGAAAGCCTGACCGTGGACCGTAGCGGGTAACGTGTTTGGAGAGTGCCACGCTCCTTGCACGATAAAGACCCCTTTTGTAGATTTCGAAAAAGAGTAGGCTCATTGTAGCTGCTACAAAAGGCTAAATTTTCCGTCCCTACCCAAAACTCCATACTTTTCCAGTGGCAGTCAAAATAAATTGTATTCCCTGTGACCCATCCTACCCATATTTTCCGCTGATTTATTGTTTGTTAACTTGTTCCCGTCCTGAATATAGCTGAAATACTGCTCGCTGGACGTAAAGCAGACATCCAATCCATCAATCAAACAATCAAAATATTTGATCAGTGCTATAGCTCCGTCCATAACAAACAAGGAGCTACATTATTGTAGCTTAAGGTTGGACTTTGTAGGTCTCAAGTGATATTGTGGTACACCTGGTTTTTCCGCCCATCTTCTGCTTCATCTTTGAAGCTTTATTGTTTATATTTGGGAAAGATATTTAATTACATAAAGAAGGTGTTTAGGGCTAAAGGATTTTTATTTTGGTTAAATATTCTTAAAACTACAGAAAGTTGGATTTGGTTTGCAGACCAGGTAGCTGTGATAAGGGTACATTTCTGGTCCTGGTTTCTTCTCCTTCATTTTGAGAGTTACAGCATTTATATTTAAAAGCTTGTTTGTACACATAATGATGGATTACAGGATCAGAGGATTTTGATTTTTTTCATTTTCATAAAATTGGAGATAGTTGGTCAGTTTGAAGTCCAGATAGCTGAGGTGTGGTTGGTTGTTGCAGCACACTGGTCAGGGATATTTTATTTTATATTACAGACAAACTTTCTGAAAAAAAACTGCCACTAACATTTTAGCCTTTAATTCTCAGCTGCAGGGGCATACTTTTTATCTAGTTTATAATTGCACTTGGTATGGCTTTTATTAGAAGTATGAATTAAGGTAGATATATTATTGTGCAAATAATTGATAACAATGTTAACATTAACAGATTAAAGTAAAGGAATCAACAGGAGCAAAGAAAACTCTGGAAGAAATGATGGGAAAGACTATCCAGGAGAGAGCATCAGGTAACGTTTGTGTTGATTTAGAAGTAATGATGGGAAAGACTATCCAGGAGAGAGCATCAGGTAATGTTTGTGTTGATTTAGAAGTAATGATGGGAAAGACTATCCAGGAGAGAGCATCAGGTAATATTTGTGTTGATTTAGAAGTAATGATGGGAAAGACTATCCAGGAGAGAGCATCAGGTAATATTTGTGTTGATTTAGAAGTAATGATGGGAAAGACTATCCAGGAGAGAGCATCAGGTAATATTTGTGGGAAGGTTGCAGAGCAACCTTTCCCTATGTAAACTTGATTAGTGCATAGAAATTACTTTGTGCAACATGTCTTTGTCAATTTACACTTGTGAAAAAATTTTCTGATGGGTATTTTTAGTTACTATACATGATTGAGTATACTACATTGTCTGAATCAGAAGAGCTCTTGTATTTCTGAAAGAGCTATTACATCGCCTTTCTTATTGTAGTTTTCTGTATAACTGATCACTTATGTCTCATCTTTGAACGAATGGAGACATTTTTTTTATTGTGATTTGTTCTTCACCAAGATATTTGTTTTTAGCTCACCTGACCCAAAGGATCATATGAGCTATTGTTATCACTTTGCATCCGTCGTCGGCGTCAACGTTGGTGTCTGTAAACTTTTTACATTTTAATCTCTTCTCAGAAACCACTTGGCCCATGGAAACCAAACTTGGCCATTATGTTCATTGGATGGACCTTTACAAAGTTTGTGTTTTTTATTTGGATTGGAAAACTAATCTGGCTACCACCGCAGGACTGAGTTTAACTCGACCCTATGGGAAAAAAGTTTAAAAGGGCTTCTTCTCTGAAACTGGTTAACTAATCAAAACAAAACCTACTAGCAATATTGTTTGGATAGTCCTTTATAAAGTTTATGTTTTTATGCCGCTACTGCAGGACTTAGTTTAATGTAGGACCATATGGGAAAAAGTTTTAAAAGACTTCTTCTCTGAAACCAGTTAAACAATGGAAACAAAACTTACTGGCAATATTGTTTGGATGGTCCTCTATAAAGTTTGTGTTTTTTATGATGGAAATTAAAATGGCCGCCAACACAGGACTTGGTTTAACATTGGACCCTATGGGAAAAAAGTTAAAAATAGCTTCTTCTGTGAAACCAGTTAACCAATGTAAACAAAACTTAATAGCAATATTGTTTGGATGGTCCTCTATAAAGTTAATGTTTTTTATGTCAATAGGAAAATCAAAATGGCCAACACAGCATTGTGGTATTTTATTAAAATAGAGTATTGATACACTTATCTGTATGGTTTTAATTAGTGCAGTTTATGTGCTGATTTAATATAATAGAGCATTGTTACACTTTATGGGTTTAATTAGCATTGTTTATCTGGACCCCCATTGCTGTATCTATACGATCTTTCTCCAGACAGAGGCGAGGGAATTCCCCTTTGTCTATCATAGCTCTCGTGCACTAATTGATCTGCAAGATTTTCATCAGCAGCCAGTGGGGTTTATTGGTCATTAATTAATTTGTTCGAATTAACCAATCAGGGTCAGGCTCTGGCCTTTGTTTCAATAATTTGGCAGTAGCATCATTCTGCTTGTAGACAGCGCACTTTGCACACGCTTTTAATTTTCCGTATTATTATCGCCGACTTTTAAAAGGCTTATCTCTGAAACTGATTAACTGACAATATTGTTTGTGTGGTCTTCTTTAAAGTTTTTTTTTTATTGCCAATTGGAAATTCAAAATGGCTACCACTGCAGGACTTAGTTTAACATAGAACCATAAGGGAAAATTTAAAAAAAAATTTTCTATAAAACCAGTTAAGCAATGGAAATACAGTTTTATAGCAATATTGTTTGGATCGTCCTCTTTAAAATTATTGAAAATACGGGACTAAGTTTAACATCCGGAAAATGCTATCTTCATTGCCTATAAAATCAGGTGAGCGATACAGGCTCTTAAGAGCCTCTTGTTAAGATTGGTTCACCTTGTTGTGATTAGTTAATTGCCAAGATTGATTACTTGGAATCACCTTTGGCCTTGACTATCACAGGTGAAATATTGACTTTTTTGTGGTTTGACCAAGACCTTAGATATTTTGTATTTGGGTAGATCACCATGAACATCATGAGGGGTCTTGGTGGCTTACTGGTTAAGGTAATTTGTCATCTACTATTGATCACCACTGTCAACACTTCAGTCTCACTACAGAAAGGGTGTACTAGACTCCAATCCTAATTCAATTCTATCAAATGAAGATCAAGTTCAATTTTTCAGCACAATCCATTTTGAAGTTTTTGACTTAGGCCAATTAGAGGGGATTTTTGTCAATAATTGGCGGTTTCCATGTGATAACACGTCAACAGATTTAAAAAAAAAAACTTTGCACAGATGTTAAGTACTATAAAATGAAGATCAGGTTGAATTTTCAGCACAATCCCATATGTAGTTTTTGAGTTGTGCCAATTTAAGCAATTTTTAGAGGTCCAGGGTCAAGGTAAAAATTGTCTTCCGAGATGCTTCATGCTCAGCTGTTCCTGTAGGCTGATGTGCAATTCAGTAAAGTGTGTTCATGAATATTAAAAACAATGCAACTTGGCATGGTATCATTAAATTGCCTATTTTTCATGTCTTTATCAGCATAAAATGTATTTTGGTTTGTACGATAAAAAACATATTCGTACATTGTAAGAAAATATAAAGTTTTTATGTATTCACTGCAAAACAGGGGAGACATGCTGGGCAGAGCCTTGAAATTCTACCTGTTTCTAAAGCTCTTTTACATAAATTTTATATTTTATATTTTCTGCCAGTGTACAAATATTGTATATGCCACCACTGTTCAACATAGCTTAACAAAAGGTCATATATATGACATGTGTCCCAGAAACTATCACAGACAAGTATGCAGAAATAATGCAATAATCAAGAGTACTACATATATTTACTATAAAGATAAAACTTTATTAGGTTTCAGAGTTGTTTCTAAGTTAATGCTTATATCCGACTAGTGTTGGAGCAATACATGTTTCTTTTTCTCTTTTCTTAATAATTTAATTTATATAGAGTGTTAATGCATATTGTAAATGAAAAAAAATGAAATTTGTAGTAAGAGATGCCTTACATTCATTATATGTACTGTTTCTTTCAGTCTTAGGAATTCCAACTATCCAAGTAGAGGAAACTAGTTATTCAGTTCCATACAGTAGTATTGTAACATTAAAATGTCAAGTTAGAATGGTGGCTGGAAATGTAACCTGGAGAAGACAGTACAAAGGTCATGAATGTAAACTACCATCACAGACCACCAAGTATAGTGGTGGAACCTTGGCGAAACCATCACTGACTATATATAATGTAGTTGAAGATGATGAGGGATTATACTGGTGTGAAGCAACCAACAGCTGTAGTACTGTAACCAGTGAGCAGATTAACCTTACAGTACATAAAGGTACAATCATGGGCAGATTTGTTTCTATACCATTAAAACATTTGCCATATATAATATGCAGTTTGACTTAACAATAATGGGAGTTTTGTTTTGTTGATGTTTTCTCCTGCATAGATTTCCTATTTCTGTATAAAAGTAATCACTATCACTCTTTTAATGTGAACATGCACCAATGTGTCATCAAAGGTCTTAGTGTTTTGTTTATGGATGCATGTACTGTATATTGCTACAAGACAAATGGAGTACATAAAGACAAAAATGTATCAACACTATATAAGATAGGAGCCTAAATGCAACCATAGAATGGATATCTCTCTATCCAATACATATAGATCATGAGCATTAGTTGCATCAATAGCAGCTATCTACTTAGTAGTTGTATTAGGGTATGTGCTAATTCTTCAACAAAGGTGTATGTGCATGCAGCATCTATAGCACAAATATCATAAAGTAAAACAGATTTTTAGCTAGAAATTGTATTTTTTACAAATTGCAGCCAGATATAATGATTGATTTTGTTTTCATCAAATACGTTTATAGGATGCAAACTGTAAAGTAGGTCTTAAGGGGATATATATAGACAACAGTATGTGAGATTTTCTCACCCTTTGCACAGGAAGTATAAATGAAATCAATATTTCCTGACTGTATATATCTGAGGTGTGTGAAAGTCTTTTTTTTACTTTTAATCTGTTATATTCTTTGTGGTGTGTTATAAGCATAAGAAATAATTTATCTTTTAGTTTCTGTAACCTGTGATACTCATTTTTTATTATCTGTCAATTGTTGCCAGACCAGCCTTTGCTGAGATTTCTGTTTTATCTTGCAAATTAATTAAATTTGTCTTTTCATCTCAATAAAAAGAAAACAAATTACATATGTGAACTCTTAGAAAGGGCAGAAAATGAAAAATGCCTGTAAGTGCAGTTTGCTCTTAAGGTATACAAACTAATAAACACTGCAATTTCAGCTAACGCAATTATAACATGTTCAGAAAAGAAGTAAATTTTGTTTGATTGTGAAAATTAGTTGCATGATTCATAAGGTTTTTGATATGAACATATTTTTAGATTTGCATCACATACATGTTTGGAATCTAAAAGATGTCCCAAAAAGCCATACAGAACGCATATTAACAAAAGATATACACTATGTAGAAGATGAATCAGTGAATAATTTGGTCTCTGGATCAGATAGCAGTGATGATAATTCTTCAGATATCAGCGTTGTATCTGCTCAAAGTGAACCAGTTGTAGCCAATTATCCTAACAGTGTTCAGATGTTTTTTATGAACTGATCATCATGGAATAAATTGGTATATACAAACATAGTATGCATTGAAATAAGACTTACTGCTGCAGCATAAAAATGCCTTTAAAATATTTAACCATCATTAAAACATAACATGAAATAATCATATTTAAAACTTTAAATACTTTAATAATGTTTCATATATTGCATGAGTATGATATTTGGCGCAGTTTTCTAATTGCATGCCTGTTTGTTTTGTTGTACCTCCCTTTTCTAAAGTCATGTGCTAATCAGTGTCTTTGTAAAAGCATTTGATATCATTCTATTGCTGTCTGTGTTCATTAGACATAGCTTTCACACATGGTAGAAACCTTTTTATGTTCAGTTAGTCATGTTCAGTTTTGCAGATTTTAGTCCAGACTTGTAAATTTTAATGGTTAATATGACACATTATTAACCAATGACTTAAAATAAATAGGAAATTGACTAGTTTATAAAAATTACACATTAAAACAATACTGGGAATTTCTTGCAAGTTAATTTTAATACAGGAAACTTTCCCTTTATTGATATCTTTTTGGTTTCTGAAATTAAATTTAGTTCAGTCTATATTGTGTTTTTTTTTTCTAACAAACATTGTGCATGATGTCAAATCAGATTAATTGGTTGCCATTAGCTCATAAAAGTATCATAAAATGGGTATTTTTATTATTTCTTTGTACAGTCTCAATCATCTGACCCTTGACATTGCCTCAGATCTATACAGCTGATCTTGACCCAATACAACCTCGGACATAATACATGCCTTATATGAAGATACCCATTTTATAACACTATATCATTAAATTCCACATTCTCATTTACTGATAAAAGTCTGGATTTTTGATAGAAAAGTAGCTTTGAATGTCACAATATTTCTAAATAAAATCCTGGGATATGAATGATTCTCAAGGAAATTTTAAAAACAAAAAGAAAGGAAGCCAGCGTAACAACAAGAGCCAAAAGTCTAGAGACAACTAGACATCGGGACATAGACAGACATATACAATGTAAAACAAAACCCCAAAACACAAGAACATAAGAGCATATGTCTTTCCTCGGAGCTATAGTACACAGCATAAACATGCATATTTTTGGTATTAAAAGTAAATAATGAAGAATAACCTAATTTGACATCCTAAAACTATGATATAATTGTAATTTAGTATTGTTACAGGAAATATTTTTGTTGATATACACAGGATTTGTCAAGCATATTTGTTGCTAAGAAATGAAATTAATAATTTTGACTTTACTATATTTGTTGAAACTTACCAGACAGTTTAAAACATTGCCATTTACACTTTTGATATTTGGCATGTGAGTAGATAATTTCGAAGTGGGATGTGTCACATACCATGGTGACGACCTTGACCTTCGACTTTGATTCAAGGTCATCACGGTCAAAAGAGATGGATACCAAATCTCATTGACATTAATCTAGTCAGCTTCAGATATGTTGTCTTAATTGCTACATGCACCCATGAGGCGTATTAAAAATACTAGTATGTTATTAAAGCAAATAAAGTAGTTGTATTGCTGTTGTTATACATGTTTGGAAGGATGAGGACTCAGCACTAGAGTTAATACAACATCTTGAAAGACTCAAAGACGAAATGGGTATACCTGATCTTAAAGTAACATTACAAAGAGATTTACAGGTACCTGGTTACACCATGGTACAAAGTTTCAACAGGTTATTTGACTCTGCAAGGTTTGAGTTGATAATTGTTACAGAAAGATTTAAGGACTCTAATTTTGAAAGATGTATTGCTGAAAAGGCCTTGATGGAATCCCTCAGTGATGCGGACAAGTTATAAAGAGTTGTGCTGGCAGGCCCTCAGCATATGCCTTTGATTGCCATTCAATATCATCATTATCGTAAAGCAGAACTAGAAGGAAAAGAGGACAAAATATATACACAAGCATTAGGGAATATGTTTCGTATCGGAAGGAATAACTATTTAGTGTGATATATTAGTATTTTGCTTAACATTACTTTGATCAGTGTTTGGAATATTGGAATAATAATGGTTTCTTGTACGAGCTGACAGTAAATTAAGTGCACTATATGAGGTTCATTTGCTTGTGGCATGTGCTGACAAGTTTGTACTTTTACATTATGGCAGCTTTTTATGTGATATTACTGTATGAATACTGTACCAATGTGCATTTAATGGCTTCACTTTACCTCATAAAACACTTACTATTTATATTGTTTTATTGTATTGAATGTTAAAGCAATATTGATATGTAAATGTCATATTCAGTTTAATTTCTGCTGTAGTACTTTATGTTTGTTGACAGACATTTTAAGCTGTTCGTTTATTGAAGTTAAAAATTTTTCCACAAAAAAGCTAAACCCCAGCCAAATGCCAACCCTTTCAAGTGTTATTAGCAGGGATTCAAACATGTGGAGGGATTATTTAAAGTAGTTATTTTTAGACAATGTTAGGCAGTGGAGGTTAGTTTTTGATGCTTTGACAAGACATATTACTTAAGGTGTGAAATGCAATTAACTGGTGTTTTGCAGTTAGACTAGTCCTAGAGTAGTCATATACTAAATAAAGGGGTAAATGTGAAGTAGTTGATGCCTTTGTCTTTTTCCAACGCAGTTGGTATATTTTCGAATTGTGACATTTGAAATAAGACACTAACCCATGTTAACAAATGATTATTATAAGACAAACTTGCATTCTGATATGACAAAAATAGTACAAAATTCTGCATTTGAACAATTTAGTATATATTTTATTTGTTTAAATACTCTATAGCTGAGCAACAAGTGGAATACCTCTTAAACGGTTTATCACACAATCTTGACCCTAAAGACATTTTTGTAGCTCTCGTAGAGCAGAACAATTAAACAATGCTAACTTTTTCTCTAGCTTTAATAATTTTCAAGATTTTGAGGCAAAAATGGCAGGAATCATCAATTTCGACAATTAAAGTGCAATAACTCCTACAAGGAGTCGTCATACGACTTTGACCCAATGGAGTGTTTTGTAGAGCTTTTGATGCTGAAGAAGGAAGGTTTCTTCGGTTTTCCTGTATCTGTAATACTTTTTTAACTATAAGCCAAAAACTGTATTTTGACCCCCCTGTTCTATTTTAGCCATGGCGACCATGTTTTTTTTACTAATCAAAAATCCAAACGATAGTTTGGTAAAGGACATGCTAAGCAACAGCCATGCCAAGTTTGGTTGCATTCTGTCAAGTGGTTTCAGAGAAGAAGATTTTTGAAAAGTTGAACGGACAGACGACGGACGATGGACGCCAAGTGAAGGTAATAGCTCACATGACCCTTGGGTGAGCTAAAAAAGCATCAAGAAAAATGCTTATTACTACAATCTTTTATAAATTATATTAATGTATTGTATGAACATGCTGCTTCATTTAAATCATGTCTACTAGAATATTGTTGTTTTCTGAAATAAATGTATACATGTACATGCAATATACCATCAGAGACATATAATTATATGTCTGATACCATATATTACACATATCCATAAAAGCAACTGAAAGATCTGCATATTATCAAATTAGGGATTCCAAAGTACTGTAGCTATAGATTATTTTAGTACTAATTAAAAAGGAAATGAACAAATAAAACATGTAAATCAACAGAAAATACCAATTTAATTTACCACAACTGCCCCTAAAAGTAGAATGCTACCAAGGCCTGACCAAATTTTTTGTTTGTTTTTTTATGTGTTTGTGTTCATATGTGGTTTAATTTCACATCCAGCAATTTCTCAGCTATATCTTGTTGTGTATCTCGTCAACTTACAATTTAACTCGAGTTAAAATTTTAAATACTGTGTTTGGATTTCGAAATAAAACTATACAATCTATAGGTTCTGTTGTAGGATACATGCAATACTTCTATTAAATATGCTGTGTTGACAACGCTTAAACGACTTGGAATGAACCGTTGTCAATATTTTGAGTAGTTTGATGATGTTGTGTTGCTCCAACCGCATAGATTATTTGCATTTAGTTTCTAACAGTCAAGTTGGGTCGTCATTAGAGGATCAAAATACATGTATACCCTCCCCTCCGGAACACCTTCCGGATATCGACTGAAACTTTAATTTGTACAAATGTGTTGTGTTGCTTATTAGCGCAGTAAGCCACGCTACATGAGCTTTAGCTCACCTGACCCGAAGGGTCATGTGAGCTATTGCCATCACTTGGCGTCTGTCGTCGTCGTCGATAACTTTTCTTCAAAAATCTTCTCCTCCAAAACCACTGAAGGGATTACTTTGAAACTTTGCACACATCCTCAGTAAAATGTCCTCTACCAAGTTTGCACAAATCATGGCCTCAGACCAACCAACATGGCCGCCATGGCTAAAAATAGAACAGGGGGGTCAAAATACAGTTTTTTGCTTATAGTTCAAAAAGTATAACAGATACAGGAAAACCAAAGAGACTTTCCTTCTTCGGCATCTAAATCTCTACAAAACATCCCATTGGGTCAAAGTTGTATGATGACTCCTTGTAGGAGTTATTGTCCTTTAATTGTCGAAATTGATTATTTTTGACATTTTTGCCTCAAAATCTTGAAAATTATTAGAACTAGAGAAAAAGTTAGCATTGCTTAATTGTTCTGCTCTATGAGGGCTACAAAAATGACTAAGGGTCAAGATTGTCTGATGAACCGTTTAGGAATTATTCTCCTTGAACATTTTTTAAAATAAATTTTACTTGATTTTAAAAAATCTTCTCTTTAACCAATTGAAGGACTGCTTTGAAACATTGCACACATCATCTTTAGGACGTCCTCTACCAAAATTGTGCAAATCATGACACCTGACTACCTACATAGCTACGTTGGCTTAAAATAGAAAAAATGAAAAAGGAGGGGGAGTCGAGAGAGTTTTCGACTGATAGTTAAAAAAGTATAACAGGTACAGCAAATTTGAAGTGAACCTCCCTTCTCCCTCTAAGCATCAAAAGCTCCTTCTTATAGGAGTTAATTCCCTTAAAAGGTCAAAATTAATGATTTTTGCAGAAGTGTTGGGCAATTCCTTATAGCAAAGAAAAGCTGGATAAAAAGGGGTTGTTTGGTTTCAGGTTCAGGTGAGCGATACAGGCTCCTGGGAGCCTCTAGTTTTATTATCACTTCGCATCAGTCTTCCGTTCGTAATGGTCGTTGTAAAGTTTTACATTTCATACTTCTGCTCGTGAAGCCAAACTTGGCAATCAAAATCCAAAAACGGCTCTAGAAAAAAACACGATTACAAGTAATATATGAAAGAGAAAATCACTCATAAAAACTGTGAATGATATGACAACTTAGTTGTTATCTTTGTAACACTCTGAAGCTAAAGAAAATAAATAGATAACCCAAGTATTAATAGAAAAGTTCACTCCCTACAGTAAAAGAACTTAAGGAGAAAACACGGAAATCCCATCTATAGATTAAGTCAGCATGCACATCAAGAAGGTGGCAGGGAGCCAGTAATGTGACGTAGTGCTAGGTCAGCAGCAAATCACATTAGAATTTGTCATGTTCTTTTAGAAAAATTGCTCTGCAAAGCGAACTGAATAGCAAAACAAGTGTTGTGGACTATTTAATTTAGGCAGACAGTTTTACTGTGCTAGAATTAAGTAAATTTGTTTGTTATATTAGAAACTCTAGTTGAAAGTTCGAACACTCTGAAAATAAGGTATGATGTTTTTAAAGAAGTAAATATATGGCAAAAGTATTATTTGTTTGTTTGAGTGGTGTTGAAAGCCACTTTCAGCAATATTTCATCTATATCATGGCGCCTAGTTTTTATTAGAAGAGGAAGCAAGCCGAGAGTACCCGGAGAAAACTCCAGACCTTCAGCAGAAAAACTGGCAATCCGTGTCAAATAAGATTGGAGTCGAGTGCACCCTGCCCGCAGTGAAACTCGAATCAGCGTTGACAGACCACGTGATCATTAGTAGAACTACCTTAACCACTCGACCACTGAGGCCCCTATGACAAAAGTAAAAAATATGTTTCACTTCGATAGAAAAAGTATGTTTTGCTTGTTTGAATGGTGTCTAACGCCTCTTAGCAATTTTTTAATCTATATCGTGGTGTCTATTGGGGATGGGCGTGGAGGAAGATTGTCAATCCTTGTCAATTTTAAAGTCGAGTAGTCTGCCGCATGCAATAAGCAAGAAAATTATAATTTATCTTCACTACCAGCTTATTCCATTTGCAGAAAGCATAGTGACAACAGAGAATTTAGATATTTTAGTAAGTAAATTTGGGAAATAATTGTTCTAGTCCGCAAAAGAAACGTTTGGTATAAAGATCTTAAGCTCTGTTTACTTGGTTCCACGCTGATAGTTAATCGATGCGACACATATTTAATGGTTAGAAATCGCTTTAGACGGAATTAAACGTAAAACACAAATATGCTCGGGACGTTAAAAGACGACCAGATATCGGCTACGGAAACAATGGGTATGGTCCACACCTTTTGATTTTTTTAGGTGTCATTAATGGTCAACTATAGATGCATCAGTCTCTGTAACGCAAAGGGACAATTTGTCCGACGATGCTTAGTGACAAATTTGTGACGACACTAGCAAATCCTCTCGAATTCATTTATGAAACAGCTGCGCGTGAAGCAGAGCAAGCGAGCACATGACCAAGTGTAAGGTATGACATGAAAGTACGGAGCTCGGTTTTATAACCAGATGACAGTGTATTGATGACAAAAACAGCAAGGAAACCGACCGAAAAAAGACGGCATAGGCGGCAAGCAAAAACTTGAAAATAAACGGTCTCCATTTATTACTCGGTATCAGCCCGGATTTCTCGAAAAATACTTAAGTCAAAACTAAGAAAAGTCTGAATTTTAACTTAAGTTTGAGAAATCTCAGAAATGAGCATTTCTGGAAAAAAACTAAGTTTAAGCTTCGTCTCAAATTCCCCAAACTTAAGTTACCACCCCACTAGACTTAAGTCTGAAATTCTGTCAATAAAGATGGCGATCAATAACAGAAGACAGAGTCGCCGGCGTAGACATCGTCAAAGAATAGCTCAAAACAGATTGCTGGATCGAGAAAATCCATTAGAAACAATGCCCGAGTCGGAGATTTTCAAACGGTTTCGGTTCCGTCCAGATACAATAATGTACATTGTTAACTTGCTGAATCCATATTTGACTCGTCCAACTTGTAGAAGCAATGCCTTAACTCCACTGCTCCAAGTCCTTGTAACCCTGATATTTTTGGCAACGGGAGGTTTTTATTCCTTAGTTTCTGATACTTTCTCTTTTATTTCGGCCGTGTCTGTCTGCAGAGCTGTAAACGATGTTTGTAGACAACTATGTCAAATATCATGACGATTTGTGAAGATGCCAACGGGAGATGCTGCCGAATCTATGAAAACGCAGTTTTATTTAATAGCCATCCTCACACGTCAGGGTTTTCTGTGTCCACGAACCCCTGACAAACTTAGCTAGGAAATTCCCGGGCTAGAAGATTTTCGTATGACGTCAATCCTTTAAAATATCAACTAATGAAATTGCTTGAAAGAAGCAAGTGTTTGGCACTAGTCATTCTTACTCATTCTGGAGTGTGAAGAAAACGTAACCCAACTAAATAATAACGCGGTAATAAACTATTAACACTACTATACAAAATACACTGATTTTCGAGCTTTTGATTGGATACATTAAGGTACGATGTAGCCAATGAAAATAGTGACTTCTAGCCAGGGAATTTCCTAGCTAAGTTTGTCAGGGGTTCGTGGACACATGTGGACACAGAAACCCTGACTTGTGAGGATGTTTAATAGCAGGTACACTTTGTTTACAAAATCAAAAACGGAAACGATAATTGTAAGGGAAATAACTTGTTGTGACTAAACAGAGGAAGGATGGAAAAACCAGTCATTATTACAACAACAAACAAAAAATTAATTTGTTACTTTTTCAAAGGAATTTTAATGTCTAATCATCGATGTTATTATAACAGTAATATATACTATTATCAAACTTAATTACAGTTGTACATTTCTAAGAATCCCCAATCAACATAGATAATTAGTAATTATTTTATTTTAAATTACAATTTTCAACAAATCGTGTATTAAAATTTATTAAAATTTGCCTTTTAAACTATTTCATCGTAATAAGTATAAATCATTTATCAGGTGTCAAAATTCAATGCCAATTTGACTATACATAGGTGCCGAATTAACTACTTTCCGGTGCCGATTTGACTTGCACCCGAAAAACCGAAGGTTTTTGGTATATTTTACCACATAACTTTTAAATAACACCACATATTGATGCAATTAAAAATGATTCTGAAGGGTAAAATATTATACACATTGAATATAAATTATTTAGTTATTTTGATTTAAATTATTTAAAACTTGACAGGAGGGTTATTTTGTACAGTTTAATACAATTTTGTTCAATTTGGTACCAATGTTGTTCAACTTGTGGAACCCAATCAAAAGTATATGTGCAACTTCTAAATTTTACAGCAAATTTATTGATATATACCTTAATTTTATTTTAAAAGGGGAAACCTGTTAAATGCAACTTTGAACTCAAATTGTTAAAACATGCAAACTGTAAATTGAAAAATTATTCCTCTGTATAATATAACTAAATTAAAAGCAATCCCCATCTTTATAATTTTAAATAGATGATAAAACACCAAAACCTAAGACGATAAAACACTAAAACCTACATATAAAAAAAGATATTTAAAAGTTAACAAAATTTTTTACTGAAATTATTTTTTTATTAATTTAAAAGGTTGTATCGTCTTTGTCTATTATAAAATAAATAAACCTTAGACTTCAACAATTTTCTGTTAATTTTATATTGCAATCCTCTCCCCACTTCTCAACATTTGTTCAATTAAAATTACAGGTTTCCCAAACGTACTTGGCTGCGTTGATGGAACGTACATTAGGATTCAGTGTCCAAAAGAAAATGAAGCAGATTTTTTGAACAGAAAAGGTTACCATTCTCTTAATGTACAGGTACTTGTTACATGTATTTGGAATTCATTTGCTTTAGCATGGTGTCTTTTAACACGGACAAGTAAGTATCCACAACTACTGGTTAACTTTTACAAGTTTAGATTCCATTCAATCCCTCTGCTGAATACAAATAATTCCTGTCCTTTTGACATAAGAGTAGTTTCTGCTTGGATTTTTTTCTTTTTTGATATTTGAACAAGTGGTTCTGCAGAAATCAAAAATTTAAAACAAACAAATGTACAGATGTAACAGACATGTGATAAAAAAGTAGAAAAGTACTAAGTATCCTAAATTTACCTCTCTGCTTGATGTTAGCATACTGTTTCTTAACTTCATCCACTAATCTCTGTACAGTGTCTGATTTGCTGAAAAGTTTGAAATAGCACATTAAAAATGTAAGTTATTTCTTTAATTCATGACATTTAAAATCATGCAATTATGCGACTTCGAACAGAATTTAAACATTCATCACAGAGTATCCACTGATCTCTGTACAGTGTCTGATTTGCTGAAAAGTTTGAAATAGCACATTAAAAATGTAAGTTATTTCTTTAATTCATGACATTTAAAATCATGCAATTATGCGACTTCGAACAGAATTTAAACATTCATCACAGGTTAAAAGAGAAAAATAAAAATGAACTATAACACATTTTTCATTTAATTAACATAAGAAAAAATTTAATAATATATTCTATGGCTAGTTGACACTTTATTTCATGAAAAAAAAAGTTTAGAAGCAGTGAAAATATGACACAAGCTATGTGTGAGCTAAGAATGAGTGTTACTTAAAGCACTACAAGGGGTTTAATTTTAGATTGATTGATTGTTGTTTAATGTCCAGCAAGCTTTTTTTTTTAAATAAATTATAGTACTATAAGTAAGCAAGTATTATAATAGGACCCTTTTAGACTATAGTCAGGTTACATCTAATATGAATTTCATAATAATTTTTTATGATTTCTTCATTTTGTTTTGAATGTTTTTGCCTCCCCAGCAATTTTTTTAGACAAACGGGCACATTTTTTAAGTTGAAAAAAAACTTTCACGAACATCTGATAAGACTTGCAGACAAAAAAAACCTTATTTTATTAACACCCGAGTACGGTAATTCCGCCAGTCCGGTAAACATGCCCACTTTCACTTTTCGTAACGTTATTTCCTATGTATCTATTGTAAAATTCGTCTGTAGTTTACTAAATTGCAATGTCTTCTTATTACATTGCAATTACCTCCTGTTGCACAAAATATTCTAAATGACAAATAAAACCCTACAACAAGCCAAGTTAAAATAACTGAGATGTTAATACTAAGATTTTAAATTGAACAAAATTCTTACGAATTCAAAATAGTTGCGATCTCTGCCCATGCCGCTTCCTTCAATTTTCCTCCTTTCACTGCTGCACACCCCTTGAATTTAGAAAATATACGATCTTCACGCTTTTGGACTTCTTCGACTTGTTCTAAGAGAATAATTCCTAAACGGTTAATCAGACAATCTTGACCCTAAAGACATTTTTGTAGCTCTCATAGAGCAAAACAATTAAACAATGCTAACTTTTTCTCTAGTTCTAATAATTGTCAAGATTTTGAGGCAAAAATGGCAAAAAATCATCAATTTCGACAATTAAAGGGCAATAACTCCTACAAGGAGTTGTCATACGACTTTGACCCAATGGAGTGTTTTGTAGAGCTTTCGATGCTGAAGAAGGACGGTCTCTTCGGTTTTCCTGTATCTGTAATACTTTTTGAACTATAAGCCAAAAACTGTATTTTGACCCCCCCCCTCCGTTCTATTTTTAGCCATGTTAGCCATGTTGGTTAATCTGCGGCCATGGTTTGTGCAAACTTGGTTGAAGACATTTGACGGATAATGTGTACAAAGTTTCAAACAGTACTTTCAGTGGTTTCAGAGGAGAAGATTTTAAAAAATTAATTAAAACCGATTAAAAAAAACAGTTCAAGTGGAATAACTCTTAAACGGTTTATCAGACAATCTTGACCCTAAAGACATTTTTGTAGCTCTCATAGAGCAAAACAATTAAACATTGCTAACTTTTTCTCTAGCTTTAATAATTTTCAAGATTTTGAGGCAAAAATGGCAGAAATCATCAATTTCGACAATTAAAGTGCAATAACTCCTACAAGGAGTCGTCCTACGACTTTGACTAAATTGAGTGTTTCGTAGAGCTTTTGATGCTGAAGAAGGAAGGTCTCTTCGGTTTTCCTGTATCTGTAATACTTTTTGAACTGTAAGCCAAAAACTGTATTTTGACCCCCCCTGTTCTATTTTTAGCCATTGCGACCATGTTTTTTTACGAATCAAAAATCCAAACGATAGTTTGGTAAAGGACATGCCAAGCAACAACCATACCAAGTTTGGTTGCATTCTGTCAAGTGGTTTCAGAGAAGAAGATTTTTGAAAAGTTGAACGGACAGACGATGGACGACAGACGACGGACGACGGACGCCAAGTGACGGCAATAGCTCACCTGACCCTTCGGGAAAAATGGAAAATTTGTTATAAAGGACAATTTGTTGAGAGAACAAAACAATGATATTGGAGGTTTGTTAATATAATAATAGAGTTGAAATTATAATTTAATATTTCTATTATTTTAACAGCTAACATGTACCATTTTAAGTTTTATTTAGTTTCTTGCCTTTAGTGTCTTCGTGGCAAGAATGTCAATTTTGATGGCCACTTGTTTTTTCTGTTTATGAAATACGCACAGTGACATCAGTCAAAAAGGAAACGAATAATTATATGGAACAACAACTAAATATATATATATATATATATATATATATATATATATATATATATATATATATATATATATATATATATATATATATATATATATATATATATATATATATATATATATATATATATATATATATATATATATATATATATATATAATATATATATATATATATATATATATATATATAAATATTTAAAATAAGAACAAAAGAAACAAATGAACATAGTAAACAGTAAATATTAAACTGTCGAGTAAAATACATGTATTTATATTCATTTTAAAAAAATAAACGCACTCATTTGCGTTATGCAAATTTATTATAACGATTTTTTTCCAGCTTTAGGACTACTCTGATTATAACAAAAGGTACTCTGTTACTGAAATAATCAAAAGGCTTGACTTTTTCTGGTTGATACCATGCATGTTTTTGTCATAATTGGTGGACATGTTAATAAACCGTCGTGTGTACCCACTGTGCTCCACTTCATCCTCACTTATTACTCTATACGCATTAGGCCGATGTTCATAAAAACAAGGACAAACCGTTAGCCCTCGCATTCGTGTTCAAGTTCCAATATTTGGATGACGTGCTTTTGTTGAATAACCCAAAATTCAGTTACTATGTTTATCTCATTTACCCTATTGAACTTGAAATAAGGACACCACAAAAAGAGATAGGCATGTCTGATACCTTGACCTACAGCTAGAAATTGATAATGAAGGTAGGTTAAGAACCAAAATTTACGACACACGGGATTAAATTTATTTTCCTTTTGTTAATTTTCCCTTTTTATATGGCAACATTACAGCAACACCTGCAGACAGAGTATACATCTCCTAACTGATCAGGTACTCAAAAGCCTGTACTTCCTGGCTATATTTCCTTAGTAGAGGTTGTCTTCTGACAGAAAAGCTACTTAACCAGGGTTCACATTGGCAAGACAGGTAACTTTGAAAGTTTTACGCTGTGTGTCAAAAATGACTATTGGTTTGTTCCGTTTGTCGTAACCGTTTTCCTTTCTTTTTATTGAATTATTACTATTCCGGATGTGACTGATTTTCGAATTGTAAGCTGACACGACGGGTGCCACGAGTGAAGATAAAATTGCTTACCCTCTCGGAGCACCTGGACTCTTCCGCGGTTTTCAGTGGAGTTCGTGGCATTCAGCGTTTGGTTGTCTTGTGTGTCTGTTTAATTCTTGTCCCCTCTTTTGTTAAACCACGGTTTTAACTATCCTTAACTTTGTTGTCTATGGATAACTCCTCAGTATCTTAGATTCTTTTTCTTGTAAATCAATGCATCACAAGTATATAACGCATCACTTACTTTACATCTTCAAAGCATGGGGTTTTCACTATGTTGTAAATCAATAGCCAGATATAAATTGGCTCAATCGACCTCTTGTACTCAATAACGAAAGACTTGGTTCTAGTCAACACTCAGACAATATAATCTTTTTCTCATTTATTCGAGCAGCAACACTTTAAGATAGTCTCGGGACAAAGGCGAAACTTGGTGTAACCTTACGCTGAGTACAGAGGTAGTAGGGTGTGAGGTTTTGTAGTCACCCCAAAAACCCACGGCGCTAGGGCGCATCTAAATATGGGCATGCCCCGCCCCTTTCTATATATGGTCACCGGAAGTACATGAGGCATCGAAAATTCCACCATCGCGCAAAACATACGTTTCTCATGACGTCACAGGAAGTACGTGAGTCATCGGAGATTCCATCATCGCGCAAAACCTTATTTGGTCAACCGATTCCTATGAGTCATCGTGACTGCTAATAAGACCACTTAAGACGTTCATGACGCGAGATAGCATGAGTCATCGCGCGGCGTATAATTGGCATTCCATATATTTTTCAATTAATGAAAACGTATATTTAAAGGATTTAATTACCATTCGCTTAATTAAACATCTAAAACATTTTATTGGATAAATTATTTCAAACATAGTGCCGATTATGGTGGTGGTGGGTGGTGGTGGTGGACACCAATACCACCACAAATACCACCATTACCACCACCACAGCCACCACCGTTACCACCTCCACCCATCACCACCACCACCACCACAACCCACCACCACCACCCATCACCACCACCACCACCACCACACCACCACCACCACCACCCAACACCACCACCACCCACCACCACCACAACCTACCGCCACCACCACCACCACCCATCACCCCACTACCCACCACCACCATCCACCACCCCGCCACCGCCCATCACCCCACCACCCATCACCCCACCACCACCACCGATATCACCACCACCACCCATCACCCCACCACCAACATCACCACCTCCCACCACCACCACCGATACCAACCACCGATATCACCACCACCACCGATACCACGCACCACCCACCACCACCACCACCCACCACCACCGATAGCACGCACCACCCACCACCACGTTCAAGTTTGTTTTTTGTATCAGTTCCCATGACTTTTCTATAGTAAATATGAAGAGTCAAATTTTGATCATTTTTCTTATGCATAATATTTTATGAATCAAAGCTAGTAAGCATAAAATATGATACACTCAGAGAACTTGCATTTTAGCAGGCGACGTGAACGAGGATTTAATTATAGATTAATATTTATCAGCTGACCATAGAACTAAAGTGGATAATTATACAGGGGAGTAATCTGAGGTCAAAGATAAAATTGAACTTATTTTAGTGAATATAGTACGCAATTTATGTTATCAATGTTGACAATAAAATGTCTGTAATTTCGACAGAAAAAATCATTTCTAATATCTATGAAAGAATTTTAATTTGTGTATGGAGTTACTTTAATAGTGTTCGATATGACTGGTAATACCTGGTAATTGATGTTTGTTTATTTTATCCGAATCAAATCAAGAGTATAGACGTCTGGCACGTGTCGGTGTAAAGGTTACTTGAGACAATGTTGTTGATTGCTATCAGTGTATGAAAGGGTAATTTGAGGATACAGATAAACGCTGGGGATGACCATAGAAAAGTAAATATGAGAACTACATGATATTTCATATAACGGATTTGAGGATAAGCTCCATACGTTGATTTAATTGAACGTGAAAGATAATCGTATAAGCTATAAATAGGTTCACTGACGTGTTATGACTTGAGTGTATGGTAATTGATAATCGGCGCTATGTTTGAAATATTTGTTTCATCAATAAATTAATGGTGTAGATATATTAATTAAAATAATTATTAACAGAAATACCAACGCTTAAAATAAAATTTTATCTGTTTATATACATAGAGACGCAGACAATAATAAAAACAAGTACTATCTTTAAAAAAGATAACCGACGCATTAAAGATATAAATTGAGTTATGCATTAAATTATGAATCGTCATTATTGTCATACAAATTCCCCGTTTCAATAGACCAGAAATGTTTGATGGAAATTTTTTTGGGGAAGTACTGACGGACAATTATTACTACGTGAAAGAAGTCATGAACCTATAAATTAACATTAGTCCCAGGTGAAACGAGTTGGAAATTATTAATTTATACATGTGTTCGCCCCCGCCCCTTTTTTTATTTACGTGTTTTCAATATTTACAGATTTACCAAGCATACAGTTAACTCAAAATTTATATTTTGTTGTACATGTACATGTATTCCAGAACGTTTATTGCTATTATGTATTGAAACCCACTGCCTAAGATACAGAAATGAAGTTTTTCTGCGAGCACCAAAAGCTGTTATACAATTATGTCAACAAATTGAATATAAGAATTGTTTAATAAAATGTTTATAGTTTAAAATTTACTGATTTAGCAAAGTATGCTTTACAATTAGAGCTACAACTCTCTATCTATGTGTGTACTACGACGGACGCCCAAGAACAATAATAACACATTTGATTTACTATCGACATGAATATATAATGATTGTTAATTTGTATTTTTTAAAGAAATTAATTAAAATTTCTTCTCTTCGTTTCTTTTACACTCTATAAAATCCCGGAAAAATCCAGGGTGTTAATATGCGTTTTAATTTGCGCTGTACTTCAAATAAAAAATATTTAACATTTTTGTACATTCAAGTAGCTTAATATAAAACTGCAGCTCATCGCTATCGTTCTTAATACTTAAATTGCACTATGAAATAATTTTATAAACAAACAGACGGCAAAATCTAATAATAATAGTACACAATTTTAAAAGGAGAACTGCCAATTTACCATCCTGTTCCGAACCCTTGTCCAACTGATTACCCTGTTTGGAACCCCCGTCCAAATTGGTTTTTGACTAATTAAGAAACAGAATTAGGATCACGTTACTTGCTTTTCGAGAGGTGAAGTGTCATGAGGTCAAAGGGTAAAAAGTGAATATAATACCGACTGCGTCGGAATAATTGTTTAGAGAATGAATATTGTAAATAGACAAGTAAATATGGGAACTACATGATAACAGATTTGAAGATAAGCTCTGCATGTTGATTTAATTGAACGTGAAAGATTAATCGTACAGGCTATAAATAGGTTCACTAACGTGTTATGACTTGAGTGTATGAATTCGGCGATATGTTTGAAATATTTGATGTACCAATGTTTTAGATATAATAATTAAAATAAATACCAATGCTGAAAATACATTTGTTTCTGTTTATATACAGAATGAATATTGTAAATAGACAAGTAAATATGAGAATAACAGATTTGAAGACAAGCTCTACATGTGGGTTTAACGTGAGAGATTAATCGTATAGGCTATAAATAGGTTCACTGATGTGTTATTACCGGATCGATAATCGGCGCTATGTTTGAAATAATTTATCCAATAAAATGTTTTAGATGTTTAATTAAGCGAATGGTAATTAATTCCTTAAAATATACGTTTTCATTAATTGATATGGAATGCCAATTATACGCCGCGCGATGACTCATGCTATCTCGCGTCTTGGAAGTATCCTTATTAGCAGTCACGATGACTCAATGGAATCGGTTGACCAAATAAGGTTTTGCGCGATGATGGAATCTCCGATGACTCACGTACTTCCTGTGACGTCATGAGAAACGTATGTTTTGCGCGATGGTGGAATTTCCGTACTCTCCGGCACAGAGAACATAACTGGTTCCCAGATATAACCTCTGCCACACGTCATCCTCCATTTACTGCGGGACTACATTTATCGTCTGCCCGTGACGTTTGTAAACAAAGAACGATGTTTGTAAAAAAATACTCGAGATCTTATTTTTTTCATATAGTCTTTTTAAACACTTTTGATACAGTTTTACATTGAAATTACTGCGTTTGTTCGCAAAGCTTATGCGCCATGAGAGACCTCTCTCACAATGTCAACCAATGGTATTGCAGAGGTGATTGTGGTTGACGTAGGATACCCAGAATCCTTTGCGTGGAGATTGGAATTTCCGATGACTCATGTACTTCCGGTGACCATATATAGAAAGGGGCGGGGCATGCCCATATTTAGATGCGCCCTAGCGCCCTGGGTTTTTGGGGTGACTAAAAAACCTCACACCCTACTACTTACAGGTTCATATAGTATGTTAGACATCAACTATATGTTCAAGGACAATTATAACTTAATAGACACAAACAACAATATGATCAGCTGATTGCAGTGTGCTGATGCCCAGACTAAACAAGAAAAGATATGGGTTAAACCCATATCCAGAGATGTTCGATTTATATGTTATAGCTGTATCCGATTTGATTTAATAGTTTTTTACACTAATCAAATTTATGACAAAAATATCACTTAACAACATAAAGCTGCAACAACAGGAATCGCGATATATATTATTTACATTGTTTGTAGTTTAATATTTCCGTATTTTCAATACCCTGCACATAATGGATGTGTTTACATGTTTCATGATATTCCTTTCGCTATCTAAAGTATCTTGTACTGGAGTTTGTTACAAACAAATGTAAGTAGAATGAATATACATTTAAATTTTAGTTGAGATCGAGCTTTATTTTAAATAGTGATGACCGTTACATCCATGAAATCGAACAAAACAATTTTTAAAGATAGGCCAGTATTGTTTAGTGTTTAGTTAATACACTTGCGCTTAAATTGTGTTAAATACAACTGGTTTTCGGACATTTAATTTACCATTTGATAAACATAGTTGGATATATTGGCTCTATATAAAAATCTGCACCCTAAAATAAAAATTTCCTTGTAACATATGTCATGTGATTTGTAGGTTTTTACTTGACGAAATGGTTGTTAATAAATAAATAAATAAATAAATAAATAAATAAATAAATAAATAAATAAATCCATTCACGATAGTGCATAAATTATAGACCTAAAACAAACTAGTATTGGAAGTTGTCAATCAACCAACGTTTGAAAATGTTACAAAATATATATTATTAATTGAATGCATTGTAAACATTACGATGTAACTTGTTCTTTATATTGTACTTGTTACGTAATTTTTGTACTTATCTTTTCAACTCTGGGTATTTATTATTTGGGAAAAAGCGATTTTTCATTTCCTGGGTTTCCTGTACTTTGATTTGTAGATTTCTATCGTTAGTTACAAGTGTTAATACATTATTCTATTCCGAAAACAATGCAAATACTGATATATTTACAGCATATATTAGGCTGCAGATAATACTGGTAAAAAGCTTTAAATTCGCTTCCGGATTAAATACATGCTACTCGATTCATAAAGCATCATGCGAGTAACCCGTGTTAAAACCCCTGGTGACTTTCTCCTCTTGACATTCGATAAAATGCTTGCCTTTGTTCTGATTATTTTACGCTTATTTAAAACAAGTCTTTGTACTCAGAACATATGCTAAACCGTAGATTTATATGGCTTGTTACAAACATTTTTATCGTTCTCAACATTTTTTATATTTTTTTTTTTATTTTCTAAACTTCACCGTCTTGTGTCCTATAGTATGACGTCTGACAAAATTACTACATTATTATAGGAATGCCTACAATGTATTAATTTGTTTACTTAGTATATTGTAGTATCAGTGGCCGAGTAGTCGTCGATTATTGATAAAGCGACTCTCAACACTGAGGTTGCGGGCTCCAGTCTTACTGCGGGCACTCCCAAAGTTAGCGGACAATTATTGCAAGTTTACTACCGAAGATTGGGGTTTGTTCCTGGTACTCAGACTTCTCCCACAAATAAACACTGGTCGCCAAGTAATAGCTAAAAAATCTCTGAAAGTGGCAAAAATCATTGAAAAAAACAAACATTTTAGCGCAAGGCCAATATTTCTATTATATTTTATGGTAGTGTTTTGTAATAAGCGTTGCGATTCGATTTTTTGTCAGAGAATGTTCATTGTGAGTTGAACTGACATTGTGTGCATGGTGAATGTTGACAATGTTGAAGACACTACTACTATGTACGCAAATAAAAAAGGGAGATAATCAAAGTACAAAAATACAAATTCATTATAACAGCAAATTCAGTTTAACGTCAATAATCGCCGGAAACTAACATGGTCGTTGTAAAGAGGGTTGAATGTACTAATATATTCTCTGGTATTTAATTGCCTATTTAGCCAATGTGTACAAAAGGCTTCGATAAATTCAAGACTTTTAAATATAAGATTTTTATGTATTTATATTTACACAAGACATTTGACAATATAATATAATATATTTTTTTATAGAATAGAGAATGGAAAAAGCTTTGCATCTGCAGCTTGTTGTTCAGGTTTTTATATGTTGCATGGATCGTGTACAGGTATCTATGATTAATTTTGTTGTTATATATTACGGACTAAACAATCTACAACCGTTTATTGTTTCGAGAACAATCTGCATCTTTGGTTTGTTTATTACACCTCAACAACTAAAACTTTTAACTACAAACATGTAATGCTATGTCTATTACGTTTGACATTACCGCGCTTTTATATGAACAAATACTTTATGTACAAGAGTAATATAATTTACCTGTAGTTGTTAAGTGTTCAATCATTATATTATTCCCCATTAATAATAATGTAATTATCTGCTCATGTAAGCTTCACTTCATACAACAGGACTGTTTCCATTTATTCTCGGCTTGAACACGGATCACAAATAGTAAAATAAATAGTTCATCCTAAATCATACCAGATTTTGTAGTGTTAAACATCTGCCTATTGCAGCAAAAAGCTAGTGGGGTTTCAGTGTAAGTTTAAACTTAATAAAATTTCTGATTCGTTAAGAGTGGTTCGTTTTGCGTAAATTTAAAATAAAGGTACATGCATCTATGTACTTCATTTTTATATAGAAGATATCTTCCATTTATCAGCTCTTAACTTCTTACCTATTTAAGTTTTTTTTATACCAAATGCCAGATCATTTGTTTTGGGATAATGACGCTGAATTTGTTAAATTGGGAATACAGATGGATGTGAAGAGAGAACTGATTTATTTTAAATTGCAGTGATTGATTAATTGCTTGCTTGCTTGCTTGCTTGATTGATTGATTGGATGTTCGCTTAACGTCCAGTGAGTAGTATTTCAGCTATATTCAGTACGAGAACAAATTAACAAACAATTAATTAATGCGAAAAAGGATGGAATATAGAGAACACAATTTCGACTGCCACTGGATGGAGTATTGAGCAGGGGCGGACAATTAAACATTTTTTATTGACTACAATGGCTCTACTCTTTTTCGAAATTTCCAAAGTTGTCTTTATCGTGCAAGTCACTCACTTCGATCAGTGGCTTAGTCCATACTAACAACCCCCTCCCCTAAACCTTATCCTCCAACCGGTCACGCGCTTTTTTCTCAAGCACTGAGAATCCTCCTAGTATGGCCTCAGTCAAATGAAACGAAAACCATGATGAAAATTAAATACAGTTATTCATATGTTTTGATACAAAATCTCTCGAGTTTGATGGATGCATATATGCTGTTAAAACATTAATCAAGCCACCGATGCGGGGCGCATTCAGTTAAAAAGTGTTAAAAGAAAGATTTTCCAGACGCTGAAAGCATAAGAAAACATAGTGTCCGAAAAGACATTAGGCACTGTCTTGCCTTCTCATGAAAGCATAAATTTAAAACATTTCATGGCAAACATAAAAGAGAGAGCCAGAATTTGATTGAATTAAAAACCCCTCTTTATACAAGCGACAAATCAAGGCCTGATTGAAGATGATTTTCTTTGACAGTTCTATATTATATACTGTAGTGCTGATGTTTTTATTGTAATGTAGTGCATTATTAATGGATAATTATATATACGCGACTTCTTTCATCTTACAAGATATCTTCAGTACATTAACTGTTCTTGTATTTGAGATTTAAAACCTCAGAAAAATACTCTACCCATTCAAATAGTTAATTTTTTAACGAAGTATTTTATAATTATCGTTTTCAGTTATCAATTATATTAACGATCAAAATTAGCAAGAACATATTATATTCAATGTATGGACATACAAATATATTTTTTAATATTAAAAATAAAAACATCCTGGTAAACTGTATGCAAATTAATCCATAACATACTATATAATCTGTCAGAAATTATGTCGTGTTAAGAGTGTTTTTCATGTGTCATAAAACATGGGTAGCCGACATTAAAATTTCAGTACAAACGAATAACAAAATGTTATAAATAAAAACTGTTGTTATGCTGTTATTATTCAGAGTGTCCCATTGGTCATTATGGAGACAATTGCAGAAGTAAATGCGTCTTTCCTTATTTTGGTAAAAGATGTGCCGTTCGTTGCGAGTGTGACATTGAAAGGTAAATTATTTTAGGTTTAAAATCCGGTTTAAAGAATCACTCCTTGACTCTTGAAAAATAAACAAAAGGGAATCATAACGAAATAAAAGCAACTCCTATTTTATTTCTATGATATAATATACACAATATGCACCATGTAATATTTTTACTGAATGTCTACAAAACGAAAAGGATCAGCCCTTAGCAGTAATCTGTAGTTCAATAAACGTTTAGAATAACAGTATTGTGGATAGGAAGCGTTTTCCTGTATCGATATTTGTATATATATTTACTTTCAAACTTTTAATTATGTTATTTTCAGCTGCGATTATGCCAAGGGATGTCTTAACACAGGTATCGTTTATAGTTAAATAACTCATTATATTCAAACAAATGTCTATATTATTTTGTTTTCTATAAACAACTTTTTAATTAAACAAAATAATTATTCAAGTGTAATACAGATTGAAGGAATATTTTGTAAATTTCCAATTTTCGAACAGTACATTAAAAATATCTGCACAGTATTCTTAAATCGTATACGATTGTAATATCTCTTTTGCAAAGCAGTAATTGTATTGTGCTGCCAAAACAATATTTATATACTTCAGGTTCTATATGTATTATTTAAAACAGATCTGTAGATGTGATGAAAACAAATATTACGTAGTTATTGAGGGATACCATAATTACCGTTTACTTTTCGTTTTGTTGCTCCACAAATCAGACGTGTGCTCCTCGGGTAGGCGATGATTTATTGATTGTACTAATATGCTAAATAGTTTTTAAAATTTGAAATGTATTTAGGAAATTGTTTGCAATTCTGCCGGACTGTTTTAGTAAGTTACGAAGGCTGATCAAATTTGAAACATGCATTGCAAAATTATTCCCTTTTACCAGTTAATATTTTCTCTAAAGCTGCAGTAAAATAGAGTTAAACTGTTCAGGATTGAAGTATTCGCGGTACCTTACATGCATGTTATGATATTTCATTTCAGAATTAACACCATTGTAAAATTCAAATTTATATTGGCTGAAATTTGTTTTTACTTGGAATAGAATGCAAAGTAAATTGTTATTAGAAATAATGTCGGAAAGTCCTTTAGAAATTAGGTGTTTCCTTTCGATCACATTTGCAAAATTGTGGCATGAACAATTATTGTTTTATGGCCATCTTTAACCGTCTTACCGATTCAGGCTCGTGATTGACAGACGTTTTAGTTTTGATATTAAAATAGGTTATAACATGTCAATTGTAAAGTAATAGCTTCGGTAGCAGAGAGGTAACGTAGATAGGCAAGTACTCTAGATCACTGGCGTGTAAACAAATTCGAGTACGACCAATGCCTGATTGATAAGGAATGCTACATGTAGTTTTCCTTCTCAAGTTGTGGACTTTTCACCTAATTCTCCGTCTTTTTCCCCCAAAACACTTGACGCCACAATATATTGAAAATTGCTTAACACATTTTCATTAAATATTAATTCTCTAAGTATTTTTATCATCTGTAAGAATTTTCTGGTCTGAAGACCTCAAACGAATAATCTCTATGATATATATTTAGTAATTTTGTTGTAATTTAAATTAAAGAATATTTTGCATTTGAATATCAACGATCAAATGGTTAATGTGAATTCCATGCCTGTAGCAAGGCAGGACCATTACATTAGTTGCTTCATTTTTGGTTGTTGGATATAAGGTTTGCCGGATCTGCGATTTTGATTTGTGGATTGTCCTTGTTTCTTTTCTTTGGCGTTCGGTATGTTATTAAAGGGAAACTTCGCGAAAAAAGGAAAATTTGACATGTTATTCTTCAAATAAAAAGAAATATAATTGCCTTTTGTTGTTTTATTGTATTCTTTACTGTTACACTTCTAGAGTGGATTAAAAGTGGTAAAATTTTGTGTATGGGGGCTGCCATATTGACAGTATTTTATCACGTGACTGCGTTTGTGGTGTGATAAATGTAATTATCCAGTAAATATGATAAATAATCCAGTTTAAAATATGTTTTTCAGCCTTTACTCGTTGAAGAATATTCAAACTGTGGCGATGACTAATAACCAGCTGACAACATAAGATTACCAAATACGTCATAATGATCTTTGTATTTATAAATTATTTTAGACACAAATTTTAACCTGTCTTTATTGAACTTATTATTACCTACACAATAATTGTAATAAAAGAAATATTGGTATATTTATTTTTTTAACATAAAAAATAATTCCGTAGACAATTTTGCACGTCTTGAAAAGGCAGTTGTACCTGGACGTGAACATTTTACAGGTACATCATTACTCGTTTTTAAAGGTTAATTAACAAAATTAGCAGGTAAACAAACGAGATGTTTTTTATTGTAATTACTAGATCATTTGACGCCGATATAGTATGAATATTCGGACATTTTCAAAAGCTAATCAGATTGAAGGTTAATTTTGTACTTAGAAATTTGAACGGCATGCTCACTCCTGCCAATGAATACACCGAAGTGTCAGAATACAGGATGTATATAAGATTTCGAATACCTTTAGAAGCCATGTCAGAGGAAACGTAAAACTGACACGTTGACTCAAAATATATACATGTAACATTTTTGGAAACTGTGTTACGGACACGCACAAGAAATGTCACCAGTAATAATAATAATAATAAATGTACTAAACGTGAAGTGGAATTTTGATGCGCGAAAACGGGGGTATTTAAAAATAAATCATTTAATGACCGTTATTTCTGAAATTGTCAACTTCGCAAGGATTTTGTATAAAAAAAGTTTCGTTCAATAAGTTGGTATCTGATTAAGTTGAAAATAATAATAAGAATAATTTTCAATTTAATTAATATTTATGGACAAAATTCTAACGAATATTCGATGAAAAATGAGGTCACCATACCATTAAACTATCCTTCATTTAATTCTGGAAAATGATATTCGCATGAAGTTGTTGCAGCTGTGTACATAGTACAACCTTCTGTTATTGGCCGTTTCGCGTTATTATCATACGGCGACTCTAAGGTACTTGGATGTCCAAGGATCTCTAGTATTGCCATCTAGTGACGAGATAGTAACAAGATGGTGGACCTACATAAGTGCATTTTTTACACGGCAAATTCAATGTAGAAACTTAACCATTGAAAATATAATAAAACATCAAGATGCAAAAGTGTTTCTTTTTATTTGAAGAATAACATTTCAAATTTTAATTTTTTCGCGAAGGTTTCCTTTAATACGTTTGCTTCTATTTTTCAAAATTTTGTCACCAAGTAGTGAGATTGAAATTAACTTTTTCAACTCAAAACATTATTAACAAGTACATGTATTACTAGTTTACTGGATACGTCGGTAATATATAGTATTAAAGAAAATATATGCCATGATATAACAGAAAATTAGCAACGGCTTCAGATTTGTCTCATATATCTTCTGATGATAGTCCGCTTATAAATGTCACATCGGGCATTTGAGTCAACTTAATACATGTTGTATATGTGTTAAACGATGATATCATATTTAAGACAAGATAGTGAATAACCGTTTCAGACATCATATGACTGCTTTTTTGGCTCATTGCAAACAATCAATAATTTTATCACTAAATTAAATGATTTCATTATATAAAGACTTCAGAGAACATTATAGTCAATAATTATATGCCGCACATATCACCGAAGTTTACTACAACAAATTTTACAAAACTATGTCATTTAGGAGTGTTTACCACGTCTAAAATAGTTTCCAAGGAAAATGAGCGAGGTAGGTATGACTTAAAGCTAGTAGAGTTGTCGAGGTGTTTCTGTTGCTTAATTGAAGACTCACGTTGTAGAAATTAGTAGAATATATATGCATATAATTTCCTTTCTTTCAGAAGCATGCCGACTTTTGGGGATTTTCACCGGGTACTTCACTTCGGCTTTTAAAAACTTACGTCATGATATTTAGTTCCAAAAACATATCGTTATGATGACAAATTGCTTAAAGTGTTGTTAAACCAAATTCAAAACCAACGATCAATTTTAAAGTAAAAATAACTTTTAGAACAAACAGCAGGTAATGGTCAATTAAAATTAAATGAAATTGAAAAAGGCTATATCGACAATGTTTATAAGACGTCTATTTTATTTATGATTGAGTGGTTCTATGGCCTAGTAACGTTTTAAGTTGGAAGATAATAAAACATAAAATGGTATCAGTTGATATCATTTATGGTACTTTATCAAAAAATAATCAGATTTAGTGTGGTTGACATTAATATATATTTACAAAAAAAATATGTAGTACTTGAGTTACGTATAACACAAACACATATATGATAAAGTATTGCACATGTACATTTGACCCTGTTTTGTGATATCAGTTGAAACATGATATGCATTTGCCATCTGCAGGTGAGTGTTTTTGCGAGTGTATTTTTTTATTAGAATCTTAGAATAAGATATTGTTAAATGCAAGTGTTAATAATATAAAATTATTAATTATATAATATTAAAATGCATAAAGTTTCCTAATTTCCTTATGCACTTAAAGTTAAAGGAAGATGTTTATTTATTGTCATTGAATGTAATAGAAAAAGAAATCAGCACAAACATTAAAAACATGACTGATGATTATTTATCAATCGTCAAATGATGGCGGTGTGGTTAAGGTAGTTAATGAGCGTGCGGATTTATTCTAACTGCAGGCACAGTGTAATCCAATCTCAATTGACACAGATTGCCAGTTTTCCTACCAAAGGTCAGGGATTTCTCAAGCTAATAGGGCTTCATCCAGAATAAAAACTGATATTGGGGTCAAACTCCCTGCAAACAAACACAAAATTAATCCTTGAAGTTTACCGAGGTTGCACGCATATTGAAATCTTATGTCGTAATATAAGAAATCTACAACTTACTCAAAGTGTTTTGTATTATAGTGCAGGTAACTGATTATTATTATTTTCAAGCCGACGTCGTCTTTAATTACTGGCTAATTGTTGGTGTACCATGTGGCGTAATAGTTTCAGCAGCTTCTGTAATTTTTGCAATGCAAATTAGAATATTAAAGACTAGAAAAGTTGAAAATATTATAATTCCTTTAAACGATCATGTCAATTACACAAACGATGCTGAAAGTAGTCATGATTCCATGGACGAAAATATGATCAAGGTAAATGTGCGAAAACCGCCATTAGGAAACATGACATCCCACAACCTGAAATCAGTGGGGACTATGACGTCAAACCACCTGAAATCTGAAAGCAACAGCAGTGTATCGACGGCAGAATGTAATGCGGAGGAAGGTGATTACTATTTAAACCCATATACGCCCTTAGCTGACGGCTGGCTAAGGGAGACGCATGTCTATATGGACTCAACGTAAATGAGGATGATAAATAAGATTATGGATATTTAAACCCCTACCAGTCTTTTACAGAAGAGAGGCAAAAGCATACCCATGTCTACGATCGCTGTGATAATATAATGATTTACTTAATGAAGAAACAAACTAGCAGAAAGTTTAAATGTTAAGCAGAACACAAATTCTATAGATGTGGACATGGATACAGTTAAGGCGATTAATACGTAAACGTTTCGTAGAGCCGTCACATCTTTCTGAGACTTTACAATTATTTTTACATGCCAGTTTTTTTAATTTGTTAAAATAATATTGTCATGTGGGTATCAGTCAACTTATTATAAACCTTAACTTATTTCTATTCTTGTTTGTCACATCTATACATGTTAACCATCATATATGACTAATTATATATTTTACTGATTGGACTTTATTTAAAGATAATTATTTGATGTAAATTAATTGTTCCATCGTTCTTCTAATAATAATGATGATATTAAAAACGATTATTTATGTCATAATATTTGGCAGATGAAGGTAACATTTGCATGTACAAATTAATCCTTTTACGTTATCTTAATTCAGAACGAAACTATTGCACACTAAAAATAAATAAATCATAATACCGCATTATTGTTAGTTCGAAAATATAATGTACTTTGATATCAATATGAAGCTTTAATATTTCATTATCAACGACTGGTGGGACAAGCTAGTACCCAAAGAAGGTTTATCACTTTAAAATTTTAAATTATATATATATATATGTAATGACTAATGTTGGTTTTGTAGGAATTTATGACGGTTGTGGCTTTTTGCCTGAAAAGGTTGTCAATAATTTTCTAGATTTGTCCTTTAAAAGACACTTACATTTATTTTGATCTATTCGATAGCGTATATGTCTAATACGAAAGAGGCTCCTTACTTTTAAAGTTAATTATCAATATCGTATAAAAATATACATGCAGATCATTAGAATTTTGCAACACAAACAATGGAACTTTCTGAAGTTTGGAAACGTATATGTTTTTCTCTTTCTCTGGTTTACAGAAAGAGTTCTTGATATCATGTCTAATGTATGAGTTTAAAATCTTCATGATTGAGCTTTTTTACTGTGTGACCTTCAAATGAAGTAAGCAATTATTGAAATTCGCATTTAAGTTTGCTGTAACTATATAGGGTAGGGTGGTACCGTATGATATTAGAAATTTTTAAAACTTACTGTACGATATGTTGTGTGTTGTAATTTTAATGGAGAAGGATGTACCCGATTCATATTGCTATGTACTTGCAGCGATACAATATGTTTTATTTCGAAACAATTAAAATTATCAAAATACCATTGCGGTAAATTCTGTCAGATAAGATGAAATTGTTGCATTAACATATAAACAAATTAAAGAATGTTGTAAATTAATTCAAACATGTGTATATCCCTAATGAAGCAACTCTTATTGCCAAGACAGCCGACAATATTACTATTTAAGCCATGCAGTAGACAGACGTTTAATTAGAACGACATACAAAATTATTGAACAGATACCCATAAACAATATGCGCATAGAAACTAGTAAAGCCAGGTTCCTTACAAAATTGCAGGCATTTCCAAAAATCAGCAACATGTTTTCTTTTTGTTAAATATATAGAAAGTCAATGTCTGGGGAGCGGGAAAACTATTGCATTTGATTTCCGGTAGAGGTCGTCATATTTATAAGTAGATACTGAATATATAATATAACCTTAACTCGAGAAGAGTAGTTATTTATGACCTTATGCGCACTTGAGAAACTTGGTAAATTTGGCTACTGTTTTATTATATAACAAAAAGTTTTCAGTTACGGTTCCATTTATTATCATATCCAAACTATACTTCTGACACTTTAATTGTGGTTTGTGTTTGTATTGTAGCCCCTTTGTTATATTTGCAGTTTCTACCTTTTGAAATGAAAATTTCTCCCAACTTTTTACTATTAAAGTTTAATTCAAAAACTAGTCTGAAGATTTCAGTTGCCTTCATTCTGTTCTGGTACCGTCGTTAATTCTGATATGTAAGTACTGTTTGTTCACTTATTTAATTATCCTTGTCCTTTTTGTCTCTTTTTGTTTTTCTTAATACTTTATTACTTAATGCCATATTTTTTTACTGCAATTACAAATAATAAAGCTGATAAAGGTCATCCTCTTGTGTTTAAACAATGTCCGATAATACTCTTTATACTCTTTACATTTGTGATTGTAAGTTAATACAAGACTAAAAAAATTCAATATCGAGGAATGCCCCTGTTAGTTATATATTAAATAGAACTGGGATCTTGATTCATTGTGGAGTTTATCAGTATAATCGTTCTTATGGTTGAAATTTACAATTAAATAGTATGGTTCTTGTTTCAACTTATTTATTTGCAACTAATTGTACTGTGTATTGCATCTTTAGAAATACTTTTATTTGATTGGTCAAGATATCGTCTTGTAGAAGGTTTCCGCGGAATTTATTTTCGGACAAATAAGTTGACTGAATATCTACAGTGAAAAAATCTAAACTATTTGTTGATGGCTTGGCTTTAATAATACATGTATGTGTTAAATTTCTAACTTTTCTTGTTGACGTTTATAAAACAAGGTTATAGATTTAAATTAAAACTTAATTATGTCTATTCATTTAAAGAAAAAGCACATAAACATGTAATCAACTGAAAAGTTAAAATAGAGAATAAACAGTAATTGGCAACTGGAGTAATACGAGGGGCTATAACTACGCAATGTGTCACCAACCGATATTAATCGTGAAGCAGCACATTTTCTTTGTTATCATACAACTCGCAATTAAAAAAGGAAGAGAGAGGTAAAGAGTTTTGGACTCTGTGGCCACATTTGTAACAAGGAGTGTCGATGATGGAAATTTGGTGAAATAGGAATACAATTTCACGCTCTCGACCTTGGTCATATAATCAAAATCTATGACACTCATTTTTAAAATGTTTTTATTTCTGTGGTGGTTGCAAATCCTTAAAATGTAATATCAATACTTGAGAGCCTCAAGGTCGACAAAACATTGAAGGTTGACATAACTATTCCTGCGGATGTGTTACAAATGTTTCCTGAAATATTTGGCGACAGAGATTCTAAACATATCACAATATTATTGTCAAACACATAGTTTTCCTTGTATGTGTCACAGAGTATAACAGTTCTTTTAAGGTCATTTATTTATTTTTGTGGAAAACAAATCTGTCATATCCAGTATATCAAAATTAAAACTATGTTTTACCTTCTTTACCTGAAAACAGCAAAACTCAAAAGTCAAAGGACAATTACAAACCGGAATTCAGACCAACATATACAAAACAAAACACACATACAGAAAGTAAGATGCCTGAATCCAATAAAAACCAAGCTTTTGTTATATTTTTCGTATTCAATTATTTATAATTCGGTTTATACAACGAGTATTTTCGTAATAGTTACATGGTTTATTAAAGCCCTAATTTCATTCGTGTCTTGTTCATTTTGCATTGAAGGTCAATATTTAATTTTTATTTGTGAAACAAGTTTATCGCATTCCAAAGAGTCATTAACTTATTTCAATTAAGGATGGTAATTTGTGTACTTTACCTAGCTACCTGATTATATGTCTAAGACTATTTACAGCCTATTTTTTCAATTTTCTTTATATTTTTTTCACGTTTTTCAGTCTCACTTTAAATATATCAAATTATCTACCCCTCAAATGCTTAATGTTTTTAAGTGTATAATATGTCACTCTATTATAGAAAAAGTTACTTAAATAAAATGCAATGCAGATATTCTCTCAGGTTCTCATGAATGATGTATTTTAGCATATAGAGCCTCAAATTCTTGCGTCATCTAAGTTATCCCAATAGTTATAAAATCACCTGACGTTTTTGTATACATTATTTACACCTAATTGATGTTCAATCAAGTTTATGGTATAATGAGATAAAAACTTGGTGTAACAGTTACTTACGATAATTCAGTATATAAGAATTATTTTAATGCACTAACATTGACAAAAATAAACTACTTAAAACATCTAAGACCGCCATACTATAAATAGATAACTGGTATGGTCAAACAAATAAACAGCAGTTATCTTCTTTGCATACATAAAAAAACTAAATTCCAATACTAATTAGAGATAATTAATATACCACAGTTTGTGCGATTTTCAGTTACATTCTTTACTTATACGAGGTGCATTCATTTAACCCTGTACACAAATCAAAAAGCAAGAATTTTGCAATATAAATTGTCTCTTACTTGGAAACGTACAAGTACTTTATAGGATTAATTTAAAATTCCTTTAATATATCAATATATAAAATTACATTTATAGCACAAGCTTTAGAGTTTGACAAATAACCAGTTAAACGCGAAGCAAGAGAAAATTGTTTAACGAGGAAGGCGTCGCTAAAAATGACTTGTAGCATGAATTAACTACTGGATACCACCAATAATAATTGCCGTTAAACAAGGAGGGTGGTACTTATTATGGTGTGACCAATATTTTACCAATCAAATAGGACTGATATCCGATGTTCTTGTTATCTTTATTCTGAAAATCTAGGAACCTTTTTACTGGTTCTTATTGTAGTTCGTTTTGACATAACTGTTTTCCCTAGGACATGTGACATTCTTGCAATATTATCTACTTGTTTTATGGGCTTCCGTGGCCGAGTGCTTAAGCTAGTTAGTCATCTACTATTGACCACGGGGTATGTCAAAACTTAGGTTGCGGTTTCAATCTTGATTGGCAAGGAATGCCAGTTTTCCTACCGTAGGTTGGGGGTTTTCGGCGGGTGCTGCGTCTTCCCCCTCCCTCCAAATAAAAATTGGATGCCATGATATAGCTGCAAAATTGCTCAAAGTGACGTTAAACATCACACAAACAAACAAAAACCGTTTTAGTTGAGAGCATAAATAATCTCATCGCATGTTTATTCTTAAAAAATGAAAGAAAAAGCTTTATGTTACGTTTTATACATTTCACTATTTATATACTTTTGGGACCATACTATGAGGGTTACAGAGATGCCCAATGCGGCGCCAGGTGGCGGATAGGGATGCCCTCTTGTTTTGTGCCCTTAAAATTTTGAAAATGATATCAAATTCTAAGGTTATTCTATTCACAAAATGAAAATGGCCTTATACGGATTTGGCATAAATGTTTTGGGGAACTTGATGATTAAAGCTCTGCAACATCTATTTTTGGATTTCATATGTTTTTTTTCGGTATAAGTACCACTCATGAATCTTGATTAGAAGAAGTGTTCTTGTTTACTCCTTTTGTTACTTTATATTATGTAGTATAAAATTGAATAGAATTTAAATAAATTCGTTATTATAAACATTTAACTTTCTGCCAGTGAATAGTCAGACCTATTGCCCGCCTATGAACTATTGATTGTCATGATCACTTTCTGTTTAGCAAGTCCATAGTTTTCATCGCTATTGCCCGACGACGAATTATTACCAGGTCAATTGTATACATGTTATGTTCGTTATATAGAACAAAATGTTAACTTTCAAATTGTTTATGAATTAAGCTTTATAACAAAAACTATACATTTTTGGTACATTTATTGTTAATATGGTAATTATTGCCAACACTTTGTGTGTGTTGTCCTTTTGCATAATAAAACAATTAGTCAAATACAGTTTATTTGTATTTCCTCACAGAAAGACGTCTATTCTTTTATTTTTATTATCTTTAATAATCAAGTCAAAATACCTTATGACAATATTATAAATTACACAATATCACTGCACACCTAGTGATTTATACTAATTTGTTAAAACGTCTTAAGGGTAGAACTAAAGCTTAGAAATAGTTAACAAAAAAGACGACTATATTTGTTTCAGCATTCAGTAGATATTTTCATGTTAAAACTATAACTGTTAAATATATGGAAATGTTTTGTGTAAACTCAAAATTATTTTTAAATTGTTCGTTATCACATATATAAGAATTTATCATTAAAACGTTTCAAAATAGATGCTAGTTAATGTATTCGACTGGTTTGGTAATTCTGCAAAATATCTTTCGTCTATATTTTAATACGTTGGTGCGCACACATTTTATATAATTAGCCATATAAATTACCTCTTCCATTAACCAGACAAAGTATGTTTCCCATCTTACTAAGGGGAGGTGGAAGTAGTATTTAGAGCAGGACATTGTTGCAAAATTAAAAAAAACAGAGCTTCTTTATTGTTAAAACATTTATGGTTATTTAAAACATACATTAAATCCTCAGCATATTACATATATTGTTAGACCATGTGAAATTATATGTAGTTTATTAACAATCTGTTCATTCTTTGGTACTTCTATGATTTTTGTTGGATTAAATTCAAGGCCAAACAGAATGTGAAAATATATAATTTGTCTTGATTTATGTGAACTAATGATTAGCAGTTATTAATCCAATGATTAACAAGTTTATTTACAATATAGAATGGAACGGGATTTAAAAATATAAACAGGGAGGGACATAGAAAAATATATGCCATTGATTCGCATTGTAAATTCGCGTTGTATTTACTGTCTTAGTGTGGGGAATAGCAACAGTATCTATTTATACCAAAGTGTCATTGTGTTCCCATATCTGACCATACACTTTTGAACGACATTGTTCGTGGCATTGATCACTAGGCGTTGCATTTGAATCATTTTGAAAGAATTTGCCGTTTCGTGCGTCGAATAAACAATTCTCAGACTGACTGAGTTCGTTCCCCATAATTGCAGGTTTTACCCCATGTGAATATTCATTCTGTTCACAAATATTTGGTAATGACCGGTTGAACCGTAAACGGTTATAAGTGTTTTCTGTGATAGTAGCATAGGTCCTTGAGAACATTGGCATCCTTTGGTTGACTGCTACTTGACATACATTTAGTTTCCTGACTTCTACATTTTCTATCATCATTGACTCCCTTATTTCACAGTAGACATCTTCTTCGTTTCCACCACTGTGTGGTCTTGATGTGGGTGGGTCACTATCACTAACCTGTACAGTATCAGTAATTGTAACTGAAAAAATCATAGAAAATTGACCATATATGATTGTGAAATATGGTGATAGTTGTTTTAGTGTATTTCAACCGTTGTACAGATTGTGGTTTGGAAAATATATAAGACATATAACAAGACAATATCTTTGCTCTGGAGCTGTTAGTTTTTGTTTGTTTGTTTGTTTGTTTGTGTGTTTTTGGTTTGTTATGTGTTTGTTTTTGTTGTAATTGTAGTGTTTATTCAACCGTTGTACACATTGTGGTTTGAAATGAATGCGTGTCATTCTATAATTACATAAGTCAGATAAAACAACATATTCGTTCTGGAGATGCTAGCTTTGTTTGTTTGTGTGTGTTTTTTTGTTAGCCAACGAAACATGACAGTATATAGCGAAGCATATTTTTTGCTATCTAACTATTATGACTTTACCAGGGATATACAAGTAGTTATGTGATCATTCGCGAAATCCTAAGAGGTATCTTTTATTTTTATCACTAAAGAAAAGGTAATATTTACCAGTTCATGCATTGATATGAAAATCTAACCACTGATAGCATTAACCAATCTGAGAAAATACTCATTAGTCGACACAAATGATATCATGTTGTTATTGTAGTGAATTCAATTAAACCGGAACCTTCGTGTCGAATGGTTAAGGTAATTGGTAGTAAACTATTGAATGACTGGACGCTATGATATATAGCTAAAATATATAGCAAACAAATAACAATCAAAACATTTTGTGCTTCAAATATATCTTTGTACAAAGCCGTAACGTCCGGCATACATATAAGCTTTCTTTTCGACATAACAGAACATATTGCACAAAGCAATGCTAACGTCAGTTAAATTACAATTAAACATGCAAACATATTCATGTTATATTCTTAATATCATATACTTACGGCTAAATAATGGATTTTTGCGTATTATATATAACCGGAAATGGCCACCCCTCTGTTAACCTCGTATTAGGTGCACCTCGTGCAAACATACCATATTTCCCCTTCGCGTACATTATACTCTGGTAACTTTGCATCAATATGTACATTTCTAATGGCTGAGCTTTAACGGCTTGTTGACGTTGGGGACACAAGTTAATTAATTGTACTAATTTAAGTCTATTTACCTAATTGCAAGAAGTTTATGATAAAAGGATAAATATATGGACTAATACATATCCCCAGACCAATACAAGACCTGTGTAATCCATGTTTGATCAAAACAGCAAGTCTATTGCATCGGAACAACTTAGATTCTTTTTGAAGTATGACTTAAAAGATCAGTTGCTCTACAATTGAAGTATGACTTCAAAAATCTCATGGTGTTCATTTGATTGCACAACGCAGAAATATTCTTTAGTTTGCCTCATTAATATCACGCTACAATAGCTTTCAAGATCTTTTTGCAGCTATCACAGTAGTAAACGAATTCAATAATATAACAGTTGCGATATAAGTAAACATAGCGAGAAAGAAAAAAAATATAATAAACGATTTCGACGCGATGCGATCAACGATGAAAATTTTTTCTGCATGATACTCATACCTGTATGTTTTAATCTTCGGAACCGACCACCACACGCTTGAAAGTATCCCAATCTAAAAACAAAACAATTAAAATTGAGACAAATAAGATAGTTGCTCTACAATTATTTGCAATGTTATAATTTATCGATTTACAGCGCAAATAAATAGTTGCTAGATACAAAAGGGCATAGCGTTGACACATTCAATGAAATTGGTTCTATACCTATGCAACCGGAAATTCGCAAGAACAATTTATTATGAATATACCAAATATATTTTATTGAAATTAAACATAACAATTAAGGTCAAAAACCATTGCGTATTAAACGTCTTTCTATTATCCCAAAGTTTTAGTGAATTGGTTCTAAAAAGTTATCATTATAAGCCTAATAAGCATATTTTCAAATTTGATCAACTTATTCGTTAAAAAGCAAAACAAAATAGTGGTAAACCTATTTATCTACTAAGATGCTATAAGTCTGGATTGAGACACGTTTGCAAACAATGAATCAATGAGAAAGGGATCGGACAATGGGAACACAAATTTAACAGCCACTAGAAAAGAATGGATCGGAGACGAAAAATTTTGCCTTTTATAGAGGCCTCATTACACCTAATTTTATCGAATTCTACCAAGGGGGTCTTTATCGTGCATGGAGTGTGGAACTCTCCAAACGCGTCACAACTGTCCGCAGTTAGGCTTTCGGCATTATGGTCCGACAACTGCCACGGTTTTCTCTCCCCTATCCGCCACATTTGGACGCGCTTGGATGCTCTGGTGGGTTCTGGATGCTATAGTTCCAGGGCACGTGTGCAGTGATCTTAAGGGTTTTCTATGTAAATATCAATTTAGGGTGGAATAATGGACTTTAGGGGAGAATACTGTTAAGAAACGTTGGACACTATAAGGCTATTTCTATGTTTGAGTGAAAAAGTTCTTTTTTGTGAATGATCAATTGGCAATTGACACTAAAAATGAAAATTTTTCTTACATTGTAAAACTCATTAAATAAATAATGCCCGCTGTGATCGTGGTGGATGCATATGATTAGGAAATTAGGAAACTTTGTAGAGGACCTCCAAACAATCAAACTTTTTCCTTTTGGCCCTAGTTTACATATTTTAAGTTTACACTGGTCCAACAGTAAATAGTGATTGACTGTGGCTATCAATTTTAGAACGGTGTACGTCTAATATGTAACTGCAATTGGGGATCCGAGATCCCTTGCTTGGGGAGTTGTATGTTCACTCTTTGCATTTTAAACGTCACTTACAGGTCTCACTGATACGTATACATTTATACACAACAAGAAACACACAATGAAAACATTCAATTGACAAATAAGCAAAAAAATCAAAATTCATTATTCGAAACAAAAGGCTTAATCATGTGTTCTGAAAGGGTAAGCTGCATAACCTACACATATCGGCATGGCCAATAACTGGACCAGAGACCAGAAAACGGCAAACTCCAAAACAAACAACCAACATAAAGCAACTACAGCAATGGCCCTGACTTAGTCCAGGCATTTCAAAAGAAAGCATGCCAAACCTAGTCCAAGAATCCTCTGCCGTCCAACGCTTTTTTTTGCTTTGGACGTCAGAGAGCTCTCCATAAGCAAAACAGCGGATTTTGCGACACTGGTCTGGGTCGGCACATTTCATCGTGTCAGATTTAATAAAACATTTTCATCCAGTAAATCTATATATACTTTGCTTCTTTAGATATTTTTCTCTAGGAATATAATCATCTAACCTTCAATCATGATGATTCAAGTCCATTTCTAAGCTCATTTCCATCGATACCCTTACATTCCTACATTTCACTTTCATTTTGAAACAAAAAGTCACGTGACAACAATGTGACTTAAATCCAGTGCTTAAATTAGCTTGATTGAATGTATGATGATTATATTCCTAGAGAAAAATATCCAAAGAAGCGAATTATATATAGATCTTGATTTTAAATTTGCATGTGTTTCGGAATGGTGAGAATATCCTTCATAGTGACTCCAGTCAAGTTAGTAACTGCCGACTCGAGAAAACTGTTGCTTGATTAATTTGGTCCCGTTTAGGGTAAATAGATTAAGTGTATATGTTCCGAAAATTTAATAAAATGTTATAAATTATCATTATTGACTTTATGTTGTTTGTTGGTTCCGAAATTTGCCGTTCTCTCGGAGTTTGATTTGTGGATTGTCTTTTTTGACAATTTCATTGGTGTTCGGTATTTTGTTACTACCTTCATTTGTACGTTTTTACATCAGGGCTTTATAAAATAATAGCATTGTAATTTTTAATATTCATTGTCATTTGTTTTCTTGAAAAGAGAATTTTGTAGCACTGTTAACGCTCTTTGCACGATAACAACACAAAAGTAGGCTCAATGTAGATCGTTTAAAATTCTAGTACCCTACCCAACTGTCCATACATTTCTAGTAGCGAACAATTTCCATGCCATTCGCCGATCCCTATCACCAAAATAATAATTTGGTTGTTTACTGGTTCCTTTGAATTGTAGCTCTATGGACATCATACAGCAAGTGCATTCCATTGTGAAAGTCGACATAATATTTGCATCTTAATAAAGCAATAAACTTTAATTTGCCAATAATGTTCAGTAAGGAAAATATCAAGGATGCAGACTGAACACACCTGATAGATATTCCAGTAAGGATCAGTATCACTAGGATGGCAATCACAATTATATAAACCCATAACGAAGATTGTTGGGCATGTCCTGTTAAAAAATAAATAAAATATCAAACTCAAAATATATTGAAACTTGGGGTAGAAACAACAAACAACAGATCACATGGTGTTTTGAGCCTTTGATACGATTAGTTACTTTGTAAAATAACCAACTTAATTTTTCATTAAAATTAAATAAATAACATGCGCTAAATGGTAAGAATCTAACTGTCTAAATCTAGGCATCATTGGAGTGGAGTTGGGTTGAGGCGCTTGGATTTAATTTTAGAAAATCTTGAAAGTAGTAACTAGTTAATTAATAAAAAATATTTTGGCCTTTTAACTTATTTTGAAATGGAACAATGAAAATAGAAAACTGAAATGTAACTCCATGTAAGATGTATGCAAAACTCTTTTTTGGTTTGTTCATCGTAAAGAATTTCATTTTTAGTTTTGTTGAAAATCTTGAATGCTGACGGATCATTATTGCATTCATCTATGATCCTATGGACGATTCGTAGCAAGTTTTAAACCTCCCCATAATGACATCTTAATTGACATTCTTGTTGCTCTCAAATTGTTACAAAGTTAACTTTATTTTCAAGGATTCAATCAAATAAAATAACAATGATAATTCCAAGTACTCGATCCACATAGCTGGGGACAGCTTACGTTAGAAGCGGTTATTAAGATTGACCGTGGACCTCAGCAGAAGTGTTTGGAAAGTATCATGCTCTACGAACTTGAAAGATCCTCTTTGGATATATATAAAAGAGCAGGCGTATTTAACAGCTACAAAAGAACAAAACTGTGGTCACATAATTTCACGAATTAATGACTGTATTGATTTATATTATTATTTTCATCCTGAATATAGATGAAATACTTCTGACAATTTATCTTTCTGTTTTTCTTAGATCTTTACATGCAATTGGTGAACCGAATTAAGCCCGTTTTTGTAATAAATAACAAATTGCATTCCTATTGACAGTTGCTTTGGTTTATTTTGATACCAAGAAGCTTGAAATACAACGGGTTTCTTTAAAAGTCAAATTATTAACCAATGACTTAAAATGCATCAGAATATATTAAGTGATAATTATAATAATTAAACATCAAATTACTGCATGAAAGATTCCCTATATCATTTCCTTTATTATTTAATTTCTGGATCCTGTTCGTGAAATAGACTTTTTTAGTTGCTGGGAACATGCCCTGAATTATCATAACTTCCGGTTTTTTTCAGAATTTAACCATCAAGGTCAGCCTATTATATAATTGTTATTTTCAACAACAAAATAATGCACTTTTTAGCAGACACAAGTCCGATTAATGCGTTGTCATGTTACTAAAAGTATTATTAAATTGGTTTTTTCATATAAAGCCTGCAATTCTTAGTACAGCTGTATAGAATCGAGGCAAACGCTGATCTCGACCCTATACGACTGCCTAAAGCTGATCTCGACCCTATACGACTGCCTAAGGCATAATACAGGCTTCATGTAAAAACCCATTTTATAACTCTATAATATAAACATCAAAACTCATTAATATTTTGTTTACGCAAGGCGACTATAAAACCCTTTTAAACTTCTCGCAAATACTGTTTTTTAAAGTTTACAATTTGTCTAAATACATTGATAATATTTTTTAGAATTAACGTCTTTAAGTTCCATTTATTGGAAGTATACTGTATAAAAAAATTACCCTGAGTGTCAATAAAAATGAATCATTACACATGTATTAATCCAATTGAGCGTAAGAATGTCAATTTAAAAAAGTAAGTTAATTGCGGGCTATTGACAAATATATTTGAACTAAATGCTCTATATAATACTGTACTATAATCAGTTTTCTTTTAATTTGGTACAAATCTGTTTCAAAAATAATAAGGTCAAATGTGGGAACAATCGACCTTAAATTGCAATATGTCATTTTCAAGCTAATTGTAGTGCTGATTTCCAAAAAATTTAAGGCACTTTCAGTTAAAAGCGGAAACGAAATGGGGCGGATTGTGAAAGATGCTTAATTTAACAATGCATGCCGGGATGCAAAGTCCACACGTAACATACATTTATAAAAAGGGTCGAGTTTTATCGAGATACAGAACAGAACAGAACAGATGTTTATTTACCAATTAAAGGTGCCCGTTAGAGGCAGAATCAATTACAATTTAATCAAAGAAAGAAACAAAATCACAAATTCTAATAAATAAACAAAAGTTTCATTTTAACATAATTGTATTCATTATAAGAACATAGATATATAAATGTAATAAGGTTATCCAGCAAGAACTGAGCAAGGGGAGACAACTCTATCATCTTGGCTGATTAATACATTACGCTTTTCTTTCAATTCAACAACTAATTTCAATAAAAGTTTTATAACAAATGTATCTTCATTACTCATTAACCACAAGAATTTATTATCAATACAAAGGTTTTTAAAATTACAATATTTATCATTTATTTCTTCAATAAAAGGTTTTCTAATTTCTTCTAGATTTGGGCAATTTAATAAAAAATGTTTCTCATCCTCCACTTCATTTTTACACATGTAACATATTCTTTGGTGTATTTCTAAGTTGGTATATCTACCTCTTTCTATATTTAAATCATGGTCACTGAGTCTTAATTTTGTTAGATATTTTCTTTGATTTTCAGAACCTATATTTAGATATGGTTCAAGTTGATATATATATTAAAATTTTCTGTAAGTTCTCAACTTATTTCCTACTTTAGCTTTACTTTTAATATCATTATTTATATCTTTAAACCAAATATCAATAAGCTTCATCTTTAGTTTATGTCTAATTTTATTAATAATATATGTATGTTTATAACTGGTTGCATTTAAATATAAATGTTCAATGTTTAAAAATTTGAATATTGTTTGAATACAATTTAACCAAGATTCTTGGTTATTATTTGCCATCTTTTCTGATTCTTTAAAGGCTGCATTTAATATTGTATGATTTTCCCTTTTCTTATTATAAGTGTTGTCATAACTTATCTCATGGAGTCTTAACCAATATTTAACCATGTTTATGTACACATCAAAAATTAGTGGTAGGCATCCAAGCTCTCCTCTCATGCCATTTTTTGAAGTTTTGGAGCTTACTCCTAAAGCATATTGACAAAATTTCAAATTAATATTCTCCTGTTTGAGTTTTTCTATATTTGTTGCCAAAAAATTATCATTTTCTTTTTGGGTAGCTTTTACTGAGAACTCTCCCCATATTTCTGAACCATAAAGTAATACTGGTTTTACTGTATGATTAAAAATATGAATTAAAGTAGATATTCTTGGTTTCCCTGAAGAAAATGTTTTCTTCAGCTTATAAAATGCTTTTAAACCTTTATTATCTAATTTTGCATATGAAAATGTGCCCGAGGCAGCAAAATTTATTCCTAAATAAGTGTATCTTTGTACTTGCTCAATTACCACATTATTGTATGTAAAGAAAATATTTTTTCTATATCTGCCAGCCTTATTAAATATCAAGACTTTAGTTTTAGAGGTATTAATTTCTAATTGCCACTCTTTAGAAAATGTTGATAGTTTATTAATAGCATTTTATGATACTAACTACCTATCTTGGAAACGGCGTATTACACTCTACATACGACCAGTAACATCGTAAGATAATTACTTGAATAGTATATACCTTGTACAGTATTTGTTGATGTAATTGTAGACTCTGTCTCTGTGGCTTTCAACACTAAAAAATAAATATTTCAGTGTGTTATGATGTTACAAACACAGACGTATGCATGAAAAAGATACTTCTCATAATGCTAAGCCTTATTTAACTTGAGCGAACAGCTTGTGGTGGGCAGCTTTGAAGGGCGGGGAACACTGAAGCATTATGTATCACGTGATCAAAATCTGCTTAATACCAAATGTATTAGACAATTGTTTAAAAAAATCTCTCAAATGCTTAACCTGGGCCCCTAGTGCAATATTTTTTTCATTTACGCAAGCTTCACAACCAGTCTTCTACACAATATGATTGGTTGTTGCAAACGCCATGTTTTAGCCAACATTTCGTTTTTTTATTCTTGGAAATGGCCGTCATAATACAAGCTAGCTGCTTTTCCCAACTTTCCAGATACACTGACAATTTCCGTAAACTTATTTCCACAAACAAAACAAAAATCTATTATAGCCTGATACAAGACGCCGGACGTTACGTCACAATGCTTTAGATTGGATTTACGTCAGTTACTGTTAATACTTAGGAAAGTTTGAGGTATTCCGAATGTTCCAAAAACTGTTCATAATTTTACAGGATTTAGTTGTCGGACTGTATATTTGACCCGGAAGTACTATTAGCTATAGAGACTATTTTAGCCATGAGCTCAGACTTCGCTGCTTTATTGTTCGCATCGGAAATATCACCATTCAAATGTATCAAAGACGATAAGTCTGTTCAAAACTGTTTAGAATGTTGTTCATTTCTCATATACAAAATGGTCTTGTACTTTTCATAAACAGATTTATTTACGGTATTGTTTATTTCTTTATATGTTAACAAGTGTATTTCTTTGACGGTCTATCACGTATTTCGTCTTCAAATGATGAAATAAACTGTACTTTAAACAATATAAGATATAGATATTTAAAGTTATAACCCAAAAGCCCCAAAGAACATGGAATAACTGAGTTTACTTGTTTAAACAGAAAATCTATGTAAAGATGTGAATACAAAGAGGATCCGCGCAAGTGCAATTGTCTACGGTACCGTAACAAGTACTGATCGGTTATAGGTAATGTAGGCGCATACGCACACACCGAAATCAAGTTAAATCTGCACTTATGTCACTAATTACAATTAATTATACAGTAATAATGCAGGAACAAACAATTAACAGTGATTATAACCGAGATGTAGATGCCCTAATAAACCATACCTGTGCTTGGGCATCCCGCGGCATAGTCACAGCTGAAAGTAAAATTGTGTATAAATGTAATGTTAAAACACTCATTCACGTAGTTATATGAACCTTAAAGTTATCCTGAGATCCATGATATTGGTTAGTTATTTATCTAATTTCTTTTCTTATAAATATTTAATCAGAATATAATCATATACATCGGATTGTATAAAGTCCTCATGATCTCTTAGACTGAAAACTCCAATCTAGAATTCACTCGTAACAACCAATTTTGTAAATTCCTATATGGATCATGGAGCCACTTTGATTGTATTCGAACAAACTGCAAGCGGCAGTGCATGGAAGTGTTCGAAAAGACAAAACCGACTGCTCCTAGTTTTCACCTCGGTTCAAAACATGAAAATAAAAGTTTGTACATTTGTGTATTGTGCCCATTGGTAAGAATTATTCCACGCTAAAAAGTCCATACTTCACGCCACTCCCCTGTTATTTTCTTTACATAAAGGCATTGTAATTCAGCAATGTTTCTATAAATAGATCTGAAATGGTTAACAACAGTTTATATGCTTTCATGACATTCAATGTATAGGCAAAGCACCCAGAAAAATAGTCGGTTAAAAAAGTGGTACGATCGGTTAGGGGGTGACAACCCGTTTACCGTGAGAGGTTTTCCATGTGCTGTTATTTGTCACTTACAAAATTGCACTTCGCGAATACCTTTTGAACTTATAGTAGTAAACCCTTAAGGGGAGGCAATAATTTATTTTCTGTACGACATAGGCACATTGGGTCAGGGAAGTTTTCTTATTGAATAAAAGTTCATAAACAAGTTAAATATGAATATTGGCGCAACTTAAATGCGAGAATCGCATATTTTATGGTTCGTGACGTTAATTCAGAGCACCTTAACAGTGCCTCTGCATTCCATTGGTGACTTGACCATTTTCTTTAATGTATTGGTTTCGTCACAAAATGTCAAAAATACAGCGTTGCAGAGATTGCAAAAAAAAATTTTCTTATTTTTTTTTTAACTATTTATAAAATTAAACACATAAATTTTATCGATGTCAAAATTATTTTTGTCTACTTTTAAATTAATTTAAGTGCTCGTCTACAATATTTTCTTCTGATAGCTCAAGTACCTCTGAAATGAGTTTGTTCGTATGGATCATGTGACCTTATTTATTAACCAAGCTGAAATGCCTCATGGCGAAATATTGTCCTCAGAAAAAGTATCCATTTCTTTTATTTAATTGAAGTGAGGACAATATTTCGCAACCTGACATGTCAGACTGTTTTACCAAATGTTAGAAGGGGTCTCGGTGCTCCTAGTTAAGGTACGTTGTCTACTATTGATCACTTGGTCTGTAAACCCTAAGTTTGCAGGTTTGAGTCTCACTGCGGTCAGGTTACGTTCAACTCCAATCTAAATTTACAAGGATTGCCCGTTTTCCTACAGAAGGTCGGTGGTTTTCTCCGGGTACTGCGCTTCTTTCCCCATTAAAAAAAGTAGACGCCATGATATAGTTGAAAAATTGATGATAGTGGCGTAAAAGCACCTTTTACAAAATAGTAGAAAATCATTTATTGACATTTTATTCAACGCCAACAATTATCCAGACAACAAGTGCTTATAATAACGTAATATTTCTACCAAGGTGTCTAAAGAGGTAGGTGAGGGAGATGTTAGAAAACGGTTAACCCTACAACAGTTTTGGCATCTGTGCCAGATCGGGAACCTTAGTCTCTGTGTGTGTTTGCTATTTAGTTCTTTTCATGTTTATCAGTTTAGTGTGGAGTTCATTTCACTGAACCAGTATACACTTTTTGTTATGGGGCCGTCATGCCATTTATTGACATGCCATTTAAGACCCGTGGTTGGCTTTGGGTTGTTTTTGCTCTCTGGTTAGGTTGTTTTTACCCTCTGATTTGTTTGTGTCATAAAATGAGAACCTGCACTTCAACGACATGCTTCTATGCTTCTTTTAAATCAAATCTCACAGAAAATATTGACATGAATGTGATCCTGTTATATTGTTTAAGTCTCTCAACAATCTGTATTAAGCAGCAAACTTTAAAATAGAGTAATAAAAAAGATATCTGAAAAATCCAATGGAAAGAGTTTTATGCTATATTAAGCGGATGCATTTTTATATGCATCGACATGTATCCACATATTTCTTTCTATTTAATAACTTAAAAGCTTGACTGCAGATCACTTTTTTTATTTTTCGTATCGACTAGTCTAAATTTCCACTTTGATTTTGCCCCATCGACCCATTTTTTTTTCAAATTTCCCCGTTAAACAGAAAATAAAGATATAAAATAAAATATGTTGTAAGGAATAAAGTCTTTAACTTAGCTTCGAATTTCATGTTGTTCCATATTGTTCCGATGCTATTGAAGCTTCTCACGGGAAAAGGTTATAGCTACTTGTGCCCTTTAGTGTCTGGAGTTGTATATAGGCCTCCAGACCGTCATGGAAGGAGACCTTCTATAGATATTTGTACGATTGTGTGCAGAGCAAACAGCATTGGAAGTCTGCCAGATAGAGCACTTGACAAAACATATTTGTGAGATTGTAAATATTGTTCCTATGAATTCTTGATGATACTTGGGTTGGGGAAAAAGACGATTCAGGCTTCCCAGTTTCTGTGAAAACGGAAACGAAACGCATTTTGCAGAAGGAAAATCCTATGCTTTCAGTTACAATTCCGTTCAAAACACGGTAGAAATTTTTATGACAAAAATAAACGTATCACAATAAAAACTGCTGAATTTAAAAAAAAAACGGTGAATATATCTCGAGGTAATAATAATTGATTTTGATTTGCACATTTGTGGATATAGAAACTCAACTAATCGCGGTATGCAGTTTTTAAAGGTCAAAAACATCAATTACCATATGCCATACCTGTTAATTTCACACTCGCAACGGTTTGCACATCTTTTACCAAAGAACGGAAAGACGCATTTGCTCCTGCAATTTTCTCCATAATAACCAATTGGACAATCTAGATTAATAATAACATTCAGTAATTATTATTCGTTTGTAGCGCAACATGCCGTTTCGGCTTTTAGTGCACCAAGATTTTGTAACTAGATTAACGTAACAATTACGCCTGGGTCAAATCTTCATTTTTTTTAAAAAAGAAATTTATAATTTTATAAATCTATTCATTCTAAAATTTTTTTATATTGATTGCTTTGATTATATAAAAACACTTTAATTACGTCATCTCAGATACTTTATCGATATTTCCTCTGAGCGGAATACTTTCAGTAACCAAGGTAAACAAGATGGCGTCCTCCTAGCGTATCGGAAGGGTAAGGGGTCAATGTTTTGTCTGCCGCAGTTATTTCAAGTTAAATCGAGTGAGATTTCAAATATAATATAAATCAAATTTTAAGGTTTCGTTTTATTGTTTTTAATCAATATCTACAAAAACCTAGATTCCTTTGGCATGTGTTTGGTACCGTATGTTTTGCATATAATTAGTACGCTTTCCGGCCTTGGTACATTTTGAGGTCTAGATGGGTTTCGGTAACTGTTTTTGCTGCTTTAAATGTCGCAACGATTATTTAAGAGAATTATATGGATTTTTAGAAATTATCATAACGTGTTAACTCTGGCGACTCCCTCACAAACTTGACAGTGCCGTTAAATCAAATTACAGTACAAAATATAATAAACTTAAGGTAATGAGTATACCTTCTATAGAAGTGTACTAAATACCATGTCACGTTTTGATTTTAAAATGAGTGCATGTTAGTAACATTACACACCTCTTTTTTCTTTTCTTATACTGTTAAACCCTCTTTCATTTCAAAACTAAGAACTGCCACTGTGCACTTGTAAAAGTTCCCGATACACAAATAAAAATCAACATAAGGCTTTTAGAAAACATGACACATCTGTATACCTTCAATAATGATCATTTCAATAGTAATGACTCGGATCCAGCAAAGTGATGGCAAAAACTTTATAGAAATCATTAATAGTTCCCTCGGTTATTACTATTTTGAAATATGTTTTTCATTCAAGCAACAGATGTAATGTTAGATATTAAATAGCTACCTGTACACGATCCATGAAACATATAAAAACCAGCGCAACATGATTGTGACTCAAAGCTCCTGCCATTCTCTATTCTGAAAATTAAATCATTTTACAATCTTTGTTCTCCACATACCAAATCATCATATATTAAAAATAATGTGTTGGGATGCACACAGAAGTCGCCCAAATACCCCATGGATAGTTTTGCGTTCAACTCAGGACATTAAAATGTACCTATAGTCACATCAAATTTAATTATTATCGGACAACGTTTAAAATTTGACACGTTTTTGGAAGCTATTTTGAAACACACGGTCGAAAAAAAAATTTTGAACATAGAGTTCCACTCGGGACACTTAAATCTACCTCCACACCAAATTTTGTTGCAATCCGAGCACGTTAAATGTCATCGAGATCGGATAACGTTGAAAATTATACACGTTTTTAGCGGCCATTTTGAAACCCGACATCGGAGAACGAATTTAAAGGTAGCGTTTCAGTGGAAATACTAACCTCTACCTGCATGCCAAATTTCGTTGAAATCAGACAACGGGAAAAAAAGTTGCTATTTTTGGGTGGGTGTCGTCAAGTGGCGTCCATTTTGAAATGGCGGCAATTATCAAAGTTCTGACTATTAACTGCACCCCTCAATATGTCGATCTTGTATACAACTTTGCCAAGTTTCATTCGATTCTAATATGAAGTAGGGATTGCCAAAATGCGAGCACATACAATATAATCCTTTATTATCAATATATAATGTGCATTTCATAATTTACGTGATTTCCTATCACCCTAAAAGTGCCTCTAAATTCCAGTAGTAACGTGACGTCTTTCTGTGTAACTGTGACGTCACATGAAGTGTAATTTGATTGTCAGTTTTTAAAGATCGAAAGATTGCAAAAAATAGTATGAATTCATAGTTTGTTGTTAATTTTAAATATAACATTTATTTTTTATCGATGTCAACTGTATTTTCACGTCTTTCTTAAAATTATTTTAAGTACTTTTCTTCATTCACTTTGTTCCAGTTTTTTGACGATATCAACTTCCGGACGAAAACAACCAATATCAGCATTAAGCAGATTTTGATCACGTGATTTCATTTTGATCACATAACACGTAATTGCCGTAGAGCTCACCGCTAGATTCGCGTGCAGCTTTGCTGCCCGCTGCGAGCTGTGCTCCGGGGGCGCTATTAAGGCGTCTTTGCGAAATGTGTCGGACAAGTTCATGATCTAGGAGAAGTGGAAACCGAAATAATAATAATAATTATAACAAGAAACGGTGCAAAAACAATAAGTCGCCAAAACATCGTTTTGGCCGACTTAATAATAATAATGATAAGAAGAAGAAGAAACGGTGCAAAAACAATAAGTCGCCAAAACTTCGTTTTGGGCGACTTAATAAATACATAAATGACTTGTGTATATCAAAGCATTTCGTACAAAGTGGCGGCTAAATTGCAAAGTTTGATACGCAAGACATGTGAAAACGTAATGGCAAATATTGTCTTTATCGGATAATTATTGTAGACTTATCCAACATTCTCATTCTGCATCAAGTTATATGAGAGATGCAGATCAGTTGCGATGGTAAAATTTTACTCATACAACATAAGTAATAAGATAGTTTAAAAACCCCGTATACATATATACATTGATTGTTTTTGTTTGTTTGATGGTGTTTTACGCCACTTTCAGCAATTTTTCAGCTACATCATGGCGTCCAGTTTTTATTGGGGGAGGAAGCCGGAGTACCCGGAGAAAACACCCGACCTGCGGTAGGAAAACTGGCAATATACGCATTGAATATACAAGATCAAATTAGTAAAAATGATAGTGTAAACCTTTTGAAACCAAAGGGGCTGGTGGATGGAATAAAACCGTTGTGATCACCATTGATTTCTTTCCTTCCAGTGAGCAGTATTTCAGCTTTACTTAGAATGAAAATAGGTTAACAAAGAATATATCAATTGCCGAAATGAGAAAAGCCAATTTGGACTTCGGAAATTACGTAGCTCTTTATTTGATATCACTTGACAATAAAAGACGGAGACAATTCCATATATAGTAGCCATTACGTATCATGCTTATTAATTAGAAAACAACACTGTAACATGTCTTTCCTACAAAATAGTATATAAACCTGTTAAATAAGTTTAAATAAACCCCGTTTTTTTTCAAATCGCATACTCGGAGATAGTCAACAATAAACATACTAATAAAAATGTAAGTCGATCAGGCAAAAGGTCCAGGATAATGAGGTGTTATGCTTTAATAAACATGTGAAAAATAAGGATATCCCGAAAATATTTCTAATATTTTCGCAATTTAATGGATCTTATAAATACACTGAGGAGCTTGCATTTTTCATCAACTTTGATTTTCATTCAATAAGCTTTTCTATATTTCTTCGAACTATTACACAGATACTGTACAGTCGTAACCTAAGCTTATGTGGACGTTTTCCTTATTTGATTTTAATCATTCACTTCTACCTTGGCGATAGAGTGGCTACTTGTACTAAAATGTATAAGTTAAAATAAATCATCATCAAATTATTTGTCATTTCATTTGTTTCGAATGTAGTTTTCTTTCTGGACTATGAATGCCATGCACGGATTGACTAAATATCAGATTTTAATCTAAACAAGTGTGAATTGTATTGCTCAAGCAATACTAAGTCCCTTACCGGCAAATAAAATTTTCATAGTCCAAGGACAATAATTTCGTAAAAAATTATTGGACCACAACGATATTCGAACTTACTAGTAATCTGTAACTCATCATGGTGGACTCACATAGGGAAATATCAGCTCAATATCTGCAAGCGTTGAGAAAAAAGTCCGGAAACTTGTCATTTGTTTAGAAATTTTTTAAGCGCAGGGGCCATAACTTCGTCACAAATTATTGGACAATAACGATATTCGAACTTGATCTGAAACTCGTCATGGTTGCCTCACATACCAAATATCAGCTCAATATCTGCAAGCGTTAGAAAAAAGTTTGGAAAACATGTGTGACGGAGTTACAGACGGAGTGCAAACCTATAGTTCCTTTCGGCGAAGCCGTTAGGGGACTAATATTGATACGGGGATGGAAACTCGCGGAGCAGGAGATGCTTATACTTCTGGAGCATATGGACTCACCCGGGTTTAGTTGTATTCGTGACATTCATTTTTTAGCTTTTGTGTGATCTGAGGACTCAGACATAATATAGTAGGAATGATGCAAAATTGAACTTATGAAAACAACACTCGTCTTAGTGGTCGATTGCCGTAGAAAAAGAAGGATACTGCATGGAAATGGAAGGAAAATTTGTAATACTCGGGAATTAGAATTTATGTCTATTTTCTATACCATCTTGGTTTTGTATGGGGATAATATTTAATAAAAGAGTTTTTATGGCAATAACATTTTAAATATACAATATCTACTTACATTTGTTTGTAACAAACCCCAGAGCAAGACACTACATACAGAGTAAAGACAAATATTACACATCGTAACACAATCATATTGTATGCTGGTCAGTGATAACAAGGAAATATTAAACTATAAATAACATTGAAATCATATCAAATGCGTTGTTACAGCTTTATACAGAGGGCAGTAGGGGTAACAAAGGATACTTTTAGGTACAGTTCTGCGGACGGAAATTTGAAAACCCACCCTATTCATATATTTTCGGACGTAATAAAATGGGACACAGTAATCATACATTAAATTATTAAATAAACCTATTCATATATTTTATTATCGTGCATCCCCATTGATCAAAAAGTCCATTTACTACCAAAATGTTCTATAAAAACAAAATTAAAGCGACATCTTAATGCATCTCTTAGAGAAGTAAAAAAGTTACCTTTTGGACCTCACATCTCTATTACCCTTATATATATCAAGTCTCCCCTGGTGATAGAAGGTCAGGTTCTCATGCGTCCGTATGTCAAATAGAAATAATATTTAAGACTTAGTACGGTCCAATTAATACATATCTTTAACTGAACAATTACTGACAGGAGCGTTTTACATGTTCATTTTGTGGACTCAACTCCTACAACTTGCATTAGACGTTTATTATTAGTACAACTTCCTTTTGGAAACATTGAAACATGTGAACAATTTCATTTCACTATAGGGCTTACATGAGACATGATAGTACATGTAACAATAGAACTAATATTGTGCATGAACAAACACATATACACGACATAAAATTTGGTGGGAAGGTAAATATTATTTAAAAATTGACATTACAATTTTAAACAATTTAACTAAGAGAATAAGAACATAACGATTATTTGTATTCATTAGCTCAAAGAAACTATTGTATTTTTTATATTACATAGGTTAACAGGTGAAAATTTCAGTGAAGAAAGAACAATTGAAAATATAATGAAATTCATCATAAAAATAACATAATCTTTCAGATCTATCTATACTATTAAACCATTTAGGCGAGTTAAACACATTCAATCAATCCATTTTGTTAAAATTTAACCGGGGGCCTCGGTGGCCGAGTTGTCAATGTCTACTATTGATAACGTGGTCTGTCAACACTGAGATTGCGGGTTCGATTCTCACTGCAGGCAGGGTGTACGACTCCAATCTTAATTGGACAAGGATTGCCAGTTTTCCTACCGCAGGTCGGAGGTTCTCTCCAGGTACTCCGGCTACCTCCCCCAATAAAAACTGGACACCATGAAATAGCTGAAAAATTGCTGAAAGTGGCGTTAAAACACCATTCAAACAAACAAACAAACAATAAAATTTAACCATTTTGAATGATGTATATCACCAGAGTAAGTCTAGTTTGTACAACATGTCATACAATGTACGACTTATTTTCTCTTTTTTTCAGTAACAATACCTTTCCATAAACCAACCATTCTTGCCTCGATATTAACAGACAGTGTTGCTCTACCAAGTGCACCATATAAAATGCAATTAGGTGTACATATTTTTTTAAACTTTTAATATATATTTACAGAATTCTAAGTTAAAGGTATCAACAATATCATTTTTTCATAACGCCTGACTGCAATAGAGCCGTATAGGAGTACCCATAGCATCAAATAATTGTAATAATTTATCAATTGGCAATAACAATTTTCTAGTTTAATGTTACACATAAAACATTTCTTTACGAGCTTTATACACAAGTCTGGCTTTATTTACATGAAATGTATCTTTCCTAGAAATACAATGCCTAAGTATTGAAATTCATTAATAACAGAGAGGCGTTCATTGTACATAAAATGACGGCTTATTGGAAATATAACAACCTTCACTATGGTTTTAGTAGCATTTACCTTAAGATTCCAAGTGTCGTCTGCATACAACAAAAGGTACATTTGGAAGTATATTTTAATGTCATCATTGTCAAATAATAAATGTAACATATTATAAACACATTCACACCATTATAAACATGATACATAAAATCAGGTGGGGCGTCGGTGGCCGAGTGGTCAAGGTAGTAGGTCTACTATTGATCACGTGGTCTGTCAACACTGAGATTGCGGGTTCGATTCTCACTGCAGGGTGTACTCGACTCCAATCTTAATTGACAAGGATTGCCAGTTTTCCTAATTAATTAATATATATATGATTAATATAATATAATATATAATATTATACCGCTGCCCGAGGACAAAATACTTGACAGTTTGTAGAATATGAAAACACCCATATAATGATACTTTTATTATCCAATAGTAAATTTTTGTACCATTTTATCATTGTCCAATTATACTCCAGGTATACTCCATCCGATTCAGCTTTTCATGATAATTATAAATGATTAATATGAAAAAATCATCAGTATGAAAATGTAATTTTTTTCGTAAAAAATTCTGCTGTAATTACGTAATACAAACGAATGTTTTTGTTTTAAAATGATATTTATACTACCGAAAGTGACATTCCTGTATTGGCTCTGTTTTTCTGTATTGAGCCTGTTTTTTCTTGTATTGGGTCTGTTTTTCTATATTTGCCACTGAGGTCACAATCATTTGTTAAACTGTGTTTACAATTTTGACAAAAACCGTCATTTGTATCGTTGCATGATCTTCTAGACTAATGTGAAATGATCAACGATTTTTCCAGTCACTATATTTAATTGAAGGCAAGGTCTAAATTCACAAACAAATTTATATTATTAAATTTGTCGTGATCTAACTTAGACTTTGTTATGTTATTTATTTAAAAGACGTAAGGAGAAAGTGAAATAAATGAAGATTTAAACAAAATTCTGGGGTAGCAGGTCGTTCCGTCCTCTGGTCGATTCGTTCTAGGTAATCCGACTTTTTTTCGGCTACCGATTTTTTTTCCAGGAACGAGTTTATATAGCAGATAAAATTATTTTTGTTAGTACACCTCTGAGATTATAGCTAACATATTTGATTATAATTGTATAATTTGTTTTTAGATAGTGTCTACCATATTCAAGATATTGGTATTTGTTTAACGAAATTTTATTTCCAGTCACGTCACTCTATTTCCAGGTAGTGTACCGTGCCCGTTCACTATGATCTCCCGCGGTGACTTGTTTACAGGTGCAAGCGGCATTGTGTTCTAAAGACTGCTTTGTGAATTTAATGATCGAAATTGAGTCGATTTTCTATAAAAAAAATATAGAAGAGTTAACCATATGTGCATTTCTTTCGCTACCAATATGACGCATGATAGCGGACAATATAGAATAGACCCAAAAATATACCTTTACAAAACTACAAAATGGACATAAAACAAAATGTTTTAAATACCGGAATGTGTTACATACATTTAAACCAATAAATTTCTTTTAAAATTGTGCAATATACTGGGTCGGGCTGAAAGTATTGGGTAGTTTCTAATGGGAATACAGTTACTCAGGTGCCGTTCCGTCATTGTGCCATTGACTTCCGTTTTAATCATTAACCGTAATCATGATCAACAAACGTCATCAATCGCAGTGTAGATAATTATAGAGCGATAAAAATAGAAATGGATTTTCCAATATCATTAAATAAAGTAAAGGAAATAAAATTAAAAAAACTTACAAGAATTGTAATGCTATCGCTTTGTTTTATTTTATTTCGGTAAAAAATTCGAATAGGACAGTTTATACGGGAGTTGTTTATACAATCTTCATATCCTCTGCCAGAATAATTATTTTTTATCACAAATTCAGAATCAAATTTTTTTACAAAAAAACCAAGGCTACCATCACCCTTCAAGTTAACTTGTATGGTTCGTTCCTTTGGGCCTTAGGAAGCAATCAAGGTTTCAAAATTCAGCTTTTAGATGCTTTCTTTCACATCCGCGTTGTTTGTTGTGGGTTTTTTTTGACGTTCTTATAACTTCTATGGGACGTTTGATGGTCACAATTATTATTATGATTGTACAGTTTTTCCCTCAAATGGAGAAAACCCGCACCACTCATAGATCAGAGTCTATCACAGTGGAGTCTTATATTAAATTAAGGCTCTGGTTATATGTAGTAGATATATCGACTAAAAAAATCTGGTATTCATTTGTTTTTATATCCCACGATGACATGTCGGGGGCCATTAAGTTTTACTCGTGTCCGTCCGTCCGTACGTATGTCCATACAAATTTCCGTCAAGCTTTTCTCAGAGAAACTGTACATTAGAATGATGAATGATTTGAAACTTGGTAGGATGGTTCGGCATGTCTGACTTCTACTTCCTGTTTGGGACCAGCCGTGTCCCATGAACACATTCCTTCTTTATTTTTTATGTTTTTTTGTTTGTTTTATTTTTTTCTTTCTTTCGTAATTCAGTAAATAAAATATATATACACATGTATTGGGATTATTTGTGCAGAGAAATAATCATGACTTACACAGACAGGCATTTCTTTATGTATTGTATTATTGTTTTATAATAATGAAAAGAGAATAGATTACCTCTTCATTTCGTTATCTTTAAAAATGAGTATTTTTTTTCTCCAAATTTCTCTTCTAGTGCATTCAATTTTTGTAAAAGAACAAGAGCAGTGTCCAAGGGATGATTTTATGAAGCTGTCTTTTGTCCCAAGACATAACTTGAGTCATCTCTTAGCTAAGAACTGAAATGCATTTCTGAAATATGACTTAGGACAAAACTTTTTGTTAATTCATGTTATAATGTAGAAGAATTTAGGTTTGTGAGCTTGACATTGACCAACTGACCCTCTAATCTAAAAGATTCTTCCTGAAATCTATCAAATGTTCAAGTATACTAAGGGAATCGATTCTGTGTGTCCATATTTTTTCTATAGTGTAGTACTTTATTAAGTTCTCTGTACAAAAATAATTTTTTTGGAATTGAATTATAATCTTTTTTCCCTTTCAGAATTGTAAAATAATGATTTTTTTTTATGATCCAACATTAAAATTCTTTTTATTTGAAAAAATGAAAGGTAGTTTTTAAATGCAAAGTGTGTGAAAATAGGAATGAAAAATATGGTGTTACTCCAATTAAGTGTGTACATAGTCCAGTTTTAGAAGCATGTATAATATTGGTAAAGAATGGCTTTATCAAATAAATACCCAAACTTTCTGAAAATATGATGACATTTAAATCAATTCACTTATAAATGTTTGAGATGTTGCTGAAACAAGGGACCTGAATTGCTCACATGGGATCCAAGTAAATAAAAGACAGTCATCTTGAAAAAAAAATAAGAAAAAAAATTTGATCATTTCTTTTAGTCGATTGCATATTTTATCAGGTGAGCCATTCAGGCTCCAGGGAGCCTCTAATTCTAACCAAACCAAGTAATGTTGGCTGTAAAAAGAGAAACTTTTTCTTTCTCATACAAAAGTTTGTTCCAGTTATCTTTGATTGTAAGGATACTGTGTTCCTCATGCTATGTTGAGCAATTAGTCTGTAGGTACAATGTAAATGCACTTTGAGATTCTTCCATTTAGAAGTATTACTGTGTCTTAAGAAGACCAAAAAGATCATACCTAAAATGTGGACCTCATTGATCAACAAAACAACAGATTTAGACTGAATTGAAATAGCTTTATTTATGTCACATAAAAAGTACATTTCAATTATTCACAGAGCTACCCTATACAATAATTGTATGGTAAAAATGTCCAAAATATCACCATATTTCACCACTATCTCACTAAAAGTACTCTAACTGTTCTCAACATCCAGTCACTCAGAATAGAATCCAGTCATTCATATTCTAATTCAGAGCTACCCTATACAATAATTCTATGGTACAAATGTCCAAAATATCACCATATGTCACCACTATCTCACTACAAATACTCTAACTGTACTCAACATCCAGTCACTCAGAATAGAATCCAGTCATTCATTTCTAATTCAGATTTCTAATTCTATTAAATAAACCTATTCATATATTTTATTATCGTGCATCCCCATTGATCAAAAAGTCCATTTACTACCAAAATGTTCTATAAAAACAAAATTAAAGCGACATCTTAATGCATCTCTTAGAGAAGTAAAAAAGTTACCTTTTGGACCTCACATCTCTATTACCCTTATATATATCAAGTCTCCCCTGGTGATAGAAGGTCAGGTTCTCATGCGTCCGTATGTCAAATAGAAATAATATTTAAGACTTAGTACGGTCCAATTAATACATATCTTTAACTGAACAATTACTGACAGGAGCGTTTTACATGTTCATTTTGTGGACTCAACTCCTACAACTTGCATTAGACGTTTATTATTAGTACAACTTCCTTTTGGAAACATTGAAACATGTGAACAATTTCATTTCACTATAGGGCTTACATGAGACATGATAGTACATGTAACAATAGAACTAATATTGTGCATGAACAAACACATATACACGACATAAAATTTGGTGGGAAGGTAAATATTATTTAAAAATTGACATTACAATTTTAAACAATTTAACTAAGAGAATAAGAACATAACGATTATTTGTATTCATTAGCTCAAAGAAACTATTGTATTTTTTATATTACATAGGTTAACAGGTGAAAATTTCAGTGAAGAAAGAACAATTGAAAATATAATGAAATTCATCATAAAAATAACATAATCTTTCAGATCTATCTATACTATTAAACCATTTAGGCGAGTTAAACACATTCAATCAATCCATTTTGTTAAAATTTAACCGGGGGCCTCGGTGGCCGAGTTGTCAATGTCTACTATTGATAACGTGGTCTGTCAACACTGAGATTGCGGGTTCGATTCTCACTGCAGGCAGGGTGTACGACTCCAATCTTAATTGGACAAGGATTGCCAGTTTTCCTACCGCAGGTCGGAGGTTCTCTCCAGGTACTCCGGCTACCTCCCCCAATAAAAACTGGACACCATGAAATAGCTGAAAAATTGCTGAAAGTGGCGTTAAAACACCATTCAAACAAACAAACAAACAATAAAATTTAACCATTTTGAATGATGTATATCACCAGAGTAAGTCTAGTTTGTACAACATGTCATACAATGTACGACTTATTTTCTCTTTTTTTCAGTAACAATACCTTTCCATAAACCAACCATTCTTGCCTCGATATTAACAGACAGTGTTGCTCTACCAAGTGCACCATATAAAATGCAATTAGGTGTACATATTTTTTTAAACTTTTAATATATATTTACAGAATTCTAAGTTAAAGGTATCAACAATATCATTTTTTCATAACGCCTGACTGCAATAGAGCCGTATAGGAGTACCCATAGCATCAAATAATTGTAATAATTTATCAATTGGCAATAACAATTTTCTAGTTTAATGTTACACATAAAACATTTCTTTACGAGCTTTATACACAAGTCTGGCTTTATTTACATGAAATGTATCTTTCCTAGAAATACAATGCCTAAGTATTGAAATTCATTAATAACAGAGAGGCGTTCATTGTACATAAAATGACGGCTTATTGGAAATATAACAACCTTCACTATGGTTTTAGTAGCATTTACCTTAAGATTCCAAGTGTCGTCTGCATACAACAAAAGGTACATTTGGAAGTATATTTTAATGTCATCATTGTCAAATAATAAATGTAACATATTATAAACACATTCACACCATTATAAACATGATACATAAAATCAGGTGGGGCGTCGGTGGCCGAGTGGTCAAGGTAGTAGGTCTACTATTGATCACGTGGTCTGTCAACACTGAGATTGCGGGTTCGATTCTCACTGCAGGGTGTACTCGACTCCAATCTTAATTGACAAGGATTGCCAGTTTTCCTAATTAATTAATATATATATGATTAATATAATATAATATATAATATTATACCGCTGCCCGAGGACAAAATACTTGACAGTTTGTAGAATATGAAAACACCCATATAATGATACTTTTATTATCCAATAGTAAATTTTTGTACCATTTTATCATTGTCCAATTATACTCCAGGTATACTCCATCCGATTCAGCTTTTCATGATAATTATAAATGATTAATATGAAAAAATCATCAGTATGAAAATGTAATTTTTTTCGTAAAAAATTCTGCTGTAATTACGTAATACAAACGAATGTTTTTGTTTTAAAATGATATTTATACTACCGAAAGTGACATTCCTGTATTGGCTCTGTTTTTCTGTATTGAGCCTGTTTTTTCTTGTATTGGGTCTGTTTTTCTATATTTGCCACTGAGGTCACAATCATTTGTTAAACTGTGTTTACAATTTTGACAAAAACCGTCATTTGTATCGTTGCATGATCTTCTAGACTAATGTGAAATGATCAACGATTTTTCCAGTCACTATATTTAATTGAAGGCAAGGTCTAAATTCACAAACAAATTTATATTATTAAATTTGTCGTGATCTAACTTAGACTTTGTTATGTTATTTATTTAAAAGACGTAAGGAGAAAGTGAAATAAATGAAGATTTAAACAAAATTCTGGGGTAGCAGGTCGTTCCGTCCTCTGGTCGATTCGTTCTAGGTAATCCGACTTTTTTTCGGCTACCGATTTTTTTTCCAGGAACGAGTTTATATAGCAGATAAAATTATTTTTGTTAGTACACCTCTGAGATTATAGCTAACATATTTGATTATAATTGTATAATTTGTTTTTAGATAGTGTCTACCATATTCAAGATATTGGTATTTGTTTAACGAAATTTTATTTCCAGTCACGTCACTCTATTTCCAGGTAGTGTACCGTGCCCGTTCACTATGATCTCCCGCGGTGACTTGTTTACAGGTGCAAGCGGCATTGTGTTCTAAAGACTGCTTTGTGAATTTAATGATCGAAATTGAGTCGATTTTCTATAAAAAAAATATAGAAGAGTTAACCATATGTGCATTTCTTTCGCTACCAATATGACGCATGATAGCGGACAATATAGAATAGACCCAAAAATATACCTTTACAAAACTACAAAATGGACATAAAACAAAATGTTTTAAATACCGGAATGTGTTACATACATTTAAACCAATAAATTTCTTTTAAAATTGTGCAATATACTGGGTCGGGCTGAAAGTATTGGGTAGTTTCTAATGGGAATACAGTTACTCAGGTGCCGTTCCGTCATTGTGCCATTGACTTCCGTTTTAATCATTAACCGTAATCATGATCAACAAACGTCATCAATCGCAGTGTAGATAATTATAGAGCGATAAAAATAGAAATGGATTTTCCAATATCATTAAATAAAGTAAAGGAAATAAAATTAAAAAAACTTACAAGAATTGTAATGCTATCGCTTTGTTTTATTTTATTTCGGTAAAAAATTCGAATAGGACAGTTTATACGGGAGTTGTTTATACAATCTTCATATCCTCTGCCAGAATAATTATTTTTTATCACAAATTCAGAATCAAATTTTTTTACAAAAAAACCAAGGCTACCATCACCCTTCAAGTTAACTTGTATGGTTCGTTCCTTTGGGCCTTAGGAAGCAATCAAGGTTTCAAAATTCAGCTTTTAGATGCTTTCTTTCACATCCGCGTTGTTTGTTGTGGGTTTTTTTTGACGTTCTTATAACTTCTATGGGACGTTTGATGGTCACAATTATTATTATGATTGTACAGTTTTTCCCTCAAATGGAGAAAACCCGCACCACTCATAGATCAGAGTCTATCACAGTGGAGTCTTATATTAAATTAAGGCTCTGGTTATATGTAGTAGATATATCGACTAAAAAAATCTGGTATTCATTTGTTTTTATATCCCACGATGACATGTCGGGGGCCATTAAGTTTTACTCGTGTCCGTCCGTCCGTACGTATGTCCATACAAATTTCCGTCAAGCTTTTCTCAGAGAAACTGTACATTAGAATGATGAATGATTTGAAACTTGGTAGGATGGTTCGGCATGTCTGACTTCTACTTCCTGTTTGGGACCAGCCGTGTCCCATGAACACATTCCTTCTTTATTTTTTATGTTTTTTTGTTTGTTTTATTTTTTTCTTTCTTTCGTAATTCAGTAAATAAAATATATATACACATGTATTGGGATTATTTGTGCAGAGAAATAATCATGACTTACACAGACAGGCATTTCTTTATGTATTGTATTATTGTTTTATAATAATGAAAAGAGAATAGATTACCTCTTCATTTCGTTATCTTTAAAAATGAGTATTTTTTTTCTCCAAATTTCTCTTCTAGTGCATTCAATTTTTGTAAAAGAACAAGAGCAGTGTCCAAGGGATGATTTTATGAAGCTGTCTTTTGTCCCAAGACATAACTTGAGTCATCTCTTAGCTAAGAACTGAAATGCATTTCTGAAATATGACTTAGGACAAAACTTTTTGTTAATTCATGTTATAATGTAGAAGAATTTAGGTTTGTGAGCTTGACATTGACCAACTGACCCTCTAATCTAAAAGATTCTTCCTGAAATCTATCAAATGTTCAAGTATACTAAGGGAATCGATTCTGTGTGTCCATATTTTTTCTATAGTGTAGTACTTTATTAAGTTCTCTGTACAAAAATAATTTTTTTGGAATTGAATTATAATCTTTTTTCCCTTTCAGAATTGTAAAATAATGATTTTTTTTTATGATCCAACATTAAAATTCTTTTTATTTGAAAAAATGAAAGGTAGTTTTTAAATGCAAAGTGTGTGAAAATAGGAATGAAAAATATGGTGTTACTCCAATTAAGTGTGTACATAGTCCAGTTTTAGAAGCATGTATAATATTGGTAAAGAATGGCTTTATCAAATAAATACCCAAACTTTCTGAAAATATGATGACATTTAAATCAATTCACTTATAAATGTTTGAGATGTTGCTGAAACAAGGGACCTGAATTGCTCACATGGGATCCAAGTAAATAAAAGACAGTCATCTTGAAAAAAAAATAAGAAAAAAAATTTGATCATTTCTTTTAGTCGATTGCATATTTTATCAGGTGAGCCATTCAGGCTCCAGGGAGCCTCTAATTCTAACCAAACCAAGTAATGTTGGCTGTAAAAAGAGAAACTTTTTCTTTCTCATACAAAAGTTTGTTCCAGTTATCTTTGATTGTAAGGATACTGTGTTCCTCATGCTATGTTGAGCAATTAGTCTGTAGGTACAATGTAAATGCACTTTGAGATTCTTCCATTTAGAAGTATTACTGTGTCTTAAGAAGACCAAAAAGATCATACCTAAAATGTGGACCTCATTGATCAACAAAACAACAGATTTAGACTGAATTGAAATAGCTTTATTTATGTCACATAAAAAGTACATTTCAATTATTCACAGAGCTACCCTATACAATAATTGTATGGTAAAAATGTCCAAAATATCACCATATTTCACCACTATCTCACTAAAAGTACTCTAACTGTTCTCAACATCCAGTCACTCAGAATAGAATCCAGTCATTCATATTCTAATTCAGAGCTACCCTATACAATAATTCTATGGTACAAATGTCCAAAATATCACCATATGTCACCACTATCTCACTACAAATACTCTAACTGTACTCAACATCCAGTCACTCAGAATAGAATCCAGTCATTCATTTCTAATTCAGAGCTACGCTATACAATAATTGTATGGTACCAATGTGCAAAATTTCAGCATATTTCACCACTATCTCACTAAAAGTATTCTAACTATACTCAACATCCAGTCATTCATACAATACAAAGAATATGTCATTAATTCATTTATGTTTTCAACACTTCTGTCATACAAAATGTTCCAGGAGTTAACTTGTATATGGCCGTGGTAATGTCTTGTAAAAGAGAATATAGGGTTGATCCTGGCAACCAGTCAGGGACAGTTCTGTAACACTATTAATCTGAAATAAGAGAAATATTCTGTGAGATTATAATTTCTTTTTGATATATCAACTATTATTGGTAATGTTTTTTAGGTAATCCTTGTTTTATAAATGTTTTCATTGCAGTCTCTTATTCAAATAAACTTAGCATGCTTAATGATCAACATCATTATAATCAAGTCTAAAAAGCCTCTCATTGAAATCCATCAAGTCATTAACTCACTGTGTTACATACGGAAAAAAAAAATAGATTCTTTCAAATATTTCAGAGTCACCTTATAGTGACCAGTGACCTATTTTTGTGTCAATGCTTGTTCAATTATCCGAAATAGTTTCCTTACACACTCTTTTTTTTATATATATTTGTGTAAGGTGTTTTTCCTATATATCTAAGATGGTTTCCACACATACACTTTTTATATATTTTTGTTTCAGGTCTTGTTCATATATGTAAGACAGTTTCCATAAAAACTTTCTTTTTATTCAAGTGTACCATAATAAAAAAATTATGATATGGAAATCACTGAAATATGACTCTAAGACAATAAAGTCCCACTCTTTGCATATCAGTGAAAACCACTCCATTATTGAGGTGTTTATAAGTCTATTGCTGTTAGAAAAGTGTTAAAAATTTACTCAAGATCTGATCTACATTTTCCATGAAATCAAACTCAATGTAATCCTAAGGTGTGATGCACAGACTGAAAAGTATATGACTACGGTTGGGAGACCATAAAAAGTTCTGGTTGTATTTTTTACCTTCATATCATCAATTTTGAACCAATTAAGACCAAACTTGATAAAACAGTAATAGTGGCCATTTGATACACTATGACCAGCATGCACAACCACACCGAAGAGCTGGGCTTTATCTTCCAACATCTATTAATTGAAATAAAAAACAATTATAATACAATCATATCATGCATTTCACAACAAACATATTAATTATCTCTGTTTTCCCTATAAACATGAAAGCTGACACAGACTCCATATATACCTCTGTATTATGGCTGGCTATATGACTCCAGAATATACAGTTGCAGAATTATGTTGATTTAAATGTACTGATCTCAAGATCAAGTTAATGAATGATGAAATGGAAGTTAGTATGACCTGATAAGATATGGATGCTGATAGATTTATATTGTTATGCATTCAGGGTTACATGACTTACTTTGCAATTGCACATTTTTAATTATATCTATACCTGGAAACAATTTTCAGAAGTAAAAATGAATCTGATGCACACACGGTCACTTATAGGTAGTTTCTAAAATTCATAAATATTATGAATACATGCACAATTGTTTCCCTACCTTTCCAGGACTCACATAGTCTCTAAGATTTATATCAAATGCCAGGTCTATCTTTTTGGTTAATTTTCTTCTACCAGCATTAAATCTGCAAAAATGAAATACGAATTAATTTTTTGACAAGTGTCTATACAGTAATTACAAGAATATATATAGTTATGGCAAAAATACTGATGACACAAATCTTCAAATAAGAGATAAACATGAATGCAAAAACTTATTTACCGTTTATTAAACATTTAATCTTAGTTGAAGGTCATTAAAGATTACATTTTGATTTTGACACCAGGGGTATAACATAAGCTCCCCCTCAATTTGTGAGATGAGCTAAAAATGAAATGTGGACAAGAACCTGTTATCATCTATTATTTTTAAAAATATTTCATATTGACCTAATTTAGAATACCAGATTTAGGAGGAGCTGTCCATAAAAGAGACAACAGATTTATTCCTCTGTAAGGGGTTTAAACCAGTTTTGAGTACAGAAATAGAAACTTACTGCTTGTTCTTTAGAACTTATTTCTTTCCGCTTTTTGTGTCTATCTTTTCCTTGGTGGCATTCCAAATCTTTTTTACCAATGATGACAAATGGTATACCATCAAACACAATATATGGTCTCGAATTTGCCTGTGTATCTTCAAATCTAATGCTACTTAGTAGCAAAACTGACGAATCTGTAAAATAAACAATATTCAGACAATAACCTAAATAGATGAAAGCAAATTTATCAGCCAATACTTTCCATTTTGAAATTTCTTTTCTTTTCACTTGAAAGCCTTCTAGAAAAAATACTGTGTGATGAAAATATATTGCACACATTATATAAATTTATTGTACATGCATTAGTTTTTTCCAGTCCTAAGTCAGGGAATTTAATAAGCCATTGTTTCCTTTTGTTTTACTTTTCAGTTAGTTCAATTGGATATAAAGATAGAAAAAGAATGGAAAAGGGGAGTAAGGCAAAAAGACAACAACTCTATAAAATTTAGTCAAAACAACTCAAGTCTAGACTGGTGTTTATTTCACTGAACTTGTGTACACTTATATAATTTAAGGGCCTGCCATATGGTGTGGGGTTTCTTTGAAGATTCTTTACAGTAATTCATTGATTTTAAACATACAACTCTAAAAAGGATAACAAAATACCAATATCTGACTCCTTTCCAAACAGTTTTTCTTTTTTGCAGACACTAAACTTGGTTGCAGTTGACACTTCATGCTGTTTGATAATCTCTTCAACCTCTTTGATAGAATGTGCTACAAAAACCTCACATTGTGGGCTGAAATAAATGAAAAAAAAACATGTAAACGCGAATTCTAACAAGTTAGTAGGGGTTGTAGGCAAGAATTCTTAGTTTTATCAACATTATTTGATGGATTTGCACAAAACTTGAACATGTGAAAACTCAAATTGTACTGGATTTAGTTTATCCAAAGGCACAATGGCAATAAGACTTTTACAGTGATTCTGAAGTCTTTAAGACATGATAGACTACCAGTATTCGAGAATAAATAGACTTTTGTTACTTTTTTATTATAAAACACTGTTTTTGCAATTCATTTAGATCATTTCAGCAATAATACATGTCTTTACTTGGGTTGCCCATTATTTCACCATTACAAAAATGATAGCTTTTCCTGAAATTTTGTATACTGAAATTCTCACCACAAATAAAAATTTGACAATGTATGACATCTAGTAAGTTTTCCCAATTACTCTGTTGATTTCATATGGTCAATTGTCTGTAAAAAAACATTGGGGGCATTTGAAAGAAATTTGTGGCATGCGACAGCTGTTATAGGTGCATAAAAATTTCTTCATAAAAATGGGCATACTTACATCTGTATTTCATTTCAACACAATCCATGCATGGATATGGCACTCTAATACATGCACATGCTTGAATACCATGCCTGATTCTAAATTGAACATCAATTAAACTTTGATTAACTACAAAGACAAAGACAAAATAAAACTATCAAAACATAAAACAAAACATGAAAAATAAACATATAAAAGAAGGTAAACATAGGACTAAGGCCTGTAAATGCAAATAAAATATCACAGTTTCTGCAAGTTTAGATAGATATAAAATCACCATTGGCATCCTCATGTACAGGTTTAGTCCTTAAAATAATATATGTCAATAACCTAAAATTAAAACAAGAAAAAAAGATAAAAGCAAACATGGCAAACAAACAAAAATAAAAAATAATAAATTTAAACAAAAAACTATCTCACATCAGATTACAGTTTCCTTTGAAGTATTCTATGATTAAAAGTAATTAGTTAATTTCTGGAGAAATATGTTTCAATGTATATACATGTACATCCACAATTATTTATAGTGTCTATTTTTTTGTGGGTTCCACTGCTCAATATTATTCGAAAAAAAGCTGAGAGCTGATTAAGATCATATTAAATAAATGAATCTTCATCCATAAAGGAATACTACAATTTCGCAACTTGTGCACAACAGATACATTAATGTTACATTTCGATTAGTAATGTTAATATTTCATGCAACTGAGATGTTGAAATCACTAAAATTTGTCCCCTAGGCCAAAATTACATCAAGTGTAGTACATGACATGACGGGCAGATTACACATTAATTCCACTTTAAAAACATTAGGACTAGAAGAAAAACAAGCCACCTTTCAAATTAAATTAGGGTAGTCCCTTCTGCACTGTCATAACTACCTGCTTCATTTACCTTCAGTTCCTGTTTTGAATCTTTTAAATTTTGTTATACCCATTTGCAACAGTTAGTAGCTATCCTGCAAACTAGTTTTAAGAAGCTTGCTCTGTTGTTTTCTTTTAATATTATTATGCATGCAATGTATTATGTGTGTAGTGTTACATGTATGTGACATCACAAAAGGAATGCAGAGGCACTTTAGGGTGCTCTGTAACATTATGAACCATAAAATATGTGATGCTCGCATTTTTAGGCTGTGTCTATGTGCTTATGTATGCTTGTGACATGTGTAGTGAAAGTTTTATTGCCTTCTATAAAATGTAGTGCTTCCTTTTATTTTTGTGTACTTGTGTCTTAATGTGTTTTATGTAATGCGTATGTCTTGGTTATATATGTAATGTCGGCATACAAGCTCTTTAGAGCTTACGTTTGCATTTATATTTATAGTAACCGACTTCGAGTTTGACTTCTGTGAGTTTTCATCAGATACCTGATATATTGCAGAGCCATAGTCAGTGGAACTCAATTGGAATACCCTCTTAAATAATGATAAACATGAAAGTGATTTCCGTTACAATAACTTAGGTTTGAAAAGAAAACAAATTTGCCGCTAACATTATTATTGAAGTCAATGTAAACACTCAAAAGTTGATGACGTAGCCGACAATGATTAAAAACGCTCAGCAATCCCCGCTTAATCATTTGCAAAATTCTAAATTTAAAGTCAATGACGGTGCGGGATGAACCACTGTATTCCCATTAGAAACTACCTACCGGGTACAATTGACACGGCTATTAAATTGTCTAGTCTCGATCATCCAGACGCTTAATTACATTTGTGCTATTATATGTGTCAGTGCAAATTCTCAAAGCAAACTCAACAACAAAGGTAGGGGGGTAGGAATTGTTTACTTTTGCGTTAGACTCCTTCGCTCACTTCGTTCGCGACAATACTTTTTTTCGTTGTCTGGCCATATTTCGACCCAAATGATATGGGGTCAAATTCCTGTGTTCCAGGTCAAGCGAATCCGGTTGTTTGGGCATTGATTTGTTTTATTTGACACTTTATTATTATTCTGTTTTAAACATTAGCATGATTTATTGCTTATTTTGTGGTAAAATTTATACTTGAATGTAAAATAAACACAACACCATGTATCAAATATTCTGCAAAAATTTACCCAAATAATAGTTAAAAGGGAAGTTTATAAATAAGCTGGCTCTTAAAAACAATCTCATTTAAACAAATCATTCTTGTTTTTCATAGACTCCATGTATTTAAACTTATTTTTTTTTCGCTGTAACATTGCTTTTCTACTTTGTGGTCTTTTAAAAACTTTAGATCATGAGTCAATGCAAAGACTAGATGAGGTAATGCTCAATTATTTCTATAGCTACAATAATGTACGTAGCTCATTTTTTATATTTTTTTATGGACGGAGCTGCAAAGAGGTCCCATTACTCGTTATGGAGCAAAAACACTCTTGGGATGTATACATATTTTCCACTATTAAACTGCTATTTTTGTTTAATATATATTTTTTCCTTTGCCATTCAGTTGACATTTCTACAATGTTGACAAAAACTGAAATTGTGGAGTGTATAATTGTAGAATAGTATCGGTACAAATTTGATCCCAGCTAATGCAATACATCCGGAAAAATTTTGATCCAGATGAATATTTTAGCAAATCGATTAAGAAATTATGCACTTCCGGGATTCAAATTTTGACAACAATGCCATGATTACGAATAAAGTGTAAAAATAACGAAATAGGTGTTGTAGAAATATCAGTTAAACAATTAAACTTTAAAGATATTAAAAAGTATGTAGCCATTTAGAGAAACATTATTGTAGCTATTATTTTTATAATATTGAATATTTAATTTATTCATCAGTGGCCCCATTTTTAGTCACAAATAGGACCCAATTGTGAGAAAAGAATGTCACCATGTTCACAAGTAATAATGTAGTACATTTTTTGTAAATTTTACTTCATGAAATTTTTCAAAACTATATACAGTATTGAAAATAATAAAATGGATGTGTATATTTGCAGAATCCTAATCAATAATTTAAGGTCTACTTTGTATCATTCTGATTAAACTAACATGTCTATAACTGTATATGAGCAATTTAGCAGCAAAATGATTTCAGTGTGGCTACATGTCTAACATTTACAGTTTTTCTATATTAAAATAATATAGTTGCTCATAAAAAATATTTCACATCTTTCAATTGGTATTTTTTTACACACTATATTGTTTTCATGTCAATTTTATAGTTTTATAAAGTATTCTTTTTTATTGCAATGGACCTACATACAGTACAGTCAACGAAATGCGGTGATTTTCTATGGCCCACGTGTGGGAATCACACAGAATCCACTTAAATTCTGCACACAAATTACTCATTTTCTGCACATGCAAATTTGCGTGGGAAAATTTTATGATTTTCAACTTTTCACAGGATTCATGGATGCTACAATGCAAAATTGTGCATGGCCTCGATAGAGTTTTGAAAATTAAAATTAATATACTGTATATTTTAAAAAAAGAAAATATTACAGACACAATGTTTTTACTAACATAGATCAAATGGAGAATAACTAAAGGAAGAAAGATATAAGAAAGAAAGAATATATTTATTTTTAGCTCACCTGACCCAAAGGGTCAGGTGAGCTATTGCCATCACTTGGCATCCATCGTCGTTGTCGTTAACTTTTATTTAAAAATCTTCTCCTCAAAAACCACTGTAGGGATTGCTTTGAAACTTGGCATACATTATCAGTAAAATGTCCTATACCAAGTTTGCACAAATCATGGCCTCAGGCCAACCAACATGGCTGCCATGGCTAAAAATAGAACAAAGGGGACAAAATACAGTTTTTGGCTTATAGTTCAGATACAGGAAAACCAAACAGACCTTCCTTTTTCAGCATCAAAAGCTCTATCAAACACTCCATTGGGTCAAAGTTGTATGACGACTCCTTGTAGGAGTTATTGCCTTTTAATTGTCTAAATTGATGATTTTTGCAATTTTTGCCTCAAAATCTAGAAAATAACTAGAACTAGAGAAAAGTTAGCATTGCTTAGTTGTTTTGCTCTATGAGAGCTACAAAAATAGCATAGAGTCAAGATTGTCTAATTTACAGATTAAGAGTCTTCTTGAACTGTTTTTTTAATCAGTTTAAATTGATATTTAAAAATCTTCGCCTCTGAAACCACTGAAAGTACTGCTTTGAATCTTTGTACACATCATCTGTCAAATGTCCTCGACCAAGTTTGCACAAAACATGGCCGCAGATTAACCAACGTGGCCTCCGTGGCTAAAAATAGAACGGGGGAGAAGGGGTGGGGGGGGGGGTCTAATACAGTTTTGGCTTATAGTTCAAAAAGTATAACATAACAGATACAGGAAAACCAAGAGACATGCCTTCATCGGCATCAAAAGCTCTATGAAACACTCCATGGGTCGAAGTTGTATGATGACTCCTTGTAGGAGTTATTGCCGTTTAATTGCAATTTTTGCCTCAAAAACTTTAAAATTATTATAAGTAGAGAAAAAGTTAGCATTGGTTAATTGTTCTGCTCTATGAGAGCTACAAAAATGGCTTTAGGGTCAAGATTGTCTGATGAACCCTTCAGGAATTATTCTCCTTGAACATTTTATTAATCAATTTTAATTGATTTTTAAAAATCTTCTACTCTTTAACCAAGGAAAGGATTGATCTGAAACATTGCACACATCATCTTTAGGATGTCCTCTACCAAAACTGTGCAAATCATGACAGCTGACTAACTACATAGCTACGTTAACTTAAAATAGAAAAGGAGGGGGGGGTCAAGAGAGTTTTCGGCTGATAGTTGAAAAAGTATAACAGGTACAGCAAATTTGAAGTGAACCTCCCTTCTCCCTCTAACCATCAAAAACTCCTCCATATTGGAGTTATATCCCTTAAAAGGTCAAAATTAATGACTTTTGCAGAAGTGTTACGCAATTCCTTATAGGAAAGAAAAGCTGGATAAAAAAGGGTTGTTTGGTTTCAGGTACAGGCGAGCGATACATGCTCCTGGGAGCCTCTAGTTATCGTAATTTATGACAAGTAACAGTGCTGTTGAACCTGCAAAAGAAATATATATAAATGTTGTATAAAACATCTATATGACAACGGCTCTGTACTACTTTTACAGAGAGGGAGGAAATTAGTTCTTATTTTGATATTTGGCTGTGCCGAGCTGTAGCATGGACAGTTGATTCATTATTCAATGGAATTTAGATATTAGAGCTGCATTTAAAAAACAGTTTCATACAGAATTGATAAATAAGTTTATTTATATAGTTTGTTAAATGTATTGGATATTTTTCAGCTGATTGTGCAAAGCCCATTTCTGGACTATTTTATGGGTGTTTGTGATTTTCCTTGAATACCCTTCGGGGTTTCTAAATTTGCGAAAATTTTTATCTGACATGACACTCCGAAAATTTAATGTGATATTAGTGAAATGATTTCGCTCGTTTTGAGGGGTCTCTCATTACTCGACGAAACTTGGTGCCTGAGTCAGAACAAAACATGTTAATAGTTTCCCCAATATGCAAATAACTAAGAGGCCATTGTCATATGATTCAACAAATATGTTTATATAATAATGCAGATCAAATTTAATAACATCATACATGTTACACAGCAGATTTTTATATTAATCAATTTGCGTTTTCATTGCATCATCCCACAAGGCCCTATTATTCGTGGTATTATCATGGTCAGAATCCGGTTTGTGTGATTCCACAGAATGCATCCAACCTACAAATGGCCCACTCCTTTTTCCCTCATTTGCAAAGGCAGGGGAAATCACAGCATCGCGCTTACTGTACTGTACACTCAATTAAAGGAATTGGTCAACGTTAAAAACTATTTTCTGCCTTATAGTAGACACAAGAACTTCCCAAAGTCAAGTATTTTAGAACACTCTGCAGATGTAAGACCTCCTAGGCGGTCAGAGTGGGGAAACGCTTCTACCCATTGCGGGACTGTAGTAGGCTAACGTTACATCAGATCAACCAGGGTCAACTGCCGGTACTGAGTAGTAAGTAAGAGTGATTTTTTGCTAATGTAAACATGAAGTTCAGCCTATGCAAATAGTATAAACATATATGCCATTAATAGCTTATTGTAGTACAAATTAAACCATGTGCCTATTTCTTCCTACCTGTAAACATGGAGGCTATTTTGTGCTAATTCTCAAGATTACATTAACATGATTAAGGAGGAAATTGGAAATAAAGTATCGGACCTAGCTTAAAATTATGTTTTTTTGCACTAACTTGGCCGACCCATTAAAAAGCGCCAACTCAAAACATTTTATCGTCTCAAAAATTCAACAAAAAATTGCAGGATTTATTCCCCTGTTTGTTTTGTGTGTTACTTTTGTGGTAATTTTGATAACCTCAGGACATTAGTTACTATCTATCAAAAACATGTGGGCCGATTCACACAGTTGAAACATCTCTATGTCATTTCCATAAATGGTCTGGAAAGTGACCTCAGAGGTTTACAAATGATCTCCATTTTAAACTATTTTCAGGCATCAATGAATTTATGACATCATGACTTAAATTGTGATGTTTCTGTTCATTCATTTGATTGGTTCGTGAGTAACAGTTAGCCCATTGCTACTGATGACATAGGATAGTCAATACTTCTCTGTCAAAAAGTTGTCTGGGAAGGATTTTTTCAGTTGGCAAATTTAAGTTTGAACAAAATAAAACGATCCATCTGATTTGTAGTCATGTTAGTTGTAGGGGGATAACATGCTGTAAAGGAATAAATAAATGGTAATCTCTTTCCTGCAGTAAAATTCTGTTGGTGTGTAAACAGGCTAATACATGTAGTATCACAATTGGACCAATTTTTTGCCCTTTTCTGTACACTTACATTCGAGATTACTTTCTGACCATAGGCAGAAATAACCAAGTTGATTCGGGTGCGACTGACATTGTCATCATTTAGGCAAATTATATGTATCCAATAAATGAATTTAAACCACTGATCTAAAATAGATTATTATAGTTTCCCTGTGACGGCACCATGAATGGTATGTTTGAAGACAGTGCTGAGCCGGACAAAAACATGATAAAACCCCGAAATTGCTATCTTCACGATCGATTATTCAAGATGAAGATAATTTACAATATACTGCAATGCTAGAGAGTACTAGATAAAATTAAAAGGCTGCTGTGTATTCCCAAACTTTGATTTACATTCGATCCATTGCTTTCTCTAACTTAACTTAGCCAAGTGTTAGATATACACATAGGGATAAAAAAGAGACCCATACAACCATTTCACAAGTAAAGGACCATGCGCCAACAACCACATTCTATGAAATCAACATAATAAAATAAAAAATTTCTGTATTTAACATTTTTTAAATGTTTAGATGTGGAAATTAAAAAAAATGTCTTCAAATATATTGGACATACTGTTCCAAAATGTGTGGTCCGAGTCGTCCTTTATTCTACAGTCAAAGTTGTCTTGGTCCGAGTTGTCTTTGGTCGATAAGTAGGTAATTTAGAACAGATATTACTATATATCTCACTGTTTACTGTTCTTTTTGTGACCAACATAATGCCATTGACTGTTTACAAACACCCAGGAAACTGTCAAAAAGACAATCAGCTGAAAATCAACAAATCAAAATCCTAGAACCGGCAAACTTCAGACCAACAACCAAAAATGTAGCAAATACAGCATTGGCCATGAATTGGCAGAGGCATTTCAAAAGAAGTAGTGAGATAAACCAGGCATGTGCCAAACCTCCCTTTTCCATAACAATAGTATGTGATTTGGTTAGTTCATAAAGATCCATAAATTTAAACTAGAATATATATAGCCAATATAAGTTGTCATCATTAAATTTGTATATGTTTTCAGGTTGAAAGTGGTGATTTACTAGCAAGTAATAAGATAACTTTACAGACATGAGTCACGGTACCAGGCATGTTTTGCTGATTTTCCAGATGTTTATGTCATATATGTGTGGCCTTGTATACTCTGAAGTTTTGGTTTTGTGTCCAGAAAAGATTCATTGGAAAACAGTTGGGCAAGTTTACTGTCCTGACAATCCAGAATACTTCCACTGTTTGCAGAGAAAGAATACATATGAATTTAAACCAGAATGCATAATGCCAGTTATGATACCAGAAGGTACATTGTACAGGTTTACAGCTTTAATACTGTGTCAATTATTGTCAGCATACTTTCAACAAAAACTATGTACAGTTTTTTTTAAAATATTTAGATCAAACACAGTTTCATATTTAGCATTTTTCATTTTTCACATCAGAGGTGACAAAGATCACATAAATCTAACTTTAAAATTTACAAGGGTCCCCAGGTATTGTATTATTACCTACATAAGTGTACAGTTCATGCAGAAAAGTCACAAGTCAGGGTTTCTGTATCCACATGTGTCCACGACACCCAGACAAACTTAGTTAGGAAATTCCTGTCTAGAAGTCACTATTTTGATTGCTTACATCATACCTTCATGTAGCCAATCAAAAGATCGCTTTCATTCACAACTTGGTTAAGGGATATCCCAAAGTCTATTGTAAATAAACCAAATGGATGTGTTGCATAGACCATGTGAAAATCAGTGTATTTTGTACAGTAGTGTTAATAGTTTTTTATAACCACGTTATTTATTAGTTGCGTTACGTTTTCTTCCCATTCAAGAATGAATAAGAATGACTACTACCAAACACTTGCTTCTTTCAATCAATTTCATTGGTTGATATTTTGAAGATTTTACGTCATATGAAAGTCTTCTTGTCTGGGAATTAAATAGCTAAGTTTGTCAGGGTTTTGTGGACATATGTGGGCACAGAAAGCCTGACTTGTGAGGATGACCATTACTAAGCCTTTTTATCATCAATCAAAGCTTCATTTACTGATACAGTTTGAAAATGTACAAATGATGCAGCAGCCACTTTGCCTCCATCACTAGTAAACTTCACATTGCAATATTATCCTCTGTAACTACTTACCCACTTTAAGTCAGGAATGATTTGTTAAGGTTCTCAACAAATATTTGTCACAATAAAATAAGTTGCTAAAACTTGACCAAGAAGGCCTATTCTTTTTTTTGATTGGTTTAAGTTTTTAGCTCACTTGACCCCAAGAGTCTTGTGAACTATTGTTGTCCCTTGGCACCCACTTGTTTGTCTATTGTGCATTTGTTAATTTTTCTTTCAAAATCTTCACCAAAACACTAAAGGGATTGCTGAAACTGTACACACATCATCTTTGTGACGTCCTCTACCAACCCATTTGCGTGCAGTGGCAAAAAATAGAACAGGGTAGTCAAAATACATTTTCAGGCTTATAGTTCAAAAAGTATAACAAATAGTGAAAAACCAAAGCAAATTTCTTCCAATTGGCATCAAAGGCTGTACATAAACTCTCAGTTGAGTTGAAGTTGTATGACAACCCTTTGTAAGAGTTATTGCACCTTAATCTTCATGATCAAAATTGATGAGTTTTGCAATTGTTTTGTTTTTTTCTAAGTCTTGAAAACTAGAATTGGAGAAAAAGTTAGTATTGCATAACTGCTCAGCACATTTAGATATACAAAAAATGATTTCAGCCTAAAATTAATCCCAACACTCCTTTGGGCATTATAGTCCATTGACTTTTTTTTCATCCAGAATCTGCACAAAAACCACTGAAGGGATTGGTTTGAAATTTTTCTTACTGATTTTACACTTCACACATCATGCAGCCAACCAAACAACATGCCCCCACCCCACCCCCACCCTGGCTAAAAATAGAATACAAGGGGTAGAGATATAGGGTTTTGTTTATAGTTAAAAAAGAACAGATACAGGAAAACAAAAGTGACCCTCCTTTCTCAGCATCAATATTTCTACAAAACTCTCCATTGAGTTGAAGTATGATGATACCTTATAGGAGATTTTCCATTTTCCTCAATATCTTGAAAAGCATAGGAGCTAGAGAAAGACCTCTCATCAATACAAACTATTCAATTCATCAAGATCTACGAAAACGATTTTTCACTGCATATGTCTTGGACGACTCTTGAACGAATAATCGTACCCTTGCTTTTTTTGGCAAGGGTATGAATTTAGTCCAATTGCACGTAACGTAGCATAGCAGGAGTAAATCACTCCTCTCACTTTGATGTTAAAAGAAGTTGCATATACAATCAGATGTGGTCCATCTTGATATCTTTCGAGTGTCACCATTTTTGTTATCGTGTTTGTGTTGAAAATCCATCATTATTGATACCTGATGATAGTTATTGCCGTTTTTAATAACCCACTGTGCATTGTGTATTAATTGACATCCGTGTCTCTTTTTAATTTATTTTTACTGCATGAAAAACACAAAACTGAATGGCATGTTGCATTTTGGGTAATACATATTTAAATTACTGGATTCTTAATTACTACAAAATGGTTGTTACAGTATGCAAATTAGCAGGTTTATAATAAAATGAGGTCACATTATCCATATACTGAAAAATGATCAACATGTCTAAAGCTTTAATAATGTAAAGGAGATGAATATTATGTTTGAATTTTGTATAAAAAGACCGAAGTTAGAATTTTTTATTTGCTACATTACGAGCAATAGAACTGAATTCTGCTGTTAATCAGACAAATCACAAACTAACTTCAGATTATAACGGCAGTAAAAATTGGCCTAGGACGATTCCTAATTATACAAATGTATGTTTTATACCCCTTTAAACAAAAAAATAACTTTTTGCAGAAACATAAAAAGTTTTTGCAGAAGTGTTGAACAATTCCAAACAGGAAAGAAAAAGCTAAATAAAAATTAAGAACTGCAATCATTCATATGGTTTCAGGTTCACGTGAGCGATCTAGACTACTAGGAACCTCTAGTTTAAATCTACTGTAAAAAAGTCCAAATGTAACCTCTATACAAATGATATATGTTAGATCATCTAACTAAATGACTAAAACATGCCCACCTTATATTTAATAAACTTTAGAAACTTCAAATTAAATAACAGAAGTAACTTTGCAATATTATATTATGTAGGTCCTTCTCATAAAAAAGAAGCCTCGTTTTCTGCTAATCTAGGATTTACATGTATGTTTTTTTGGAATCCTAGTTTTTTTTAGCAAAGCTGTATAAATTTGCATGCTAGTCATTCCACAGATTAGATTGACAGATATATCGGGACTAAATGCGTATTGATAAAATTTTGTATATATATTCTAGGTAAGCAAAGACAAGCTTCTTGGAACCTCTGTACTAATAGTATTTTAAAAATAACGCAATATGAAACTGAGGCTTGATATGTGATGGGTTTTCATCTAATAAAGGTTTTTGTTTAACAGTGATTTGATTTGACCTAATTTAACCCCTATAAGTCTTAATTGAGAAGGGGTAGAGCCATTAGTCTCAAGGGTGCCTCTGGTAAAATATATGTACATGTATGTATATATAACATGTATATATAGAGACTTTTTTATGATTACCAGTACAAGTTCTGCAATGTCTTTACTGAGGGTGTTGCCATCACTTAGTGTCCATTCACTTTGGTATATGACTAACTTTTATGTAATGGGCCTTGTCGGCTAAGTGGTTAATGTTGTTTGTCTACTACACATGTCCTGTCAACATTGAAATTGCTGTTTGAGTTTCACTGCAATCAGGGTGCGCTAGACTCATATCTTGATTTACGATGATTGCCAGTTTTCCTACAAAAGTTCAAGGGTTTTCTCTGGGTACTCCAGCTTCCCCTCCCCCAGTAAAAACTGGATGCCATGATATATAGCTGAAAAATTGCTGAAAGTTTCATTAAAGAACATTCAAACAAACAATATATATTTTTATCTTGAATATGATTTTTCCATGGCTTATGTCATAAGGGTATCCATACTTTGCACTCTTCAGGAAATTACTTTATAATTCTAAATTTGTTTGGTCACACAGTTCAACTTATATGGGTGAAAATTGTACTAAACAATATAAGGTAGAGTATGTAAGAGATTTTTGTCAGCATTTTGTGTACAGACCATTTGGTAGGATTTTATAATAATTTTTGTTACTTTCTCCTTTGTCTTGATGATCATTTGATTTGAGATGAAGTAATTTCATGTTTTAGGTTATTATCCAGTCCTTGACGATTTTCATCAGAATATAGATATTGAAAACTGTCCTGTTGAACAGTATCAGCCTAGGCCAATGTCTACCAATGAGGACTACCAGTGTGTCTATCCAAAGTCCAAATGTAGTGATGAAGGTCAATTAGTGTACAACAAAGGATCAACAACAGAGGACACAACCTGCAGATGTGACTACAGAAAGGGATATACATTTGTTAATATGCCTGCAAGACAATGTGATTGTGTCCCATCAGTGGAAGATTGTTCTTGTTACAGGAACACATGTGCAAGCCACTCGGACCTAACTAAAGGTATATACATATACATATACATATTTACTGTTTTAGAAGCTGGCTCTTTACTATATTGTTATGCAGGAATTTTAGAGATCAAATTAAGTTTTAATTATAAATGGTCAACATTAAATGTCCAAGTGATTGTACTGGTTTTTGTAGGACTGTTTTCCCTGTTTTTAACTTTTGTATGTGTAATGTTTCATCTTTTATCCGTCATGCTAAACTATTGTATTGATTGTAGTGAACAGAAACAAAAAACAATGCAAGCAGTTTTTAACATTATTGCATACATTGGTAATCTGGTGGATTTTGCATTTCTTTCTTCTTAATGTATAAAAAACACATTCTTTTTTAATTTTAGAATTATAATTGTAGAAACTGTGAAAATGAAGGTAAAATTATTATTTTTTAATTATGGTTTAAATTAAATCAAAGTTTGTATAAAAACAAAAAATATGAAGAATATCTAAACATTCATTACAGTTTCGAGCTTATTAATATGACATTTGACAAATAATACCTATCTTCCAAGAAAAGAGATGATATAAATACCCGTAATTTACCATGACAGAACTTACTTCTTCATCGATGACTTGAAATCTAATTATTCACAGAGGCTGTGGTTTATCATTGTTTTACCACTGGGTGACCATTTATGTCGTATTATTTGATCCCGAGCGATAGCGAGGGATAAAATAACGAAATAAATGGTCATCCTGTGGTAAAACAATGATAAATCACAGCCTCTGTGAATAATTAGATTTCAAGTCAGTGAATTATTTCTATTCTAATAATACAATTAGAGTACATTTATAATATTTTTGTACCTATAGAAAACATCATTTCCGCCATAAACTGGCTGTTCCGTCAATGTAACACACAACGGATAATTATAGCGTGTGTCGCTATTTATAAGATTTATACGTGATATGCAATTGCTTTCCGCTAGGAGTTATAGTTTTGTAATTGGAACAGCCATTTTAAACATGCCCTTCTCAGCACATGTTGCTCATAGATAAATCATTTTTAACCACAGTTGTGGTCTCAAAGCCTTTAAAGCATGTCATGTTAGAATACTAAATATACCAAAGACCAAATATGTCTAACATAAGATTTTCTTATTGATAACATATTTGTCATGTTTGAATAGTATTTTTTTCAACAGACATTTTTGCTGAGACAAAGGTTGTCGTTCCTATTCCTGAATTTGACTGTTTCCTAAACATGACAATGAGTAACTCGACGGGTATCCAATTTAAGGCTTACTTGTCAGGAACACCTCAGTGCACCCTTGGTTTTTATTGGGTTCAGATTACTAACTTTCTGTTTTTATACCCTCTGTATAGATAGAAGTATCAGTCAGTCTGTTCTTCTGTCTGTGACTCAGTGGTTTCCATATGATAACTTGAAAACCCGTCAACAGATTTTATTTAAACTATGCACAGCTATAAAATACCATAAAAATTAGATCAAGTTTGATTTTCAGCACATTCCAATTTTTGTAGTTTTCAACTTAGGACAATTCAGGGTTTTAATTTCAACAGTTGGTGGTTTCCAGATGATAACTTGAAAATATGTCAACAGATTTTATTAGTCCCCTAAGGTCTTTGCCGAAGGGGACTATAGGTTTGCACTCCGTCCATCAGTCCATCTCTCACACATGTTTTCCAGATTTTTTTTCCTAAATGCTTGCAGATTTTGAGCTGGTATTTGGTATGTGAGTCAATCGTGATGAGTTACAGATCTAGTTTGAATATTGTTATGGTCCAATTATTTTTGACAAAGTTATGGCCCATGGACTTAGAAAATTTCTAAAAAATAAGTTTTCCAAACTTTTTCTAAACGCTTGCTGATATTGAGCTGATATTTTGTATGTGAGTCAACCATGATGATTTACAGACCAAGTTTGAATATCATTCAGGTGCAATAATATTGACGAAATTATTGCCCTTGTACATTGGAAATTTCTTAAAAATAACTGTTTTTTTTTAACTTTTAAACACTTGCAGATATTGAGCTGATATTTGTCATGTGAGTAAACCATGATCAGGTCCAGATAAAGTTCTAATATCATTCCGGTCTAATGACCTTTTATGAAATTATGGCCCATGGACTATGAAAATTTATTTGTCGGTAGGGGACTTAGTATTGCTTGAGCAATACTATCCACACTTGTTTAACTTTGCATAGCTATAAAATACTATAAAATATAGATCAAGTTCAATTTTCAGCACAATCCCATTTGTAGTTTTCAACTAGGCCAATTCAAGGTCAATTCAATTTTTGTCAACAATTTGCTGTTTCCAGATGATAACTTGAAAGCGATTCAACAGATTTTGTTTAAACTTTGAACAACAGTTAAGTACTATAAAATGAAGATCAGGTTAAATTTTCAGCACAATCCTTTTTGTATTTTTTGAGTAATGTGCCAATTTAAAAATAATTTTTATAGGTCCAGGGTCAAGGTAAGAATTGCCTTCTGAGATGAACTGTTAAGATGCTCAGCTGTTCCTGTAAGCTGATTTGTTATTCAATTAAATATGACCATGAATATTAAAAACAATGCAATGTGATGAGGTATCATTTAATGTCCCATTAAATGCCCTATTTCTGGTTTTTGTTTTTTCGTTGTATATGTTTGTCTATATACATATTTGAAACTGTCCCTTGACTTTCTGCTCTTGTTAGGTCAGATTCCTTTGCTATTTTTCCTCCAAAAACAGCAAATATTAACAGCATACAACTTATATCTAATTATCAGTAAGAAAATCTGAACTCTTTACAAAGAGGAAGAATTATATCTTGAAATAAATTTTATCTATTCACAAACAATAAGGAAATGATAATAACAGGGTGGATATTAAGTTAATAATTTACAATTTTTTTCATTGCTTATTTCCTAAATTGTTCTTCTAGAAAGGTTTTTTTTTAATAATTTTGATAATTATTTGAAGAAACTTAAAATATTATGAATTGTTAGATGTAGAAAGATATCAGCATACACCCATCACTATGCATATGGAAATAAAATAGCTAAACTTGCAGAGAAAAAGAATAACAGTAGAAAGGAGACTATGTTCAATCCACCTCTGCAGCATAAACTTATCTCCACAATTCTGATTTGAATACAGAAAATGTCAAGTCAGAAATTAGCTACATGTACACTTTTTTCATAGTTTTATTAAGTCTAAAATGTATTTTATGTTTTCAGGATAAAACAATATTCGTACATTGTCAGAAAATATAAAGTTTATATTTACTTGCTACAAAAAGGGTGAGAAATGCTCGGAAGAGTCTCGCATTTCTACCTGTTTCTAAGGCTCTTACAAATAAATGTATTTTTTGACAATGAAAGCATATTGTATATGAATATGTATTGTTTTCCAACCAACATGCAATTCTTCATGAATAAACAAGACTATAAATGTAACAAACAGTCACTTGCAGCCAACAAAATAGACATGAAAATATTGATAGTGAAGTTTTTAATTATCAAAAACCAAAATGGAATGTGGAATATGATGGACACAAACCATGCAAATATATTACTTACACTGAAACATGGCTGCCAGATCGGAATACTTACTTCATTGTCAAAAACGTACAGTTTACAGGAAAAAAACATCAGAATGATAATGGAGGTGATTATTTGATTATTTGTCTTTCCTTTTACATTTTTAGCCGAGTTGCAAGAAGTTGAACTCGGTTATTGTAATGATGATGGCGGGCGGTTGGGCGGGCGGGCAGGCATCAACAACTGGTTTCCGGACCATAACTCAGAAAGTTGTGAACTGATTTTAATGAAACTTTAGGATATTGTTACATACCATAAGAGGAGGATTCCTATTGATTTGGGGTAAATCCGTTCAAGGTCAAGGTCACAGCTACAGAAAAACTTTTTTTTTTTTTTTTTATTTATTTTTGTACATAGTCAGGATTTTACATTTACCCTTACATCACCACCTGACCATGGTGTAATGGGTATCTTTACAATAGAAAAATTCAAAATACATCCCAACTATATATTTAATTGCTTTTATAACCACACACACACATGCACACCCTCATACACACATGCACACACACACACATACACAAAATACACAGATTCACACAAACACTGTTTACATTCATGTCGTTCTGGTACAACTATACAACCCTCAAAAATATTTTGTTTTTTTATTACAGAGTAACCACAGACTTGACTTGCTATATTGTTTATATATTTTAACAATACAGAAATATTACTGTAATAAGTTTGGAAAAATTACGTTTACAGGGGACCACATTTCTTCTACTTTATGTTCAAAGTTATTCTTTTTTGCTACAAATTTTTCTAGGTAGTAATATTTCCTAATTTTGTGTTTAAGTCCTAGAATATTGGGTAGTGCATCTCCCAATTTGCATTTATAAATATAATTTTTTGCAATAGTTAAAAGGAGATTTAACAGTTGGCCTTCCTGAGGAACACCGAGAAAAAAATTATCTTTTCTAAGTTCAAAATCTACATATTTAGTGTTTAAACAACAAGAAAATCTGCTGAGAAAGTCAAAACTAATTTTACACTCATAAAATAGGTGATCAACTGTCTCAATGTCCCTATTACAAAATGTACATAGGTTACTTTCTTTAATATGGATTTTAGACAAAAATACATTTGTTGGAACAACTCTATGTAAAAAGCGGTACTGAAAGTTAAAAAGGTATGTATCCTTACAGCACTTTTTATTAATTTCAAAATATTTTGACCAGTCTGGGATCTCTATCTGCAGGTCATTCTCCCATTTAAGAAATTTTTCAACTGGGAGGACACACTGATTCCTTACTAGATAGGTGTACAAGTATTTAATATTTTGGTTGTTTACAAGTTTTTGCAAAAAGTTGTCTGCTGGACTAAAATTCGCTAGGTTTGTTGCATGATCTCTTAATTTATGCTTGACATCAGATGGTATATTGGATACCATAGAGTAGTATCTGACAAAATTGTATGTTTTCACCTTTTTACGTAATTGTTCGAAAAACAGAAAAACTTTAGAAAATTTCTTGAATTAGTGGTTTCCGGACCATAACTCAAAAAGTTCTCAACCAATTTTATTGAAACTTTGGGATATTGTTACATACCATAAGAGGAGGAACCCTATTGATTTTGGGGTAAATCTCAAGGTCAAGGTCACAGCGACAGAAAAACGTTAGAAAATTTCTTAATTTAGTGGTTTCCGGACAATTACTGAAAAGTTCTCTAAAGATTTTAATGAAACTTTGATATATATTATTACATACCATACGAGGAGGAACCATATCGATTTTGGGGTAAATCCCTTCAAGGTCAAGGTCACAGTGACAGAAAAGCGTTAGAAATTTTCTTGAATTAGTGGTTTCTGGACCATAACTCAAAAACTACATCAATTACATATCTGAAATTTTACACAATGGTTAAATACTGTTAGAGGATTCACATATTCATATTATGCAACTTTGAAAATTTGTTGATAAAGCTTACATTTTTCCTGCTGAAACCTTTCCTCGCTTTGTCTCCAGTTTACATGTAATGCCTGTAATAACCAATTATGTTAAATCTTAAAATGAAGACAAGGAAAGTTTTGGTTAATTAAATACGGCAACTCGGCTTTTGCACCCCTGTGCATATTGAGTTTTGATATCCTGTTGATTTTAATTAGTTATATATACATCTCATAAAGTACTTTTTTATTTAATAAGTGATTATAATTCAAAATAAAATTACAGTATCCAATTCCCCCCCCCCCCCCCCCAATTACCAATCCATTATTTTCTGTAACTTTTTGTGCTGTAACAGGAAAGACTTTCATGCAATTAATTTCTTAATAGCTTATTGTTCTATACTTATTAAACTATAGAATGAATAATTGTACCCTGGCTTTTTTTTTGTTAATCCGACAAATCACAAAACTACTAACTTTGGATTATAACAGGCAGTACAATTCGGCCTTATTAAAATAATCTGTCAAATGTCAGAGTAAAAGACAAAAGAATGTGCCATGTTGCTTCAAAGATCTTTTTCATTATCATGAATACTTTGAGTAATGACCACAGGAAGGACATATCAAATAAATATTATTCCTCCCTTCCCACAGGGTAAACTTTTCGTTCTGTGTGTGTGACTCCATTTTTCCTGGCATATTTCTCAGCAATGATAAATGAAACTATACAGATATTTTTACCCCCCACAAACTTGTTAAGAGGGTATATAGGAATCACCCTGTCTGTCTGTTCATCTGTCTGTCTGTCCCGCTGTCCTCATCCCTTGTAAGTGCTACTCCTCCTAAACCGCTTGACAGATTTTGATGAAAATTTACATAAAGGAAGTACATCATATGTAGATGTGCATGAAGAATTTTAATCACTGTCGGATATTATTGAGGGGAGATAATTGGACTTAGACTGTTTAAATATATTATTCAGTGTGAGACCTCATAAGCGCAACTTCTCCTAAACCATTTGACAGATTTTGATGAAACTTTACAAGAAGGAAGTACATCATATGTAGATGTGCATGAAGAATTTCGGATATTATTCAGGGGAGGTAATTGGACTTGATGCGAAGCGGGGGATATCCCTTTGTGAGCATGCTCACAGTCCACACTTGTTTTTTTCAGTAGCTTTCTATGATAATGCCATATTTTGGGATTCATTTTCAATTCTCTCTAACTCACACTTCCTGTTTATTGATCAAATAAATTGTAGCTGTCTGTAACCATTTTCGATTGCATTTTTCTCAGAAATTGTGTCAGTAGCTTTGTATAATCATGCTGTATTGTGGGAAGCCATATTGTAGAATCTCTCCAGCTCTGTTTGTATAAAGTTATAGAGCTGGGGCATCATCATTGAGCAATAGCTCACAATAATATTTCTTTTAACAGTTCAATTCACCTTTTATCATATCTGGTTACAGATGGGTTTTTTTCAGCCCTCTGTAACTCTTGTCCATAACATTTTCCATCCAATTTTTCTCGGCACTAATAAATAATAAAACAATTGTTATAGATATTAGTATCTGTTATCTATGGTATACATATATACTTTCACAATAAACATATAACTCAGCTTCAATTGATTTGGAGAATTACAAACTATTAGTCTAAAATCCCCGTACAAATATAACGGGGGTATTAAACAAAGACTAGTGTGTATGCTTATTGTAGTAGTTAAATGCAGTAAAATATCAAAGTCGGGTCAATGATATATCTGTTATTATATTTATAATAAATGTTATAACTTTGAGACTGACTATTTTATGGGGAATATTGATGAGCATGTCTGTAGATAAATTAAATATTCCTCATGATATCGTCAGTCTGAAAATAAAAAGAAACTACTATTCTGTTTACCCGCAAACCTTGACAAGTTCAAAGGTAACATGTAAAAATTACTGATAAACATGGTAGCAGTTTTAATACAATTGTTGGTGGCACAATCACGATTAAAAACGGATGCGAAACCCTATTGCAGTACTAGTAATACCCTAAGACAGAACAGACATGCAGAAATAAATTACACCAATTAAAAACTACATCTATCAATACAGAACCAACAAAAGGAAAATTGTAAATCTATAAATTCTTCCACTTCTGTGTAGCTCCCTGTTATACTCAGGAAAGTTTAGATTTAACTAAGTCTTAACATTTGATAAAGAATCAATAACACATTTAATCTGCCATAAATTTCAGATTATGAATGTTTGAGCAATGGAGAGAAGGTTCAGAACAAGACATCAACAGGAAGAAACTGTTCACTAATACCGTAAGTGTAAATGGAGCCTATGTAGATTGGTATATGGTCACTTACAAAAAACCCCAGTTATTTGGGTTCAGGATCATCATGAACTCGACTTTGATTTTGGATATCAGTATATTATTTAAGTTGATCCGTTGATGAAAGTAGAAAGCAGATAGCAGTTTAATATAAAACCTGTTAAAAAGTTAATTATTTTTCTCTAAATTCAGACTATATTCAGTGTTCCAGCTAGTAGAAAATAGAAGGGTGCTGTACCCTGTCATATATAGTAACTGGACCCTTGTGCCCCTTAAAAATCTAAAGTGCCCTAATTCATTTTTATGCCCCCGCGACGACATGTTGGGGGACATTAAGTTTTACTCATGCCCGTCCGTCCATCCGTACAATTTCCGCAATGCTTTTCTCAGAAACTGTACATGATTACAATTTGAAATTTGGCAGGGTGTTCAGTATCACAAGTTGTATGTCCTAAGCAGCTTTCAGACCTGTCTGACAACTACTTCCTGTTTGGGACTTCATTTGTACGTAAATATGTTCGTCCGTATGTACGAATTTCCGTCAAGCTTTTCTCAGAAACGGTACATGAGAACAATTTGAAATTTGGCATGGTGGTTCAGTATTACAAGTTGTTCGTCCTAAGTGACTTTCAGACCTGTCGGACAACTACTTCCTGTTTGGGACTTCATTTGTATGTAAATATGTCTGTATGTACGAATTTCCGTCAAGCTTTTCTCAAAAACCGTACATGAGAACAATTTGAAATTTGGCAGGGTGGTTCAGTATCACATGTTGTATGTCCTAAGCGACTTTCAGACCTGTCGAACAACTAGTTTCTGTTTGGGACTTCATTTAGCGGGAGCATCTATGTCCCATGGACACGTTCTTCGATTTTTTTTCAAAATTTAAGAGTAATTATAGAGTTTCTTTACCTAATTAGTTAATAAGACTATTGTCTCTTCCTGATGATTTTGATTACACTGAGCGAACTCATACACATGTTGCTTCAGTTTCAGTTTTGAACATTAAAGGTCTCTAATCACCTTTGATCTTTTTATAGTCCTAACTATACTTCACAAAAGAAAACACAAAAAACAACACAACCTGATATATTTTTAACAGGTTTACATAAATGTCCTCTGGGGAGTAACGGAGACATTACGACACATTTTGCTTGTACAGTATATGTCAAGTTTTGTCCCTTAAAAACTGTTTATAACAATTTTTTATGTTTAATATTTTTGGTAATGTGATTAATGTTAATTATGATCCAGATTGGGAATAGATTGAGCAATTTTTATTGCCACTTGCATAAAAATCTTTGTATATTTGTTTATAATTTTAAGTGGAATTTTATACAAAGAAATCTAATTAAACAGTGTGCATGGTGTAAGCAGGTTCCTTTCTTCTTCTTCTACATATAGTGTGGTAAAAAACCCTGCAGAAATCAAAACAAAGCACACGAAAATTGGGAAATCTCCAGAGCTGATATGAACTAGGTGCTAGCACGATATGCGTGCAATTGTAAATATGATGGTGGTTGTGTTGAAATAACAACCACAAAGATTGGAACAAGTGTACAGTAAATATGTTACACATATTTTGGCAGACACTTTTAAATTATTCAAATATACAGATTTATGAATAAATTTACTTTAAAATGATATCAAATAAGCATAAAACAAACAGAACACTAATTCAAATAGTTCTAACAACAGAGGTGCCTGCACCCCCAATCACTCAATAACTATTTGCAAATACGCTAAAAAGTGTTTTTTTAATGTGTCCCTTTATTTCCAAGTCCTAGCAGAAACACTGTATATTCTTTAATATTGGTAAACATAAGACAGTCTGGAACATAGTGTAACAAAGGGACCCAATTGAGAGAACCTAAAACTACATGTACTACCACAGAAGTTATTTACTTTAAAACAAACTATTGTTTTAAAAAATGTTAGTGGAAGGTTTGGCATGCCATAAAACCTGGTTTAACCCATTTTCTTTTTAAATGCCTGTACCAGGTCAAGACATTTGCTGTACATATTTTCGGTTGTTGGTTCTGGAGTTCGCCGGTTTCTCTAACTTTGATTTGTAGATTGTCTTTTTTGACAGTTTCCTCTATGTTCCGTATTTTGTTATTACCTTCATTGTTATGCACAAACCTTAGTTTTGCTTATTGCACATATTTAAGTCTCCCCCACTTGGTGGGGAGACATATTGTTTTTGTCCTGTCCGTCCATTTGTCCTTCGGTCCATCACAAAGTTATTGCGCTCAACTACTTTGAAACTACTCAATCAAATTTTACGAAACTTGGTGTGTAACAAGTACACCATATGCAGTTGTACATATTACCAGGACATTTTTAACCTCAAAATTTTGTAGGAGTAATGGCCATTTGAACTCAGAATTTCCCAAAAATTTCTTATAAATCATTGTTCCACTTAACTTATCTAAAACTACTGCACCAAATTTTACAAAACTTGGTATGTAGCAAGTACACCATATTAAGTTATGCATATAACTAGGAAACTTGTATCCTCATTTTCATGATCATAATTTAGTTTTCACAATTTGCAATCTGGCGTTTCACCAATTAATTACTTCTATCCTGATATGATGTATATAACTTTAGATCCCCTACAACTTCAGTAAAATTTCTTAAGTATAGAATTGTGTATATATATCAATTCAACTTGTTTGAAAATACTCCTTGGAATTTCATGAAACTTTGTATATTTGCAAGGGCTGTGCAATTTATTAAAAAAAAAGAAATTATATCCTTTAACTCTTACAACTTGTCATAAATTTCCAAAGAACCACAGTCAATTTAATGTCCTCTTGTTACTAACAGATTTTTTCTAATAGCCTATTTATGTTTACCTAAAAAATGACATCATGCCAATATCTGAGGGGGACATCGTTTTTGTATGCAAAATCAAACTAATTTAAATAGTCTAATTGAATAATAATAATAATAATAATAATAATAATAATAATGACTTTATTTAAAGAGGGTTACACAGTTAGCAATACAACTAATCTTCCCTGAGGCCCTCATGAAAAAATTACAAATTAATAAACAAAAATATATAAATTGACAATAACATACAAACATGAGTGTGGTAATGAAGTAACAATATTACAACAAAAACTGCTGTCATCGGTCTTGTGACAGATATTTCTTAATACAATGTTTAAAAGTTTGTGTGTTTTTAGTGTTTCTATAACATGGTGGTAACTCATTCCATAAAACAGCACCAGAGTATGCAAATGACTTTTTGTAAAGTTCAGTAGTTTGTTTTGGTACCATAAGATTTCCATCTAACACATTTCTTAAGCCATAATGAATATTAGACGAGAGATAATTAAACTTTTGTATAAGGTATTCAGGGGCATCTCCCTTCAATGTTTTATGTAGAAGTAAATATTTATGATATTTGATTCTTAATTGTTCTGTCATTATGCCCAGTTGCTTAAAAAGTGGTGCTGAAGGGGCTAAAGGGTCTGTATCTAAAATTAATCTGGCTGCCCGTTTTTGCAGTTTTAGTATTCTGTCAAGGCTGTCATTGTTACATCCTCCCCATATTATACAGCAGTAATCAATTAAGGGTAATATGTATCCATTGTAGAATATTTTCTTAGTTTCCAGATTCAGAAAACTTTTTATTTGTGATAATAAATAAATTCTTGATGAGATATTTTTACATATCATATCAATTTGCTCCTTCCATATAAGATTTGCATCAATTTGAATGCCTAATATTTTTTCACATGCCGAAACATTAAGAAATTCTGAAAAAATTTCTAGTCTTGGTTGAATTTCTATTGTAGACAATTTTGGTTTTGTACCAATTAACATACATTTTGATTTGCTGGTATTTATGTACATATTATTTTCTCTGCACCACACTTCAACAGAGTTAAGTTCATTTTGCATTTCTTTTTCTAACATATAAACATTCTTCCCAGATAAATGTAATGTTGAGTCATCTGCATATAGATCAGTTGTACAATTTTTAATATACAAGGGCAAATCATTTATAAAAAGAACAAACAGCAAGGGTCCAAGTATAGATCCCTGAGGAACCCCAAATTCAATGTTCCTCTTTTCTGAGAAAACATTACATAATTTTACTTGTTGAGTCCTTTCTGATAAATAGGACTTGAAAAAATTAACAGTGTTATCACAAAATCTGTATACCTCAAGTTTTTGACAGAGTATCATATGATCAACAACATCAAAAGCCTTTTTAAAGTCCACCAATACTGCAAGATTTATATTACCATTGTTCATTTCTTGTAGCCACTTGTCAATAATGTTAATAAGAGCAGTTTGGCAGGAATGATTTGGCCTAAATCCTGATTGTGCAGGATGTAATAGCTTAAATTCTGACAAAAATAAATTTACATGATGAGCAACATGTCTCTTAATAATTTTTGAGAGAGTTGGGAGAACAGATATAGGTCTGTAATTATTTGTTAACAAACGATCTCCAGCTTTATATATTGGAGTTACTTTTGCATTTTTTAGTTCTTTAGGAAAACAGCTGGTATCTATCATTCTATTAAAAATATATGTAATAGGAGATGCTATGTAAGGAGCACACAGTCTTAATACTTTTGCCCCAATGTTATCACATCCCGAGGATTTGTTAATATCTAATTTACTTAATGCAGAATATACTTCATCTACTTTAATTGGGGGAATAGAAAATTTTTTGTTTGAATTATTCATCTGCTTTTTTATGAAGCTCGACAGTTTGTCAAGCTTTAAAGGAGTTTGAGGGAAAAGATTATTATTCCTAATTTGGTCAACACAGGAGGTAAAGAAGTCATTAAACGTCTCCGCTAATTCTTTTTTATTAGTAATTATATTGTCGTTCACTTTTAGTTTATTTGGAATAATATTTGTTTTAGGGTTTAGACTATTAATGCAGTTCCAGAGGTTTCTTGAATGTCTATTGTCTTTGACCATATCATTATAATATTTTTTTTTGGAGTTTACTGTGATAGATTTTGTTTTATTTCTCCAATATTTATATTCATCCCACATTTCTTTAGCTTTATATTTATCTCTCTTAATTCTAGCATAATTAATTTCTTTATTGTACCATTCTGGCTGTTTGTCTTTTTTAACCCTTTTTTGATTAAAGGGACATGTTTATCCAGTATATTGTTTAATATTTGGTAAAATATTTCAAGACATATTGAAGGGTCACTTTCAAATTCAACAGTATTAAATGGAGCATATTCAATATCAGATATAAACTGAGCCTCATTAAAGTTTTTAAAGTTTCTATATTCAATAGTATTGTGTGTTTCCTTACTGTTTCTCTTTTTTCCCTTCCTTGTTAAACACACAGGGTAGTGGTCACTTATTGCTATTTTACTAACATGAGATTCATGGACCATTTCAAGATTATTAACATAAATATGGTCAATTAAAGTATTTGTTTCTTTAGTAGTTCTGGTTGGCTCCTGAATTACTTGATGAAAGTGATAAATATTCATAAGATCAACCCACTTTTGTGGGAGTTTCTGAGGCAACATAAAATTTAAGTTAAGATCCCCCATGATAATTACATCTTCATTCATTTTTAATGCCAACCTTAATTCTAATTCAAAATTATCAATCCAACTTGACAAAGATTGTGGTGGTCTATAAACAAAACATAGCAAAAATGGTTTCTTGTATGATGGTTTAACTTCAAGCCATATTGTTTCAATATTTCCAACTTCAAGAATATTTGACCTTGAATAATTGATTTCTTCATTAATATAAACAATAAGACCCCCACCATGGGAAATTCTATCTTTTCTTTCAATGACATAACCAGAAATATTTATTAAATTGTTGTTTATGTTGTCTGATAAAAATGTCTCACAGAACCCTAAGATGTCTGGCTGAGTTTCAGAGATTAGAATACTATGCCTTATTTCATCAATTTTGTTTTCTATTCTATTGATATTGTGAGAGCATATGGTAATCCCACCAGCTGTTTTGTCAAAACCATAGGGGTCAGATATGAGTTTTCTGTGAATATCATCAATATAATCATTATTATATACAATTAGATTTTGTAAAAAAGATATGAAAAACATTGTGAAAATTGAGAAGGCAAATACAATCTTATCAACTGATAAATGAGCCTCAGGGAGTGCATGCACAACATCGCAATATAACACATTATTATGACTGACATCCAACTGATAACTGTCGAGACCACATCCTTGTGTTTTAGTGTCATAAAGGTACTTCAAAATTATGACATATCAGGTATTTATTCCTGTTTGATAAGCTGTTTATTGTAAAAGAATAAGGTGAGTATGGCTGACCAGAGCATGTCTGACTTGCTGACCCATAACAGTTTTATAATGCTAGCATTTAACGGTTTTGGAATAATACTTAGAGAAACCTTTTATTTTAAGACGTTTTTTGCTCATTTGACTAAAAGTAAGGGTGAGCTTTTGCTTTCACATTGCATTTATTGTCCATCATCTATCCATGGAAACTTGACCTCTTAAATTGAAGCCCAACTTTGCAGGAATAATTTTGAGTTTCTTTACAAACATTCTTCACTTCATCTTAATTGGTAAAAATAGTTTTCTGCCAAAGAGGTAAAACATAAATTTGGATTTTATGTGGCAAATCCTTTAACACTTTAAATTTTGCTTTATATCTATATGTTAGCTTAAGCCATAGGTCCACCAATTTGGTCCAGTTGTAGCTTTTGATTATACTTGTATATCAGTCACTTGTTACCTGACTTGGACCACTATTTCACAGTCCATTAGCTACATAAAAGTTTTTGAATAAGATCAGTACCTCAGCAACCATGCAGAGAAGGATTGCAATATTTGGTTCATCAACTATAGGTTGCTGATGAGTAATACAGGCGTCACCTGACCTTTACTTTTATGATCCAGTGACTAGGATCAGTTAAAGTTTTAGGAAAATGTCAATTTCTCATTAACCATGCATGGTAAGATCAATATAGGTTGCTCATCAGCAATGCATGGCATTCTGCATAGAAATTATGTAAATAATTGTATATGATAAATATATAATGTCATGTGCTTGTTGTGCATGTTGTGTATGAAGTTATATTTTATTACTTATGTGGAATGCAGGCAAGACATTTTTCTATGTCCAAACTTGTTCTTTTCGATTGGCTGAAATTAAAAAAAATCCTCTCTGAATGAATGTACTGGTCCGGATGTTGGTAAAAAAATATTATGTATGGTATATATTTATTTGGACAAGATGGCGGCCACCGTAAGTGAGTGCTAATTAATTTGACACATTTGACGAATTGTATACTCCTAAAAGAACAAATAAATAAAATTGATAACTTTTTCAAAGATTACATGAAAAACGAATTTAGTTAAAAAAATTACACAGGTGTTAAATGCTATAAAATAAAGTAGAATTTTTCAGCACAATCACATTTGTAGATATAAGATATGCCAATTTCAAATTATTCTTATAGGTCCAAGGTCAAGGAAAAAATTGTCTTCTGAGATGGATGGACTGTTTTTATGCTTAGCTGCTCGTATAAGCTTTGTCATGTTTGTAATTCAGTAAAATGTGTTCATCAATCGTAAAAGCAATGCTATGAGCGTGTATCATTTAATATCCCATAAAATGCACTATTTTTTAGGTGAGTGATACAGACTCTCTAACATGTCTAAGAGCCTCTTGTCTTATTTTTCACTGAAATATTATAAGCCAAGGACAAATTAGAAACTTGAACTGTAACAGTGCATATATACAATGTACATACAAAATATGACCCTGATCCCTGGAGTAAAACTTTAAATGTAATTTGTAAAAGAAAATAGTAACAGCTCATACTAGATATGAATTATTTGAGATCTTTAAGACTTGGGAAAGAAGTCAGAAAAATTACACAGAATCTTACATTCTGAATAGCTACCAAACATGGAACAATTGTTCATAAACATCAAAACTAAACCCAACTTCATACAATCATCAGATGATTAGTAAGGAGCATCATGATCCAATAAAATCTATTCTTTGACCTACATTTATCATAGAGATTATCTAAATTACTTTCCAGCAATATATACACTTGGCCAAAAGTTAGGGACCACTAGGTTTAGCTTCAAATAGATAAAAAAATTAATTGTCTCTGGTTCTTTGTACATATATTATCAACAAAAGCTAGATTTGTAATATCGTTAAAGTTTTTAAATCGCTAGATTCACGATACATACAGATTTAAAAAACACCATGCTCAGCTTTTGAAAACTCAAGTTTAGCACCTTTTTAAATTTCGTTATGTGCAGGTGCGTAACAGGTAAAACTTATCCTGTTTTAAAATCATTTCAATTTGGTACTTAGAAAACAAGCAGATGCAGAGAGATGGCAAGCAGTTGGTATGATGATGGCTGGAATGATACAGTGGCAGGTTTTAGATAGGTTCAGTGTTAGCCATTCTGTCATCAGTAGGCTAATGAGATGATATAATGAAACTGGTATTGTTGGGGAAAGGCCCAGATCAGGGTGACCCAAGAAGACAACAGAGAAAGAAGATAGACTACTTCGAAGACTTGCTAGACAACAACCTTTTACCACTGTATCAGTAGATGGACAGTAAACAGAAGGCTAAGCTGTGGAAGTCTGCGAGCATGGAGACCAATAAAGCGACCAGGACTTACGCAAAGACATAAGGATGCCCAGCTGAAGTGGGCGAGTGACCATATTGGGTAGAATAGTTGCTCTTGGAAAAGAATTCATTGGTCCGGCGAAAGTCGTTTTCTTCTGAAACCAGTTGATGGTAGGATGTGGGTATTGCATCAACGCAACACAGCTTTTGATCCTGCACCTTTTGGTGGTGGCAGAGTGACAGTTTGGGGCTGCTTCTCATATGACTGTACGTTATATTTGTATCAATTAGATGGCACACTAACTGCTTTAAAATACAGAATCTGGACCCCCGTATTGTGCCCAACTTGGAAACAGACCCGTGTTCATTGACGACAATGCAAGACCTCATAGAGCACGCATCATCAAAGATTATCTTGTAAATGAGACAATTGAGACATTACCATGATATGAAGCTGATAGAGCATGTTTGGGACTATCTAGGTCAGAAAGTGAATGAACATAACCCTCCATGTCAGAACATGCAAGAATTGTGTGATACTTTAATTCAGGAGTTGGGGCAATTCCCTGAAAGTAGACTTCAGAGACTTGTCCAGACAATGAGGAGACGAGTTCAAGAATTGCACCTGAGGCATGGTGGAGACACATGATACTGACTCTTTTCTTGTAAATAAATGTTTAAAAATGATTTCTTCTTACATCTTAATAACCCTCAACCTGCCAACTCTTTGTATGTAACATTACGATTGGTTCAAACTGAAACTTTTATGATTTTGAAGTTTTATGGCATATTTTTACAAATGATATCTTGTTGCTCTTTTCATTACATTTTGAATAGTAAAATCATAAACTTCTTTAAAATAGTCGATTATTTTAAACGAAACGTGAAATGAACAATTGATGGTTATATATTGATAAAAATATTGGTTTTAAAAAATCACCTCTGCTAAAATCCTGGTGGTCCCTAACTTATAGACAAGTGTATTTATAAATTAACTAGACAAATTTCTGAAGTGGCTGAAGTGATTTGGCATCTTTAACTTGTGTTATGGTGAGCTACTAACATTCTACTAACTATATAACATTATGCTATATATATATTGGATGTTATACTGAATCAGTTTTGTTTTTTAACTTTATGCAGTTGGAGAATATTGCAAACAAAGTAAACAGATCGAATAAATAAGTTCAAGTTACAATAAGTTTTCATGGAAGTTTTCGTTTGTTTTTGAACATCCTGCACAACCAAAGTACCCCTTTTTGACAAATGTAAACCACAAGCCAGAGGAGGTAATCTTAGAGTAGTACATTGTGAATCTAATTCCCTTAAGCGTTTTTTTTTTAAGAGAAACATGTTCACTTCTTTTTCTTCTTAGACATTCTTCATACCTTGATGGCCAAAGCAGTGACAAAAATGACTTCAATCCTAATGAAGAAAGATACAGTAACATCCAAAGGCAAGGTAGAATCTAGTTTTTGGCATTTATAACATTGACTTTATTTTGTTGTGTTGAATGTTTCGTTTTACTTTTCAGCATTTTTCATCTTTTTGTTATTAAATGTGAATATGACTACTAATTAAGGACACTCATAAAGCCATATGGGAATGGTTCTAGCCATCATCAATCCTACATTAATCGTTTTACTGCTGTAAACAATAAGATTGTTTGGGGATTATCAGCATAGAACATTCTTTGTTTCATGCATTGGAACAACTTATAGAAACTTCCCGTCCCACAGAATTCCATCAAATTCCATCACTTGAATTCTATCAATTGCCATCAGACTGATGGAACTTGATGGAGTATTGGCACTGTTTTTCCGTCAAAAATTTTGTTGATGGAAACTGATAGAATAGGGGTGGTGGAAAATTCTGACGGAAAGTTGGGAAAATTAATCTTTGATGGAAAGTTGACGGAATCTTGATAGAAAGGGGATGAAAGCTTGATAGAAAGTTGACGAAATCTTGATAGAAAGCTGAAGGAACTTCTTTGATAGAAAATGACGGAAAATGATAGAAATTTTCCAGCTGACCGAACATGGCTAAAGTAGGGGTAGTCATGTTTGAATAGCAGCCATTTTGAAAATTAAGTTGATAGTCACTTCTATCACACTGCCTGTAGTTTTAAATTATATATCAACATATACTGCAGCTTAAGTAATGTTGAAGGCAAAATAAAATCTTGATCTGTTCAATAATTTATTTGCTATTTCCTTGATGGTTTCAGGAGGTCCCTGAGAAGAGTTTATGGCTTTATCATCTGTCTTAGGCCTGTTTTGTTTTACAACATCTGAAACAAAAAAAAAATTTTTAAACATAAATCTTTGGAGGTACAAATGAATCTTTTTGGGTGGCAACAATTTTTTTGCTTTGGTGAAAAATTGGTAATTTTGTATCCATTAGTACAATTTAATAATAGCATTACATCAGCCATCCATCCAATGCTTAAAATTTTTGTTACAAACTGACGGACAAAAGTAAAGCAGAATACTCTATCTTCAAAGCAGAGGTTTAATAAACAAATCTTAAATTGGGAATTTAAATACCTCTTAAAACTGCTAATCTGTATGAGTCTTCAATCGCAAGTCTTCTTGACCCATCTTTTTTATGACCTCCCTCCAGGCTCCTACACGCAACTTCGTCATTCAAGAACATAAATCGAAAAAGTTTTGCTTTGCTGAAACTTTTCACATCAGATACAATCTTTTTAAGTTGACACTGTTAAAATATATAAAATATATTTTACATTACACTACAATTCATATTTATTAAAGTGATTCACTACAAAAGCTTGATTTTATTGGAACCCTTCTGGCTTCATAGAATTAATTTGATGATTTTATCTAAATTTTACAACAAAAATGAAGTAATTAAAAACAAAATCGGTCCAGAAACACCCAGAGGATTTAATTTTGATAATGCATAACTTTTAGTATTATTTCTAGCCAGTTGAAAATGAGTAAAAATCTAATTTTTCAGTGACGCAGGTTACGATAAGCACATCGTTTGACCTCAATAATAGTCCTACCGATAGAATGAAAATTTTGTTCAAAGAAAACTTATCAGTGTTCGTCAGTGACCATAAATGGCAATAAAATAATATATTGGCATAAAAAAATACTTTTTACTTTGACATCAGATTGTTGAAAGTGGTGACAGAAAATTGCAATTGGTGATTATTTTGGCGCCAACTTTTTAGAACCCAGAGAGCAAGACTAGTATCGGTTTATAAAATTTAATTACGAGATAAGAAGTTGAGTAAAAGAAGAAAAATTATCAATCAATGCATGAAAGCCTCTAAAAATGACCTTGCTAATCATTACTTACCATCATAATTCATATATGATTCAATTTTATCGATTGTCGACCACAACAAAGGTCACAAATTTGAAATCCGTGACGTAGCGGAAATGGAAGTCTAGTGATAAAACAACGTTGGCGCCGGAAAAATGGTATCGTAACGACTCGCCCCACTCTCGAGTCACCCCATCACGAGTCGCCCCATATTAATAACGAGTCGCCCCACATTTAATAACGAGTCGCCCCCCTCAATAACGTTATATATTCGGAAAAACATCGTATATCCGGAAATACCGCACATATCTATAGGAGAAATGTGGTAAAAATGAAACAGAGGAAAAATGATAAAAATTATTTAAACGTTGAGTTGAATTAAATTCTTATGTCTATGATAACAAGGTGAGAAGTATCTAAAGATAATTTCAAAATTAATTTAACAAAATAAACAGAATTTCAAAATTGTAACACAGTGGACATAAGTATATCTGATCAATCATCAACTGTAAGAATTTCACTGAAACAAATTTGTCTTAGCTGTCAAGAATGTTCAAACATTATAGAAAAAATTCCAAATGAAAATTAATTTTATGTGTTTCTATTGATAATGGCTAGTCTATACAGATTACTGTATATGATGAATCAAATAAGTATGACAAAAATCTGTGAGCTTGAATTCACCATTCATACATTTTTGGTATAAAAGATTATGCTTCTGTAGGGTTTGGGGTTGGGGAAGAGGATCATTGGATGTGTGCATATTGAAATGAGATAATTACAATCATTTATCAATTTCTTACATAAATAAGATACTTGTTATGTCTTTCCATACTTATTAAGTTTTTTTAGAAAGCAATAAACAAAGAAAGAAATGTTATTGTTCGAACATACTGCATACGTACAAGTTTCATTAGTGAATCTTTAAAGTACATACATGTAACATTAGGATGCTCAACCATTTCCTCAACTAAAAGAATTTTCAAGCAATAATGCTCAACTTTTCCTCAACTCTAATATATAACTTCAAGTACAAATGCTCAACTAACTCAACCTTAAGTTGATGAACTTGTGAGAGACACACTGTCTAAAATATAGTTTTTGGCCAGGTTAAAGTTGAAAAATTATTCAACACCTATCACTCAACTATTTGCTTAAAACAGCTAGCCATCAACTGGCAACCACATAGCTGACAACTGGCCCTCAAATTTGTTGGGGTTAGCACAGTTTCATCCCCATCTTCTGACCTTGACCTTGAATTGTTGGGTGCATGACTTTGACAATTTCAAAATATATAATAGCAAAGTTAAAGTTGTGGGAGTTCCATTATATCTCAGGAACTATAAGTCCTAGATTGATAAAACTTGACATGCAGATGCCCCAGTAGTAATCACCTGAATGCATTTCCCATCTTTTGACCTTGACCTTGAATTTTCGTTTGATTGACTTGGTCAATTTTCAATACAATTGCAGTAGTAAAGTTTAATGAGCATCTATAAGTACTAGGTAAGTGAAACATGGTATGCATATATATGTGCATCAATGCTGGACCTTTACAGTTGCATCCCCACCTTTTGCCCTTGATCTTGAATTTACAATTGAATGACAAACATTTTTTCAGTGGTTGTTATAACAAAGTTAGAGTTAAAGTTAGATTTTTCCAGATGGTTTATAAATGTATGACTGACAGGGGAGTTTAACAAGGAATTTATAGTTCTGATAAGTGCAGGCAGGCCAGATGTACTTTAGTGTTAGTTGTTTTTCCAAGAAAAGTCCAACTTTCATCAAAAAGTTAGTCAAATTACTGTTTCCATCAAGAAAATTTTCTAAGTCCAACTTTCATCAAAAAGTTAAAGTCAAATTTACTGTTTCCATCAATAAAATTTTTCTAAGTCCAACTTTCCATCAAAATTCTTTCAAAAGTTCAACGGAAGTAAATTTTTCCGTCACACTTTCCATCATGATATTTTTCCATTAGGACTTTCCATCAACTTTCTATCAATTTCCACCAGAATCTGTCTTTTCTATCAATATTCCATCAACTTTCTACTAAAAGATAATTCTTCATCAGTTTTACATCAAGTTTCTATCAACATTTTCCAACAAACTTATTTTTCTTAATGGAAATGTTGTATTTTTTTCCGTCAACCATACATTGAAGGAATTTTTTCCATTGGTTTTTGAATTTTCTATCAACTTCCATCAGTATTCTATCAAAACCATCAATTCTTGATGGAAATCCATCAATTTCTATCAATTTATAATGGAAAATTGATAGAAATGATAGAAATTGATGGCAATTCGAGGGAAGGGTAATCTGATACAGAATTGCCATTTTACAAGCTAAGCATCCAAGGACATTGGAAGGCTGTTTAGTTTTAACCTTTATATGCCTTTAATTCAACTTTGCAAAGAGTTTTGTTTTTTGTCTTGCCTCCGACTATAATTGCTGGAGGCGAGACATATGTATGGGAATCCGGCAGTGACGTAAACACTTGGGACATCTCATGATCAAGCGACTATGTTAAAGTTTTTGGGTTACGGCAGTTCCTTTATAACCACGCATGGTAGGATGACAATATTTGGTATATAGGTTGCTAATTAATAGTACATGACTGTCTGGTAGGTGCCACCTGACCTTGACCTCAATTTCATGGTCCAGTGACTACGATAATGTTTTTAGAACTGGAACTATGCATGGTAGGATCATAATATTTGGTATATAGGATGCTGATGAATAGTACATGAATGTCTGGTAGGTTTCACCTGAGCTTGACCTCAATTTCACAGTCCAGCGACTATGTTCAAGTTTTTGGATTAGGTCAGTTCCTCTGTATCCATGCATGGTAGGATGACAGTATTTGGTATATTGGTTGATAATGTTTAGTACATGAGTGTCTGGTAGGCATCACCTTACCATGACCTCAATTTCACAGTCCAGTGACTAAATTTAAGTTTTTGAATTGGGTCAATTTCTCTGTAACCATGCATGGTATATTTTAAATGATAACAATTTAATCCTATTTACGTTATGCTTATGGCATAATTTATTTCTGTTACTGATGCGGAATCAGGTGTGACATTTGTCTGTCCACACTTGTTGTATTGAATGTTGTTTATTTTCAGACACCATGAATAGAAAACATCCTGCTATTGTCATTGTCACTGTGTTGTGTATATATGGTAAGTTGTTAAATAAAATGAACAAAATGTGAGATGTCAATGTTATCATTCTGCATATTGATGTAATATGGTATTTTGAACCACTGAAATATTTACTTTCATTAATTCTTTAAATGATATTTAGGAGACAGAATTCTTACTTAACATGCTAAATGATAAGAACTATATATTCTTCACCAATTATCAAATATAGATTGTAGTAAGAAAATAACATTTCAATTGAGAAACTATTTACAATAAGATACATACTGAGCAATGATTAAAAAAAACAATCTGATTATAAATACTTCTATTTTAATATTACAATGCACACCACATCTTGCATTGGAGTAAAATAATTGACAAACAAGGAGAAAGAACAACATGCAGCAATGGGTTCATCTCGGCAAATTAGGTTCCATTAGATTAGGATCAATGAATTCTAGACACTTTGGCACATGGACAATTTGGCACCATTATTGGACACTTCAGCAATTGTTGGTGTCAAAATATAATATGTTTTTGTAGGTAGATGAATATTTATTTTTGGCCATTATTTATTTTCATTTGTTTCTATGGTAAGTGTTTTCATATTTCTTTAATCATTTGATGTATTTCTGATGTATATATCTAAAAATTCATACTAATTGTATAAGTAAATAAATGTAATATATAAACAAATAACACAGTTTAATTCTTCATATTTAATTAATAAAGTGTAACAGAACAATTGACATGAATTATGATAAAAAATAAAGCACTGATAAAAAAACATGATTTTTGTTCATTACATAAAGCACTACTTTAAACTTTTGTCCATGATATTTCAGTGTGCTGTTGGTCCATTAAATAAAACAGAATAAAATTTCACTGTTCTGGTGGTGCGTATACAAATCCACATCTCCTCAATAGCTGACTGGTGCTGATGTCCTGGCAATCATAGTGTTCCTATAGGGAAAGATCTGGCCATGTTCTTGCATGATTTTTCAGGTTCATCAGTCTCCATGTGGGTTTGGCAGCAAATCCAATACAGTTGCAGGGTACTTTTTACTGCCTATCTGTACTGGTCTCTTGTCATGCCACTGTTACATGTACGATGCTGCCATCATAGGCACTGCTTACACTGAGGAGCTTCCTAGCGAGGAGGGACTTGTTGGTCAAAATGTGTACAACTGTCAGACATCTTTTGAGTGATACATGATTGTCAATTGCTTTCATTTTATTTCAAATGTAAGCTTGTGTTGTTTTTTCATGAATTTCTCAAGCTACTTCTTGAGTTTGGATAGATTGCTTTACCAGAATATGTCAAAAGTGTAATGAGTAAATGTTGTGAAAATAAATACAATCATAAGTAATCATTATTATGCAGTGTTTTTGCTGTGTCTGATGGATTCATCATCTACTTTTTGAAAACCATTAATTAAAAACTGATTAAAACTGATTACTAATTATAATTTATACATTGGTTATATTATTACCATAATTACATAAATTATGTCAATTATTCTTTAAATTTTATATTTTAGTGAACATGACACTTCATCTCTTTTTTAAAATAAATATAATAAATAAGTGACAATATAAATAAATATTTTAAATTGACGTAATTATACAGAGTTGCTTAATTTATCAGGTGCCCAAATAGATAAAGGGAGGTGCTGAAGTGTCCAATCATCAGGTTCCAAAATGACCAAGTGCCGAACTTTCATGGTGCCATAGTGTCCAAATGTATAATTGCAGAACTGTCCAGGTGCCGAAGTGTCCTGATACTGGTTCAATAATACTAGTAATGCATAGTTACAATAAAAAGTATTGTCTCAGTCTTTTTCTTTTAAAAAGTCAGTGCAAGTAACCTAAAGTCATTGAAGATTGATGTTTTAATTGCAGTCATTAAATCATGTGATTTTTGTTTGTATCTTTGTTTTTGTTCATTAATGAAAGTTTACTATAGTTCTGAAATGTTTTTTTAATCATTAGAGATTGGTTTTAACATTGATCAGGATACACAGTATGACAAGAATAATGTAATAATCAAACCATAAACATATTGGTATTTCTAGAGAGTATAGATTACATATTCCAGTTAAAACTGGTTTAAAGCACAACAAATTTTCGACTTGAATAGTAAACCAGTATTTTTCAATGTGGAATTCCTGATTTTGTGGTGGTTAAGGTAGTTTAGATTGCAATTGACCACATGCCTGTCAAAAATGAGGTAAGGGGTTCGAGTCTCTGACTCTCACTGCAGGCAGAGTCACAGTACTCGACTCAAATCTTAACTGACAAGGATTGCCAGTTTTCCTAATGAATGTCGAAGGTTTTCTAAGGGCACTCTATCTTCCTATTCCAATAAATACTGGACAACATGATATAGCTGAATATTTACTGGAATGGCATTAAACACCATAAAACATTTAAATTATTGTTTTATTTCAGCTTTGATTACAGTTATATTGTATTTGTGGAAAAAGCATCATAATAAACATGGTAAAATATGAATTTTTATTTCTTATTACTATTATTATGCATATAAGTTTACAATAGCATTGTTTCCTTTGTTAGTTTTACACAAACATTATAACAATATTGCATAAAAATGTGGATGTGTTGTCTCACTCTTTGAAAATTGATAGACTAAGATGTTTTTCCAGAAAAACACAGGAAATTGTATGTAGTATTTTTATCAAAGCATCATGTTTACAAAGTTAACACATAATTTATGATTGAACTGGTTTAAGATGGTTCTTGCTGACTTGTACTGTGTTTATAGAGCATTGTGCAAAACACCAGTGGAAACCAGCTGAAAGCTGGTTTCATAAAATATGAGCATCACTGTAGGGGATATGAACTCTTTGCCAGAGTTTGAAAATATGACTGATGATCATGGTTTATTTGTTCTGTAATTTCTAATCAATTTCCACGGTTCCCAAACGATGTTAGAAAAAAAAACAATCAACTTGTTGTTTTTTGTTCTCAGGCCCTGATTGGTTAAGAGTAACGCCATGCCAGAACTACTTTTTTCTATGACTAAGTAATGAAATGTTGTTCTCTATACTAATGTAAACAACACAAACTCTCAGAGATGAGAGTCTGGTAAAAAAATATCAATAGAATATAAATCCACAATCTTAAATTACCCTCCCTTTTCTCACCCCTTTTAACAATAAATAAAATATTCATAAATAAAATGTTCATATCAATCTAAAATGAAGTTGCATTCTCAGTGCAATTTCATCCTCATGGCACATGCATTTACCTTTCGTCACTATGTCAACAGAAATTTTTCCCACAATTAAATGATTTTAATTAAAAACAGATTCAACCATTTGCTAAATAAATGATGTGTTCCCCCCGGCCGCAGCTAATTACTGAAAATCAAATCACACAACAACAAACAGTAACCATAAATGATAGTTATACAAGTCAACTTATTTGTGGTGTTAAAATAAAAGAATTTATATATGTGTATATTTCCTAGACCATACATTTTTGGCCAATGTACCCACCGAAATTCAACAGCTTGGTAAGCCTGGTTATGAGAAGTTTAAAGGAATCTTGAAGGCCACAGTATGCAAACACAGGACAATACAGCTAATATTTGTTGGACCAAAATGTTCTGGGAAGACATCTTTGTTACACAATATACTTGGGGGAATCAACATGGTGGATCAGACTAGATTATTGAACAAATTCTGCCTGAGGCTGGAGTCTGAAAAGTGGACTATTACAGGTATGTGATTGTTGCAGGGGTATGGGACTATTACAGGTATGTGATTTTTACAGGGGTATGGGACTATTACAGGTATGTGATTGTTACAGGGGTATGGGACTATTACAGGTATGTGGTTGTTACAGGGGTATGGGATTATTACAGGTATGTGATTTTTACAGGGGTATGGGACTATTACAGGTATGTGATTGTTACAGCGGTATGGGATTATTACAGGTATGTGATTGTTACAGGGGTACGGGATTATTACAGGTATGTGATTTTTACAGGGGTATGGGACTATTACAGGTATGTGATTGTTACAGGGGTATGGGATTATTACAGGTATGTGATTGTTACAGGGGTACGGGATTATTTCAGGTACTTTTCTTGCAGATTATATAAAAGACAAAAGTGGCAACATACTAAATATAATAAAGACATTGGAAGACAAAGATCATGTCAAAGAACTACAAGACAAGTATATAGACCTAATAATAACAGATGTACCTGGAGGGAGAGAGTACCTGTCCGTATTTGAACCTTTTCTGTCAAGAAAGGCTTTATATGTTCTTACTGTTGATGTCAGTAAAGAGTTAACTGTTGTAAAGAAACATACATTGAGTAACCCAATGATCAAGGGGGAACCACTCTTCATTCTACATAAAAGTGGAGGTAAACCTGTCATGCTTTATTTATAGTTGATGTGAAGGGTCAGGTAAACTACTGGTTTTACTTTGCATCCATTGTTGTCATCTGTATCACCGTCATCATTGTCAGTAGACATTTTATATATAAATCTTCAATGAAGCCACTAGAATATGCTCACATTTTAAGATCACCTTGACCTAAGGTTCATGTGAGCTTTTGACATCACTGCCATTGTTTTTTGTTATTGTCGTCCTGTAACCTAAGACCTATAACAGCTAGAGTGAAACTGTAAATTTCTAAAGTACCCTAATGGACAAGGCGTGCAAATCATTTAATTTTAGGAAATTGTCTAATGGCGCCATATAGGAGTTATTGTAAGTAATCAAAATTGTTGAAGAAAGGTTTATTTTTTGCCTACTACTTTAATGCCTATACCAACTAAACTGAAACTGTAAATTTAAATAAAGTTGAAGTCATTTGGGTTCCAGGTGAGCAATACAGGCTCCTGGGAGCCTCTAGTTTGTGGGATGGCACAGTACAAATTTTGTTTTTATAGTAGTCACAAATTAAAGTTTCCAACACTGCATGGAGTACTATAGGACCCTAAGAAACATAGGCCACTACTGGAAACAGATCACATTCCTTTTCTTGAACACTGCACAATCTTATTGAATCGACTCAATTTATCTTAATTAGATGGTCCTCTACAAATTTAAAATTACTTTCTTCATTGCCTTAACAAAGCAAGCTGTACAAGGTATTAAGAGCCTCTGGTTCATTGTTAAAGATAGTATTAAATTTTAGATAATTTATGAAAAAACAGTCTGAACTATTTATGCTTTTATGTCTATACTTCTTAGATGCTGATCAGATTTTGTTGTAGAAAAATTGTTGTTTTGTTGTGAAAAATGTGAATGTCAAATGCAATTAACAGCTTGATTTCTTTATTAACAGAAGAAATACAAAACTGGTTATACAGCATCCACAGTTTAAAACCAGAAGACCAGGATTCAGCAAAACATTTGGTTCTACAACCACCACTAATCCTTGTAGGAACCCATGAAGATAAAGTTCTGTCACATGTAAATATATAATATAGTTATCATACAAACAACAACACCTGTAATGTCTGTACACTAACATTGTATGAGCACAATTTCCAAATATTATACTGTATGAACAAGCATTCTTGTACAAACAAAGATAAACCAGCAAATAAATTACTTATTAATACCGTACATGCTACATGTAGTAAAAACCAACAGTAACATTCATTATACCTTACAGACAAGTATAAATTAACAAAATTCCATAACTATGCAATTCAAGTATGAATCAAAAACATTCTGTATACACAAGTTTAAACCATAAACACTCAAGAACTAACAACAGCATTTTTTATACTATACTTCTCACCCTCTGGACAGAGTTGTCTGTCTTTTTTCCTGTATTAAGATATATATTTGTCATTCTTGAGTATACAAAGTAGCTACACATGATTTTTACAAGGATTTGTTTTATTAAATATATATTATAATGTAACTACACTGAATTAGTGTCATCAATTTCAGATTTACTGTGTTAAAATCGCACAATTCAAATTCAATTTATTGCTAACTTTTTAATTTTAACGTATTTGTTGTTAAGTTTTATTTGATTTATTGTCAATCCTAGAACTTTATTTATGTGGACTCAAACACATACTATTTTTAGTACAGTATATAATATGAACATTTATTACCCACAATATGGTCATAAAGTTTGTCCTTAATATCAGTTCATGATAAGAAAATCTGAGACACCATAGGGTAAGATTAGACATCTTTGACCCAGTGGAGCCTCATCAAATACTATGTCATAGTATGTGAAATCTTACACTCCATATGTCCAGACTCTTTAAAATATTTTTCATTATTTGGCTACATAATAGCTTTTGTAGTTTTTGTTTCCTGTCTTCGTGAAATTACATGATTTGGTACAAATCCCATAAAATTGTTGCTTGCCGTCTCCATGTGACTTATATCCCCCTTTGGAATCACATGATTTGGTGACAGATACACAGACTGTATGACTGCAGCCAGGTTGTTTCATGTAGCAATGACAAAATTCCTGTTCTAAGGACATACGGACAGAACTTAAGTTAATGCACTCCATATACAGTGAATGCCATTTAAGTGCATATCTGTTAATTGAATGAGACTTTAAAACACCAAACCATTTGCTATACTCTCCATATAAAAAATTTCTGTTAATTACTTTAAAAATACAAAGAAATTTTTAAAAAATTCTGTATTTTGCATACATTAATCAAGAAATCAAGAAATGGAATTACAGACCGATCCATATTTTTTTTAAGCCCTTTGGACACGATATAAAACCATTGGCAATTTTGACCACATGTAAGGTGCGACAACATGTCTGGGGGCATTAAGTTTTACTCATGTCCATCCGTCCGTACGAATTTCCATCAAGCTTTGCTCAGAAACCGTACATGAGAACAATTTGAAATTTGCAGGGTGGTTCAGTATCACAAGTTGTACGTCCTAAGCGACTTTCAGTCCTATTGGACAACTACTTACTGTTTGGGACTTCATTCAGCGAGAACATCTGTGTCCCATGGACACATTCTTCAATTTTTTTCTTGTGTCGTATCTTCAGTTGGTTTGTCTTGGTTATGACGGTAATAATGTATCTTTGTTTTTTAGCTCACCTGACCTGAAGGGTGAAGCTATTGCCATTACTTAGCGTCCTTCGTCGTCTTCGTTGTTAATTTTTCTTTAAAAATCTTCTCCTCCAAAACTACTAAAGGGATTGCTTTGAAACTTTGCACACATCATCAGTAAAATGTCCTCTACCAAGTTTGCACAAATCATGGCCTCAGACTAACCATCATGGCTAAAAAATAGAACTGGGGGTCAGAATTCAGTTTTTGGCTTATAGTTAAAAAATTATAACACATACAGGAAAACCAAAGAAACCTTCCTTCTTCAGCATCAAAAAGTCTACAACACATTACCTTGGGTCAAAGTTGTATGACGACTCCTTGTAGGAGTTATTGCCCTTTAATTGTTGAAATTGATGATTTTTGTCATTTTCCCTCCAAATATTTAAAGTTATTAGAACTAGGGAAAAAGTAAGTATTGCCTAAGTGTTCTGCTCAATGACAGCTACAAAAAAATGTTCAAGATTGTCTGATTAACTCTTTAAGAGTTATTCTTCTTGAACCCTTTTTGTTAATCGGTTTTAATTGATTTTTAGCTTACCTGACCCAAATGGTCATGTGAGCTATTGTTATCACTTTGTGTCTGTCCTCGGCAGCGGCGGTGGCGGCATCTGTAAACTTGTTACATTTTAATCTTCTTTTCTGAAATCACTTGGCCAATTGAAACCAAACTTGGCCATAATGTTCATTAGATGGACCTTTACAAAGTTTGTGTTTTTTATTTGGATTGGAAAACCAATATGGCCACCACCGCAGAACTTAGTTTAACATAGGACCCTATGGGAAAAACGTTAAAAGGGCTTCTTCTCTGAAACCGGTTAACCAATCAAAACAAAACTTCCTAGCAATATTGTTTGGATGGTCCTTTATAAAGTTTATGTTTTTTATGCCAATTGGAAATTCAAAATGGCCACCACCGCAGGACTTAGTTTAACATAGGACCCTTTGGGAAAAAAATTTAAAAGGCTTCTTCTCTGAAACTGGTTAACCAATGGAAACAAAAACTTACTAGCAATATTGTTTGGATGGTCATCTTTAAAGTTTGTGTTTTTTATGACAATTGGAAATTCAAAATGGCCACCAACACAGGACTTAGTTTAACATGGGACCCTATTGGAAAAAGTATAAAAGGCTTCTTCTCTGAAACCGGTTAACCAATGGAAACAGAAATTTACTACCAATATTGATTGGATGGTCCTCTATAAAGTTTGTGTTTTTAATGACTTTGGAAATTCAAAATGGCCACCAACACAGGACTTAGTTTAACAGTGGACCCTATGTTAAAAAAGTTTAAAATGGCTTCTTCTCTGAAACCGGTTAACCAATCGAATCAAAACTTACTATTATTATTGTTTGGATGGTCCTTTATAAATTTATGTTTTTTTATGCCAATTGGAAAATCAAAATGGCCACCACCGCAGGACTTAGTTTAACATAGTACCCGATGGGGAAAAGTTAAAAAAGGTGTCTTCTCTGAAACTGGTTAACCAATTTAAACAAAACTTACTAGCAATATTGTTTGGATGGTGCTATATAAAATTTATGTTTTTTTATGACATTTGGAAATTCAAAATGGCCACCAATGCAGGACGTAATTTAACATAGGACCCTATGGGAAAAAAGTTAAAAAGGCTTCTTCTCTGAAACTGGTTAACCAATGGAAACAAAAACTTACTAGCAATATTGTTTGGATGGTCATCTTTAAAGTTTGTGTTTTTTATGACAATTGGAAATTCAAAATGGCCACCAACACAGGACTTAGTTTAACATGGGACCCTATTGGAAAAAGTATAAAAGGCTTCTTCTCTGAAACCGGTTAACCAATGGAAACAGAAATTTACTACCAATATTGATTGGATGGTCCTCTATAAAGTTTGTGTTTTTAATGACTTTGGAAATTCAAAATGGCCACCAACACAGGACTTAGTTTAACATGGGACCCTATTGGAAAAAGTATAAAAGGCTTCTTCTCTGAAACCGGTTAACCAATGGAAACAGAAATTTACTACCAATATTGATTGGATGGTCCTCTATAAAGTTTGTGTTTTTAATGACTTTGGAAATTCAAAATGGCCACCAACACAGGACTTAGTTTAACAGTGGACCCTATGTTAAAAAAGTTTAAAATGGCTTCTTCTCTGAAACCGGTTAACCAATCGAATCAAAACTTACTATTATTATTGTTTGGATGGTCCTTTATAAATTTATGTTTTTTTTATGCCAATTGGAAAATCAAAATGGCCACCACCGCAGGACTTAGTTTAACATAGTACCCGATGGGGAAAAGTTAAAAAAGGTGTCTTCTCTGAAACTGGTTAACCAATTTAAACAAAACTTACTAGCAATATTGTTTGGATGGTGCTATATAAAATTTATGTTTTTTTATGACATTTGGAAATTCAAAATGGCCACCAATGCAGGACGTAATTTAACATAGGACCCTATGGGAAAAAAGTTAAAAAGGCTTCTTCTCTGAAACTGGTTAACCAATGGAAACAAAAACTTACTAGCAATATTGTTTGGATGGTCATCTTTAAAGTTTGTGTTTTTTATGACAATTGGAAATTCAAAATGGCCACCAACACAGGACTTAGTTTAACATGGGACCCTATTGGAAAAAGTATAAAAGGCTTCTTCTCTGAAACCGGTTAACCAATGGAAACAGAAATTTACTACCAATATTGATTGGATGGTCCTCTATAAAGTTTGTGTTTTTAATGACTTTGGAAATTCAAAATGGCCACCAACACAGGACTTAGTTTAACAGTGGACCCTATGTTAAAAAAGTTTAAAATGGCTTCTTCTCTGAAACCGGTTAACCAATCGAATCAAAACTTACTATTATTATTGTTTGGATGGTCCTTTATAAATTTATGTTTTTTTTATGCCAATTGGAAAATCAAAATGGCCACCACCGCAGGACTTAGTTTAACATAGTACCCTATGGGGAAAAGTTAAAAAAGGTGTCTTCTCTGAAACTGGTTAACTAATTTAAACAAAACTTACTAGCAATATTGTTTGGATGGTGCTATATAAAATTTATGTTTTTTTATGACATTTGGAAATTCAAAATGGCCACCAATGCAGGACGTAATTTAACATAGGACCCTATGGGAAAAAAGTTAAAAAGGATTCTTCTCTGAAACTGGTTAACCAATGGAAACATAAACTTACTACCAATATTGTTTGGATGGTCCTCTATAAAGTTTGTGTTTTTTATTACTTTGGAAATTCAAAATGGCCACCAATGCAGGACTAAGTTTAACATTGGACCCTATGTTAAAAAAGTTAAAAATGGCTTCTTCTCTGAAACCGGTTAACCAATCGAACCAAAACTTACTACCAATATTGTTTGGATGGTCCTCTATAAAATTTATGTTTTTTTTGACAATTGGAAATTCAAAATGGCCACCAATGCAGGACGTGGTTTAACATAGGAGCCTATGGGAAAAAAGTTAAAAAGGCTTCTTCTCTGAAACCGGTTAACCAATCGAAGCAAAACTTTTCAGCAATATTGTTTGTATGGTCCTCTATAAAGTTCATGTTTTTTTATCCCAAACAGAAATTCAAAATGTCCACCACCGCAGGACTTGGTTTAACATTGGACCCTATGGGAAAAAAGTTTTAAAAGCTTCCTTCTCTGAAACCGATTAACCAATGGAAACAAAACTTACTACCAATATTATTTTAGATGGTCTGTTATAAAGTTTGTTTTTTTATGCCAATTGGAAAATCAAAATGGCAACCACCGCAAGACTTAGTTTGACATAGGACCATAAGGGAAAAGTTTTTCAAAGGCTTCTTCTCTAAAACTGGTTAACCAATGGAAACAAAACTTACTAGCAATATTGTTTGGATATTCTCTGTGAAGTTTATGTTTTTTATGCCAATAGGAAAACCAAAATGGCCACCACAGCATTACATAGATTACTTATAATATAGGACCCTATATGCAAATTAAAAAAAAAATCTTCTTCTCTATAAAACTGGTTAACCAATGGAAACAAAACTTTCTAGCAATATTGTTTGGATGGTCCTCTTTAAAGATTATTGAAAATAACAGGACTTCATTTAACATCAGGGAAATACAACCTTTATTGCCTTTAAAATCAGGTGAGCGATACAGGCTGTTAAGACTAAGAGTCTCTGGTTTTAAAATCTTCTCCTCTGAAACCACTGAAAGTACTGCTTAGCATCTGTGCACACATCATCTGTCAAATGTCCTCAACCAAGTTTGCACAAACCATTGCCGCAGATTAACTAACATGGCCGCCATGGCTAAATATAGAACCGAGGGGGGGAAGGGTCAAAATACAGTTTTAGGCTTATAGTTCAAAAAGTATAACAGATACATAAAAACCGAAGAGACATGCCTTTATCAGCATTGAAAGCTCTACCAAACACTCCATGGGTCGCAGTTGTATGATGACGCCTTGTAGGAGTTATTGCCCTTTAATTGTCGAAATTGATGATTTTTGCGATTTTTGCCTCCAAATCTTGAAAATTATTAGAACTAGAGAAAAAGTTAGCTTTGCTTAATTGTTCTGCTCTATAGGGGCTACAAAAATGACTTGGGGTCAAGATTGCCAGGAACTATTTTCCTTGAACCTTGAATATCTTTTTAATCAATTTTAATTGCTTTTTAAAAGTCTTCTCTTTGACCAATGAAAGGACTGCTTTGAAACATTACACACATCTTATGTAGGATGTCCTCTACCAAAATTGTGCAAATCATGACAGCGGACTACCTACATAGCTACATGGGCTTAAAATAGAAAGGGGGTGAGGGGTTAAGAGAGTTTTCGACTGATAGTTAAAAAAGTATAACAGGTACAGCAAATTTGAAGTGAACCTCCCTTTTCCCTCTAAGCATCAAAAGCTCCTTATAGGAGTTATTTCTCTTAAAAGGTCAAAATTAATGACTTTTGCAGAAGTGTTGGGGAATTCCTTATAGGAAAGAAAAGCTGGATAAAAAAAGGGTTGTTTGGTTTCAGGTTCAGGTGAGCCATACAGGCTCCTGGGAGCCTCTTGTTATAGTTACCTAAACAGATAAGTGATTCTACCAGATTCGAAATTTATATATTGTAACATGTATGTGACATTTTAAAATTATATATGTAATTTTCAAATATATGCCATTTTTTCTTTAAAATATCAATTTCAGAAAGGTGAACCACTGAAGGGATTGCTTTGATACTTTGCACACATCATCAGTAAAATACGAGTGCAAAATGTTAAAAACATACTTTCTTTTAAATAACGTACCCTGTAACAATGATTATTTTATACTTAGTTTGATTTCTATGATTTTTAAAAGGAACATCATAAAATTGACAAATACAATCTTTTGTTCACATGAAAAAGTTTGATATAAGAATAAAAACCGCTTTTTACCTTACATGTCATCAAAATTGCCAACTTTTGTATAATTGTATCCTACAGGCTTTAAAAATGATACATATCGGTTCTACTATGTGGACTTATTACTTTGTCAAAAACATTTTCCTAACCAGGTAATAACAGTCACTTTCACTAGAATTATCAAAACATGTTTTGACAACCTTCTTTTATATTATGATCCTTTTTACAGGAATTTATGTATTAGAAAAGAGTCTCCTGAATTGTAAATGTAACACAGCTTTTAATTAGACAAAGTGACAACTTTATATTTTGTGTCAAAATATTGTCTTTCTGTAAATAGCATATTCCTGTTAAATGCATATTATTCTCTGACACATTTGTTATGCAATTAAGAGGAATCTATACTATAAAGAAAGACTTTGTGACAAGTTTACAATGCAAACATTTCTCACTTAAGCTTGAAATGTTAGTTACTATTGACCTTCTGACAATCTATATTTGTCACTTTTATTGTTATAAAATATGTCTTGTCACATTTATGTTAAAAAAAGGAAAATACTTTTCTAAATGGGTATGACTGATTTTCACTTAATATATCATCTTATTTGTATGTACCTATTCTGAGTGTTTGTTCTTTATAATTTCCTAACAGGGAAGGGACTTGGTACAGAAACTGGAGAGAGATTCCATCAGCTGTGTTTATCAGAAAAAATCCATAATCAGTAAACATATAGTACACAGCTGTGTTCTGTCAAATGAACAGTTTTCTGCAGAAAAGAAAAAAGATCTACAGGATATTATCATAAAGGTATCAGAATCACAGGATAACTGGGAAAATGATATCCCAGTAAGATATCTCTGGTTTGAAGATATATTATTGGAAAAAAGGAGTAAAATGGCCACCATGTCATTTGATGATATTCTGGAACTAGGCAACGCTAGTGGATACCCTGTAACAGACAAGCAAGAGTTTCAACAGTTCCTGTCTTATGAACATGAAGTTAGAAATGTGATATTCTACCCAGATAGACCTGAGTTTGTCATCATTAATCCAGATTGGCTCCTGGGTATATTCACAGCTTTAATAACATTGTTTCACAGTGAAACAGAATCTAAATCAGATTATCAGTTGAGAGGATTAATATCTGAAAACAATCTTAACACAATTCTTCAGGACCTTAGATCAGACTGGTCAAAAAGTAGAAAACTGCTTCAGACATTTGATGTTGTCATTGGTGTAAAGAAAACTTTAAAGATTGAAAGTGAACATGAGCCATCATATCGTTATGAATATTATGTTCCTTTTGTTATTCCAGAAAATCGTACAGCTGATGTAGTCAGCTTATTTAGCAGGAGTCGTACAAACAAGACATCGTTTCTTTGTTTTAGCTTTGACTATTTACCAGCAGCCCTTGTCAACCATGTAATGATCAGATTGCTGGAGAGGTATGATGTATCTGTAACACCTGACACAGGTGAATCTGCTGTCTACTACAGGACACTTGTACTAGAGTATAACTCAAGAACTAAACTGAAACTGTATTTCCAGTCGAGGAAAAACGAGTTACTTATTCAAGTGTGGTTTTATGGTGTTCATAACATTTCAGTGTGTTTTGAAGATGTGAGGAAATTTAAGGAACAAATCATAAACAGTTTTAAAACACGTCATGGAATGAATGTGAATTATACATACAAGTTGAAATGTCCAGATTCTAAACACTCGGACACAGATGTATGGGAGATACTCAGTAACAGTGCCGACAGAACATTTTATTGCCATCATCACAAAAAGTTACATCATGAAATTTATACTACATGGTTTTCTGGAGGTGAAGAGGTAATAATTATTTTGACAATTCATGTGATTTGTCTGTTTTTATAAAACATCTGTTTGCTATTCTTCTTTCTGCTTAGCAAAGATTTATTCTCAAAGTCCAGATGTGTGTAACCTGGTAGAAATAATGTCTGTAATATCCTCTACAAGATGCCTCATTTCTTCCGTAAATGGCAAATTTCTGGTACAGATGACCCAGTACAGATGAGCTCATGCGCACACATCTGTACTTGCTGCGTAATCCAATCAAAACGCCAGAAACAAGAACGTTGTTATGGATACATTCTTGTTTGACGTTCATGTTTCCGGCGTTCTGATTGGACGTCACAGACAATGGAGTTTAAACAATGGATAGTCTATAGGATATAGCGATGTGAAAGTTGTTGGTTTATGAAAAAAATAGGTACTTTCATATGCTTTTGGGAAAGCCGGTGTGATCTTTCACTCGTAATAGAAATGTTTATGTCTTTTCGCTCGTTCCGCTGCGCTCCAATCACGAAAAGACAAAAAATTTCTATCACTCGTGAAAGATCAACCGTTCTTTCCCAAAAACGTATGAAAGAACCTATTATTCTTTCTGAATAGGGCAACTAGATTTCAACATTGTAGGAATGAATACATAAGTGTAATTTGTGCAAAAAGTAGTTCCATGGTGAAACTTCTTCATTACTGAATGATTGAAACTCAAATATTTGCTATTAATCTAAAAGGCATTATAGATTGTTTACAAATATTTTGTGCTTATTGGACTTTGCATGAAGAATCTGTTTCTATTGACTGAGATTTTGAAATTGTAATCTTTATGCTTTTATTTCACTGTTTTTCACTTTGGCATCTAGCATTTGTGTGACAAATTTATCCAAAGACTTTTCACATTTCAATCTTCTTCTCCAAAACCCCTTGGCTAATTGGAACCAAACTTAGCAGGAATGTTTATTGGGTGTTTCTTTACAAAGTTTGAGTTTTTGGTGATGATCAAATATTAAACATGCTGCCAGAGCCATTAATACATTCTGATTGGCTGAATTTCAAAAATCTTCTTCTCATAAATCGCTTGTCAGATTGATTTAAAATTTTACATTAATGTACTTTAGATGGTCCTCTACAAAGTTTGAGTTTTTTTGTGAAGATCCAAAATCCAAGATGGCCACCATAGTTTAACATATGACCCTATGGGAAAAAACATACAAACAACTTCTTCTTGAAAACTGTTCCACACAATTAAGCCAAATTAATAAGAAAATGAAGGTTGGATAATTATCTTATAATTTTGAATTTTTCGAGCCAATTTCAAATTCAACATTGCTTCCAGAGCCATAAATGCATTCGGATTGGCTGAATTTTTAATTTCTTTTCATAAACTGCACGACAGATTGATTTGAAATATTGCATAAATCTACCTTAGATGGTCCTCTGCAAAGTATAAGTTTTTTGTGCTGATCCAAAATCCAAGATTGTCACCATCGCAGGATTTGGTTTAACATAGGACCGTATGGGAAAAACATACTAACAACTTCTTGGAAACTGTTCCATACAATGAAGCCCATTATAAAGAAATGATTGATGGATATTTATCTTATTATTTTGAATTTTTCGAGCCATTTGCAAATTGAACATGGCTTCCAGGGCCACTGTAGATTGATTTGAAATATTGCAATAATGTACCTTAGATGTTCCTCTACAAAGTTTGAGTTCTTTGTGGTGATCTAAAATCCAAGATGGCGGCCGCTGTTGAACACAGTTGTAATCTTTATGCTTTAATTCCACTGTTTTTCGCTTTCGCGTCTAGCATTTGTGTGACGATTTTATCCAAAGACACATGGAGGTTTCTATGTTATCCATCTACATACACCTTCAGGACATTCGAACATTGGAACAGGTGTATGTGGGATGGTATCGCACCACTCTTTTACAAAAAATAGAATTAGTTACAGAGAAGGCAAAATTAAAAGTATTTTTAGTCAAATGTATTTTTAGCATGTTTAGTCAAATTCAGTTTTGTAAATTGAAAGTTCAGAAAGCACAGGAAATACCCAATATAGTTGCATTAAAAAAACATTTTCTGAAATACTCTTTATCATGTTTATTGCCGTGTTAATGTTGCAGTCACTGTAACCAGATATGAGTTCAGTTTTTTTCTTCCTATCTGATATTCTCAGTGTTTCTGTTTTTTGCATTAAAATATTTCTTTATCAAGGTGAAATTAATTTTTTTGCTTGTTCATTTTTTATAGAAAATTTATTAAAAAAAATTGTTATCCTACCAACCAAGCATAGGTCTAAAGGTACTGTGGGGAAAACATAAACAAACATATTTTTAAGGTTAGCCTTAATCATGTTAATGGTGTAATCATATTCAAACCAGGTTTTAGAGTAGAACCTGTTCAGAAATTTCCTTATAATTATTTAATAAAAAGTATAAATCTTGACAATTTTATAAATAAAAGCGTTGATTATGTCATGGTACTATATGAATTTCAACAGCACAAGAATTGGTCATGTGACGAACGCTAGTTATATATCATAAAATATGGGTTGGTTCATTTAAATTGGCCAATGATGTTTCAGCTTACAAAGCAAATCAAATTATTATTGAATAAAAATTTACTTGACTAAATGTTAGAAAAATGCATTGTAGAAGCATCTTCTCTTGCCAATGGTTACACTCAGGTCTTCCTCTGGTAAAGAGATGGGAGACCTGGCCTTAGTTTCATAACGCTTCTCAAATTGAGATTTTTCTCAAATCCTTGAGTTTTTCCACAAATTTGAATTTTCCAGCAATCTGATTGGTCAATATTTGAGTTGAGGATGAGCTGAGGAAATCCTCAAATTTGAGATGTTTTATGAAATCGGGCCCAGAGCATAACCCTTGGCTCACAATGATGTATTAGGAGGTGCTTTAAAAGATTTTCTTTCTCTTGGTAATCAGACCTCCAAGATATCATATATGGACAATTCTTGTTTTATGTTCATCAGGTTCAGGGTGCATGCTACATGTTTATGTAAACCTCAGGGCCTTGGTGGCCGAGTGGTTTCCATGGTGAATCTTCTTCATTACGGAATGATTGAAACTTAAATATTGACTTGCATGAAGAATCTGTTTCTGATTAACTGTTTACTATTGATCAAGTGGTCTGTCAACACTGATATTGCAGGTTCAATTCTTACTGCAGACAGGGTGTACTCGACTTTAATCTTAATTGACAAGGATTGCCAGTTTTCCTACAGGAGATCAGTGGTTTTTCATTCTGTTGTTCTTAAACTATATTTAGCATGAATTTAAATAATGTTGAAAAAAGTTTTGTTATGGTCTTCTTTTGATTGATATCTGATTGGTTGGCTGAACTTACACCAAGCAATATTTCTGGATAAGAACAAGTGAACAAATTCAGATAAATAGAGTAGAAGGGATGGACCAACAAAACAGAATTATGACTGCCACTGGAAAATTATGGAGCATTGGGTAGGGACAGGGAATTAGCTGTTTGCAGCTTCAATGAGCCTACTCTTAATTAAACCTACAAAAAGGGCCTTTATTGTGCAAGGAGCATGGTAATCCCCAAAGAATATCATTGTTTATGGTTATGATGGTCGACAGTGAGGAATTCCATATTGTGATCTGACAATCCCCTAATGAGAGGACCTCCTATATATCCACCACCTGGGGACATGCTGGGCAGCTCTTTGGGTTGAGCACTGGGAACTGGAAGGAATAAAGGACATCATAGTTGTGCTTATCAACAGGAAATTATGATGATATATTTTTTGTAAGATTTATGCCAATTTATATGTATGAAATTACTTATTACTACTTCTCCTCAGAAATTTCTGATCACAAATTTATGGAACTTGATATGTGAGCACTTGGGGTATGTGAGGTTGCTCACTAAGGTTCTTTAATGATGACAATTTTTATTTTGATTTCCCCATCAAACAACAGCATAAGCATCCAATATCAGCTTTTAATTTGATTTTATTATTTACATTTCCTACCAGAATGCTGCTAACCAAATGCTACAAATAATATTTTTAGCACATATACATTCTTGTTGAGTTTTAATATTAATTCAAACAAATTAGGTACCTGTTTGCTTATTGTATTGCTAGGGTAACTCTTATTCATCAATTAGCGTTCAGATTGTTGTATAGAACATGTAAAATGTGAATATTTTTATCTAGTTATTTTTATTTACAATTAGTGCTCAAAATTTATGGGTTTTTATAGCGATGTCAATACACAATTATTATGTATTCCAACAAAGAACTTGTGTTGGGAGATTCTTTTTGTTATTGATTGCACTGTGTGTTGCTTTAATTAGAAAAAAGGAATTTAGGCTCCACATAGTTTTGTGCAATAGCTTATATTTATAAATAATTTAAACATTATAGAGTCAAGAAAAGGAACCAGATGGAGCAAAGAAAAAATTGGAAGAGACTATGGGGAGATCTATTCAGCAGAGTGCATCAGGTAATTTTTGTTTCTTCAACGTATTACAAGCTAATATTTAGATTTATATTACTTGAAGTACTGGGTATGTTTCTTTATACAGGTAGGATATAATCTCAGTTTAATGAAAAATAACTGTCAAAAATGTAGATAACACCTAACTTGGCATGGCAGGTCCACTGTGTTACAAAGTGGTTCAAATCTGACGAGTCTCCTTCCACCCATTGTTCTGTTTTTGTCTCGCCTGCGACGAAAGTCGCTGGAGGCGAGACATATGTATGGGAATCCGGCCTCGGCTTCATATCTTTGTAAGCCCAAGCCCTAGGTCCATCAAATTTGGTCCAGAGGTAGCTTATGATGAGTACTTGCCAGTCAGTCACCTGTCACCTGACCTTGACCTCAATTTCACGGTCCAGTGACTACGTTCAAGTTTTTGGGTTACGACAGTTCCTCTGTAACTACGCATGGTAGGATGACAATATTTGGTGTATAGGTTGCTGATGACTAGTAAATGACTGTCTGGTAGGTGTCACCTGACCTTGACCTCAATTTCATGGTCCAGTGACTACGTTAAAGTTTTTGGGTTACGACAGTTCCTCTGTAACTACGCATGGTAGGATGACAATATTTGGTGTATAGGTTGCTGATGACTAGTACATGACTGTCTGGTAGGTGTCACCTGACCTTGACCTCAATTTCACGGTCCAGTGACTACGTTAAAGTTTTTGGGTTACGACAGTTCCTCTGTAACTACGCATGGTAGGATGACAATATTTGGTGTATAGGTTGCTGATGACTAGTACATGACTGTCTGGTAGGTGTCACCTGACCTTGACCTCAATTTCATGGTCCAGCGACTACGTTAAAGTTTTTGGGTTACGACAGTTCCTCTGTAACTATGCATGGTAGGATGACAATATTTGGTGTATAGGTTGCTGATGACTAGTACATGACTGTCTGGTAAGTGTCACCTGACCTTGACCTCAATTTCACCGTCCAGCGACTACGTTAAAGTTTTTGGGTTACGACAGTTCCTCTGTAACTACACATGGTAGGATGACAATATTTGGTGTATAGGTTGCTGATGAATAGAACATGACTGTCTGGTAGGTTCCACCTGACCTTGACCTCAATTTCACGGTCCAGCGACTATGTTAAAGTTTTTGGGTTACTGGTGTTCCCCTGTAACTATGCAGGGTATGGTGACAATATTTTGTATACAGGCTGCTGCTGATATTTAATGCTATTTACATAATGCTTATGCCGAAATTTATTTTCGTTACTGATGCGGAATGCGGAATGTTTTTCTGTGTCCACACTTGTGTTTGTTTGTTTGAATGGGGTTTTAACGCCACTTTCAGCAATTTTTCAGATATTTCATGGCGTCCAGTTTTTATTGGGGGAGGAAGCCGGAGTACCCGGAGAGAACCCCCGACCTGCGGTAGGAAAACTCCCATTGTTCTGTTACGTAGTCATTAAAGGGTTGGATCAAATCTGTAATATTTAAGCATAATCCCAGTCGTCGAGTGGTCTATAATCATGCAAACATTCTTTCGAGTGCGTGTTCGCAATATGATAGAATTGCATCTTACCGAAGTCCTTATGTCTGTAGACCAGTTGCTTGGGCTTTTCTCCATGTACTATGTGTGTAGTGGATAAAACATTCGTTAATGGTCACTCCAGGAAATACACACAGTATTGCAGTGGTAGGTCTAAGCTATAGTCGTGGCCTTGCTGGCAGAGTGGTTAAGGTATTTTGTTCACTGCAGACATGGTGCATTTGGTCTCCAATCTTAATTGACAAGGATTGCCAGTTTTCCTACCGAAGGTTGGAGATTTTCTCTGGATACTCTGGATTCCTCCTCCAATAAAAACCAGACGCCATGATATATCTGAAAAATTGCTTAAATTGGCATTAAACAATATTTTTAAAAAATCTAAGCTGTAGCCCTAGGTCTTACATCTTGTTTGCATAGGTGTATAAAGAATTGTCGGTACAGTAATTGACTTTTATTCAGGTAGTTGGTGCAAAGATTTAGTTGATTGTTGTGTGAGTTTTGATAAGAAACTATCAGCTGGAATAATTGTATATGAAAATGTAAAATCAAGGTCGATTTCTAAAATTTCATCTGTAAGAACCCTTAATTGACTTTTAAACTATATACCACGAAAAACTAAAACCCTGTGTTAAGGAAACCATAAAGCCTTTGCTTCCACATATGCCTACAAATATGTAGTTTTAGGTTACAACACATATTTTTCTACTACAAAACTAAAAGGCAAATTTTGCTACGGCAAAGAACAGGTTTATAGTATGCTAGATTTTCTGATTGACAACATATATTTGTAACTTTTGGGGGATGTGTTTTTCAGTAGACAATCAGAATTCCAATGGGTACAAACTGGGCCCCATTCCTTGCTAATTTCTTATTGTATTCTTATGAAACTGATTTCTTTGATGTCATATTAAAGAGAAGAAGATAGCAGATGCTGGGTCTTTTAATTTTACATATAGATATAATAATTATGTCCTTTCAATCAACAACCTTCAATTTGCTGAGTGGCTTCCATTTTTGTATCCTTCAGAACTAGAAATTAAAGAATCCACATCATTTTTACACTAACTCCTTGAATATGACACCAACGGTTATGTTAGAACAAGAATTTATGACAAATGAGACGATTTTATTTTCGAAAATATCTCTTTTAAAAATATGGTTGCAGATAGTTTTCCCAATTTTTTAATTATGTGTACAGTGAATCTGCTATGATAATTGTTGGATACATCTATTAGTGACTAGTGGTATATGATACTCATCAATTTAATCAACTATCCAACTCACATACTACAGTAATAGAAGTAGTAGGTTTTGCATGCCATAAAAAATGGTTTAACCCACCATTCCTTTTAAAATGCCTGAACCAAGTTACAAATATTGCTGTCATTACTATATTTTGATTGTTGGTTTCTGTGGACTTTAGTTTGTGGATTTTCTTTTTAAACAGTGTCCTCAGTGTTCTGTATAATATTGTTATTTCCTTCGTTTATATATTGTTGAATTTTATGCATAATCTTTTACAGTTTAAGGTACAGATTGTATACATATTTCATTAAATTTTCTGTTGAACATAACTTTTTAATTGTGAAGAAACACAACTTCAGTTTGTATATTTTTCTTTTTTTTAACACTGTTTACAAGTAAGGTAAACAAATTCATACCCTTCAATGGTCATCTTAATTAATTTTTTAATTAGGTGTGTAATTTGCGAGTGGACAAATAATAAACCCTATTTATATATAGTGTTACGAGGTATACTGTAAGTGAAAGTACTGTAAACTGTAGTAAGCGATGCCTTAACTTCCTTACATGGATTTTTTTTTCAGTTCTAGGGCTTCCAACTATCCATGTAGAAACAACTAGTTATTCAGTTACAAGAAATAGTGTGGTAACATTAAAATGTAGGGTTAGGATAGTGGCCGGGAGTGTAACTTGGAGAAGAAGGTACAAAGGTCATGATCTTAACCTACCAACACTGACCACTAAGTATAGTGGTGGAAACTCAGGGACACCATCACTGACTATATATAATGTAGGAGAAGACGATCAGGGATTATACTGGTGTGTAGCATCCAACAGCTGTGGTACTGCAATTAGTGATCAGATTAATCTTACAGTATATTAAGGTAAAATAGTGTGCAGATTTACTGTTTAAAACTTTTTTTACATTCTTTAAACAAAAAAAACGACACATGTAATGGTATTTTAAAGAAGATAATACAGGAAAAATTTGTAATCCTGTAGTATAATAACATTTAAAAAAAACCTGGCTGATAACTTTTTTAAAAACTTTGTCATTTTGTTAAAAAAATTGTCTGATCATGTGTCTAATTGCAGAAAGATTTTTTGATGTGATCAGTTAATATTGTGGGCTTATTTAGTTTATAAAGAAGGGCTGATGCAAGCAAAATATTTAAAAAAATTTCAAGATGGCCATTTTTGTCTCGCCTGCGACGAAATTCGCTGGAGGCGAGACATATGTATGGGAATCTGGCGGCGGCGGCGGCGTAAACACTTGACATCTTGCTTCATATCTTTGTAAGCCCAAGCCCTAGGTCCATCAAATTTGGTACAGAGGTAGCTTATGATGCGTACTTGCCAGTCAGTCACCTGTCACCTGACCTTGACCTCAATTTCACGGTCCAGCGACTACGTTAAAGTTTTTGGGTTACGACAGTTCCTCTGTAACTATGCATGGTAGGATGACAATATTTGGTGTATAGGTTGCTGAGGACTAGTACATGACTGTCTGGTAGGTGTCACCTGACCTTGACCTCAATTTCACGGTCCAGCGACTACGCTAAAGTTTTTGGGTTACGACAGTTCCTCTGTAACTACGCATGGTAGGATGACAATATTTGGTGTATAGGTTGCTGATGACTAGTACATGACTGTCTGGTAGGTGTCACCTGACCTTGACCTCAATTTCACGGTCCAGCGACTACGTTAAAGTTTTTGGGTTACGACAGTTCCTCTGTAACTACACATGGTAGGATGACAATATTTGGTGTATAGGTTGCTGATGACTAGTACATGACTGTCTGGTAGGTGTCACCTGACCTGGACCTCAATTCACAGTCCAGCGACTACGTTAAAGTTTTGGGGTTACGACAGTTCCTCTGTAACTATGCATGGTAGGATGACAATATTAGGTGTATAGGTTGCTGATGACTAGTACATGACTGTCTGGTAGGTGTCACCTGACCTTGACCTCAATTTCACGGTCCAGCGACTGCGTTAAAGTCTTTGGGTTACGATAGTTCCTCTGTAACTACGCATGGTAGGATGACAATATTTGGTATATAGGTTGCTGATTAATAGTACATGACTGTCTGGTAGGTTCCACCTGACCTTGACCTCAATTTCATGTTCCAGTGACTACGTTAAAGTTTTTGGCTTAGGGCTGTTCCCCTGTAACTATGCAGGGTATGGTGACAATATTTTGTATACAGGCCGCTGCTGATATTTAATGCTATTTAAGTAATGCTTATGATGAAATTTATTTTCGTTACTGATGCGGAATGCAGGCAAGACGTTTTTCTGTGTCCACACTTGTTATTTAAATTTTAGCGATGATAGACTGAAACGTTAAGTGGTTTGAGATCATATAAGGAGTGATTTAGATCATGAGCATTTATAATAAAGTGAAATCTAATGCAGGAATAGCTAAGTACACACAAATAATTTTCAAATGTTGATTCGATCTGGGGTAGGATCGAGATCTTTAGATTTTAGTTTTTATTAGTTGAAAAGTTGTGAATAGTTTGTATAGTTGAAATAATATTGCATTATTTTAGCACCAGTTACTGAAAGACGGATCCTAAGCAAAATATGTTATAGTGAAGTACACCATAATGAAGGCTTAGTCAAAGATCTTAAGTTTAGATGTCCCAACTTGTTTAATTTTGGAAAACCATTGTATTTGTTATATAGATGTGTATCATAAAAACATTTTTGGCTGCATTTGGAGTTCAATTCTTGAAATCTGGCACTATTAAAAATGAATACACATACACTTATATATGCTACAGCGAAAGTGTGAATATATAATGGCATTGAAAAACTATTTACTGCCCCAGTTTTAATTGAAAATTATTTGAAAATTAGTCTAGATGCTGTGAAAAAACAAATACAATACTCCATGGTATTACTGCATTATTGTTACATGAAAAGTATTCTTTTGTAAATTATTAATGTTTGCTTCTGTCTTCAAAAACTTATGTCTCTCCCAAATTGATTGATCATCACCTTTCACGTGAATAAAGGAAACATTTGTAAACAAATAAAACAAATGTTAACATTTTACTGGGTAGAACAGGGTCGAATTATAAAGCAAATGCAAGTTCATTTCATTAGACTAAAAAGGCCTAGAAACATTCTTTAAAAGCAACATTTTATTTGAGATTGATTTCTTGTTTAGCCCACCTGACCCAAAGGGTCATGTAAGCTATTGCAATCACTTTGCGTCCGTCGTCAGTGTTGTCCTTGTCGTTGGCGACATCTGTAGACATTTTACATTTTAATCTTCTTCTCAGAAACCACTTGGCCAATTGAAACCAAACTTGGCCATAATGTTCATTGGATGGACCTTTACAAAGTTTGTGCTTTTTATTAGCTCACCTGGACCGAAGGTCCATGTGAGCTATTGCTATCACTTGGCGTCCGTCGTCCGTCGTCCGTCGTCTGTCGTCCGTCGTCCGTCGTCCGTCGTCCGTCGTCTGTCGTCCGTCGTAAACTTTTTCAAAAATCTTCTCCTCTGAAACCACTGGGCCAATTTTTTTCAAACTTGGCCACAATCATCCTTAGGGTTCCTAGTTTCAAGTTTGTACCCAGGGTGTTGATCAACAGACAAATATGGCCGCTGTTACTAAAAATAGAACATGGGGGTCAACACAGGTTTTTGATCATTATCTAAAAAACTATAATAGCTATAGAGAAAACCGTTACTTCAAATTGATCAGCACATTAAGGTCTACAATAGTTGCTATTAGTGCGAAGTTGTGTATTGGCTTCTTGTAGGAGTTATTGCCCTTTTTTGACGATTTTTGACAAAATTTTTGGTATTTACAATATAACCTGAAAAATATACGAGGTAGAGTGAAACTGTAAATGGCAAAAATGATCAGCAATAAAAGCCCTACAATTCACTTGATTGGTCTGAAATTGTCAGATGACTCTTTATATGAGTTATTGCCCTTAAATGGTAATTTTTTATGAAATTTTCCGTTTTTGTCCTGTAACTTTAAAACTATAACAGCTAGAGTAAAACTGTAAATAGCAAAAATGATCAACAATACAAGCCCTACAATTCACTGTATTAGTCTGAAATTGTCAGATGACTCCTTATAGGAGTTATTGCCCTTAAATGGCAATTTTTTATGAAATTTTCCGTTTTTGTCCTGTAACTTGAAAACTATAGCAGCTAGATTGAAACTGTAAATTGCACAAATGATCAGCAATAAAGACCCTACAATTCACTTGATTGGTCTGAAATTGTCAGATGACTCCTTATATGAGTTATTGCCCTTAAATTGTAATTTTTTATGAAATTTTCCGTTTTTGTCCTGTAACTTTAAAACTATAACAGCTAGAGTAAAACTGTAAATAGCAAAAATGATCAACAATACAAGCCCTACAATTCACTGTATTAGTCTGAAATTGTCAGATGACTCCTTATAGGAGTTATTGCCCTTAAATGGCAATTTTTTATGAAATTTTCCGTTTTTGTCCTGTAACTTGAAAACTATAGCAGCTAGATTGAAACTGTAAATTGCACAAATGATCAGCAATAAAGACCCTACAATTCACTTGATTGGTCTGAAATTGTCAGATGACTCCTTATATGAGTTATTGCCCTTAAATGGTAATTTTTTATGAAATTTTCCGTTTTTGTCCTGTAACTTTAAAACTATAACAGCTAGAGTAAAACTGTAAATAGCAAAAATGATCAACAATACAAGCCCTACAATTCACTGTATTAGTCTGAAATTGTCAGATGACTCCTTATAGGAGTTATTGCCCTTAAATGGCAATTTTTTATGAAATTTTCCGTTTTTGTCCTGTAACTTGAAAACTATAGCAGCTAGATTGAAACTGTAAATTGCACAAATGATCAGCAATAAAGACCCTACAATTCACTTGATTGGTCTGAAATTGTCAGATGACTCCTTATAGGAGTTATTGCCCTTAAATTGCAATTTTTTATGAAATTTTCCGTTTTTGTCCTGTAACTTAAAAACCATAGCAGCTAGAGTGAAATAATAAATTGCAAAAATGATCAGCAAAAAAGCCCTACAATTCATTTAATTGGTCTGAAATTGTCAGATGACTCCTTATAGGGGTTATTGCACTTAAATGACAATTTTGTTAAGAAATTTTCCATTTTTGTCCTGTAACTTGAAAACTATAGTAGCTAGATTAAAACTGTAAATTGCACAAATGATCAGCAATAGAAGCCCTACAAATGATTGCTTAGTCCAAAAATTGCAAGATGACTCTTTATAGGAGTTATTGCCCTTTCATTATGAATTTGGACATATGAACAGTTTTTTAATTATAAATTAGTCTATAACACACCTATTAGTAGAGTAAAACTGTAAATTTCTAAAGTACCCTAAAGGACAATGCCTAAAAACCATTTAATTTTCAGAAATTGTGGATGGCACCTTATAGGAGTTATTGTATTTAACAAATTTTTTGAAGAAATGTTTAGTTTTTGCACAGTAACTTAAAAGCTATAACAACTAGACTGAAACTGTTAATTTCAAAAATTTTAATATAGTTTAAGTCATTTGGATTCCAGGTGAGCGATTACAGGCTCCTGGGAGCCTCTAGTTTGGATTGGAAAACGAATATAGCTGCTATCACAGGACTTATTTTAACATAGGACCCTACAATAAAAAGTTTAAAAGGCTTCTTCTCTGATACCGTTAACCAATCAAAACAACTGAATATTCTAAATGGCCACAATGGCAGCACTAAGTATAACATAGCACCCTATGGGAAAAAGTTTTAAATGGCTTCTTCTCTGAAGCAGGTTATCCAATGGAAACAGAACTTACTAGCAATATTTTTTGGATGGTCCTCTATAAAGTTTATGTTTTTATGTCAATTGAAAATGGCTGCCACTGCAGGATTTAGTTTAACATTGCACCCTATGGGAAAACGTTTTAAAAGACTTCTTCTGTGAAACGGGTTAACCAAGGTTAACAAAACTTACCAGCAATATTGAATTGTTTGGATTGTCCTCCTTGAAGTTCATTTTATTTTATGCCAATAAGAATATCAAAATGACCACTACTACAGGACTTAGTTTAACATAGGTCCTTTTGTTTTAGGAAATTTGTTTTTGTAAATCTTCTTCTCTGAAACTAGTTAACGAATGGAAACAGTTCTTACTACCAATAATGTTTGGAAAGTTTTCTTTTGAAATTTGTTGAAAATTATAGGACCTAGTTAAACTTCATGGAAATGCAATTGCCTATATAATCAGGTGAGGGATTCAGGCTTAAGAGCGTCTGGTTACTTTAAATACTAGAATAATTATACTCTAATAATATTGTTATTATGAAATAATGCATTTATCCTATAAAAATTGTTTACTCGACCCCAATCCTTATTGACAAGGATTGCCAGTTTTCCTACCGCAGGTCGGGGGTTTTCTACGGGTACTCCGGCTACCTTCCCCAATAAAAACTGGACGCCATGATATAGCTTAAAAATTGCTGAAATTGGTGTTAAACTCCATCAAACAAAAAAAAAAACAATATAAAAATTGTTTAGAAACAGAAATCCACATTTCAAAACCCTAAAACATTATTTTTTTTAAGTATAGGAACACAGATAATGAATACCCAGTATGGTATTAACAATGCATCCAAGTAAAAAATGTCTTAAAATGTGCAAGTTAAAAAAAGAAAAGAATCATAAAAAATTGGTAAAAGCCATTCTCAAAAAGACTTTAGATAGTCGTTAATTTTTGGCTATATTATATACAGTAATTTGTGATAGGAAAATGCATCTTTCATTGTAGAATGTATACTAAAAAATTGTATCAAACTACACATCCATAAACATTTACATGCTTACATGTATACTTCAATCTGGCTCTTTTCATGTCTATAATTATGGACACACAGATAGTACTAGAAGCTTCTGTAAGAACGACAATTATAGGAATGACTTTATTATTTAATTTTAAATGAGAAAATATTTCAATGAAAAATAACGAATTGTTGTAATAAAGAAATAATATTTAATAATTAATAATAAAGCACTGGTAGCTATAATCTGTTGCTTATTTTCAATTATCAGTTTCAAACTGTTTAAATTTATAACCAAAAAATAATCCACACAATTTAAATGATATTTATAAAACATACCTTTATATTCTGCAAAGTCTGCATTTCAATTTGTTGAAATTAAAGTGTGAGACAAGTGTTTCCGATCAAATTACTATTTATAATCAATTCTGCTTATGTGTCAAATAGAAACAAAAACATTGTAATATATTATCTTTAAATGATATATACATTTAATTGATAACATACCTAATAACAGGTAATTAACAAATAATAAGCAATATAAAATTTAATATAAAATATTTAATATAAAATCCAATCATAGAAAAGTAACTAACATTACCTGGGTCTCAATCTCGTAAAATCTTGTATGCAAGAATTGAGATTTCAAAATCGTCAATATTAATTCATGCCTACCCCTGCCGCCAGTATGTGACTTATAAAAAAAAAAATCATCTGCTGTTTGAATTTTTTCAGATAAATGACTGCAATGGACTAGACAACGGACATCATTTTTACTGCAGAGACGTGTATATACTGATCTTCGGTGGAAGTTTAATTAAATGTGATTTGTCGCACTAGATATATAATACAATTGTCTTATGTCTCTTGTTAGATTGTGTTTAAATAAAGAATTTATTTTTCCATTACAGTTATTGTTTGCCGCAGCATATCATTGGCAGATATGTGGGAGGGGCATTTACAAAATGAGTCCATAATCCCATGTGATGAAAAATGTGTCTAGAATCCCCCCCCTCCCCACTTTTATGAGCCTATGAAATATCCAGGATATGCCACTAAATATTGAGGCATTGGTACCAATCAGTCGAAAAGGGTGTATGTCCAATTCGAAGTGGATTCGTCTTTGCTGACCACAAAACAAAATCACAATAAGTTTCTATACAATCAATATGGTTTTCTAGACATTTTTTGCAAGTTAAAATAATTATTCCAACCAACTTTGTCAAATTTCTTTCGATTTTCAGAAAAGAATGTATAATCACGGGGTATCTTTAGGATATCCATGTCATCAAATTTAGAGTCTGTACTGATAAATAGATAATATTTTGTTATTCAGTGTTTTTGTAAAAATTACAGACATAAATTAAATCGTCATTTGTTCTCAGAACAAATGAGAAGGACTTTCCCACTGTTCCTCTAAAGTCAGAAAATTTAGGTGATGCTATGGGATTTTGTGTCTTGCTATAGCACAAAATGTCACTTCCAGTCATAAAAATGAGTTATTTGAGTAAAAAAGTGGTCCCGAGCCAGACTTTCATTCGGTTGTTAGGGACAAAAGTCCACTTCCGGTCATGAAAAGACATATTTCAGTAAGGTACATCATTCTGATTCTAAAAATATATGTTTTCTATGGACTTTTTGAAAGGGTCACCTTGTTGCTATGGTATGACCTTGACCTATGACCTTTGACCTTTGGCTCAAATTGAAGCTTTTTTCCTACTGATCATGTTAAACTTATATGTTTACTATATTATCTCTAACTGTTTTCAAGTTTTAACCAAAAAAGCGATTAACTGAAACGCGTCAAGGGCTGTAACTCGAAAACGGTTCATGGCACAGCTTCGGGCCAATATACCAAATGAAGGTCTCGATATGAGGAGTAGTTTTCCCCATTTATTGTCTGCTTCTATCTTATTTATGAGATATAGTGCTAACAAGATCTATTGTGACCTTTGACCTTGACATTTTTGTCTCGCCTGCGACGAAAGTCGCTGGAGGCGAGACATATGTATGGGAATCCGGCGGCGGCGGCGGCGTAAACACTTGACATCTTGCTTCATATCTTTGTAAGCCCAAGCCCTAGGTCCATCAAATTTGGTCCAGAGGTAGCTTATGATGAGTACTTGCAAGTCAGTCACCTGTCACCTGACCTTGACCTCAATTTCACGGTCCAGTGACTACGTTAAAGTTTTTGGGTTACGACAGTTCCTCTGTAACTATGCATGGTAGGATGACAATATTTGGTGTATAGGTTGCTGATGACTAGTACATGACTGTCTGGTAGGTGTCACCTGACCTTGACCTCAATTTCATGGTCCAGCGACTACGTTAAAGTTTTTGGGTTACGACAGTTTCTCTGTAACTACGCATGGTAGGATGACAATATTTGGTGTATAGGTTGCTGATGACTATTACATGACTGTCTGGTAGGTGTCACCTGACCTTGACCTCAATTTCACGGTTCAGCGACTACATTAAAGTTTTTGGGTTACGCCAGTTCCTCTGTAACTACGCATGGTAGGATGACAATATTTGGTGTATAGGTTGCTGATGACTAGTACATGACTGTCTGGTAGGTGTCACCTGACCTTGACCTCAATTTCACGGTCCAGCGGCTACGTTAAAGTTGTGGGGATACGACAGTTCCTCTGTAACTACGCATGGTAGGATGACAATATTTGGTGTATAGGTTGCTGATGACTAGTACATGACTGTCTGGTAGGTGTCACCTGACCTTGACCTCAATTTCACGGTCCAGCGACTACGTTAAAGTTTTGGGGTTACGACAGTTCCTCTGTAACTATGCATGGTAGGATGACAATATTAGGTGTATAGGTTGCTGATGACTAGTACATGACTGTCTGGTAGGTGTCACCTGACCTTGACCTCAATTTTACGGTCCAGCGACTACGTTAAAGTTTTGGGGTTACGACAGTTCCTCTGTAACTACGCATGGTAGGATGACAATATTTGGTGTATAGGTTGCTGATGACTAGTACATGACTGTCTGGTAGGTGTCACCTGACCTTGACCTCAATTTCACGGTCCAGCCACTGCGTTAAAGTTTTTGGGTTACTATAGTTCCTCTGTAACTACGCATGGTAGGATGACAATATTTGGTATATAGGTTGCTGATTCATAGTACATGACTGTCTGGTAGGTTCCACCTGACCTTGACCTCAATTTCACGGTCCAGTGACTACGTAAAGTTTTTGGGTTACGGCTGTTCCCCTGTAACTATGCAGGGTATGGTGACAATATTTTGTATACAGGCCACTGCTGATATTTAATGCTATTTACGTAATGCTTATGACGAAATTTATTTTCATTACTGATGCGCAATGCAGGCGAGACGTTTTTCTGTGTCCACACTTGTTAAATGTAACATGTGTCACTTAGGATTAATAGTGGTGGTGCCAAGTCCCTAGGACTTACCGTTTTTGAGAAAAACAATTTGAGGCATTGCGACAATTGTCAGGTCAAAAACGCGTAAACAGGAAGTCGATTGGAAAAAAAAATGTTGCAAAAGAAATCATCGCCATAGGTCCAGCGACATTTTGTACACTTCAGATTTTAAGAATCGGTTACGGTTTCTGAGTTTATCTGCTAACAAGGGTTTTCGTGTTGGGGCAGATAACTCTGTTACTAAAAATTGATTGTTCTAAAAGCATGAGCCATGTCATCTCCGGATATGACCGATTAATGGTACCAAGTATCGAAATGATATGTCGAGACACTTTTGTACTCGACTCCAATCTTAATTGACAAGGATTGCCAGTTTTCCTACCGCAGGTCGAGGGTTTTCTCCTGGTACTCCGGTTTCCTCCCCCAATAAAAACTGGACGCCATGATATAGCTGAAAAATTGCTGAAAGTGGCGTTAAACACCATCAAACAAACGAGACACTTTTTGGCAAACCTCCGCGGAAGAAGAAAAAAATAATCATAAGAAATACAAGGTCTTTCCAGTGTAGTGGGAAAGACCTTTATTACAGACTGACAACGAATGGCATTAGTCAGTGTCAATATAAATAAATGACGTCAACAAATCCTAAAATATTGATCTTGAATTTTCTCACTGTAACTGAACTTAAAATTTCTCTATATTTTTATGCCCCCGCGACGACATGTCGGGGGGGCATTAAATTTTACTTATGTCCGTCCGTCCGTCCGTCTGTACGTCCGTACGAATTTCCGTCAAACTTTTCTCAGAAACTTTACATCAGGACAATTTAAAATGCTTTAGGGACACCTCGTCCGTAATATGATTTCGGCCATGGACACTTCGTCCATAGACAACTCGGCCCTAGTTCAGATCGGCCATACTGTAATAGGACATATCGGCCATGGATTTAAAATATATATATTTTTTAAATAAAGTTATTTAAAAAAAACCAAGGTTGATTGAAATAAATGATATTACCAATGAAACATTAGATATTAATAATAAAATAAAATCATTATATTAATTAATATGTTACTATTTAAATTATAAATCATTGTCAATCTTTGAATAATCAATTAATAATTGAAATGAATAATAAAAAATAATTATAAGAAATTAAACACCAATTAGACAAAGAAAAAAACTCTTTAATGTCAATTAACCAAAACAACATTTTTAAATATCAAAGGATGAACCGTGCTACAGAACAAGCCAACTAGATATTTCTGAAATAAAATAATAAAGCCTTATTTGTTATTTGTTATTTTCAATATTCAAATTGGTAGAAGACCATATATAAACTCGGGATATAAACATGTCTTGTAAAATACATGAAATTAAAATAAGAAATTAAACACCAATTAGACAAAGAAAAAAACTCTTTAATGTCAATTAACCAAAACAACATTTTTAAATATCAAAGGATGAACCGTGCTACAGAACAAGCCAACTAGATATTTCTGAAATAAAATAATAAAGCCTTATTTGTTATTTGTTATTTTCAATATTCAAATTGGTAGAAGACCATATATAAACTCGGGATATAAACATGTCTTGTAAAATACGTTATTAATCTCCGGGATTAAACTGATTATTATCATCAGAAACGGCATTTACTTTGATTATTTTACCACACAAAAACGAATCAACTTTGAAATATTAAAAGATAATTTCATTTTAATTCCTGTACATACTGAATAAATCAAAAATATACCAACATAAATAGTATGGCCGAAATGGAATGGACGAAAGTCCGAGGCCGATGTCTACTGTAGACGAGATTTACTATGGACGAAAAAAAGTATGGCCGACAAGTCTAAGTAACTTTGAAATTTGGCAGGGTGGTTCAGTATCACAAGTTGTACGTCCTAAGCGACTTTCAGACCTGTCGGACAACTATTTCCTGTTTGCGACTGGGCCGATATGAAAATGTGTTAACATGAGTATGAATATTTCCGTCAAGCTTTTCTCAGAAATCGTACATCAGAACAATTTGAAATTTGGCAGGGTGGTTCAGTATCACAAGTTGTACGTCCTAAGCGACTTTCAAACCTGTCGGACAACTACTTCCTGTTTGGGACTTACTTTAGCGGGGGCATCCGTGTCCCATGGACACATTCTTCAATTTTTTTCTTTATTAGCTACTTGGTGGTGAGTTTCTCTTACTTTTTTTTCAAATATTTCAATGTTATTAAAATTATCAAGGTGACAAATTTTATTACGCCAGCCACGCGTTTCGTCTATTGAAGACATCAGTGGCATTTAACTCTAAATGCTTAAGGTATTCTTATATGACATGATTAGGAAATGGAATAATACAAGTCCACAAGGATCGTATAATACACAATACAGGTACTTCAAAATAGTATATAATAGGTCTAAAGGCAGCTTCCAACCAGTGCACTTATTGAGTACCGGATCGACAAACAGCATAAATAAAAAATAATATACAGTCTAGAAGATTGTGCAATGATACAAATGACTGTGAATTTGTAGAGGAATATTTAAATATTTGATATTAAACCTGTATTTCTGATGTTTCAGAAATCCGCTTGATAGATATATTATATGGTTGTCACAATACTTAGACATTTGTATATACATTACTTACTGTGACTGTTTGACAAGTTACTTTGTCGTCCGATAACATATATACAAAAAATGCAGAATTAGATAACTGTCAAATTAATACGTATTGGTTAAATTTCCATCGTCACACGCTAGTACACTTGTACTTTGTCTATGTCTACGATTCACCCCGGTTAATGAAGCTTTAATAAGTTGGTAAGTAATTTTTATTTAAAGTCGGCACATATATACATAATAACAAAAGAACTTGAGCTCTTAAGAGCTCTTTAACCGACTATAAGTAGACAATACATACATGAATGCATATACACATAAGACAATATAAACAATACATACATAATGCACATGCAGATAAAACAATATAGACATGCATAAAAACATTCAATGATCAAAGCATAAACAATTCCACATATTAAAGCAAAGCTTAAGTGAGGCACGATCAATAAATTGTTATAGAGCGTAAAATGCAAATCTTTAGACAGGAACATCAAATGTCAACTAAAGCACATATTATAATTAATGCGAAAGCCAATATATGGAATAAAAAGCACTAAACTGTTATTAACCAGAATATATTTACCACTCATTATAGCGGGTTTAGCAATATAACATGACAGTATTACATATGAAGGTTAACAGGAACAAACAAACAAAAAAACAGATTATATGCTATCAATCAGCATGAGTACTAGTAATAATGTTAAATTTACATGAGTTACATAAGCATTTTTCCCCCCACACCAGATGATAATGTTATTTTTGAACTGTCCAAACGAGGTCAAACAGATGGAATTCCAGATTGTTGCTGCCTCATACCTGAATGACCTTTTACCATATGATGTTTTCCGGGGTTGAGGAATCTCTGCTTTATTTACATACCTAAAATTATACGAGTTGTTTTTTATTACTATCAGATCTTGTAAATAATCAGGACTTCTTTTGATAATTTTGAAAGACTCCCAAGGCAATTGTGCGCATTCTTTTAGTTTTTAAAGCTGGAAGTTTAGATCTTTCTAAAAGAGAGTCATAAGAACTGCCAAAATCTTGATAAATAAAAAGAAGCGCACGTTCCTGAATTTTCTCAAATTTTGCTGAATTTTGCTCTATACAAAAATGCCAGTTTAAAGGGCAATAACTAAAATTTGACATGATAAATGAGTAATAGGTGGTAAGTTTCCCAAGCCGACTCAAGTTTTTTCCAATTCGCTTGAGAACATTTAGTTAGCTTTCTTACATATATTTGAAATATGTGTATTGAAATTTAATCTGTAGTCAATGGTAATGTAGTAACAGCTATATTTTTATGTAGCGGGTTTGGCCGAGAGGTCTAGTGCAGGCGAATTAGTGCCACAGTGTCACAACGGTGCGAGTTCGAATCCCGCTGAGGGTAAGCAAAAATTTGACTGTTAAAAATCTAATTCTAACAATGTTGGGCTTAATTTGTATATATAAATAATTGATATTAACCCTGTATTTCTGATGTTTCAGAAATCTGCTGGATAGATATATTATATGGTTGTCGCAATACTTAGTCGTTTGTATATAATTTACTTACTGTGACTGTAGGACAAGTAACTTTGTCATCCTATATAAAATATACAAAAATTCTGCATTAGATTACTGTCAGATTAATTCGTTACGAAAATTCCATCGTCACACGCTAGTACACATGTACTATGTCTATGTCTACGATTCACCCCGGTTAATGAAGCTATATTTTTATAAAGCGAATTTGTCCCTGGGGTCTAGACCGCTGGAGATAGTGCAGGCGAATTGGTGTCACTATGTCACAACGGTGTGAGTTCGAATCCCGCTGAGGGAAAGCAAAAATTTGACAGTGTTAAAAATCTAATTCTCACAGTGTTGGGCTTAATTTGTAGACGTATATATGAATATTTGATATTAACCCTGTATAATATATACAAAAATGCTGAATTAGATTACTGTCGGATTAATACGTATTGGTTACGAAAATTCCATCGTCACACGGCAGAACACATGTACTGTGTCTGTCTACGATTCACCCCGGTTAATGAAGCTATATTTTCATATAGCGGATTTGGCCGAGGGGTCTAGACCGCTGGATATAGTGCAGGCGAATTGGTGCCACGGTGTCACAACGGTGTAAGTTCGAATCCCGCTGAGGGAAAGCAAAAATTTGACAGGGATCTATAAAGACACAATACAGGTAGTTCAAAATATTAAATAAAAAGTCTAAAGAATGTATCAACCAGTAAACTTATTAAGTATCGGATCGACAAACATGACGATACAGCAAAAACAAAAAAAAATAATATACAAGTCTAGGAGATTATGCAACGATACAAAGGACGGTATTTCTTGTCAAAATCAAAAATTTAGACAACGTGTGACCAACGAATTACCTTAGTCATTGAATGTCAATATAAATAAATGACCTAAACAAGTCTGAACATACTTATCTTTAACTTTCTCACTCCACAATAGTTGCTTCCCAGGCCGCCACACGCGCGTTTTGTCTACTTAAGACTCATTAGTGGCGTTTAACTCTAATTATTATTAAATGACGGTGTTTCTTTTCAAAAATGTAGACAAAGACTGACTATCAAATGGCCTTAGTAATTGAATGTCAACATAAATAAATGACGTTAACAAGTCATAACATATTGATCTTAAACTTTCTCACTCCATTCTAACCCACAAAAATTGCTTCCCAGTCCGCGACCCGCGGACGTGCCATGTTGTTACTTAGCTTTGCTCAAGTATTCAAACAAGATGTAATCAAAATTACCAAGTGGACAAATTGATTACGAAAGATGCGCGTTTCGTCTTCTTAAGACTCATCAGTGGCGTTGAATTCTAAATGCTTAAAGTATTTTTTCATTTGGCGATGGAATAATATAAGTCAACCGGGATCGTGTATATACACAATACAGGTAGTTCAAAATATTTTATAAAAGTCTAAAGAATGTACCAACCAGTGAACTTATTAAGTATCAGATCGACGAAAATGAAGATACAGCTTAAACAAAAAATAATATTCAAGTCTAGAAGATTATGCAATTGTTCAAATGACGGTGTTTCTTGTCAAATTTTAGACAAAGACTAACCAACGAATTGCCTTAGTCATTGAATGTCAATAAACATAAATCACGTAAACATAACATTGATCTTAAACTTTATCACTCCAACTTAACCCACAATGGTTGCTTCCCAGGCCGCCACCCGCGGACGTGCCGTGCTGTTACTTGGCTTTGCTCAAATATACCAACAAGATGTAATTAAAATTACCAAGTTAACAAATGCATTACGCCAGACGCGCGATTCGTCTACTTAAGACTCATCAGTGACGTGAATGCTTAAAGTATTTTTTTCAGTTGACGATGGAATAATATAAGTCAACAGGGACAGTGTAAATACGTATTACAGGTAGTTCAAAATATAATATAAAAAGTCTACCAACCTGTAAACTTATTAAGTATCGGATCAACAAACATGACGATACAGCATAAACGACAAATAATATTCAAGTCTAGAAGATTATGCCATGATACAAATGACGGTGTTTCTTGTCAAAAATGTAGAAAAAGACTGACCATCAAATGGCCTTAGTAATTGAATGTCAAAATAAATAAATGACGTGAACAAGTCATAACATATTGATCTTAATCTTTCTGACTCCATTCTAACCCACAATAGTTGGTTCCCAGTCCTCGATCCGCGGACGTGCCATGTTGTTACTTGGCTTTGCTATTGTTATCAAAATTACCAAGGTTACAAATTCATCACGAAAGATGCGCGTTTCGTTTTTATAAGACCCATCGGTTGCGTTTAACTCTAAATGCCTAAAGTATGTTTTCATTTGGCGATGGAATAATACAAGTCCAATGAGATCGTGTATATACACAATACAGGTAGTTCAAAATATTATATAAAAAGTCTAAAGAAAGTACCAACCATTGAACTTATTAAGTATCAGATCGACAAACATGACGTTACAGCATAAACGAAAAATAATATTATACAAGTCTAGAAGATTACGCCACGATACAAGTGACGGTGTTTCTTGTCAAAAATTTAGACAAAGACTGACCATCAAATGGCCTTAGTCACTGAATGTGAATATAAATAAATGACGTAAACAAGTCACAATATATTGATCTTAAACTCTCTCATTCCAACTTAACCCACAATAGTTGCTTCACAGGCCGCCACCCGCGTACGTGCCGTGCTGTTACTTGGCTTTGCTCAAATATTCCAAAAAGATGTAATCAAAATTACCAAGGTGATAAATTCATTACGCGTTTTGTCTACTTAAATGCTTAAAGTACTTTTTCATTTTGCGATGGAATAATATAAGTGCACAGGGATCGTGTAAAGACACAATACATGTAGTTCAAAATATTATATAAAAAGTGTAAAGAATGTACCAACCAGTAAACTTTTAAAGTTTCGGATAGACAAACATGACGATTCAGCATAAACAAAAATAATATTCAAGTCTAGAAGATTATGCAACGATACATATGACGGTGTTACTTGTCAAAAATTAAGACAAAAACTGACCAACGAATGGCCTTAGTCATTGAATGTCAATATAAATAAATGACGTAAACAAGTCCTAACATATTGATCTTAAATTTTCTCACTCCAACTTAACCCACAATAGTTGCTTTCAGTCCGCCACCCGCGGACGTGCCGTGTTGTTACCAAGGTGACAAATTCATTATGCAACGATACAAATGTTTCTTGTCAAAAATTGGAGTGCAAAACTGATACATTTTTAATTAAGACTTTTATGAATATCCGTTAATATTAATATTAATTAATAATCCAGTAACATCTTCTAAAACTAGTCAATCATTTACAAGGCGAGCCGATGTTAAATATTCATACATATCAAAGATTTGTTTTTGGATTTACTAGTGGAATATATTAACAAATTTTGACTGGGTTCTATAGGTTGCGCTAAAATTGGTAACAAAGTTGAAAAATCATTGCTAGGAAAACTGTCCTTTCTTTCAGAATATAATTAAATAAGATTGGTATGTTTATCTGTTCAAATATTATAGGCAAACATATCGCGAAAAACCTTTCCAGTTTTTTCCAACTTTCCGCAGACTCCAGAATGTTTATCTGTTTAAAAATTACAGGCACACATATAGCAAAAAACCTTTCCGGTTTTTTCCACTTTTCCGCAGACTTCAGAATGTCCTTGCCTCGCGGAAAATGCAAAGTGGGTTGGAAACTATCGTCAAAATATACCTTTGTTTCCAAAATTTATATGTAGATGTATTTCTGAAAACCACTGCTATATGTTACTTAAGGAATATTTCAAATTTCGGAACAGGTTATACGATATAGCATGGTTTGGGTATGTTTACGCCTAATAAACCGTGAAGCCAGGTTATAGAGTATAGCCTGTTCAGAAATTTGAAATATTTCAATATTTGTTATTTTGTAATAATAATTATTTGTTTTTAAACATTTCTGTAACTCACCCAACCGTGCACGGTGAGTTGGTGGTGGCCGTGTCCAAGATCGACAAGGAAGACAACAATCGTTCGATCTGTTCAAAAGTGCAAATTTTATTTTTCCTAAGAATGTTATCGTCTCATTAAAGAGAGGAAAGTTACCTAGTACTTAACTATATATTATCATTGTCTAATGTGGTATCGTTTATAACTGCTTCACTCTTATCATGCGGCACTGGAATTTTATAGCGACAGTTTCAATTAGCCTTATTATTAAGGTTAGCTTTCATTCCCGTCTGTTCTGCTTTATGTGTGAAAGTTATGATTAGAAACAGTTGTCGTGTGACAAATGACAGATAGACACGCTGCGCTTCCTACGGCAATAGACAGCCATGCAATGCTCTCTCGAAACCATGCTAGGTTCTCTTGATTGATGGGTGTGTGTGTCACTGCCTCAAAATATGCTGCCTGTCTATCTGTTATATATGGGGCACACTTCCATTGCTTGTAGTTATCGCATATTATGCTGTGAGGGGTGTCTACACCACAGAACAAATTAATTCATTCGGGGTTATCGTCATTTCACTATACATGTAGTTCCATTCATAACAATGCAATACACAGATAGTGATAAATTAAAATAGCATACGAATGAATCATAATTATGTTAAGAATTTACTAATATCATAATATATCTTTATTGTTGTATAAATCAATACTACATTGATCAGTGACATAAAACAGACAAAAACAAACAACTAAATTGCAATTAGAAAAATCGACAAATATACATGTCTATGAGACCCTTATCCTCAGTTCCACAGACCGTTTAATGAAAAGCCATGACTGAATCTGTCGAAATTTTTCTTAAGCGTTTCGAGATTCGGATTAACATTTGGAATGACGAAGTTATAGAGATTAGACTGATTAGTTTCTTTTAATCACATTTTAAAAGAAGTGAACCTCATTGTCCACTTCATTTAGAGAATAGATGTGAGGTCCAGACAAGCCTGATCTATACCTATTTGAAGTGTTTAGTTCAAGTTTTCTATATCATTTTTCAAATTTTCAAAGTTAAGGCTTTCTATTAACATTTCAAATGATTTCTCATTCCAAGAAATATTTCAGAAAAAACATCAAGTTTCTGGATGACTGAGTTTTTTTATCATAATATTACATATCAAAGCAAATTCTATTTTAACATGATCAGAAAAATATGAAAAATTGCCTGTGCTAAAGTATATAACTGAGGACAGGACACTCTCCCTAATAATGCTTTAAATGACAGATTTCATTGAATCCATATTTAACGGATAATTGTGGTTCACAATGGAAATATGATTTCTTTTAGCATTATTTACTTTCGAAATACTAATTCCTATGTTTCTAGTGTTTTGACTGGTCAATGTTTTTGTATTTCAAGTTACGTGAGAACACATGCGACGCTTGTAACAGATACATTTTTCTTGAAAATATATATAAAAGTCCATTCTGTAGAACACAACAGTTCGATATATTCTAACATCTACATTATGCATGATTTCCTTCGAAAAAATGCCTTCAATTGCCTTAACCTATCTGCGTGTACATTCACTTACATAGCATATACTCTTGTTTACTGTACGTTTTTAGTACAGGTTTGTCGGTTTACACATACACGTGGAAGCCACATATTCACTAAACTTGTTCGAAGAATATTCAATTTGCTATAGCAATTATTTTACTAAATATTTAAACAACTCCTACTTTTAAGTCACCACAAGGAATCACATTTTGATGAGTAACTCTGCCATCAGAATACAGCATCAAAACATTGGTGCTTCAGTTATTTAGGGCATGTCCTTGTGTTGTTATTACTTTAACTCCACACTACCATGCTCAGACCGGTCACCTGCAAATCAGTCGCACTTCTATCATAGGCGTCCTAACTAAAGCTAGACCTTCCGTCATTTTCAGGAAATATCATAAATTGGCTACCAGTTTGGAAATCATTTCAAACAACAGTTCATACAAATTCGTCATTAGCTATTGTTCAAAGATTTAGTTTTCTTAAATCATAGCTGTAATACAAAGCAGAACAGTGCATTGCCGGACTTTCATTAACTAGCGCAAACTATGAACAAGCAATTTAACTATGACAAAACAGAACAGATTTGGTCAAAAATCGATGCATACATGAAAACAGTTCTTGACCTTCCTAACCCTTTACTTTCTGCAACAAGTCTGAGAAGTTTCTTAGACAAAATGGAAACAAGTATACGCGGTTTAGAATCGCTTGGTTAAACACAAGACACATTTGGAGCACTATTAGTCCGGATTATTTCGGAAAATTACCTGAAATAATACTCGAGAAAATGGCAAAAAGCGAAAGTTGCCAACTTTGAGCAAACAAGTACAGCCAACAGAACTAGCGTAATTACCGTAAATAGTTAAGAAAGCGAGGACGCCACTGCAATGCATATTTTTAGGAATTCCAGAAACGATGTTTTATTAAAAACAACTGTAGCGCTGGTATGGTCAAGAAATTTGTCGACACAGGCTAATATTCTACTAGATGAGGGATCGCAAAAGTCATTTATGACACAAGAGCTAGCGATACAATAAAAGTGAAACCTGTCGAAACCACAAAATCAGCTAAGCAACTTTTGAAGACGCTAACAGGAAAATACGGAACTTTGCGAAAACTATAATTGATCTTGAAACTGCATCTGGCTAAAGAATTACGATGGAAGTATTAATCGAACCCGAAAAATTGCAGCCCCGAAGGACAACACTATAAATTACAAGACATCAAAATGAGAATACTTACGTGGATTGCAACTAGCCCATTCCGTCTCTTATGATGACAAATTCATGATTTCAATGTTTATTGGTGCTGACTATTACTGGGACATTGTATAAGATCAAACGGTACAAGGGCAAGGCCCTACCGCAGTTAAACCACTATTAGCCTATTTACTTCTGGACCAATCGCAACATCAACCTTAAGTAAAACGGTATCAACCTCAATGCTAAATGTTCTGGTTCAAAAAAACGTCGAGGAGTGCAAATTAGAACAGTTTTAGGAATTAGAATCGACAGGAGTCAAACATTCAAGAGATTCCGGTCAATCTCCAGCAATTGATTTCTACGAGGACTACATGGACAAGTGCATAGAGTACCAAGGAAAACGATGGATCGCAAATTTGCGTGGAAAGAGGAATTTGAAGATCTACCTACAAACTACGAAGAACTTTGAACATGATACAAATATTAAGCAAAGATGGAAGTATGCTACAGACGTATGGAGATATAATTGCTGAAAAAGAGAAACGCGAATTTATCGAGAAAGTTGACCTAGTGAAACGCCAGTAACCATCGTGCACTACATACCTCATCACGCAGTAAAGAAAGTCTCTTCAACAACCCCTATTCGAATTGTGTACGATTGTAGTTGCCGTGAGTCACCCAATCAACCGAGTATTTATGATTTCGTAATGACAAAGATGTTACAAGATTCTTCTCGTTAAACGACCCTAAAGATCCAAAAGGTCCGCTGATCACTTACCGTTTCAGTGTAATCTTATTTGGTACCACGTGCTCGCCGTTTATGCTAAACGCTACACTTATGAAGCACCTTCAATTAGACCAGTCGAACACATCTCAAATACTGCAGAGAGACATCTCTGTAGATAATGTTTTGTCACGCTTTCCAGACCAGCAGGGTTTATTAACCTTTCACAAGGAATCTCGACCTCTTCTTGCCAGTGCTGGATTTAATTTGAGATTGTCGAGTTGAACTGCAACTATAAGCGGCATCTGACCAATGTATTTATAAAGATGAAACTTTGAAAATTATCGGATTAATATGGGATATTCGGGCAGATAAAATTATGTTGCAAAATAACCTATCATATGACGAAAACAGCGTGTGTACTAAACAAGAAATATTAAAACAATCTTCAAGCGTTTATGATCCGTTTGGACTTTAAGTACTATTACTGTAAAAAGCAAAATCTTGATGCAGTCTATTTGGTAACAGAAATTTGAATCGACCAACGTTTACCGGAAGACATAAATTTGTGCTGGATTGAAACACTAGATGATTTGAGAAAAGGTCTTAATATTAAAATACCTAGATGTTTATTTAGAAAGCGATCTACACATAGAAATTTTCAGGAAAGAAGCTTCAGTTCACACATCTTTACAGATGCAAGTGAGTCTGCATATGGCACATGTGCGTATTTAGTTACAGATGACAAATCAGCTTTTGTGATGGCAAGGAATTGAGTTGCGCGATTAAAACGTATTACATTACCAAAACCCGAACTGATGGGTGCAGTTTTAGAAGCGCGATTGGAGAAACACCTCATTCATTAAACCCAAATACAAACACGGTGGTAAACTTTTGGTCGGACAGTCAAATAGTCTTGAGATAGATCACATCTACAAAACCGTTGAAATCGTTTATGATTAACAGAACAAAATAAATCTTACTATGTGTATTAAATCAACGACGGAGATACTGTCCCATGATACCAATCTAGCAGACTTTTTAACGCGAGGGACAACTTACGAAAAGTTTATTGGCGCCAATATATGGTTTACTAGACCGAAATGGACAAGAAACAAACTGGATTAGCCGACTTGGAGCGGAAATCAACGCGAAAGTCCAGAAGAAATAGAAAAGACATATTAACTACCGTAACGAATACAAATCATACACTCCCGGATGCCAGAAGAAACAGGAATACATCAAGTAATAAACATTCATCGTTTTAGCTCGTTAAAACGACTTTAGAGGGTAGGTAACAAGATTTATAGAAAATTGCAGAACTCTTCGAAAATAAAGAAACATATCAGCTTTATCTGTTAATGAAAATAATGGATCTTTAATTCAGTGGATACGTGTATCTCAGAATGAACAATTTAAGGATGTACTACAATACTACACGAAAAAATCACAAACAAAGCCTGCAATCGTTCTACACCTTAATTTATACGTATGGATGAACACGAAATTATCAGATGTCAAACTTGAATTTAAAACGTATTCGTACCGGATGAAACGAAATATCCAATTCTTTTAGCAGTGAATCACAGCTTGACAACACTTATTATAAAGGAAGCTCATATCACTCAACAACATGAAGGAATATACGATATTGTTACCCGTTTACATCAGAAATATTGGATTCCTAGGATAAGACGGCGAGTTAAAGTAACTTTAAGAAAATGTGTCGTTTGGCAAAAAGTAACATGCCATTCTTATCAAAAATCCGAAACAGTGCAGTTAACTTGCGATCGCGTACAGGAATTAGTGCCATTTTCAGTTACCGGAGTAGACTTTGCGGGACCTATATGTTCGAAATAATGATAATTCAAAAGCAAAAGTTTACATATGTTTATTCACATGTTCTTTCTGTAGAGCACTTCATTTGGAAGTAGTTACTAGCCTAAGCAAGAAATCATTTATATATGCATTTAGACGTTTTTCGAGTCGGAGATCAGTTCCGAGAATCTTAATTTCAGATAATGCTACTAGATTCGTATTATCGGGGAGAGAAATCAAGCTTTTGGTGGATTCGACTAAAGATAAACTTAGTCAATATGGATCTGACAGTGCGCCATGGTATGATGGAAAGTGGGAAACACTGATGGGTCTTACAAAATAGTGCCTCCGGAAAACTTTAGGTACGAACTGTATAAATGTGGAACAATTACAAACATTTTTACCGAAATTGAGGCAAAACTATTCGTATTTGTCATTTTATATATCCTTTTTATTTGTATTTTCATTTCTTTTTTCATTTTTGGCGCCCCAGTATCAATGATAACAAACGTGCATTGAAGACTAAAGACGTTGTTTACATGACGTTACAATGACAATAGACGCTACGTAGACAATGGTTACGTTAGTTACGTTCAAGACGTAAATAATTGTCGTAATCGTTCGTAATCCTTGATACTGGGGCGCCAAAAATGAAAAAGAACTAAAAATACAAATAAAAAGGATATATAAAATGACAAATAAATTGAACCAATTACTTTAAATAAAAATAAAAATCTAATTGAAAAGTTAAAATTTAATAATGAATAATTAGAGCAGAGGAACAACCGAGTTGTTTTTTATTTATAGTTTAAATATTTCTTTAATAACTATATGTAATAATGATTTTTATTTCATTTTTCCATGATGAACACAATTTTAAATTACAACAGATCTTTAAAAACATATGTAGAACTACATTATGGAGGACTTCGCGGTCTAGAATGGTACATCATAAACTTTATAGTTTTATGCGGAACCTGCAAACAATCACTCGCAAGTATCTTTTAAGCGATACCAACGGGATATAACAAAAATCATAAGCATAGTGTAGTAATTTATGCCCTGGCAGAAATTGTATTATTGACACTGAAGATATACAATGATTGAATGGGAAACGCATAGTTTCGGTTAATAATTTCGGTTTGCTAAAAGAAATAATTAATGAAAATTAACCTTTGACTGTTCACATCAACCTCCCAAAAACTCTGTAAATAATAAAACTTGTTGTTGAGTGATGTATCTTGTAACACATCTGACTGATAGTTGTTGCATTTGAATGTACTGTAATTGAAATGGCCTGCATGTATGGACTGCCACCGTCGCAAGATGTATTGCATCTTGTGGATTGTGTCTACGTTCCCTTAGTACTAAACTTGAGAGAAAGAAACAATGTGAAACACAGCAAGGAAATTCCTGAATGATAATCAATATGGAGTCATGCAACAGCTTTGGGTTCATGTTACAACGCAAATGAAGGATAATATACCTGTTTTACATATTCTAAAGTATAAAAGTTTATATTCTTTTTTAATTAAAAAAAGAGACATTACTAGAAATTTTAATTGATTACACTGCCTTTGGTTTGCAGTAAGTTAACCAATAACACGACATGTAGATTTGAAAAATATCTTGGCAAACTAAATAGTAGTAATGTATATGGGTAAAAGACTGAAAAATACACAATAAAATTTCATAAGAATCTTAGACTGAATTGATACAAGACATAACACTCTCAAGTTCACTTGTTTCCACATCACTTAGTAGTACATAGATAAAATTAATGTACGACAAACTTAATCATTTGCATACGATTTATGATAAAACATAAAGACTCTGTTGTCTACTCCGGAAACCGTGCTTTAATCCAGACCTTATAATGAAAGTAATTATTTATATTATATTTAAACTATATATATATAGATTTTTTTAATATAAATTGAACGCGACAAAATAAAAACCGTATTTGTATAACCTTATACTAGGAAAATATTACTTCAAGATATTTGTGATCGAGTTTATTACCAATAATAGTTACAATCAAAACAGAAATGTATTTTCGGTAACTTGAAATGAGAAAGTTATCAATGTGCCATTGTGTTCGTTAAGAACCTAACAGGTTCAAGACGTCATTTTTGTTTTCGGAAGTTGCTAAAATATATAGACCAATGTTCAAACGTTGAGAGGCAGTTGTTCTAATCTTTTAATATATTTAACTGAATCCAATCAGCACCTTAAATTTGCCAAAATTGGACTATTTTTCACTGTTTTTAGTACAAATGATCCTGATAAAAACACACATAGCAGCAACTATAAGGGCGCAATATAATGTCATAGAAAATGTCCGATGACGAAACAAAAATTGGTTGAAATCAAAGCTGAATTAGTTTAAGAACGATGTTTAAGAGTATATTTTACAATATCTGTGTTGTTTCTTACAGATTTTGGCATCCATCTTTTTACTTCTGTTTCTTGGAAGATTAAATTTCTTAAAAAAATGATAGATCAAAAAAGCATTTGGCACTAAAAAACTGTTGCATTTTTGACGACTCATTGATAACATTTAATAGTTCAGGAGAGCTTAGGAACTTTATTCCGAATGTTTACTGCGACTAGAAACGCTTGCGGAAATAAAAGGAGTGGATTTGGTAAACAACGTAATATACAAACTATTCTATAGGTGACAATCTAACAAACTGATATTTTGTTTTTCGTGGAATTTTCTTAAAACATGCATAATAAAATCTTTATTTTGTTAGAAAGTAACGTATGGGACCTGTATAAACGGAATAACATTTGAAGGATTTCATAACTATAGCTAGAGTAAAACGGCCAAATATCATCAAAGACTTGCAGAGGGATTTGACTGCTTTCTGCTATTCCTCCCGACACCATAACACTTCCTCCGCCGAATGACTGACCTTGGATAACTCAAACGATGCACGGTTCACATTGAAGTCAATATGTTCTAGAGCGGCCGTCGCTAATATCGCGGTGAAAACTTGTCAGCGAACAAACCGTAGTTCCCAACCTATAAGCGGTAAAGTAAAAACACCTTGGCCATGCAAGTCGTGCCACTCAATGAAGCGACTGTAAAACAGAGCGTATTGCTGGTCTCTTCGGAAGGATATTGTGCTTTCGTTATCTGGTACTTACGGTCATCAAACTAATCCCAGAATAGACCTAGTTGTAACATTGGACGTTGGGAAGAGGTAAAAAAAGTGCAATTCGAATATGGTTGTCATGGCGATTGGTGATTACGTCCAGATCTGGGGTTGTCATGGACGTGATTTAATTGTTGGTATCGCATAAATGACGAAAGTATACTGTTTTTTGGCAGGCAAATTGCCCAGCAGCATCATATTGAGTACGTGCAGAAAACGACTTTTCCGATTACACATTTGCCGTCCTTGTGAGACACCCACAGCATTCATGTTTTTCTGAGATCTCCTTGTCAAAACACACGTCATATGCACAGAACAACAACCACTATCTGAAACCCTTGTGAATAAAACAAAAATATCAAGCTAATTTCACACATTGAAATGTATAAAGCAAAATTCATTAAATAACATTTTCGGATGCAGAGTTTACTTTTTCTAGTAGTATATAATAGTGGTGGTGTATCTTGTGCAAAAGATTGGTTGATATAATAACAACAGGCTGTTCTAGTACTACTATCAAGTATATGAAAGAGTTCGTTTAGAATACTTCCCTTTTAAGCATTAAAAAGTTTTCCACGACAGTGTTAGTTTTGTCGAGTCAATAACTGTATAAATATACATTGTAACGTATACGGGAAAGTTACAAGGAACATTCAAAACAATGTTTGTTTTTAACGTAGGCCGTACGAATCCTGATAGGTTTTTTTATTATTGGAATAGATAGAAAATTTGTCATCCTCTAAATATTGTTATGTATTTAAAAGGGAACACAAATTTGTCCTTTATAAGCGGCTACAATGTGTGTACTCTTTCTCTAAAACAATATTGCAAAGAGCACTCTCGAACACGTATCAATGGGTCGCGGTAAGGTTTTATGTACAATAACATGATAACCCGTCAAACGAGAAAGTCTTCGACAGAGTCGGGCTGTAAATAATGGTCCTAATGCCTGTCAGAGCGTTTGTCTAAAGTTGGAAACTATAGGATATTGCTACACATCAGTTTGGTAAGAAGCCAAACGATTTTAGATGGAAGCTGTCAATTTTCAAGGTTACAGTCGACATATTTTTAAAACAGAAATGTTTCCGGACAATAAGTCAAAACTTTTGCATCCGCCGTCTGAATACTCGCTGAGAAGCCTGGCAAATGGAACAGATTCAAAATACCGATTTAACACTAAAATTATAAAAATTTCACATTTGTTTTTTTATGTTTTTAAAACCAACAAAATTTGAACACACATCATATTCAATGTCATTATAAATCATACTGGGAGATAAAGCAACATATTTAAATATAATAATGGCTGAATAATTTTTTAAATTAAATTGTATAATATGACTGTTAAATCGGTATGTTTTTCATCCTCTAAGAACCAACACGGGTAATTTTTGCATAAAAGCATTTAATAAGGCTGCTTAGCTTTCAGCAGCATGGTATTGCATTTAGCATAATAGTCATGCATCTTTGTGGCTTGTGTCTATAAAATATAAAGTGGCCTGATGCATTTATGGTTTTAAATATTATTAAGTAAAAGTGATATAAAATTAGTTTTATTTTTATTGTCCATTTAGTATAAGTACTTAACATATAATATTGCGTGCCTTGGTGTTCATGTAATGTAATGTTAGAGTTAAGTGAGGTAAGTAAATATGAGGCACACACACTTTTGCTGAAAAATAAATGCGTTTTAGTTGGTATTGAGATGAATAATACATTGCAATATACATAGTAAATGAAATGATCGCGTAAAACCCAAACCAACATATTGGTCTATATGGCATTCGACCTTTGATACCGTTTTGTTAAAAAAACAATACTAAATTAAAATAATGTAATGTTAGGTTCAATGCATCACCTCATCTCGTGATATACAGAAACAGTATTTGATAAAATGCATTAAGTTTTAATTGAACAGAAGGATGGAATACAACACACATGTAAAACTAATATGCCTTTTAGCTTTGTTTTGTAGCATAAAATGCAGTACCACAAGCACTACCCCAAACCCCAGGGTTTGCAGGTAAGTTTTGTTTACAGTTGTTTGTAGTAGATTTCATTACAGTATAAGAAATCGATTCGGCAATACGGACAGATTCTTTGGTATAATGAACATGTTTTTATGTGTTTAATATATTTAAAACGGGTTTTCTTTTAAAACTCGCACACGCAAAAGACTGCGTATGTGGTTTTCTTAACTGTAAAATACTTCGTATTAGATTTTCTACAATTCTGCTGTAAAAATTTATGACACAATTAGAAAGTTAACACGAAAATTAGACCAGCACCTATAATGGGAAGAACAGACTGTAAATGTTCCACGGATAAAAATGCAAAACTTCAGAATACGCACAGGTCTTTAAAAACCGCTGTTCTACATAATTGTTATTTCCTTTTCGCAGACATAAAGATGGAGTAAAACACTGCTGCGCAATGTACCATTTAGTTAATGGGGATTGTGTTGGTAATATAAATATATAGTTTAGTCATTAAAATAGTTTAGCTGGATGCAGGGCTCTCTATTCCTAGTAACAGTCTTTTTACCTTACAAGTCATCTGTCTTAATTAGAAATAGCTAAGTTTACAATTTCTTGTTCATAATATATCTTACCGGTCTATAATGTTAGACGTCGACAGAAAGCGGTTTTATATCTACTGTCGACCTTTATATTGTACAAGTATCAAACAGTGAGTTTGAAGGAGTCGAAAGATTAGAATTGTTCTTAATTCTATTTCCATAACTTTACTATTATTGTTTCTGCATGCTCGTGTTGAACGGATATTAAAGTCTCAGCTAAAACGGTGTTATTTTTATCCTTTACATTTCCACTGGACGGCATTATAGAAAGCAATATATTTTAATGTTTTTCGGTGGATTAACTTAAATTTAGATACATTAAATGTATAATATCTTTGACGGATCAGTACAGGAAACACCAAAGTATGGCATTTGGACATAGCTGTTCCAACATTCTCAGAAAATATACTTAGGAGGAGCGCCAATGTTTGCGTATAATTAAAGACAAATTTTCATAAAAGTTCAAATGAAAGAAAAACACTTGTATTGTTTTATTAAAACAAAAAGAAATACTTATAGGACAATCTACACAAGCTATAAAAATGATAATAATTCATAAATATTTATATGATATATGTCTGTGATTGTGTCAGCTCGTGTTACATTCTTAACTCTATGTTACTACAAAAAAATACATAACCTTTAACTTACTTAAATTATAATTTTTTAACACAGTATAATTTTAAACAACAATCTTGATACAAAACACTAAATGTCAAATAAATAAACACAAATAAATAAAATAAATAAATAAATAAGTAAATAAATAAATACTGGTTACTATTCACATACATTTGAATACATTTCGTTCTTTACAGTTTGTCCAAATGGCACATATAGGTATGACAACGATGAAATGTGTACTAAGTGTTCATCTGATATGTATGGCCAGTTTTGTGCATATAAATGTGACTGCAAACACAATCAAATGTAAGTTAAATATGTATTTTTATTTAAAATAAAATAAATAGAGAAATAAATAAAAGCATAAATCATAACCGTTTATAAAAACGTGTGTTTTTCACTTGTTTCTTATTCTAATGATCAAATAACGAGTCCAAATTTTTAGCTCCAGTTAAAATGCGCAAATGATAAGCGGCAGGTTTAACAAGCAAAAATTAGCGTTTTTCCTACTGAGGTTCAGGGATTCTAACCAGGTACACTGTCTAATAATTGTTTCAACGCATGAAATACCAGACACGAGACAAAAGGCACCAAAAAAACATTAATGGAAAATTACAAAACTGTATGACAGTATACTTTCTATTGATTATCGTGAACTCGTCTTATTATGAAAACAAAGGAGGACCCACATTACTAAATATTAAGAATATTGAAGTAAGCATTAGATACAGTATTGAATATAATGGATTCAATATTTTGTTATATTTTATTAGTCTAATTATGATTGAATATTTGGGAAAAAAGTATTATGATAAAATAAGATCTGTCCATGCTCCTATTTTTTTTATGTATTAATATCAGAAGATATCAGATATGGTGTCACGTTCAGGGTTACATTTCTTTTAAATGGGTAAAGGTTCAAATAAAATACGTGTTATTTGTAAAGACAAATATTAGTTTTCAAAGTAAAAACGTAACACCTAATACTGCATTCTCAGATCTTATTGTCATATATAATGGAAATGAAGGTTTAACTGTAATCATGCTTACGATGCTTCATAATAACAAATAATTGTAGTTGTGACCCTGCTGAAGGCTGTAAATGTGTGGACTGTGCGAAAGGTAATATTAATATTTGTATTCTTCGTGTTCAATTATATACAATTTGAAAATGCCAGAATTAATAAAGAAAATAATGCATTGTTTATTTGTGTCTGTCTGTCTGTCTGTCTGTCTGTCTGTCTGTCTGTCTGTCTGTCTGTCTGTCTGTCTGTCTGTCTGTCTGTCTGTCTGTCTGTCTGTATGTATGTATGTATGTATGTATGTGTGTGTGTAAACTGTATTCAATTGATTTATAACACACTAAACGCAGATACATTTAGTGTATTTATGATGGATCACACTTTAAGACAACAGCAGGGTATGAAATAAGACATGTCTGGTCCAACAATCACAACAAAATCCCTTCTAATGGAGAACCCACGATTGTGTGTCATGTAAAATACACAACCGATGGGGATGTTATGGATTATATTAGTGTCAATAAAATAAAGTTAGAGTGAAATGAAGAAGCATTTTTGGAAAATTTAAATGAAAAATTGGATAAAAATATTTACTTCAAACCAAAAATATTTTTTTAGGCAACACAGGTAACATGTAACATTTTAAACAGGATCTTACTACAAATAAAAGCTTATTACTTACATTACTGACTACAATATTAACACAATCCAATTTTTAAATAAGGCTTTCAAAACCAGGCTTTCAATTGCACGTCTTATCGTAAATATGCAAATAACAATCATTCTACAGTATATACATGTGTATATACAAACATTTGCATGATTAATTGATGATTTGCAATTTAATTCACTGGTTTATCCAACTGATTTAAATCATGTATTTGTCTTTCGATATCTCATTGTCTATACATATTTGCAATAAATATCATTGCAAGTAAACTTGCATAAAGCGATCATCTTTCTTAGATACGTTAGGTCAAAAGTGTACATAGCAGGTTTGATGCGATCTCTATTTATGGAACACAGAGATATGAGAAATATTAATACGAGTAATTTTTTAGAGACACATACTTATATCTCTTGTTTTATTCATTCCGCACTTATGTTTATGATCTATGACTATATGTTTGATGCGATCTGGCGGTCTGGCGTAGTAAATTTTATTAACCTTGGTATCATTGATGACATTTTATTTGTTAGACTTGCTCTTGGAATTTTCCCTTGTATAGAGAAAGAGTTGTGAATCCGTATGCACATCTCGATCCCTAAAGTATAGTGGTGTTGCGATACACTAAGTTCCCTACCAATTTTGTAACAAAATGTCAAGGATATTATATGGTAGGGAACTAGTCTGGTATGTGCTCATGTATATCATCATTATTTAAAAACATTTAATTTTCTAGTAAATATAACAACAAAGAAACAGTCTGAAAAAATGTCAGCAAAATCTGAGCAAGGTATGTTATACAATTAAGCAGACATTAATAAGAATATCATCAGCTCACTCTTTTGGGTTATTTTAAATTTGATATTTTTTATTAAAAAGTCAAATAGTCTAATTTTACGCATGTTTAATCATTTGACGTTTTAATAGTTGATACTTAAAAGGCGTACATTCATAAAAATTCCAAAACGTAATTCCAAATACGGCTAAGGCAATCTAAACTTGCGAAAAACCTGCAGTAACTTTTAACTAAACGAATCAATAATATTCGACAGAATTAGATCAATTTGTATATGTTTTAAATTCTGTTCTCTGCATAGTTTGCAGACAATTTGAAATTTCGATGCCCTAACTTTTTATAACAATTTAAATCCATTTAAACATGGCAAACTTGTGCGCAGTGACTAACCTAAACCGCAAACACTAGTTCAACGATCAAATGCTTTACAATTTGATGATTGGGCGAAAATCCGCAAAGAACAATAATAGCTACACGTGACGGTCATACAAGGTACTACATTGTGTTGTACCAAGAGCAAGGCAACAGTTTATCAACATTTATTAAATGAATTCGGACAACACACACCTAATTACATGTTGGTGGGAAATTTAGTGTCGATATTTTATATTATGTGATACATCCCTTGAAATATACGAATAAAAAGTTTCACGAAACTTGCGCGTTTCTTTTCTTCAGGGCGTATGTTCCTAGTATGGCATTTGCATTGCATACTCTTTAAATGTTCTATTGTATACAATAACAGCGTTGTAAGTACATACATGTATTTCGATGTCAAAAGTAAAGATAACGTTGCGTTAAGCCGATTTTTATTGAAAATGGGGAAAAATGTTTTGGAATTTAGTCCCCTTTACAGTTTTAGTATATTATTTAATTTCATTTCGTTTTAGAAATTGTGACAGCGCAAAAACAGCCTGAAGATATGTCCATAAAATCAGAGCAAGGTATGTTACAATATTATACATTCAAAAGTCGTTTTAGCTTACCTATTTGAGAGTCACTGCTATGACTTCTTTGCCTTTTGTAAACTTTCACATTTTGATCTTATGTTTTGAAACTGCATGACAAAGAAATGCCATGCAAGTACAATGTACTCTACATTTTTAAGATGGGCGCAGCTTACTTTTACGCCGCATCTGAGTGCACCCATGATTTTTGTGGGGTTCCGCTTACTTAGTTTCTGCTTTATGTGTTTCTAGGTTTTGGTTCGTGTTGTATACCGGATTTTCAATCGCCTCTTGATTTTGTTGTTGTCGCTGCTAGGTCGGTTTCCTTGATATTTTCTTATTTATTCTTAATTTGGCAAAATTTTGAATGGCTGCAATGTCTAATTCTTGCCGCTTTTTTTATTTCGTCATGATAGGGCAAAAAACGTTACCCGGTTGAATCTTTCTGTATTATTTGAAATAAACTAATGAATGTTCAACCATACAAATTCCCTGTATTGCCTTTCTTTGAAAAGGTGAGGTGAAAAATTATTTATGATTTTTGTGAGGTCCTAAGAGCATCCAATTTATGCTGAAAAAAGAATTCGCGTTTCCTACTGAAATAATACAAACTCCCTCCTCGCGAATTGGCCAGGTCTTAATGAACCTACTGTAGGAGCTAGTCAGGCTTGGTAATTCATTTGCAAATGTTGGTCCTTTTTGAAGTGATAGACTGTAAATATGCCTTGCTGGTTGAATCCTTCTAGCTGACTAGCTGATATTTGTCAAATGGATTGTAACATTAAAACAATAAAGTATGAACGAACAAAGGTTCTTCATATTATATTGTTTTTCTCTAATTTTGACGTAATATTTCAACCGCTTGACCGGTGCGGAAAAAATATTTCTCGTCACTAGTGAATTTGTTGTTCTCAGCACTTGATTGGTTAAAAATAATAACGTCACAATAAGAATTCATGACGTCATAAACAAAACACCTTCCGTTTACCGCGTATTCAAGTCATGAACGTAAAATTGGGGTTGGGAGAATTTGTACTTTGTTTTGCAAATTTACTACTTTTTAAAATTAGAGAAACAGAATCTTACATTAGTACTCTTGGATTATCAGATTTCTCCAATATCGATAGTTAAATTATGGAATTTTAAGTCCTTGCCAAGGCTCGGACTTAAAATTCCATAATTTAACTATCTCGATTGGAGAAATCCGATAATCCACTCGTACCAATATAAGATCCTATATTTAAACCATCGTTTACCACAGGATGGTTTAGCATGGAGGGCCGCCACGTTAATTTCTGCCATGTAAACGTACATAAGATGTTGATGTAAACAATATATAGAAACTTTAGAACGGGTGTCAAAATTCACATTTTCACTTTTTAACCCAGTTTTTATGGCCAACGTCTGAACTTTATCAGAAATATCCTGTGTTGTTAAAAATTTTCTTCACGATACACCATTAGTTTGTGTGTTAATCTACTATAATTTTAATTTTAAATTACAAAAAAATAAAATTTATTTGTTGAGTTTATTTAAATATTTACACAACAAAAGTAGTTTTTTTTCCATTTTGAGATAATCCAACGTTTCCGTTGTACACATTGAATATATCATCGCTGATTATATAATGCTTTCATTTATTCCTCAATGGAAAAATAGTTTTGAATATCAGAAAGGATTTATATATTTAAATATTGTACATTGCAATTGTCATTGTTATTTTACACTAGATTTACATTCTCGATCTGTATGATTGTGAATGTTTGGTATTATAATAGGGGCACATCGCTCATGATATATTTAAATGTAAATGGCATAAACTTTGAATTTTAGGTATTAAAACTCTTCAGCTATACGTTGCAACAAAACCTCAAAACGCAGAACGATCGTTAACAAGTTATATATTTTATCCACTTATACACATATAGTTTGCTATAATTAGACTGAGGATATTGCGCTTGCATCTTTACAAACTATTTATAAAATATTATGTCTCAATGTAAAGAACTCAAATATTTATTTCAATTTGTTTTAGTATTATAGACTAGTATAAATTTGCATCTGCATATTGTTGTTTTAAAGTAGACCCAGTGTTTAATTACTGGATAATTGTTGGTGTACCTTGTGGTGTAATAGTCATAGCAACATCAGTGATAGTTTCCATGCAAATCAGACTGTTAACCAGTACGAGAATTGGAAACATTGAAATACCATTGAACGACCGTGTCTACACAAACGATGCCGGAAGTTGTTATGATTACATTGATGAAAATATGATGATCAATATGCCAATACCAGCTGTGGGTAATACGACGTCAACAATCTTGAAAACTGATAGCAACAATAGAGGATTGATGACAACAGTTAATGCTGAAGAAGATGAGAGCTTTATAAACCTATATACGTCGCTAGCTGAAGACTGGCAAAATGAGACCTATGGTTATAATGACGGAGACAACCGTACAGAAGAAGGACAGAGACATACCCATGTAAACAATCGCACAGATAACATAATGATTCACTTAACGGAAGAAAATAACGAAACAGAAAGTTTAGAAAAGGACATCAAAATAGTTAAACCGATAAGTGCATAATCTATCTGAGATTTACTAAATAATTTCAGTTAAAGTCAATCTTTATTTAAATATATACGTTCATGCTGTCAGATATATTGTTTATTGTAATTATAAGTTGTAGTGTTGTACCCAGGTTTTTGACTACTACTGTCAGATAAATTGTTGTAGTTAAAAGAGTGGTGTATAAAGGTTGCTATAACTTGACCTTAACCTTAATTGGTATTAATAGAGCCTATATTTGGTCATTACGGCATTTAATAATATTTTGTCCATGACATGTAGCTTTCTTCGTTGTAAAGAACTGTTACTGCCTGTTGTACAAGATTAGGACGTATATAAAGTGTTGTAGGACTGCATGTCTTAATAACAGATTTTTTTGGAGCTAGAATTCTCACTCAACGTGTGTATGTGTCATTCGCGATTATGTTTTCACTAGGACTGTCACTGTCAAATATGTAATACATATGATTAAGACTTAGTTGAATACCTATCTTCGACCCTTACAAATGCTAATATATTTTGCAAAATTGTGACATTCGTTCAAGTCTCAGATTACCTTTATATTATATACATTCAATAATGGTGTCACTTCTTGGTCACTAATACTCAGTTAATGTTTTAGGCTGTCAGTCATAAGCCTTTTATATGTATACGATTTCATATTAATATAAAATGTACCGAGGGTATGAAATATAATACGACAGGCGTGCATTTCGTAAAGAAAAAAGAATCTAAGATACCGATGAGTTTTCAATTTACGATGTCAGGAATAGACAAAGCCATAATTAAACATAATATTACAGAAGGCAGCTACAAAAACAAACAACACAAAAATCAACAACTGAGTAACACAAACCCCTCTATAAACTAGGGGTGTGTCCAGATGCTCTGGAAGGATACGCAATCCCTGCCCCACTCGTGGCATCCATCATACCACTCGGTTAAAATTCGGTGGTTATTTATTACATCAGGTGGAAAGCATTATTCAATAAAAAGGAGATAAATTGGTAACAACATATTGAAACACAAATGATCATTATTTATTACATAAATATTCCAAAAATATTTAAACGTTCACAAAATTCATTATGACAACTGTAAAATTTTGCAGTCTTGTTGTAAACCCTTCATTATGTAGCTTATCTGTCAGCAGACACCGTCTGTCAAATCAAAACTCTACAGCGAGGATCTAACCCACAAAAATGTTTAAAATCAAAATCCTATAAATTACGAAACGTTATACCTAATGCGGTTTAGGCCATCTATATCATTCCAATAGAACAATCTTAGAATTACATCACTTTTGCAATATCAGGGCAGAAAATTTAGACAATGAGAAAATCCCTGAAAGAATGATATTCTTGACAGGTCTGAGCTGCAGGGTAGGTGATATAACTAGAACATTAATATCCTCTCTTTTTGCTAGACTTTAGTCAGATATCAAACAGCATATAATTTGGTACATTCTATTTGATATTATATTGAAAACTAATTGAATATTATGCTGGAATAATAGCTTTTGAAATTTATAATGAACAATATACCGAAGGGTTTCCGGGTCGAAAGAACAAAGGATGACGAGATAATTGCTTTCTGGCTGGAAAATTGTTTGTTTTTCTGAATTTTTTTTGGCGTAATTCGTCGCGATTCTACATATAATATAAATACAACATTGTCAATGTGTCACGGGATACTGTTTATGAAGGTATTTTTTTTTCGTGGAAAACAAAAAGCAAAAATATTACGGATTCAATATGCTTGTTGAATCGTGTAAAACCCAGTACTTACATCGCTAAATAGAATACCCACATGTTTCTGCATTTAAAATAAAAACACTAATATTTTGTAAAATATAGATTTTGGATATTTAAAATATGCTTTTATGAACATTTAAGTAATTCATATGTGTGTTTTTACCCACCGTGCCTAAAGGGCTACGAGTGGTCAGTTTCTTGTTTTGGTTATTTATTGATTGTCTCTTTATTGGCTTACGAGCCAAATCCTGGAAACCCTATACATGCTATTTGTAATAAAACAGCTACTACGATGACAACACAGCTTAATCATTTTATTATTTTCACGTTCCTTGTTTGAACAATTATTTAACTAGATGTATCTAATAAAAGGTCAGAAAGACTCCTGATTCCTTGCCAGTAAAAATGTTTGCTATTCACTGCAAAAAGTCATTAATTTAATGCTGATTTCCAGCACAAACAAAAATCTAACATCATTTAAAAATTTGCTACTTCTTCTCTTCCAAATTATCTAATTTTGATCAAATATTTAAATCGTATTAACAACCAATCAATAAATTCAGTGATTTTTTTAAGATTTGTGTACATTTGAAAGACATGTACAGAACACTTACATGCTTATGTAATTACAATTTGGTCAAGTGGAGTCAACAGATATCTTATTCGATGTTATCTGAACAATATTATAGGAGCACATTATTCACATTAGTACGTGATTTCTGCTAGCAATCCTCTGGAAACTGTATGAGGAGTTGATTACATAAAAAGTACCCCTATGTCAAAAATGGCACAGTCAATGTTTTTCTATGGAAAACCCAAAACATAATTCAGATCAGAATGCGAAATATCAGGTCACAATGGTATTATGCGGCAAATATTCTGTGGCAATTTTATCAATTAAATGGTATAGATGCAGTTGTGGAGAAGATATGGGAACCCCGCTTAAGTCAAACGACAAAATCCATATTTTTTCTATGGGAAGCCCCGAATATCGGTAGAATCTAATATTAAATATTAGGTCACAATGGCATTATATGACACTGATTCTGTTAAGGTTTCATTAAAATTCATTTCACTGGCGTAGGTGGAGTTGTTGATAAGAAAGAGGTACCCCGCTAATGACAATGACATAGTCCATGTTTTTCTATGTAAACCCCGAAAATCACTTGTTGTTCAAATCATGTACGACGCACCGGAATAATACCCATGCAATCGTATCACTCGATGATGAGGCAGTAAAACAAAAAGTACTGTTGGTCGCTTTGGGCGGATATTGTTCTCTCGTTATCTGTTACGTAAGTCCTCGAACTGTTGGCCTTAATCAAGTATGGACCTAGTTGTTAAATTTGACGTTTGAACGAGGCTACGAAGTTGAAAATCCGAATATGGTTGTCCTTGCGTCGTGTGATTACGAGTCAACGTCCCGATCTAGGACGGTCATGGACGTTATTTAGTTGTTAGAAGCGTATTTAAGAACTATATTGTTTCAGTAGCAACCCAATTGCCTAAATACATCATTTGTGTAGATGGACAAAAACATTCCCATTGCTCGATTTCCATCATCATGAGACACCCACAGCAGTCATCTAAAAGATTTAAAAACACTAAGATGTTTTTTCAGAGAGCTACGTGTCAAAACAAATATCCTATGCACAAAATAACCACAAGTATCGTTCATACTTTGAATCAGACACAAACATTAAGCTTATTTAAGACATTTAAATTAACAGAATGTCAAATAATTAGAGCAAACTATATTAAACTCAGAAAAGCGTGAGCAATGCTCACTAGTTGATACCACCGCTTTCCTTATGTCAATAACAAGTCCATGTTTTTCTTTGGAAACTCCCAAATATCATTCCGATCAATAATTTAAATATCAGCTGCACAATGGCATAATGTGACAAAGATTTTGATTTTGTTTGAGTTTCATCAAATTGCTTTCAGTAGTGTAGGTGCATAGAGAAAGTGTAACGAACAGACGGACGGACATCAGAATATACCCCATAGCTCAAGTGGGGGTTATAATAAATATTTTAAAAACGTTTTCTGGTGTACAATTCTTTTTCCACTTTGATGTGGTGTATTCTTTGTAAGACATTTCAGAACATCAACTGCATGTAAGTATATGAATGAATGAGTGACGTATAGAGTAGTTCCGTTTTAAGCATATAAAAGTATTCTGCAGGATTGTGTTGGTTTTGTAATACAAAAATAATTATATACATTGTTACACGTACGGGAGAGGTATTTGCTAGTCAAAACAAGGTTTCGAACGTAGCCGAACGAAACCAGATAATTGTTTGTTTACAATTGTTTGTGGCTGCGCGGTTTATTAGGCGTAAACAGACCCAAACTACACGGTAAGCAAATGAGTACAACACCATAATCCAATAAATTCCTGAGGCACTAGATATGCTTATGTTCCGCCAACGGAAATATATAGATTTTCCGTGTGTTCGTCTATTCGTTTGTTCGTCCACCTGATGCATTTATCCTTTTTTAGGAAGATGATTTGACATCTTCACGAAACTTGAAACAAAATTAAAGCATGATGAGGTCACTAGCATTTGGTACATTTGAATAGAAATAACTTTCTCTATGTCATGTCAAAATCATAACCTTTGTCCTTGGTGTATAATCGAAACTACAAAAACTTCCTCTCAGCACATAGGACATAAACCGACAGTGTCATCAAATGTTGGTGAACCTTGCATTGAAAAAATACAAATAGTGCACTAAGTGCCAGTCTCTGTAATATGACGGAAAAACAAAGCTAGACTTTAATTTGAATAAGATCCTATATGGTTTAAATCTCAATTTGTTGATCAAAAGGTCGATCTGCAAAATGGCAGACAAATTTGTCATCCACTTAAAAGGTATTGTGTTTTATTGAAAGAATACACAACTTGTCCTTTTGTAGCGGCTAGAAAGGATGTCTACTCTTTTTAGAAAGCTATAATATCGTGCAATGATGGGCACTTTCGAACACGTCCTCTACAATGGTCCGCGGTAAGGCCTTAAGTATTTTTACCTGATCACTGTTTAAAAAAGAAGGCCTTACTATCCGCCACACGAGGACACGCTGAACAAGTTTGATGGTTGATCCCTAACAACCCTTCCAAGTATCTAGGAGCTCCGATGATAATAAGTTTCTTTTTCAGTATTTATTTTTGCTATATTTAACTATTGGATTCCAGTGGTCAAGTTCTGTATAAGTCTCAAGAAGTTTTAAATTGAGTGCTTTCAGTAACCCATCATAGGAAACTGCTGGTATACTACAATCATACCAGATATCGAGCGGGCAACCTTAATATTTAGATAAATTCCAGCACACTATGAACAAGACAAATAACATATAAATTGACCAAAAACAACAGTCGAGAGTCAAGTTATTACAAATGTCGATAAGGTCAAAGATACAAACCAGGAAGCAAAACCAAACCCACTAAAACAGAAAGTGAGAAACCTAAACTCAAAAACTGTTGGTGCACTCAAATGCTCTGTACGAATAATCTTATTAGATACATAGACGATAATAATTAACAGTCGTAAATTTGTGCGTCTATAATTGTTAGGCTCGGATTCACTGCATCACGTGATATATTGAAACAAAATTTGATAAAGTTTTCTAAAATGTTTTAGAAATTGAACGAGAAGAATGGAATACTACACACATATAAACCAAATATGCCCTTTGACTTTGTTTTGTAACATGAAATGCACAACCGTGATAGCTAAACAGAGACCGTGAGTTTGCAGGCAAGATTTTATTTTAGTAGTGTTCATTATAGTACGAGAAACGATCCGGTAATACAGAAAGATACTTTTGTATAATGAAAGTATATTTTATTTGTTGCTAATATATTGTCAAAAAGTTTTCTTTGTCTTTAATTCCCACATAAAAAAGACTGTAGCTGTTGCTTTCTTAACTGTAAAATACTTCGTATTATAGTCAATACAAATTTGCTGTATACTTGTTTATTTTATAAGACAAGCGCAAAAATCAGACTAGCACCCATAATGGGAAAGACAGACAGACCGTACAGTTCATGTCCGTGTTGTAAGGATATTGAAGTGTACCTTACACACCCAAATACCATACAATAAATGTATCTTAGTTAAGTAACAGTAAAAAATTGTTTTCGAGTGGAAATGTAAAGGATAAAAAATAGCACATTTCCACTCGAAAATTGCATTACGAGAAAACAATTTTATGCTGTTACTGAACTAGGATACATTTAATGTATGGTATTTGTGACGGTCAGTTTCAAGAATACATGCTTTTGGAAATAGAACGTGACACCTGCAATTTTTTTACAAAAAAAAATTGAATATATGTTGTTTCTTGCAGTTTGTTCAAATGGCACATATAGGTATGACGACGATGAAGTGTGTCTAAGTGTTCATCTAAAATGTATGGCCACTTTTGTCGACATCGATGTAATTGCGAACACAATCAAGTGTAAGTTATAAAATTATTACGTTCAAATTATTAAGTATTCGAATAATGTAATCAATAAAGCATCCCGTCCTCAAAACCAGGTACGCAAATTGTTTCTAGCTAGGTTGTTATGCTATTGATCAATTTTCTAGTTCTGAGCGGGATGTCTTTAGAGTTCGAGCTCACATGCAGTAAATGGTGATCAACAACTCCAAGGATTATAGACAAGAATTAGTGATTTTCCGATTACGGTACAGGATTCTCACTAGGTATTCCTGTTTCGCTAATAAATGTTTAGACGCCATAATATACCATACAAATGGCTATCGGCATAATTGCAATATCACTAAACTATTTGAAACTATATTTTTGTGTTGATTATTTGTGATGCTATTATGTGTAAAATTAAAAAAAATTAAAAATATTGTATAACCAACATACTATTGAAGTATTTGTGTTTTATTATGTATTTAATATCGTGCCAGTTTCTTCAACAATATTTTTATATTTCGTTAGTCAATATAATCTTTGATACGATGACTTTAGGTAAAACGATCCATAAATGTGGACATAACAGTAGACATTTTTATACTTCTGATTTGCGAGTGAAGCGAATTTTCACATTTCGAAATATTATTTTCACTAACCGGAATTTGAATGGAGAGATTGGAGCCATCAGTCCAAAAAAACCGTCAGATCAGTCATATCGTTCCAAATCCGTCAATTGACGGATGGGCGGATTTTTCTTTTGGATTTTCGTAATAAAGAGGTACAATATAGATTAATAAAAAAGCAGCAAAAACATCAGCGCAAATTTATTTATTTATATATATATTTATTTATTTATTTTTTTTACTTATGACTAAATTGCAGCTTATATAATGTAATACAAATTTCAGATCCGTTTTCGATTTAGTTTTGTATCAACATATAGGAACTTTATGCAATTATTTATTATTTAAGAACTATAGATGCGTAGTTATAGTCCATAGAGCAGAAAGTTGTTTTTTAATTTTGCAGTTCGTTAAACGCTGTGCGAGCGAAATACATGTAAAATTAAATAACCTATGCAATATATGATGCACGCTAAAACAATCAGAAAACCAAACGTAAACGATAAATCATAGAATGCACACTGTAGAAAAATTATGAACTACAAACCATACAATGAAAGCTTTCAAAAACGGAAAACCATTCAATGAACGATAGGCGAAAAGATAAAGCATACGATGCACGCTGCGAGACACGATATACTATACGTTATACGGTAACATATATGAACGATAAACGCACGATGTACGAACGATAAAATCGTTAACTTATATCTTCCAATGACTGTACACACAATTCTTTTCCAGTACACCTACTGCGTGTAAGTATTTGAATTAATGAGTGACGTATAAAGTAAATAATCCACAAATGTTATTTTTGTTGTGTAAAAATATCATTAAACAAGATATATCTAGTAACACATACGAGAGTGTTAACATACGGGAACAGTCAAAACCAAAACCGTATTTCGAACGGAGTACGAACGAAACCAAATAACTCATGGTTTGTGCAGTGTCGTATTTATTTACATCCTTGATTGGCCTTTATATTGGTATTCCATACATCGCTATAATTTGGTATGCAAAATGTATACAAAGGCCTATCCGATGTGACAATTAGGACAACACCATACCAACCTGAACTATTTCGTGAGTAATATATATATATTTATATCCGCCAAAGAAGGTTCGTTCGTCCAACCCAAGGTTTAATTAGGGGTTGAACCTTTGTTGGAAGATTACTTCACATCCCTCAATTACAACATGATGATATCTCTTCACTGGCAAAATTCTGCAGGGCTTTGTTATATATTTTACGCCTGTGTTAACTTAGAAAAATTGGGGTTGCAAACTAATATGCGCCAAGCGGACCATCAGTGTGTTGGCAGGATCATTTATGACCTTTTGTCTATTTATATGCATATTGCCAATTTAATAGTGAAATCAGAGCTTATGTTGTAAAATGTTTTTACTATTGTAAAAAATACAATTCTGTGATATATTTGCTTGTATTTTCAGTCGGGACGCCACGATTCGATTTGTCCGTTAAAGTGGGCGTTGTCATGACCGTGAAATCAGGGGAAATAACCACAATTTTTATAGGTGTCGCGCTAATCGCATATTTTCGTCTCGATGTAAACAAATCGCATCGCTCGATATTTGTATTAAAATCAATAAAGAATCATGTAAATCTATAAAAACGAAATAAACGAGATTAAAGTTAAATAATTTTTGGAGGCAACTGACGTAAAAACTATAAGTTTACAGTGATATAAATATAGACTGAATAGTTTAACTGACACTCGTTCGTCAGCTCATTTTTCAGAAACGTAATTTGGCGGGGAAAAACCAGGTCTATATTTAACTGTCACAAATGCATCCCCCAGTATCAAATTAGAAAAAAATGCTAAAAATAGATAAAATAAACATAGAGAATCCCTCTATTCGTCCAATCACACATCACTATATCATTTACTTCCAAAAAAGAACATTGAAGCCGACGAGTACAAACTGCGCCATTTTGCAGAGTTAGGACGTATTAAAGTCGTCTGCTGAAGCAAACAAGAACAATGTAAAAAGGTAAGTATAAAAAATATTCTGTTTTTGTATATTGATACATTACATGAACATTAATTATGTAGTAAATGGCAGAAATACGTTATAATATTTCTTGATTATAAGCTCTCGGTCCCTCGAGACCAGTCGACTTCGCCGATTTCCATATAGCCCTGCAGTTTGCTTAATTTATTTAAGAAATTTGTGTTATTAATTCCCTGTTTATTTCCCATGTAACATGTTAAGCACTGTACGGTCAAAGATAGACTCCACACACGTGGGTGAAAGCTTGGCTGGCCGCGTAAGCATAGGCCTATTTATATCATATCAAATTTATTTTACTTTCTCTTTTGCATTGAGGTCCAAGTTTTAAATTTGCATATTATGTATATTCCAAGTCTTCCATGCAGTTTCAATATTTAAAGGTGTTTTCAACTATTAGTCATTTTGTTATATATTTTATTTATTTCAGGAAGTTTGTTTGGTCCATGGATAATGCCTATCCATTTACCTTTACAAGTTATTGGATGAAGATATTGGATGGAGTGAAAATCTGTGGACTTGAAATATTATCATTCTTAAGAGATTTATTTATTATTGAATAATTATTTCCTTTTTTACTTCTTTACAATTTATTTATTTGTTTATTTATTTATTTATTTACTTAAACTACATGCATATGATTTATTTTTGTTTTAAATTTATTTAAGTTATATTTTATTTATTTATTTGATAATTATTTCTAATATTTACTTCTTTACAGTATTTATTTAGATAACTTTCAAGACTTTTTTTTAGTAATTTCTGTTTGAGTATTTTTTTTTTAATTTTACTTGTATTAAAACCAAACAGTCTTAACTGCAAGAATTAAAACTCTACAGTAAACCTGCAGATTACCTCTATTAAATTGCCTTTATGTATATAGGTACGAATTGAAATTAACCTGTAAGAGTTATTGCAACCTATGTACCCTTATATGCGTATGCTGGTCATTGTTTTATAGCGAGGAAAGAGTTAAGTCACATAAGTACCCTTACATGTGAATGCTGCTCATTCTTTCTTGGTTTTTTTTGGTTGGGGGTGGGTGTGGAAGGTTATTGCAACCCAAGTACCCCTACATGTGTATGCTGGTCAGAAACACACATTTTTTAATTTTTAATTTAAATTCAGGTTTTGTTTGTTTATTTTTTTTATTTTTGTTGTTGTAAGATGTCTTTTTAAATACTGTACATTGATAAATAATAATAATAATAAATGTTTAAGAAAAAATTATATTGCCCATGTTGCATTCAGTTGTCATTTTGTTAATTAGTGTACATTTGCATTATTGATACATGTACATGGAGCTTACCTCTTCACTTTTATTCTGTCATCATTTATTTGTTCTTAAAAAACACTGGACAAACACTATCTCCACGATGCTTATTAATATACATACTGTGTCTGACAGTTATGATTATTATTTACTGAAATTTCAAAAAATTGAGGATTCCCAATCTACATGACAGAAAAATTTAATACAGTATACTGTATAAATTTAAAATGAACAAAATTGTAAAACCAGGTGTTCTGGAAGTATGATTAGTTTCCATCTTACATGTATTTATGGTAAAAATAAATCTTTGAAACTACCAACTCAATAAGTACAATGCTTTTGCATTTATCATATGGATGGTCTGCTACATTATGGTATTTTATGACATAAAAACATGAAAACCCCATTCAACATTTTTTTAATTCCTGAAATTATATGTCATTTGGGCCTGACGCCAGGTATGAAATTACAAATCTATGAATTACAAAAACAAACAAAACACAAAACAAAGAAAAAATCATAATCCCTCTATCAACAGAATGGGGGAATCGCTGGCGTTCCTGAAGGGTTTTACCTCTATTTTAAAACAACATAATTATGCAGTGATAAGGATTTGAATTCTAAGAATGTGATATTTTTCAATAACCTCTAGATTTTTAATCGTTTTTGTAAAAAAAATCTCGTAATGAAACATTTCAGTTTCAACGTAAACCCACATCTTAATTCGGAATAAAGATTCTAACGTCATTTTTCTGTACATTTAATGATTAGATGAATAACGTTCCGAATGTCAAAAATCCGAGCGTCGACATTCTTTGGGAAACCCCTATACAGGAAGAGACATTTAACTGTAACAATTGCATCCCCCAACTGATAAACATAATTTTTTTGTATCATTCGATAGCTAATATGAACTTTAAAGCATGTCTTTACTAGCAATGCATCACTATGACGATTAAACATCCAATTCAAGGAATTCCTAGCGCGGACATTTGAACAGTCGCCCCATCACCAACTTTAGTCATACATTTTATTGTGATGCAGTGAGTATTTTATCGCATTTTGCATTAAAAAGGGTATAAAATTTTCTCGTTAATTATATCTATGAAAAAATATTTAATGTGTAACAAAGAGTAGCTCAAAATTTTGCATTTTCTACGGCATCGTCTGTTTACCTAATTTTGAATTAAAGTCACGTGACCCTGGTCATGACAATGGAACTCTCCTGTGTCGGTGGCATCCCGGCTGTTTGGGATAGAGAAAATCTTTGACTATTGTATGTCATTATCATAACATTTGCTTTGGGTTCGACATCAAAAAAACTTCCTCTCAGCACTGCAAAAGTAACCGAAATGGTCCGTATATGTAGGTGAACTTGTATTGTAAATATAAAAAGTGAACTCACTGGACTTTCATTTTAACAAAAACGATCAAGATCCTGTATTGTTCAAATCTAAATGTGTCAAAAGGTCGATTTGCAAAATGGCAGACAATTTATCATCCACTAAAAAGTATGGTGAAATATAAAGGAAACAAACAATTTTTATAATGTAACCGCTAAATCCACTAAAAAGTATGGTGTAATATATAGGTAACAAAAAAATTATCATATTGTATCGGCTACAGCCTGGTACTCTTTCTATAGTGTCATGCAATTAGTACTCTTGAGCACGTATATATCTTCCGCGTTAAGGCTTTGAGTATAATAACCTGATAAGCCCTTAAACGAGAAGACATTCAAAGTCCTCGTTTCTGCCTATTGTATACGAGTGTATAAACATATTTCTCTAATTTTGACGTAATATTTCAACCGCTTAACCGGTGTGGAAAATATAGTTCTCGTCACTAGTGAATTTCTGGTTCTCAGCAGTTGATTGGTTCAAAATAATAACGTCACAATAGGAACTTATGACGTCATAAACAAAACACCTTCAATTTACCGCGTATTCAAGTCATGAGCGTAAAATTGAGGTTGGGAGAATTCGTACTTCATATCGCAAATTTAATACTTTTTAAAATTAGAGAAACAGAATCTTGCATTAGTACTCTTGGATTAGAGGATTTCTCCAATCTCGATAGTTAAATTATGGAAATTGAAGTCCTCGCCAAGGCTCGGACTTAAAATTCCATAATTTAACTATCTCGCGTGGAGAAATCTACTCTTACCAATGTAAGATCCTATATATATTAAGTGTATTGATGTACATGATTAGGACATCACCGAATCGACAGGATCATTTAGAGTTTTGTGAGGTAAAAACAATGAAGAACACAAACCTTTCTAAACAACCAATGTTTTATTGTAAATTAAATGCGCATCTGGACTCAAAACCAAAACGAGTGTTTTATTCTATCCAGTATTTGACCTTTGATATTGTTTTGTTACAGAGACGAGAATAATTTAGAATTAAATGGTGTTACGTCATCTGATTTACTGCATCACGTGAAGTACGGAAACTCTATTGTATAAATGCATCTAAAGTGTACGAAGTTTGATTTGAAATTGAAAGATGGAATACGACGCACATGTAAAACTATTATGCCTTTTAGCTTTGCTTTGTAACAAAAAATACACAACCGTAAGCACCACCCATAGACCGGGTGTTTGCAGGTAAGATTATGTTTACTTGTGTTTTAGTAGTGTTCATTACAATAAGAGAAAGCGATGTTGTAATAAAGACAGATACTTTTTGCATAATGAACATTCATTTCATTTGTTTCTATGTGCTAAGAAATCGTAGCAAAATGGGGATCGGAGTTTTTTCGATCGAATTCGTACACGATATAGATTAGTGTTGCTTTCTTAACTGAAAAATAATTCGTTTTTTAGTCGCAACAAATTTTCTGTATACTTGCATATTTAAAAGACCAATAGCAAATTAATGCAAAACTATGACTAGCACGCATAATAGGAAGGAGGACAGTAAACTTGACAGATAAAACACAAAACTAAATAAAACACACACGTCTATAGAAAACGGTTGTCTATAATATGTCTGTTACTTATTTTGTAGACATAAAGAAAGCGAATACTACTGCTGTGCGATGTATTATTTAGTTAATGGGGAATGTGTTGGTAATACAAGTATAGTTTAGCCAGATTTAGGGCTACGGTTCTATTCCTTGTACCATTCTGTTTGCGTAACTTGTCATCACATTTTCACTATATAAATGAGATACATTTTATTGTAATGTTTGGTATTTTATAGGTTTAATAAAACTCAGGGAATTATAGGATAAAATACTAAAAAGCTGTGAAATGTCATAATAATTAATAAATCTAAATATTATGTGATTGGATCAGCCCAGTTACATTTTTAACTGACTCTTACTACAAATAAATGCATTAACTGTAAGTTACTAAAATATTATGTACAAAATCCAATTTTAAAATGTGTATGGCATGTCAAAATCGAGCTTTCATTTGCACATCGGTTAACTGTAATTTCGAAACTAACACTAAATGTCAGAACTATAAACTATTACAAAAATATTAGATCCAGTCATTGTCAATGAACATCTATCATTTTATAAAAGTATGTTAATAATAAATATACGGCGTTATTTCCGAAACATCTTGCAAATGGTGAACCTTCTTTACAAAACAGTTTTAAAATATTTTCTTCTTTCAGCTTGTCCAAATGGAACACTTAGACACAACAACGATGAAAAGTGTAATAAGTGTCCATCTGGAATGTATGGCCGGTTTTGTGCACATACTTGTTATTGCGAACACAATCAAATGTAAGTTCTAAATTATTTCGATGAAATTTTTAGATAACGAAGAATGAAATTTTTAAAGCATCCCATCTTCAAAAGCCGAGTATGCACAATGTTTGCTGCAGGATTGTCATACACTCGATTAAGTTTATTCCTGATCGCGATGTCTTGAGAGTTCGAGCTTAAATGCGGAAAATGATGTTTAACGCAAGGCCTTATAGACAAGAATTCCCAATTTACGGACTGAGATTCGGAACGCTGACTAGGTTCTCCTTTCTCTCTAATAAAAACCATGATATACCAGTCCAACGGCTACCGGTAGTTTAAAAAAATATCGTTTCAAAATCGCAAAACTGTTCGAAACTATGCTTTTGTATACATTATTTGTGAACTCATGCAAATGTATACAACTGAAGGTAACACATTAATATATATTAGGAATATTGTCTTGCCAACAGAAGATTTGCGTACTTAAGATCTTGCCACTGTCTTGCACAATACTTTTATATTAAATTAGTTAAATGCTCATTTGTGCTATGTGTAGGTAGCAGTATGAAAAATAGCAGAGAAAATCGACCGAGCAGCAAGAGCCAAAAGTCAAGGGACTGTTACAAATCCGTATATAGACAAAAATACACAGTGCAACACAAAAATCAAAAACACAAAAACAGAAAGAGAGAAACACAAACCAATAAAAACCTTAGACAAACATACACAGTGCAACACAAAATAAAAAACGCAAAAACAGAAAGAGAGAAACCTAAAATCAATAAAAAAAAACCATGGTTGCACTCAGGTGCTACAGACGAGTAAGCAGTGCCTGCCTCTAATTCGACGCTCGTCGAGTTACTCATTGTCATGTCTAGGAAAAAGTCAAATTCAGGAATAGAAAACACTACCAATGACAGCGAAAAGATAGATTTATTTCCCATAACGATCAATCAAGTCACGGTGACCATAAAAGAACGTCTGGAGAGATAACATCTACATAGATACAACATAACCTTGTTTGGTTACATAAGTAGTCAACAGCAGTGATCGGTGTAGAAAATCGGAAAATCGATCGCAGGTTCTAGAATAATGTATAAGTTATAAAATGTACACATCATGCGCGGGAGCTGCTGGAATGTTGCTGTCGATGAACTAAAAGTTGACAATTGGAAAGTTGAAGTCATCCAGTTTTTCGTCTAGTTTGTAGCTTTTCGGAGTCAATTTCTTTAAGTAGGTATACGTAAAAGGCTTACCTTGTGTTTTGTTGGTGTCCTTACTGTCAAGCTCGCATAGGTAAATTGAATGCAATAGTCACCAAATTTAGCATTGTTAAAGGACATAAAATCATCAATATAGCGGAATGTGAAATTCAAGGTCTGGGCCTCACAGGCTTTCTAGAAACACTGTCTCATACGAACACAATAACAAGTCTGCGAGGAGAAGAGCACAATTATTATCCATTAGAATACCAACGGTCTGTGAAAAACATGTCATCCAAACATGACAAATATGTTGTCAATCAGAAATGTAACATATGACAGATTTGGTCTTCAGCATATATTAGCATTTGTCTTAGAGTCATTGATGACGAATTAAGTTCTGTCATGGCTAATGATTAGGTATTTATATCGTCTCATTACGTTTTTTAAAAGCAGCGTTTAATAAGATATTTAAGCCTGGTTATAAGCATGAGAGATGGCAATGTAGAGTTTCGAAACATCAAAAAAATTCTAATGTTGTCACAAAAGAGATCCAGACCTCTAGATATATATCAGGTTTTTTAAAAAAATTTTAATATCCACATTTCATTTATGCCAGACCTGGATTAAAAAGTGTGTCTATTTTTGAAGTGCAGTTTTTATTGTTCAAATAGTGTTCAGGAGTTGCGCTCACTTTTTTGTGTTATATATAGGTAAGAGGATTTGGCAAATAAATACATTGTAACTGTAATTTAAGGGCAATCCTCACACCTTCATTGCTCTAAGAACAGCACGTATTAAGGGTTTCAAGTGACTATGTTTAAGTATAACAAGCTTTTGGATAACGGTATGAATAGACAACACAATTTTCAAAGTAAAATCTTTAGTTTTTTACAAAGATGTTGTTAAATTCTAGCTTTGAATAGGTATTTTATTGCAAATTATAATTGTAATCAGATTATCGGCATTTAATAACAAATTTATTGCAGTTGTGACGCAGCGGAAGGCTGTAAATGTGTTGACTGTGTGCAAGGTAATATTATTTTTTATATTCTACGTATTTATTTTTTTGACAATCTGAACAAATACAAATTGCGATATTATATTTGTATGTTTATGTGTTTTTGTGTGAATTGTGTGTGTGGGTGTTGACTTACTGCATAACAGTATTCATGCATTTTTATTATACTGATGCATAGTAACGTATATTACCGGAATATAAAACAACAAAAACGGTCATTCACAATTTAAATACATAATACAAATAAATAGTTTAAGGAAAATAAAACACTAACACATTAAACAAGGGAAATTTTCAGAAGTAAAGACACATGATAGAAAAAAGTCAATATCAGACCACTATTCGCCTAAAAACATTGATCTTTATACAACTTTATAAAATTAAACAGATAACAAATCATTTCGTGGGTTATGCGTTCATTTAAATCAAGAGAATGAAATAATTGCGTTTAGCAACGAAAACAAGAAAAATGTGCCCTCAGCTAACTTTTTCATTCCAATTAGGTAATTTTATCAAAGCTTTACAAAATATTGAATAATTGTTGAGCATTCCTGAGCTAAATTCAAAACAACAAACAAATACCTTTAAGATTAGTTTAGGATAGAAATGTTTTGATTAAGCTATGAGTTTTCTTGGGAACAGTTTTTGTACATAAATAAATATTTGTTTTGTTAATTTGACCAGAATTATATGCGAAATATCAGGAAAAATAGAAAATTTCATTACAATTAAAAGCATAAAATTTAAAATTAGCAAAACTTTATCAAATACAAAATGTCTATTTAGAAACGGGGACGTTAACAGAAAGCAGCAGCTATTCGACTGTTGCAGTTGGTTTGATTGGCATGTTTGTTATTATTGGAATAGTCATCATTTCGATTTCCGCTAAAAGGTATGTAATTGTTCGTTGTATTTCTGTGATATCTACTTTGGTTAAATAACAAGTATAACACGTTAAGGGCATTAAACTCAGTGCATTTCTGCTTTTGACATGTGGTGTCAGACGTAAAATATACAATAACCATCACTGCAATGCTTAGATTATTCGCTCAAGCCATAGGAATCGTACCCATTAAATATATGTGTTCATTAAACATATACAAGATTTTAAATTTGTATAAACTAGTATCAATCAAAATTATGTGTTGACAAGGTAACCATTGATTTTATGCAGACAATGTAATCCGTAATTTGCCTATTTTCAGACTGTTCGACAATTGCATGAAAGACCATTCGCAAACAGAAAGTCGTCTAGGTAAAAGTATGCCAACTTTAATTGCACGTGTGAAACATTGTGCGTTGGGTAACAACTGCACTGATCAACAACGGTTAAAGGCTAATTAGGAATATTTTTTATTCATAATTTCTTATTCTTAAACAATTCTTAGGAGGAACTTTTGCTCACCACCCCTAATGCAAGGCGAATATGCTCGACTGTAGCCTTTGTTAACCAGGATAGCCGTTTTTTCTGTCGCTGCTTTAGGGTTTTCAATCGCAACCGTCTGCCCACATCAATAAACATTGGACTTGTAGCTGAAAATTTTGACAGTAAAAAGTTCGTAAATAATGAACCCGTGTGTAATACATGTATCGCATATGCTCATAAACGAATTTAAAACTACTGACGGCGTACTGAAGACGAGCTGAACACACAGAGCTGGCCCAGCACGTAATCAGATTACAGATTGGAATGTTTGTTGGGGATTCTATAGACTAATTGGTTTAGGTAAATGCAAGACACCAACAATTTAAAAGCGTAAGTTACTTGCAATTAGTTCAATAAGTTCAATGGAACTAATCAATGCACAGCTGATTTCAATTTCCACAGAAAAGTACGTATTGTGTATGTGTAAAGAATCTTGTACGCAATTGATTGTACGAGTTGTATGCGATAATTCTAGAATTATTTTATAATTTTTTTATAGGTGGAAGATTAAGATTATGTTGTATACATTACATGAACAAATTTAAGAAGATTGAACCTCCGACGGAGAATGCTTTAAACGAAACCGACGACGAGAATCAGTACTGTGTAATCAGGGAATCTGCTATGATTCGAGCATTCAAATCGTGCAATCTGTCATTGGTCTTAGATGATGAGTCATACAATCGTCTCAACGGAAAAACCGCTTGTACATATAGCAACTCGAATGAATACTCGGAAATGTATCATCATGGTAGAAAACAATAAGCTGCAGTTTGTCAACAAATTTATGATACAATGGTGGTTAGGAATAATGTGGGATCAAATTACAACAAAGCCAACAACAATGTAAACAATATGTCTGAATAATTATTTGTGTTATGACTTGTTCTGTACATCGGATATTTTCGTGAAATACATGGATATAATTGGAAAGCTGTTAAATTGTAAAATCATATCAGACTCATTTTTTTTTAAAGAATAATCCTTTAAAATAAAAAATACATTTTGCGACTAACGCGGTATCACGTTGTAACATTTTCTCAAATATTTGCGGCTATCAAACTTATATTATTAAAACACTAGGATATTGGAATAAATTATTATTTCATTTTAATTTTGGGGCATGGACTTTAAACGAACTAAATAGAATTGATTTTCCAGATAACATTCTGAAAACAATTTCAAATTGAACTTTGTATTTCAAGCCATTAAACATTAGTTTCCTGTAATTGTTGTTTATTCTATGATATTATTGAAGTTAGGTTGGACAATTAGTCATCTGAATCATGAGCAAAGGACAAATATATTCTAATGTGCATCCAAATGACTACACACCTAATGTGTCAAATAATTTATGCATGTGCGCAATTAAAATGTAAGACAAGCATATTAAAACAAATGGGGTTCAAACTAATAATACTGTAATTCAACTACAATTAACATAAAACAAACCAATTTAAATCTTAAATTATAAAAATATCTTAAATTCATAAAATCCAATAATCACACAGTTGGCAGTAAGTCATTGTAGCACCTTTTCTTAAATCGAAATGGTGACGACGTGTTTTTAATGGTGAAGATGAAATTTCTACATGTATAGATAAAAAACTATATTATCATCAGTTCATTATGTCAATAAAGCGTTTATAGGGTAGATATAACCTGACTTTGAAAATAGCCTTGTGGCCACAGTTTTCGATATATATGATTCCAATACACGTGTGATAGACTAGGAAAATGAATATGTTTCAGTATGATATTAATTTAAATACCCGTATAGCAAAACAAACCATTAAGATTTCGATTTCTTTCATCAATTCAACAAGCAAACATTAATTACACACATAGCCGGAAATTCACGTTCATTCCGCCCTGTTTAAAACCGTTTCTTGCTTTTAATCTTATAGACACCATATGCTCAAACTCCAAAACCTTTTTCATCGAAATATGTAAGAAATATTTACGTTTTAAGGTTAATGTGATTATTTTGCAGCTTTATTACATTGCGTTCGAAAACAATAATACGGATAATACGAGTTATTATTGATTTGATTGCATAACGAACACGAATGTAGATAATGTCTTACGATAGTTTAAAACCTGTTGGTCATCAATGCTACCTTTTATAATACATAACCTTTGAAAGAACTTCACAAGATCATTCTGCCGACTGACTATGCACCTCATTATCAAAATAAGTTCAAAACCATTGCTACAACGCAACGTTTTGGATTGAAACATGTTCTTGATTCTAAATAGCAGATTACTTATCATTGTTGAAAAAGCTGTTGCTGGATACATGTTTACACACTGGCTGTTGTTACCATGGATATTTAAAATTATTTAGGAATGTGTTGGTTTTGTTAAAAATAATAACTAATACATTGTAACACATACAGGATGGGTATATAGAACAGTCCAAACGGTGTTTTCAAAGTAGGTTGCACGATAATTATTATTATTTTTTCGAACAAAAAAACATGGTGCGTATAGTGTTGTACTCATTTACATCGCTGGTGAGTCTTTACATTTTTTTATTCCGAGCGATAGTAAGTTATCGAATACAAAGGCCCACACGGTGAGTACAACATCATACCAAGATGAATTATTCCTTAAGTACTAGATAAGTTATGTTCTGAAAGTTAGGGAATATATTGATTTTCGGTCTGTTCGTCCGTTTATTCTTTGGTCGTACCTGATCGTTGACCTATGCATCTAACCGTTTTAGTAAGAAGACTTCATATCTTAATGAAGGTTCAACCAGGATTACAATAGGAAAATGTCTCTACACTGACAAAAATTTGTAGGACTGTGCCAACTATTTTGCCATCGGTTGAATTTAGGGTGTGAGGTGTTTACTAATATCGGCCAAGCGGGACATCAGTGTTGCCCAGACACATTTTTTCTGTATTTCTTTTTGTCTGCTTTTAAGTATATTGGCCATTATTATTTTACACATCATATTAAGTAATGTACAATCATAGAGAATATAAACATCCATGATATATTATATTGTATATTTAAATAGAGAAAAAACTTTCTCCTTATTATGTCATAATCATAACCTTTGTTCTTGGGTTATAATCAAAATCACAAAAACTTTCTCTCACCTCTCGGCAATTATTTAAACCGAAAGTGTCAGTACATGTAGGTGAATCTTGCATTGTAAATACATACAGTGCCAGTCTCTATGATATGATTCAAAAACAAAAATGGACTTTTATTTGAACAGACGCAATGAAGATCATGTATGGTTCAAAACGCAATTATTAAAAACTCTTGGTATGGTACAATTATACCCGATATCATGCGGCAACCTAAACATTTGGATAAAGTTCCAGCACATTTTAAACAAGACAAATAGCATAAAAGACCCGATAGTAGAGTAATTACAAATAGAGATACAGTCAAACATACAATCAACGAAACAAAAAAGTGAGGAATCTGAATTAAAAAAAACTATTGAAACAATCAGGTTCTCTGGACGAAGAAGCAGTTCCTGTCCCTTATTTTATACCTACCGATACTAATAGTAATTGGAGATGAGGATGCGTTCTCCTGTGCTTTTCTCGACCAATATGCTTTACTGAGTAACGTTTGTTTCATTACAAGGTCAAATAACTTGTAATAAGCCATAATGAAGGTTTCTTTTTGTTTAGATGTCAAACAAAATGTGTCGACTTTTGCTTTGGAACAGTTTTATCAGAAGCATAGGTGTGACAAATGTTAATTTGGATGTTGTTTCAAAATTGAACAAAACATTCTTTGAAGGATTGTATGTATGTAAAATAAAATTTTAAATAGGCAACCGTGATAACTTTAATAAAATAATACTTTTTTTAAAACGTATGTTCTGGAATAAGAAATTTTAAACAACAACAAATCATCAAGGTATAATAAAAACAGGCACGTCTTGTTTTAGGTCCTCAAGCCTCAGAATGATTTATCAATCACACACATGCAAGACCTGTGAGACTATAACCAACAGGAATTAAATACCGAGTATGTGTGTTTCTTGATTTGTTGATAGTTTAAATAGTCTTAACTGGCTGACGTGGTACCACCGTGTTCCTCAACAAAAAAAACCATACTGTTATTAGCTCCTTTAACAAGCCCAGCCAGACTAATGGAAGAAAAATCCCAATAAAAGACATTTGTAAAGTGCAATTTCAATAATCAGAAAACAATTAACAGGTACTTAATATTTCACTATGAAGCTCCCAAAAATAAAATTAATTATTTTTTTTATTCTTTGGAGATGTAACTTTAATATAATTGTTTTTATAGGCAAACAATTTGGAAAGACATCATATTTAGTGACATTTTAAATCCTACTGTTTGATAAGCAACATATTTAAAAAATAATTTCTAACATATTTTACTAAAACAAAATGTTAAAATTGTAGAATTTAATTGGCAAATGTGCATTTTTAATGTTTTCCCTTTTCCAATAACCAACAATGGTGATATTTGCGTTAGAGCCCATAGATTAATAAAGCTGTTCAGCTTTCAGGAGCTTGGCATTGCATGCAACATAATAGTCCAGCACCTTCGTGGCTTGTGTCAATAAAATGTAATGTAACCCGAAGTATTTTAGGATTTAAATAAGAATATTGATAAAGAAAAAGTTATTAACACACAATGACTTTTCTTTTTTATAAACAACTTATCCTTTATTTCAAATAGACTTGTTACAATTTAAGCATGAGCGTCCAAGTTCCACTGATGCCGGTCTGTGAAAAATTATATGATTATCCAGAGAAATAATAAATACTCAATGTTTACATACATTATATAATAACTAAAGTTTTACAGATCACATGATATCTCTAACAATTAATATGCTTTCTAATATTCTTAATCAAATTGCTAGTATATGTTTTTCATATATAGAAAAGGCTAAGATTGATAGAACATAGTTTAAGTCATAATATGTCTCATTAAACAATTTGTATCCTAACACTAAATAATTCAGTTATGTTTAAATTGACTTTTTTATGGTTTCAAAAATTGTTTAACTTGGTTCCACAATGGTGATAAATATTTACATGTTATAAAGAAAGGTTCATAATCTCCTTCCATTTGACCATAGTTAAATAAACTTGATTCAGTAATTTTCCATACCTTAAGCAATGTTTTTGTTGGAAGAGTAAACTGTAGTAATTTCCATCGAAATCCTTTAAATTTATTTTCCTGTAAACAATAGAAAATAAATTTATGAACGTCTGACATATTTGGTTTTTCTTCAAAGTGTAAATGTTTTATCCATTTTTTGACACCGACGGGTTCAGTATTTTTAAAATCGGTTAATGATTAATAAAAAGATAAATTATTCAGGTAATTTGGGTCGACACATTGAGAATTCCATATCATTTTATTTTCTAAAAAATTGACAGTAGTGTATATAGAATTGTTGTCAGTTAACAACGATCTCCAATGTTTTGGAATTGCCTTTTTTAAAGTAGAGAATTCAGAAATCCAATTTGTCTTTGTATTTAATTTTTGAAAAATGAAAATACTCGACTCCTTGCCTTCTTTATCTATAATATCATTTATGAATATTAGCCCGCTGTTTATCCAGTTATGACAAATAAAAGTTTTAGCCATTTTTAATAAATTTATTTCCCCAAAATGATTTGTTTTCTTATATCTTTAAAAGATTTTGGTGTTCCTACTTGTCCTCCACGGGTTTTAATCCAACACGCAATTACATCTCTGTAAAAATCGGGAATTTTTCATGATTTGGAAGGTTTTTAATGGTGTCCATGAATTTTTTTTCATTGTATATTAATTGTTTATGAATACATACACATATAATAATAAGTGTATTTATTTTTTCGGTGTAAAATGTAATGAAACATAATGAAATCAACGAATGGACAAGGTCAATTTTGGAGTTTTGTGAGGTGAATAAATATAAAGGACAAACACTATTCATTTTATTTTTTCACTGTATTTTATTTGTTGTTAAGATGTTGTAAAAAAGTTTTCTTTGTATTTAATTCGCAGAAAGAAAGACTGTTACAAATCCGGATGTAGACAAACATTACACAAAACCCAAAATAATGCACAGAAAGAGAGTAACCCGAACGCAATAAAAAGCATGGATGCACTCAGGTGCTCTGGACGAATAAGCAGTGCCTGCCTCTAATTAGAAACCCGTTGAGTTACTTACTGTCAAGTCGACGGAAAAGTCAAATCCAGGAATACGAAACAATACTTATGACTCAGCGAAAACGTCAGATCGTATTTGTGACACTGATTTCGCATAACTACTAATTAAGTCATGGTGACGACCATAAAACGTCTGGAGAGATAACATCAACCTAGATACAACAAATCCTTGTTTGCGTAGTTTAGCAGTCAACAGAAGAGATCGGTCTAGAAAAACAGAATATCGATCGCAAGATCTAGAATAAGTTGTGAAATGTAAACACCATACTCTGGAGCTGCTTGAAAGTTGCTGTTGATGAACGGGAAGTTGAAAATTGGTAAGTTGAAGTCATAACGTTTTTCGTAGAGTCTAGTTTGTAGTTTTCCTGAGTCTATTTCTAGAAGTAGGTCTAAGTAAGAGGCTGACCTTAGTGTATTGGTGGTGTCTTTAATTTCAAGCTTTCAAGCTCTCTATGGTAAATTGAATGTAAGTAGTCACCAAATTTAGAATTGTTGAGGAACAAAACATCTTCAATAGAGCACACTGTTAAATTAAAGGTCTGGCTTGTGTCTTTTCTTTCTTCTTCAGTAAGCCTTTTAGAAATTCAGCCTCACAAGAGTACAAAAACAGGTCGACGAGGAGAGGAGCAGAATTAGTACCCATTAAAATACCAACAGTCTGTTTGAAAACATGACCTCCAAACATGACGAATATGTTGTCAATCAGAAAATCTAACATTTGACAGATTTGGTCTTCAGTATATTTAATATTAGATTTAGTGTCATGGATGACGAAGTAAGTTCTGTCATGACTAATTACCATTATTTATATCGCCTCTTTCCGTTTTTCTTGAAAAAAACCGCGTTTTATAAGATCTTTACGCCTAGTTTTAAGTTGCCTTTGAGGGATGGCCGTATGGACTATCGAAAATTCAAATGTTTCAATGCTGTAATAATGGGAAAGAGATCCAGACCTCAGGATGTCTATTAGGTCTTTTGAATATTTAAATATCCACACAAGTCCTGTTTTAACTGTTGTTACAATAGTAGTCAGGAGGTGCGACAGTGGTTTGGTAGTATACTTAGACTATCCTGGTATGATAAATCATCCAAAAAGGATGATGCCATTCCATCCACTTCCTTGACATAAACCACTGCTGTTGTATTGTCTGAGTAAATGTTTATATGCAGTGATTTCTCTTTGGTGAAGAAAATAAAAAATATCCATCAATTCCAAACAATATATGATTTTGTGCTTCCTTTTTGATCCATATATTACCAACTAATTTATCACTAAATTGTGTGCCCCAACCCTCAATTGATGCATCATACTCAATCCAAAAATCAACAGTATTTGATCTAATTATATAAATTAGAAACCCACAAAAATAGCCTTTCTAGCAAAATTCAGATTATTTTGTCTCACTATCAAAATCACCATTAGAACTAGACAAGACCGAACATTTTTCACGTTCTAAAGATCTATAATGCAATGGACTACCATTCACTCCATTGAAGACATGAGCTGCTAACCAAATAAAGGTAGGAAACCCTTTCTTTGTTTAACAACATTTTACCGAGGGAGATAATATTATCAATCTTTTCTTATATTAAACTTTGAAGGAAACTGTATCAATAATTAAACCAACGAAAGCTATACTGTTCCTTTTTGTTGGAACAAGTACAGACCTCTTAAAATTGATGTCATAACTACAGTTTTCTGCTGACAATAATCAAGATTGCTATCTATAAAGAGAATCAGTAAACACATCTAATGCCAAGTTTTCTGAAGAAAGCATTAAAAATTGTAAATTCTTATGCTGGACCTAAATTCAAAACTTGAAATTAAGATAAATTAATAAAATCGCCAGTATTTGTTAAATCTAAGTAAGATCTATATGTTAAAAAATCATTTCTGTTAATCAGATCTAATGCAAAAGAAATGTGCTGTTTGAAATGCCCCTGGTCGCTCTTGGTGTTTTACTGTAAAACCCTCTGCCCCTGCCTCTCTGATCAGTTGTAATAATATGTTGACCTGTCCCATTACAGTGATCTTGTAGTTTAAATTTCATTGGTTACAGTTATAATATTAAAAACCTGAATTATTTCTTAGATTTACCTAGAGGTTTTAATTTAATTGTCAAAGGCAGTTTTGTAAAACTATTTCCTTTTCTTCATACCATCACTACCGAACAACAAATTATCATCTGATACATAATGACTACAGATAGGCTTAAAATTTGCATTAAAGTTTAGTCTCATCATAGATCTACGCCTCTGTAGAAAAAATTACATGTACCCAAAAGTCATAATGAGTCTGTCAGCATTACTATTTTAAAAGATCTAGAGACTCAGTTATTGTACAGAAATCAGCCTACTGAATAAGTAGGATCATACCCGTTGCGATGTATCTCTGAACCTCCTGTAATTTTTAATTTGCATTTTGTGAAGGTTTGGGAAGAGAAGCCCTAATGTCCTTAGTTACCTTAGGACAGCACAAATGTAACATGTTGTCGTCTGTGATACTTATCTTCTATTATTTTTATGTTATCAACATTGGGTTTTATTTTAACAGCAGCATTAACAGCCTTTTGCCAGACCAACATTTATATTGTTCTTCCAATTGTAATTGGGGAATTTCCCTTAAATTAATTCCGAAATTATGACACGGAACATTATAACTCGTGTTGTCGGTATCCAAGGCTATATGTACAGCACTAGAAAAATTATTACAGATACCATTACTCTGGGCCTGTACTTTATATGTATCAATAGCTGTATTTACCTGATGAATGTATTTATCATTGAAAGCAACAGCAAAAACCACTGCCAGGGTCAAATAAATTAGCATTACCAATAGCAGGACTAGCTTTTACTAAATAACTATAGGTTACTTTCTTATGCCCTTGTAACAGTACTAGTTGAGTGTGGATTCATCAATTTTTGTAACATTTTATCAATACTATCTAAAGATGTAGACATTAATTTAATGCCCATTTTCTGTTTGAGCTGCTGAATTTCATGATGTGAGAAAACTTTTCATTACTTTTGCAAGCCTATTCCCTGCCGATTTGCAGACTTTTCATTTTACACCTTAATCAACTAATGCAGAACCCTTTATAACACTACCATCAGAAGCTTTTGAACCTTCAGAGTCATGTTCCTTTAATTTAGACACTTCATGTTTATTCTCATTCATACTATTAACAGACACATTCATTACCTTTCTCTAATAACAACACATCAGACTGTTCATCAGCAATACTATTTCTATATTTCAAAAGCACACTTCAAAAACAACTAACAGGCGTGTATAACGGAATTATTTATATAAAAAAACAATTATAATATAACCACACGCAGATACCCTGATTGCTGTCCATAAAAAGAAATGACAAACATAAATTCTGGTACCACGTAGAGAGTAATAAACATTTTTATTTCAAAATTTCTTGTAGACAACTTAATAACTTCTAATAAGACCCAGACTATAAAATGCCAAAAGTCTATTGCATTAAAAGGTGTTAAAAAATTTGAAAATGTCTGTGAAGTAAGTTCAGATGCATTTTCTAAAAACTAAACACCTTGCATAAATTATAAATGTGTTCAAGCCAAAAAACTACAAACGCTCCAGAGAAAAAATAATTGTGCTGCTCGAAATATGGGTTCAGATACGAGGACACTATATGTCAGGTCTATATTAAAGGGAGCTGACAAACTATAGACATTCTATAGTTTTTTGTTTCGGAGATTGTTTTGTAACGATTCAATGTTCATAGAGAACTAAAACTACGTAATTACTTTGAAAAAGGCGAATATGATTAAGAATTCTAATATGACGTCCTTCACACGATTTGGAAACAAACCTCTGTTTAAATATTCAAAAAAATATGGCTGTTGTAGCCATTTTACAAATGCAGATGTTTTTGCTGTTTTTGTTTCTTATTTTATGTTTGTAATAAGAAAATCCAATAGAAAAAAATGTTTTCACGATAACACCTCTATATTCTATGTGATTCCTTTTTGTTTACATGTCACATCTTCAATGACTTTTTCTGCGATGTGTTTTTAAGGGACCTTGCGAAGTTTACACTGACGTTCAATGCAAACCTCGAGATTTTCCCGCCTCCTAAGCAAACGAATTTACTGTATCAAATTGAAAACATGGCCGAATTTAAAAATGTTGAATAATTTTGAAATATAATTGTTGATTTAAACTTGCACAATTTAGGATCTAAAGCAGGAGCATAAGCTCGACCAAAGGCGGCAAGCAGTTTTCGTTTGTCACGCAAATATTGCAACACATTCACAGACACGGTGACTGATGTAATGAAGCATTCAATTACGTCGTCTTTTGTTCTGATTGTTAAAGTATATTGTTAATGTTAATATACATGTAGCTTGTTTTAAGGACATGTCCTACTATACGAACTCCATATAATATTTTCTTAATATTTTGTCTTGACTTTTCTTATGGCAAAATCAATAAATAAAACTAACAAATATAGTGGTCCCAGATGGTATTCAAACGTTATGACGTCATAATTATAACATGTTTTGGGCACTAGGATTATATGCAATTTTACTTATATTGTTCCAATAGTTTTCTGATAGAATTAACTTAGATTGTTTTTAACGACTTCGCGGCATGTAGAAGACAAATATGCCATAATATATTTAAAAATACGCAAGTTTAGAGTAATGATGTGGAATGAATACGCTCCTGCCTTTTTTGTTTAGGACTCGGAATATACAAAGTCGCAGATTCAGGAAAATTGACCTATGATTATAAATCTAATTTGCACAGAAGATATAGAATAACTTACTCTCCAAATTGAAGAAATAAAAATATATGGTCACTGAATCAAAAATTGGCGGGACATGGCGCGTTTTTCCTCGTACAAACTGCAATATTTGTCCTAGATTTGTAGCGCAGAATACAATCACGAAAATACAATTGTTCTTTTGTGTGCATGTTTGCTAAGGCAAAGTGATTAATTTGTTCATTTAAAAGCATTTAATCGATCCATAAAGCAACGGAAAATAAAATAGAAATTTCGCGGAATGTTGACGACGGCGGCTTTACGAATTACGAAACAATAACTTTAAAATCAAATGCGAAGAAACAATAGTAGTATTTGTCTTTAATTTATATCTCTAACCATTTTCTACTAAGTTTTACATGAGAAAAATCAAAATTTTTTAACAAGGGAGGATCTCGGAAATTGGAAAAGCCAAAATATACTTTTACCTATGTAGGCGAGAACTGTAACATTTCTTTATTTATAGCAGAATCAAAATAATTATCGGCTGCCTCAATTTTATGCATTATTTCTTAATCATAATAACTATTAAACCTATTTATAATGTATGCTTGTGAGTGTGTCAGCTAGTGTTACATTTGCCTCAAATAAACACATACACATAACATTTAAGTTACAAAAACAATACATAATCCAATTTAAAATCCAACATGTCAATAGCACTATAAAGTATTTGAACTACTATAATTCAGTTCGAATTCAAATGGGCAAATGAGGATCAGCGGCAGATTTAATATGCAAGGATGAGCGATTTTCCAACTTAAGTTAAGGGGTTTTCATTAGGTACACCTGTCTCGCAAATAAATGTTTGTGCGGCATGAAGTGTATATCGGTATCGCAAACATAACTGCAAAATCACAACTGTCTGAAGTTATACATTTGTATTGATGATCATGAACTCATTTTATTATGTAAACAATCGATAGCGCACAATTAACAAATAATAAGAAATTTGTAAATACAATTATGGATATAATGCCCTGCAAGTGTCTTCAATATTTCGTAATATTTTATCAGTCTAATTATCATTGATATCTCGCACATGATGATCTGATAATAAAACTTAAGGAATTACATTTAAATGACCATATTTAAGTTAGCAACTTTTGCAGATGTTATATTTCTTGTTGTTCTGAATTTTTCAAGGTGAATTTTGATTTTAATTTTTTACAATAAATTCACCTTAGATTGAAGAGCCATTTCAATGGCCCTTGAACGTGACATCTTATGCGGTATTCTCACATCCTAATACGTTATGTTATACATCATACTTAAGGTAACAAAACTCACGATACTTTCATAATAATAACTCAATTGCAGTTTTGACCCTGTTGAAGGCTGTAAATCTAAAGATTCTATGGAAGGAAATTTTAATATTTGTATTTTTTTAGTTCAGTTACATGCAAATAGGAAATTGTCAGAATAAATAAAGAAGTTTGTACATTATGTGGTTTTATGTCTGTCTGTTTGTCTGTTTTTCTGTATGGTTTGTCTGCCTGTCTGTATGTCTCGATGTATTCTGTATTCAGTTGATTTTGTGCTGATATACCTTAAATATTCTCGGCAGAATGAATCCTTCTTACTGACTGGCTGATATTTTATTTGCAATATTGATTTCAACTTGGTTAAATTTTAATTTTAAATTGGACGAAAAATCTTTTCGTCTGTTAATACATCCCAAATAATTAAACATCAAGCATAGGTAGTTTTTATGCCATCTTTTATGCTTAACCCTATGCTTGAAGTAATATTCTGAAGATAAAGAAAGTTAACTTCTTCATAAACAAATAGGTGTGATAGAAATGATTTGGCGAGTATTATCCACAAAATTAATCAGTAATAGTTCAGACATTATTACACAAGAGAAGAATCAGGTATGTGTTCAAATATTACGCAATAAAAAAAATGGGAGAAGCTGCTGACTTTTATTTGGTCGAAAAACATAGTACACCATAAGTTATGTGTTTAAACTTTCAAATACACAAATTAATTTGTTGAGTTTATCAAATATTTTAATAACCATCGAGGAAATAAATTATGTTGTGCATATTTAATATATTATCTCAAGATGCAGTGTAACAATCTAGTCCAAGCTGTCAGAAAACAGAAGTTTAATTTAGACTACAGATGAACGGAATTGACAGATAAAAACGAATGGCAAATATAAACTAGTGACGCAAAATGCTCTGACAGAAAGTGTAGGCGTTGCCTACATCAGCAAAGCACTTTCTGTTTTGATAAGCATATAGTAACGTCCATTTTGTTGCAGAGGGAAAAATATGACATTCCTTGTAAGTAAGGCTTATTATATTTCCTTCAGTAAACAACAACAAGTTGGTCATTTTATGGTTTGTGTTTGGTCTCTATGTCATTTTTGTTTATTAGTTTAGTTAATATGACTTTCATCAGCTAGCCATCATCTTTCATTATGGGTTATACTAATATGTTGTTGATAATCTGTTGCTTTTGTAGCTGTATTGAACTGTTACTGTTTGTTGTAAAACATCGGGACGTTCATGCGGTCTTGTAGGACTGCATGTGTTACTATCAAATTGCTGGTACTAGAATAACGCAAAACTCGTGCATTCGTCACTTGTTATTATTTGTTTCACTAGGACTCTCACTGTAAAATATTTAATACATATGAATAAGACTTCGTTAAAAACCTAATTATATCATTGCCAGTTACAAATGCTGACATTAAGCAAGCCTGGAACATTCGTTTAAGTCTAGAACTGTCACTATACACTTCTTCGTGAACTGTAACACTCAGTTAATGATTGAGGATGTCAGCAAAATCCTTTTTATTACTGTGATGAACAGCTGAATGTAAAAACGTTTTCATATTTATGTTAAATGTCTTCAAAGTTAACTAAGTTATGAAATTTACTACGCCAAACACTCGTTTTGTCAAGCATATTTTTTGTTTGTTTGTTTGAATGGTGTTTTAACGCCACTTTCAGCAATTTTTCAGCTATTTCATGGCGTCCAGTTTTTAATGGGGGGTTGTCAAGAAGAAGAAACAAACCGATGAAGGTTTCAGAAATGATGCGTAAAGACCGACAACTCCACAGTTAAACAATAGAGAGAACAGCAAGAAAAAACGTTTTACACACAATTCAAAAACCAACAATTGAGTAACACGATTTCCACTAAAAACCGGGGGTGAGTCCAGGTGCCCTGGAATGGTAAGCATGATGTAGAACTTTCTTCATAAACTCAAACGTGATACCCAAATCTAAAGCTTGAAAACAGAAACACCTATAAGAAGGTTATTTTAGCAATATCTGGAAGTAAATTTAGACACCTTGTGAGCTCTAAACTGTAAGTATTAGGCTGGTGATGCGAATACTACATGTATTCCTTCCCGTTCGGACTGACATTGGTCATTAAGTCAAATAACATATATTTCTTTAATCTATGTGAAACAATATGCAAACAAATTTATATTTCTACTGGAATAATCAATGTTGAAATATTTTATAAACAATAAATCAAAGTGTTTCCAGGTGGAAAGAACACAAGAGGTTGACACATTTACTATATATATATTTATATATTGTCTATGCTTATTATTGTAAAATTTTCCTCGTATTTGGAAAAGAATATTGTTTACGAACGTCACGGCTACAATGTGCTTGTTGGATTTAGTAACACTTAGTAAGTAATTATTAAACAGAAAACTCTCACCTGTTTATGTATTAAAAGAAAACCTAATATTTGGTAAAACCTGAAAGCACTACAATATTCAACATATGTTTTTAAAAATATTTTGATAATTCATTTGTTTACATTTGATCAAACTGTGTATAAAGGATATACGAGTGTCACTGTCATGTTCTTAGTTAGTACTTGTTAGTCACCTTATTTTCTAATGAATCCACAATTAAATTGCAAACATTATACATGTTATATAATTTTTAACCATATAAAAGTAGCTTCTAATGTAACAGTAAATCTTAGTTATTCGCTCATTTTCTGGTCTATTTTTGAACGCTTCATAGTGGCAATTTAATACGATTTAGATAATTAGAAAGGTCAGTTTTAGTCTACATAAAAGCTTGATCCATAGACTGTAAGCCAACTGTTTGTTATTTACTGTAAACCTGTTTGCTATTAACTGTAAAACATAAGTATTTAATTTAATGATGACATTTTTCTTCCAGTATTATATAGCAATTTACCACTTTTACTCTTCCAGTACATAATTGTTACGAGTGTGCTTGAGCACATTTTTCAATATGTTTTTAAATATAAGAACGTGATTTTTGTCAGCATTTATTTTTTAGTATTCGTATCCATCCAACATTTAGTTCGGCTATATAATGATATATAGCATAAACTGAGCGCTTCGTAGATTACACTTTGTAGAATGTTTTCTGAGTGGTCTAGGTTGGACTATTTCTATAGTATAACTAAGTGTAATCTAGACAATATAAGGTTATACTTATATTTTGCACTTATAGTCTTGTGTAGTAGTAGATTTAAGGTTTAATGGGAGAAAGAAATATCAACTGACGCCAAAGACCGGAGCAGATGTTGCTTTCTTGGTTACCTCATCCTCATCCTGATTTACTGTTTTTTGTATGGTATATAATTAATGACTTTGATATAATTTGCTATATAGATTTCTCAACTAAAATAACGTAAGGCGCTAGGCGAGGTGAAGATACATATGCGAAGGTTGAGTAATCCGATTGCGACCACATATTAGTGTACCAAAGTCAATAGTTGTTGGGGGCCTCGGTGGCCGAGTGGTCAAGGTAGTTCGTCTACTATTGATCACGTGGTCTGTCAACACTGAGATTGCGGGTTTGATTCTCACTGCAGGCAGGGTGTACTCGACTCCAATCTTAATTGACAAGGATTGCCAGTTTTCCTACCACAGGTCGGGGGTTCTCTCCGGGTACTCCAGCTTCCTCCCCCAATAAAAACTGGACGCCATGAAATAGCTGAAAAATTGCTGAAAGTGGCGTTAAAACACCATTCAAACAATCAAAAACATCAATAGTTGTTGTATTACATGAAAAACACGCGCATGCTATTGTCTATTAGTAGAAGACGCGTTCATTGTTGTTGAAAAGATGCTTATGCTACAAACACTTTCATGAATTGGATACATTGATTAAGACGTCTATTCGGATTTGCTACTGAACAATTGTACTTTTCAATTATTTTTTTTAAAACAAGTCATTAGATTACGCCTAGCCTAAGCTGCAGATAAAAAGTTTTGATGCAATTTTAGGTTTGTGATTTAAATTGACCCAAAAGTGTTTTTTACCAATAAAAAACACGCAAAATTCAATTCTTGTACTAATGATATTTATCTTGTTGAAAAGTCATGTATGGGCCTTGGTTCTGTAATGGAATGACAAGCCTTTAAAGAGGTTTTTCCCTGTAGCAACATAACGGTTGCTCGGTTTCCGTCATCACAAACGAATACAGCATAATTAATACATTTAAATTTATAGGATGTCCAATATATTTTTAATATAATTCTATTAAACTTGTTCGTCTGAACACACAGTTTCTTGCTTCTACTAAAATATAATTGATGTGTGTATTATTTGCAAGACATTATTTGAAACCATTGCAAAAAATAACAGCTGTTTTAGAATACAAGTATATATATATATGAAGCAAACTATGAAAAAAGTTTTGGGTTCATTTAAAATGAGAAAATTCAAGATTAATATGTTATGATTGTTTACGTTATTTATTTATATTGACACTCAATGACTAAGGCCATTCGTTGGTCAGTCTGTGTCTAAATTTATGACAAGAAACACCGTCATTTGTATCGTTGCATAATCTTCTAGACTTGTATGTTATTATTTTTTGTTTATGCTGTATCGTCATGTTTGTCGATCCGATACTAAATAAGTGTACTGGTTAGCAGATTTCTTTTAGACTCTTTATATATATATATATATATATATATATATATATATATATATATATATATATATATATATTGTTGCTACACACATGAATGTTCTAGAACTCATACTGCGTATAAGTATGTGAATGATAGAGTGACGTATAGAGTACTTACGTTTTAAGCACAACTATCCAGGACTGTTTTTGTTTTGTATAGTGTTGTACTCATTTACATCTCTGCTGGGGCTTTATATTCGTGTTTTAATCGAATACATTAACCCGACCGGTGTGTTAATGAGTGCAACACCATACTACCATGAATTATTTCTTAGGTAACAGATATGTTTAAGTCCCGCCAAAGAAATTTGAAAAACAGATTTTTCGCGGGACATCAGCGTCGCCTAGACACATTTTTCTGTCTGTTTATGTATTTTTATAGTCTTAATTAATGTTTTAAAATCTTTGGTCAGTAATGTTGAGAATATTAGTATCAATGGAAAATTAGTTTGTATATATTCGGATAGGGAAAAACTTCAATCTCAATCTCATGTAATAATAATAAATTTTGGGTTCTAATTGAAATCAGAAAATCTTCGTCTCCGCACTTAGAAAATAAAATTAAGTGTTATTGCATTGTGAATACAAATAGTGACCTAAGTGCCATTCTCTCTGCGTACATGTAATATAAATCAAAAACAAAAATAATCATTTAAATTTAACATAAACAATCAAGATCCTGATTAGTTCAAATCTCTGTTTATTAAAAGGTCGATCTTTTGAATGGCAGTCCAATTTGTCATCCACTAAAAAGGCATGGTATAGCATGAAGGGAACAGAAAATGTATCCTTTTGTTGCGGCTACAATGTGTCTACTTTTTTGTTATAGCCTGATAACCAAACAAAAAGGCATTATCCGCCACAAGAAGACACGCTAAGCAGCTCGTGAACCCTTCCAAGTATCGATAAGTTAAAATGAGAACATTTCTTCAGTATTCATTTTAACTATCGTTTACTATTGAATGGTCACGTTCTGTATAAGAAAAAGTTTTAAAACTTCTTCAGTATTCATTTTGACTATCGTTTTACTATTGGATAGTCATATCATAGGAAATTCCCAGTTAAATGTTTTTAATAATAAAATCATAACAGATACCAAGCGGGCAACCTTAATAATTGGCGAAAGTTTTGAAAACTTCCCCACATCATACAAGACAAATATAAATTGATTTAAAACAAGAACAGAAAGTCAATTATTACAAATCAAAATACAGACAAACATGGATGTCACGAAATAAAACCACAGAAAGTGAGTAACCTGAATAAACGAAAACAATTGGTACACTCAGGTGCTCCGGACGAATAAGTAGTGTCTGTCTCTTTTTAGATACCCACCGATACCATTAAATAATTCAGGTGCCGATGTGTTCTGTACTATTGTCGGCCAATTTGCGGAACTGAGTAACAATTCATTCGGAAGCCGAATTACATATTATAAGCTACCAGAAATGTTTTTGTTTGGATGTCCAACTAAATATGTCGACATTTGATTTGTCACAGATTTAAGCACAACTAATGTTTTTAGAAACATAGTTGTGACAACTGCTGTTAATTTGGATTTAATTTCAATTTCAGACTTTAACAAAAGCTCCTATAAAGGACGTGTATGTGGCTTAAAGAATTTTAAATATGCAATTTAACAAAACAATAATCTTTCAAACGAAATAATAAGAAAATACAAACAAAACAAATAATCAAATTTACTAATTGATTGGATCAACTAACTACATACAAGACCTGCAATTTATAGCTAGCAGGAATTAATTTCTGTCTCGCCAACAGGTTACGTGGCACACTGTTTTGTTGATAGTATAAATAGTCTTAACCGGCTGACTTGGTGATCTGCAACTCCAATACTCAGGCAACATAATGAACATATTAAATCCATATAATTTGTCTGATAAATTGGCGGATTAAAACTTATCTCCTTTCCAAAAACCAACAAAGGTGATTTTTGAAAAAGAGCCAGTAGACTATTAAATTTACTAACGTGATCAGCAGGTATTGCTTTACAGTAATAGTCCTGAACTTCGTGACTTGCAACAAAAAATATAACAGAAGTGACCGGAGTTTTAAATTTAATAAAGATAAAATACTATAGACTCACAGCGATTTTTATTTCATTGTATATTGTGTATGAGTACAAAAACATATGATATTAAATGCATAGGTGTTCATGGAATGTCATGTAACATAAGGACATCAGCGAATCAACAAGATCATTTGGAGTTTTGGGATATAAATAAAAGAAAACACACACACTTTTTCTGAAAACTATTATATGTTTATAGTTGTTATGGAGATGAATAGTACAATGTAATATACGTAGTAAATGAACTAAGCGTGGGAAACCTAAACGAGCGTATTGGTCTATCCAACACTCGACCTTTAATATTAATTACCAGTCGTAAATACATCTTTCTCATTTAAGACATCACGTGATATACGGAAACAATACTGCATTAATTCTAAAACGTATTCAGTTTACATTGAACGAGGGGGATGGAATACTACACACGTGTTAAACTAATATGCCTTTTAACTTTTTTTTGTAACACAAGATGCACAACTGTTATGACAACCGAAAAGCCGGGGGCTTGCAGGTAAGCTTTTATTGACTGGTGTTTTAAGTAGAAGGATATTTGGTAATACATAGAGATACTTTTGCATAATGAGAATTTATTTTATTTCTTGCTCAGATTTGTAAAAACGTTTCTTTGTATTCAATTCGTACAAATAATAACGTGGATTTTTCTTTCGTCAATGACAAATACTTCGCATTAGAGCATGTACAAGTTTGCTTTATAATTTATCAGACAAGCAGTAAAATACGCAAAAGTTAAGCGAGCACCCTTAATAGAAAGGATAGACTGTAAATGGGACAAAGATAAAAACACAAGACTGTAAATGGGACTAAGATAAAAACATAAAGCTACAGAAAACACATACTTCTGTAAAAGAATGAGTGTTCTACATTATAGGTATTTTTTATTTTGCAGAAATAAAGATGGAGTGAAACAATGCTGCTCAATGTATCATTTAGTAAACGGGGACTGTGTTGGTAAGATATCTGTAGTTTGTCATTCAAATAGTTTAGCTGGATGCAGGGCCATATTCCTGTTTCCGGTACCCGTCTTTTTACGTAAAGTAATTATTTCAAATTAATCTATAACAGATCAGTTTATAGAAGATCATTATATGGAAATTGGTTCCAGCTGGTCCAGCAATCACAGAAAATTCCATAATAGAGGAGCGCCAATGTTGATACTTAAGACAAATTTTGTTAAAAGTTCAAATAAAAGAAGAAAACTGTGTTTAATTTAAAAATTATCAGGAAATATTTATAAATAAAACTACAAACGCCATATAATAAATGTTTGTCTGTGATTGTGTCCCCTCGTGTTACATTTTAACCGACTCTTACTACAACTGAATACATCAACCTAAAGTTACTAAAAATAATTATTTATAAAAATCGATTTTATAATAAGGCGTGTCATTATCGAACTTTCATTTGCACATCTATTTACTGTAATTAAAACTAACACTTAATATCGATACTACAAACTATTAGAAACATATTTGATAAGTAATTGTTAATGATCATCTTAGGCCAATAAATAAATAAATAAATATACGGTGATATTCCAAAAACAACTTCGCTGCAACTGCCCATTCTTCACAACTTTATTTTGAATATATTTTGTTTCTTCTAGTTTGTCCAAATGGCACATATAGGTATGACGACAATGAAGTGTGTACTAAGTGTTCATCTGGAATGTATGGCCGGTTTTGTGCTCATAAATGCAACTGCGATCACAATCAAATGTAAGTTAAAAAAAATACTACATTGTAATTATTAAGTAAACGCAAAATGAAATCAATATAGAATCCCGTCTTCAAAAACCAGGTACTTATAATGTTTCATACTATTGTTTAGTCCTGATCGGGATGTCTTTGGAGTACTAGCTCAAATACTGCAAATACACCAAGACTATTTGACAAGAATAAGAGACTTTCCGACTAAGGTACGGGATTCTCACTAAGTATTCCTGTCTGGGTAATAAATGCATTAACGCTATGATATACGAGACAAATGGCTATCGGTAGCCCAAAACAAAATGCAAGATCACAAAACGGTTCAAAAAATACTTTTGTTTTGATTATCTGTAAACACATTGCCATTATGTATACAACCGAGGACGACACTTTACGAAATATTAAAAATATTATCTAGTCAACAGAAGAGTGAAGTATTTGACATTATGTATTTAATATCTTGCCAATGTCTTGTACAATATTTCTATATTTTATTAGTTAAAATTATGCTTGATACGATTTATAAGATGAATGTATGTATTCATATAAACATGATGATAAGAAACAAAATTAGATTCTAACTGTATTTAAGGGCTATCCTATTCTGATTAAAATCAGACCACGCAATGCTCCCATTTTATTGGTAGATATTCGGACAGAATCTACTAAGAAGTTCAGGTGATCATCGTAAGACGGATACCGTATTTGTTCTTGGTGTTGAACTTTATCTTTTACAATACATGTTTATAAGTCTTAGATTTCAAGGGTTGCAGGCGTTACACCTAATGTGCTTTTAAATATATTATCAATACATGAAGACCTAATTGTAATAAGATTAACGTCACTATCATAACAAATCAATTGCAGTTGTGACACATCTGAAGGTTGTACATGTGTTGACTGTGTGCAAGGTAACATTCTTCATTATAATTTTGCACCAATTGTTTTAAAAAAATAAAAACAAATAAAAATTAGCGTATAATTTATGCATGTGAGTTTGTGTGTTTGTTTTTGTGTGTAGCGGGTGTGGTTCTGACTGCAAACAGTATTAATGCTTCTTAATTATACTGATGCATATGAACGTATTGAACAATAGAAAGCAACTACACATGAAAACAGAAGCAATATTAGTTCCTCCAATTCCAAATACCTTCACCGGACTTTAAGGTATCCGGACCACAGTTAATCACGTGATCATAATTGGTGTCCCATCGGAACATCGGAAATACTATTTGAGTAACTAACTTTTTGGCTCAAAACTGTAAAAGTTGACTCAAAGTGAAACGAATATAAAATTTGTATCATTAATTAAAATACCTTGAAGTACTAAAGCTGTATGTCTTGATAACAAAACACATTAAGCGGTGACTTCAGCTAAGGGTCGGATACCTTTATGGGGATGCCTGACACAATCCGCCTTTTTTGTGTGCAAATCTCAAAATTGATATCACGTTTATGGTACGAATTATAATAATTTTTTATTATTAAAAATTTAATTAAAAATTTTGTAAATCAATTGTTTTAGTGCATTTTTATTCTCTACTCTGTACAATCTATAACAAAAATAAAAATTTCAATCCCCCCTCGAAAATATGCTTCGTACTTACAATATGATTACTTGTATTAACAATACCTATAAGGCATGTTCAACGAAAATTCAATGACAAATTATTATTAGTGTAAGTGTCATAAGCCCCCTTAAATACAACAAAAACTAAACTTTTACAATATAAGTACATAATCATATTACCAGATGGAAAGTATACGCGATAAAAGCACATAATAGGAACAATAATTTCAGACAAGAAGACGCCTAAAAGTCTATACAATCAGAAAATATAACATTTCGTTGGTTATAGTATAATAATTTTTATAATGTTATTTAAGCTACAAATAATATTGAGTAATTGTTGTGCTTTAAAGAGCTTAAATTCAAAACATCATACACAAAACCCATCAGCTAATTTTGGAATACAAAGCAGACAAAGGGCAAACAACTTGTTGAGTTAACTATTAAGTTTTTTAGAAGCGTTTTATTCAATAAATACACATATTATTTGTTTTGTTACATTTTACCAGATTCACATATTGTTTTACAATTAGTTCCAAAACTGATAATATGACTAAATTCAAAAGCATACCAAAATTGACCTTTCATATAACAAATAAAATGTCTATTTAGAAACGACGACGTTAACAGGTAGCAGTAGCCATTCAACTGTTGCTGTTGGTTGGATTGGTCTGTTTGTTATTATTGGAATAGTCATCATTTCGATTTGTGCTAAAAGGTAAGTTTTAGTAATGCGTATGTCCAGATATCTGCCTTGCTATTAAGCAATACGAATATCACGTGAAGAGTATTACGACATTTAACTCAGTGCACTCCTGCATTCAGTCTTAAATATACAATAATGTATATAGCAATCACCCTAAATAATGATTAGATAACTTGCTCAGTACACGATGGAGTCGATTGGTGTCAACCAGTAATAACCGTACCTGTAACATATGTGTTCAGTAAACATATTAACTCATCAATATGGTGTAAAATATTGATATTTAACCATGACAACAGTATGATAACGGCACGTGACCAACAAATACCTTATTTTAAATTTGCGTATCTATTACTAGTCTAAATAGTATAAATATCTAGTAGGTAACCATTGATTTTATGCAAACAATATTTATGCAGACAATATAATCAGTAATTCGCTTATTTTTAGACTGTATGATGATTTTATAAAAGAACATGCAGAAATAGGAAGTAGTATAGGTAATAGTATTCTATCATCGCACCATTGTATGTAGGGCAATAACATACACTGTTTTACAGTGTTCAAAGGTTAATTAGGCGGATTTTTTGCTTTGAGTAATTTGTATTGTTTATGTCAGTTGAAACTCGTTTAATAAACTGTCAGCTATTTGCGGGATAAGAAATTTTTTTTCCAAAACTTTTGCCCACCATCCCTAAATGCGGAGCGAATTCGCTCGACTTTACCATTGATTGCCCAGTATAACCGTTTTCCTGTCGCCGCTTTAGGGTTTTCACCTGGTCTTCCCGTCATCCCACACATTTGAATAAAAAATAAACTTATATATCTGTAAAAAAATGTCAGTAGCCAGTTCGTTAATAATATGCCATGAAAAATTCCGCATATGCCCATTAGCGCGTTTAAAAGAACTAATGGGGTACCCAATAGAGCTCGCACAGCCTGTTATCAGGTTGGGGATGCTTGTTAAAAAGGGTTGTCATGTTATAACACGAAAATCATACCAGCTAGTATAGATTAATTAAATGGTTACTTAACGTCTAATGATTTTTTCAGGTAAATTAACAAGTTAACATACCATTTATGGCAAGCAATAAGTGCAATGGGATTGACTAATGCGCACCTAATTTATATTTCCACAGACGAGTATGTATTGTTTGAAGTAACCTTTGACGCAATTGGCTATTAAATTACTTGAACGAGTTGTATGCGAGAATACTAAAATATTTTTTTTCTTTTTAATAGGTGAAAGATTAAAATTGTGTTGTATATACTACATGAACAAATTAAAGAAAACTAAATTTCGGACAGAGAATGATTTCAACGACGCCCTCGAGGAGAATCCGTACTGTGTAATCAGGGAATCTGCAATGATTCGAACACTCAACTCGTGCAGTCTGTCATTGGTCTTGGATGATGAGTCATACAATCGTCTCAACGGAGAAACCTCATGCACATACAGCAACTCAAATGAGTACTCGAAAATGTATCATCATCGTAGAAAACAATTAGACGTAGTTCGTCAACAAAACTATGATAGAATGATGGTTCAGAATAATGTAGAACTAAATAACTGCTTAGCAAAGCCAACAACATCTGATATATTTTGAAAGTCAAAGACATAATTCAAAACATGTGAACTTGATTAAAATCTTATCAGACTCATTTTGTTTAAATAAGAATGAGTTTAAAGTAAAGAGCTCCTTATAACGTCTAACTGAATATATCCCGGTGTACAATGTTCTCAAATATTTAAGGCTAACAAACTGATATTATTTAATGACAAAGATATTCGCATAAGTAAATAGTTCCTTTTATTGTTGGAGCATGGACTTTAAGCAACGAACGAAATATAACAATAAAATTAATTTTCCGGTAAGATTTTGAAAACAATTTCAAATTGATCTTTGTATTTCAAACTATTAGACATTAGTTTCCTGTAATAGTGATTTATTATATCATTTTATTAAAGTTATGTTGGATACTTAGTAATCTGAATTTAGGAAACTTATAGTTATATTGTAAATTAAGTACCCTACTTCATCTTATCAACATGTTAATAGTCTCTTTCCTGTTTTGACCAATTAAACACGAAGATAAAAATCCATTCATATCTATTTGACCGTTTATAAGGAAGATGTACAATATGCACATGTAGAAAACTATTATACAGTTAATTGAATATAATATTAAAAGTACTTATATCACACTTGTTTGTTTTTAAGTCATGTAATCGTGGTTTTTAGAGTTTACTTTCTTTATGGTTGGTATGAATTTATTTTGCCTCTCTTCCTTTGGTCACACAATTTGATTTGTTTGCTAACTATTTAACATATCGGCAGTTCTATGATGGAGTTATAGAAAAAAATCCATATATGAAATTACAACATAATGGTCAGCATTAAACTCCATAGCTCACCAAAAGGCACACCACACCAAATTTGAAACTTCAATCAACAATATTCCGTTTTTCCACATTAAAATGATAGTGCGTTCAAGACAGATCGAAATTAAAAAACACGATTATCAAACAGTCGAACCCGGAGTTTGCAGTATTTGTTCGAGTTCTCAAAACATGCACACAAAACTCATACCAAAGTCATATGGTATTTGAGTCTTTTGTATACAAAGTCAGTGACCTTTTGTAATTTTAGCTGTAAAGTTTAATCAAAATCGGACTAGAGACCGTTCAAAAATACTGTCATGAGCTTGTTTTTTTTTAAATAAGCAAGTGATTTTCTGAAAACTTTTAAACGTTTATTGGTTTAACTTTGTCGTATCGATACAGAGAATCATATATTTAAAAAAGAAGTTGTCTTTTTCGTGGTTTCCTTTTATGTATGTAATATAGGTCGAAGAATATTTTCAAAATTACGTTTTGTGCGTTTAAAGTATTTAGATATATGTGTATATAAAATTGTGTCAATAAAGTGCTTGAATTATCATTTTTTTTCAAGGAGTATATTATCTGTAAACAGTTTAATTATCAATGTAGACAACTGAGTAAGACTCCAAACTAGACAGTAAAGTTGGAGTTATCGCTCTGTCTGTCTGGTCGCTTTTAGTTAAGTGGTTGAAAATGTTTAAACTTGTTCTTTTGTTTCTTGGTTTTAATAAATTTTAATGAATGCATCCGATTATTATGCAATTTGTTTTATTGACTTCTTTTTTAAAGAACTGTCGGTAGTGTGTCAAAAGATTCCAGCCTATAAGATTTTGTGGGAAAAAATAAATTGGATAACCAAATTTTGTTAAGAATAATTCTTTGATTCCATCAACTATAGACACGACCGTAAATTGTAGGCACTTTTGTCAGCTTCCTCATGTTTTTTAAATGAAGAGAATAGGTGAATAGTGTTTGGTCAAAATGTCTCTTGCGGCTTTGGGTTGTAGCCTTACAACTTTTACCTCCTCTTCTATTCAACTTGATCTAAGGCCCTGAAAGACTGAATTAATATAGTATCAAGTCACTTATTTGATTTCAACTCATGTAAACATTTTGAGCACGTGTGTTTCGTAAGCGGAGATTTCCTAATAACCTTTTAACAGACTATGAATAAGTAGATTAAATACCTAAGTTTTAACAAGCCGCCATTGTAGAGGCACATTTTGGTTAAGCGTTTTAGTTTTGTGTGACTTTGTTGGTATAAAATATATATAATATTTATATACATAAATATGCACTTATCGATTTTGTACAAAATATTTACACAATCTGATAGGTAGAGATTATTTTATTTGCATTAAACTTATATGCATACGATCGTGTATTCAACCCTTAATGATGGATATTAAACTTAAACAACGTAAATAGTAAGTGTATCTATCATTAGCTATCATGTGATTATAATAGTGGTATTATCCAAAATGAGGACAGCATCAACATTTTAATGACAATAGATATGGTAATATATATCGTTTGATGGTTTGAGTGTGAGTTAATTTCCTTTTATTGTATAGGTTTTCTGTAAATACAACATTGTTTTTTAAACCCACAAAGGGAATAGCCCTAAGTGTGTTTAAATATGGAACTATCATGGTGTCATTTGCAATAAATCATACTATATGTACCATATTTTCAAAATTGTGGGGAAAAACACAAAAAACAAATGATGAGATTTGTACTTTATCTGACCCTCAAAACTGTTCATTTCCGGTAGAAATTACCGTGTAAACATCAAAGTCCTTAAATTTAAATTAATATTTTTAATATAGAATTCAATACTTCTAAATGAAATCATAGTTTTTAGCAAAGGAGTTAAAATTGTAGACAAATAAGGATTTTTCTTCCTTTTTGACAAAAATTAAAATCAGACAACGTCTTTTTTCTTTTTATCACGAAAATGCTTGATATTAATATAAATTTCATCAAACAGAACCTTAAACAAATGTTATTGTGTATTTTATATTTCTCCTGGGACTAGAATAACTAACTAAATGTCATCAAAGATACCAATATTACATCTTTCCGGTACAGAAGTCGAAAGCTAACATTTTCTGAGATTCGGTTTACTTATAACTCAGAAACCATTATTTTAAATTTATAATGTGAGTTAACGCGCTCTTAAGTAAATGCAAACTGTATGTATTTGTCAATGTTAAAAATAATCTATATATGTTGGTGTACCTTCCGCTGAGTTGTACCGATGTATTGTCACATGTCATGGTCATGATCAAAGTTACATGTGATGTGGATAAGATGATTTAGCGAATTTCATTAGAGGTAAAAACATACTTTTGATTAATTGATAAATTGCGAGTATGATAAAAAAAATTATACATTCTATAGCATATACATATTTATTTTATAAGGGTTACTTTAATAGGTTAACATATGTAAATAAATCGGTTGTTTTGGCTTCATATTTAGTTTAAAGTGAACGATACGAAAAAGAAAGTACATGTAGAAGAAAAGATAACTAAGTGATGAACTGTCTCATTTCATCGTATTGTAAAATTTGTTAAGTTTGAGACATTCACACATTTTAATGTGTAAACCTCGAAATATTTTTAGAATGGGTACGTGTGTATACAAAATAAGGTGTTATACAACAGTTATAAAACATGTTGTTTACTTCTGGGGGTGGGCCTGAAATACGGCATTAGAAATCATGTCTGCCATAAAATTTCTCATATACATGTATTATGATTAAAAAACAAAAGACCATCATAAATATTAAAATGCGAATACTCCCTATTTCATCGATCTAAATATATTATTCTTATATTTATTACGACCTAGTATAATTATTTTGAGCGAAATCCATATACTGTTCCTATTTTTTTTATAGAGCGACCTCAAATATACTGTTCCTATATTTATTGCAAGAGCGAACTACCAATAAAATCTCCACCTTTATTCCCCTGTTTAAAAGGTGGGGGTATTTTGTGATTCGTTCGTATTTCTGTCCGTTTCGCCATATACACGTTTTCTGACAAGCACAATGTATACACACCACCGTGACATCATGATATCAACCTGACTTTGATAATATCAGTGGCGGATCCAATGGGCCTGCAACCCCCTAACTAAGCAGCATCTATAAAATGCGTCTATAAGCGCGTGTGATCTAAATAGACTTGTCTAGAGCGCCCCTCCCCTTTTTATGCGTAAAGTGGGCCCTCGTGAAAAATGCAGGATCCGCCATAGAATAACACAAACATTGCACAAATATTTCGCATGCCCAACAGGCTTCATTGGTGTTTTTACAACGAAAACACTATATATATATATAAAGTGAAAACTCTGCACTAGCCATTAAGAATGCAAAACATAATTGAAATTTATTCACAGAGATTAGAGTATCAAATACATGTCAAATATAAAATGACGAACAAAAAGAAATTCTGAATCTTAAAAGTGGGAGATAATTTTCATTTCATCAATTTTCCTTTTTTAAATTGAAAGCAGTACAATTTCACAGCAAATGTGCTTTATCTTCTACATTACCTACATTACATTTATTACAGATATGCTCTTGTCTAATAGTACAAGAAGTATTACAGACAAAACGTGCAAGTGGACCATGAAGATGAAGTGTATGGTCGTTATAATGGTATGTTTTTTAGAAATGTTCTTTTTAATATATATACACAAAAAGGTCGGAAAGAAGAGGAGCACAATTAGTACCCATTAGAAATACAACAGTCTGTCGGAAGACGTGTCCTCCAAACATGACGAAGATGTTGTCGATAAGAAAATCTAACATTTGACAGATTTGGTCTCCAGTAAATTTATTTTTTGATTTAGATTCATTTATGATGAAGTAATTTCTGTCATGGCTAATTACCAGGTATTTATATCGTCTCTTTCCGTTTTTCTTGAAAAAGCAGTGTTTAATAAGATCTTTAAGCCTGGTTTTAAGCCGAGGAATGGCCGTGTAGAGTGTTGAAAAATCTAATGTTTTAATGCTGTTACATTGGGAAAGAAATCCTGACCTGAAGATGTCTACCAGGTCTTTTGAATTTTTTAATATCTACATTTCATTTATGCCACTCCTGGAGAAGAAAGTGTCACTGTATTTTTGAAGTCCCGTTTTATTATTGTTAAAATAGTGGTCAGGAGTTGCGATAGAGTTTTAGTTGTAAATTTAGATGATCCTGCTTTGAAGCGCTGTTTGTATTGATTTTTGTGAAGTGTACGTATCAAATACATGAAGGGGAAATCACAATCTTCAACTTTGATGTTTGACCAAAGGATGCCATCACCGATTTGTTATTTTCAAGCAATCTATATATTGTTTTGACTTTATTTCATGCTTTAGAATAAGATACTTTTTACAAACCGTACAGGTTTTAGATTATTCATTCCTTTTTGCAGCTAAAAGAATACTAAGCAATGAACATGATTTAAAACAACACCTACATTATAAACATTATTGCATTTTGATACTCGGGATATTGTTTATCTTAGTTTTATACTCATTTTGTGTTAAAGTTTTATTGGTCAAGTAATTTTTTTATTAAGTAAATTTAAGAGTAAAAAATATAAGAGTTGTCTCCCATAGATTACAGGCGTAAGCTTAAACTTATCCATTATATGTTAAGTTAATATTTTATTACTCTGAAATAATAACAAATCATAAATGGATTGAATTTAGTATCAAGTGTAACTCATCTTCAATCCATAGTTTAAAATATAAGGATGTCAAAACTAAATAAGAGTAGTTTTTAATTTAGTTTTATTTATGTAAGCAAACTAAATGAGTAGATTTCTATTGGCTGTATGCATGTACATCCTGAGCTCTGTGGATTCCAAAAGAAAAAGTTACAAGAAAATTAATTTGTAAATAAAATGTTACATTTTCTACTTACAGAAATAAAAATAAATTAAAAACTACAAGAAACTTAGGAATATTTATGGTCCTAAGTTGATTGATTTGGTGATTTTCTGAATCGTTTCTTATATTTACTATTTATACAAGTAGCTCTGGCATATACATATAGTATACGACTTAATTATTTTTTTCTATTTTAATTTAATGAATTGCCCTTGATTGATACGCGGTAATATATCATTGCCATTTTAATTACCTGCTGTTCGTTATGACAGAGACACCTGTGTCTCTGATTAGTTATGTTTTCTGCATGGAAAAACATTGAGAACCCCGAATGGTGTGGTGGGCAGGTGTCGTATATGTAAGTTACGTTCAATATATGGTCCTTTTGCCATGGAATGTTTGTTGTAGTTTGCAAATTAGCACCATTTTACTACTATTAGGTCGCCATTATCCATATATTGTAAAATACCCGACGACAATATCTTATTATGACGGCAACAAACAGTATTTTCAAAGACAAAAAGAAATTAATTTTAATAAATATAGTTTCTGAATATCAGGCTATGTCTGAGGCTAATAACTTAAAAGAGATGGATATCATTGTTTTGTTATTTGCTACATTGATAGTAATGGAACTAAATTATGCCGTTAATCCGACAAAATCAGAAACCTAAATGCGGAATATTACCACTTCCGTTGCAAGCGGTACCGCGTCACTTTAAATTGCTGGTACGGAAAACTTTTGTAAATTAAAAAAAAATGATAGAATTTCATTGAATATACTCTTTAATATGTGAAACGTTCATCATTAATTGTCATTCAGTTTTAGTGCCATGAAACTCCCGGAATGCAGGATTTCTCACCATTTACCCCAGACCCTTTGCTGTAAAGGCCAACATGCTTCGCGGGGTGCGAGGGACACTTTTTGTCACGGTTGGTCACATCTCCGACCGTACCACAATTTGTCTGGGTGTTACGTCTATGATTAAGGCAGTAAAATGTAGCCTAGATTCCATTTTAATCATTTATTCTATATTGGAGAACTATACGGTTGTTTAATTTTTAGATAACTACTGCATGTACTGTGTGTATCGGAGTCGCCCAGTGTCCACCACAACTTGTACAAACCTTGTATGCATCGACAAAATGTGCGAATCCTAGATATTATCATTGTCTGTGGGATGGACTGACGGACCAGTATGATGAATTCTGTTTTCCAGCTGAATTTTACACACCAGGTACACTCTATTAGTCTTTATATATTAACGTTGAGATCAATTTTTACAAGTGCTCATGTACGCTTATAGAATGTCATCCGTACATGTTTACACGTTTATTTCCGTCTTATAGGTTTACGTTACTTTCATTGCATAAAGGCAGTAAGATTGAAACTAAAACAACTTCGCCCTTTACAACATTTAAACACATATCTGTCATCATATGAATATGTATAATGCTGGCCGCTGATAATATCCATATGAAAACATTACTAGACCTTCTTATGTATAAACGTCTTGTAGATTATATATTGTCAGCTATTATTCTTTCAACCAAACTAAGTTGTTTCAAGACGCGATCTGTTCTGTTAAAATACATAAAGAAACTTATATCTCAAAACACATATTGTACAGAAAAATCGTTATTGATTAGAACGAATAATCGTGCCCTCGCGTTTTTTTTTTTTTGTTGTCGAGGATACGAATTAAGTCCCATTCCTCGTAAGGAGTGAATCACTCCCGGCACTTTGATGTCAAAAAAAAAAGAAGTTGCATATACCCTCAGACGTGGTCGATCTTGGTATCTTTCGACAGTGTCACCATTTGTTTTTATCGGTTTCGTGTTCAAAATCGATCAATATTGATACGTGATGATAGTTAATGCCGTGTTTAATAACCCGCTGTGCGTTTTGTATTAATTGACATTCGTGTCTCTTTTTAATTACGTTTATTACATGAAAAACATTGAGAAACCCCATATTGTGAATGGCGGGTGGCATCTTGGTTTTAACACATATGTAAATTACTGGATTTACTACGAATGGTTGTTATAGTTTGCAAATTAGCACGTTTATAATAAAATTAGGTCACATTATTCATATACGGAAAAAATAATCAACATACCATTTTCCAAGTGAATCTTCATAGACGAAAAAAGAAATTTCTTCAATAAAGAAGATGAATATTGTTTGAATTTTGTGTAAATAGACCGAAGTTAGAATTTTCTATTTGCTACATTGCGAGCAAAATGGACTGAATTCTGACATAAATCCAGCATCACAAAACTACTGATTATAACGGCAGTAAAATTCGGCCTAGTTATTGATATGTACGTAATAGATATAGATTCTGCAAGGTATATTTAAAAAAAAACACTTTTTAAAAGCCGGCAAAATTAAACATTTTCCAAAAATTTTGGGAATTTGTGTTTTTTCTTTTTTTTTCTTTTTTTTTGGGGGGGGGGGTTTAGGGGTGGGGGCGCTCATTGCATAGTCCATCTGTAAAAACGATTTTGACTAGCAGAATATAAATAAATTAATGAAATACACATATCAACGGCGTTATAATACAGTCCGATGTCTAATGTTAGTAGAGAAAATACGAAAAAATTGTTTATGATTAGTCTACCTTATACCATAGATTCATTATCTGACTGAGTGTATCAGTAGTGTATGTGTGATGATATACAATACATTGTCAAAAAATTGATACTAAGGACAAGTAACCAGCTATAACAAGTTATAGTAAGCCTCACACTTTAAACACAAATGGACTTCTTTAGAGCACGAAAAGGTGATCACGGTGGCAAAATGGTAAATTCATGTTGATCACTGACTTTTGACTTTGAACTTAAAATGGGTTTAGGTTTATTCAACTCCAACCTTACCTGACAATGATTGTTGGATTTCCAACTTAAGGTGGAGGGTCCTTACCTAATCAAAATAAAAAAATATATGCATTGATATAGCGAACAATTGCTGAAAATTTAAATAAACAAACATATATGTAGGTTCCGTACATTTCCGATTGCCATTTTATATCTACATTAATAACAGGTAATCACTACCATTATTGTTCATTCTACTGTTATATAAAAAACATTTTTGTGCAATAAGATATTAAAATATTTATGGCTATTTAGTACACTTTCCCTTTGATGTGTACCTCTAATGAAGTAAGTAACAACGTGCAGGCATTTACCACTGAATATATATTAGGACAGATGGTAAATTACCGATAAAAGGACTACAGGGCATTTTGTTTTCGATACAGACTTTATTACCTCTAAACGGATACTTGTAGTAATAAGGTTTTTTTCACCTATTCCGAATAACCCCAATTATATCTTAACCGTTAATATCAAACACAATACAGAGTCTGGGACCATAATGGGATGGTTCCCAGTGCTCGACCCTCAGAGCCGCCCAGTGTGTCCCCAGGTGGCGGATAGGGGTGACCCTCTCGTTGAAGGGTTGTCTGGTCATAGTACGGAAATCCTGGCCGCGGACCATAGTGGGTATCGTGTTTGGAGAATGCCACACTCCTTGCACTAAAGGACCCTTTTTATAGACTTCGAAGCCGCTACAAAAGGCTAAATTCTCCGACCTTACCTAATAGTAAGTACTTTTCCAGTTTTGTTCCCTGTGTACCATCTCACCCCCTTTTCCATTAATTTATTGTTTGTTAACTTGTTCCCGTCCTGAATATAGCTAAAATACTGCTCGCTGGACGTAAAGCAGACATCCAATCAATCAATCAATATAGAGGACTAGAGTTATATATATGATGCAAAAAACTGGAGTTGATTGCTCGATGCAGAGGAATAAAGTTAAAGATGGAGTGGACTGTAGTTAATTAAAAAAAAACAGAGGGATAAAGTTAAATATACGATATAGGGGACTAACGTTAAATAAACGACATAAGGGACTAAAGTTAAATATACAATATAGAGGGCTAAAGTTAAACAGACGATATATGGAACCAAAGTTTAATATACGATATGGGAACCAAATTAAAATATACAATATAGGGAACTTAAGTTCAAAATACTATAAAGGAGACTAAAGTTAAATATACGACACAGAAAACACGATGCAACGGACTTGTCGAATACACGATACAAAGGACTTAAGTTACATTATTAACCAGTTGTGTAAAATACATGTGAAATTGTCCATATAATACGGATATAGTGAATAGGCCCAATACAGAAAAAACTGGCCAATACGGAAAAACAAGGCCGATACGGGAAAACGGGATCAATACAGAAAAACAGGGCCAATACAGAAAAAAACAGGCTCAAAAAAGAAAAACAGGGCAAATACAGGAATGTCATTTCCGGTAACTTATATACAAATATCATTTTAAAAACAAACACATTCGTTTCGCTGTGCGTAAATTACATAATTTTCAGGGGAAAAATATATTTTAATTCTGCGGGCTGTTGATATTAATAATTTGTTATGTCCATGAGAAGCCGATTTGGATCGAGTATAGCTTTATTGGTCAATGATAAAATGGTACTAAAATTTACTCAACTGGCGTTGCCTCGGGCTAATACAGCTATCCTCGACCCAATACAGCTTCCCTTGGACATAATACAGGTCAAATATGAAAACACACATTTAATAACCCTATATTCTTGACACAGAGGGCTATATCCAAATACACGAAACACAAGGCTAAGTTAAAATACGAAAAAGTGGTAGAGTTAAATATACGATGCAGAGCTTAATGCTTAAAATTGACATTTATGCATGGACTTCACTACATATTGAGCATTAAATCCTGCTAGAAAGTCGAGTTGTATGTATTCATACCGTTATTTTTAGGAAGTTATGTAATCTCTGAAAATGCGTTAAACGCCAAGAGATGTCCAGTGAATAGATATCAACCGTTTGCATATTGGACTAACGAAACAAACAGGTGCATCTACCTTAAATCCCAGTGTACTGAGAAAGGTCAAACTGTCAGTGACCTTGGCACGACCACTGATGATGCTTCATGTAAATGTGATTACAAGAAGGGATATAGTTATGTGTTACCACCAAAGGATCCTTGTAGATGTATCCCGGCGGAGGAAGATTGTTCTTGTTACTTAAAAAAGTGCTTGAATGAAAGTTATGAATTATCTCCTGGTATGTCTTGTGATTAAAAAGATAGCTAACATATTATGCAACGTCTGTATTAACAAAAGTAATATTCATGAGTATCATTTTCATTATTGTACGGACACCATAAAGGGACATGCAAAAAAATATTTATCTGAGATCTTGGTTTACTAATCCGTTATCTTGGTTTAATAATTCGAGATCTCTGTTTACTAATCTGTAATTTAGATTACCAATTCGGTTTACTGTGTTTATCAGGTTGTGAATTTAGATATTCTAATACCTTTAAGTCATATTTGGTAGCAGCACACATAAAACGCACTTACTGGACTTGTTTTGATATGATTTCTGGGGTCCTCGGTGGCCGAGTGGTCAAGGTAGTTCGTCTATACTATTGATCACGTGGTCTGTCAACACTGAGATTGCGAGTTCGATTCTCACTGCAGGTAGGGTGTACTCGACTCCAATCTTAATTGACAAGGATTGCAAATTTTCCTACCGCAGGTCGAGAGTTTTCTACGGGTACTCCGGCTTCCTCCCCAAATAAAACCTTTACGCCATGATATAGCTGAAAAATTGCTGAAAGTGGCGTTAAACACCATCAAACAAACAAACAATATGATTTCTGCGGTTTAATTTTTACTAGACAACATATATGTTCGCTTTTGAGACTCCGTATACCAAAAACTGTGCGCCACTTATACCAGACCTGTTCTTTTATTGTTACGAATCTCAATTCATGGCTAGGATCAGCAAAGAACTTCGAAACAACATATAATAACTAAATTTAACAATGCGTACTTTTCGAAATTTACATGACATTTTAGCTTTGAATAATGACGACTTCAATATGTATACCAACGAAATTTACCAGAAATAGTTCACATTGACTAAAGCCAATTCTAACAATCCACAGTGTCCATTTTTGATCTAGACATTCACATTGGAAAATTAAATGCTAAAATTTATGATAAAAGAAATTATTTTGTCCGTTTCCGTATATGTTTTTTCATTGTCACCATCTTATGGGGTTTATATATCACAACTTTGATTCTTCCGGATTTGTAAGAACGTCCTTGACTTTGATGAACAAAACATTTTTATTAATGAAAAATTATTCCATCAAGGCTTTTGATATCCCAAATTGGTAAAAGCTTTTACAATATTTTACTATCGATACAAAGATTTAATTTTTAAGTTTGATCAAACTTACAGACAGGTGATATGATCAGAAATTTCCCACTCAAATTTCTACGGGATATTCTACATAAATCTAAAACATTATTCAGTTCTCCAATAAAACTGTTAAAGCCGTTAAACAAATTTTTTTATAGGTTATAGTCAAGATATTGTTATCAAGTCATTAAGATTAACATGTCTTTGGCAAAAATTTGTTAGGTCTTTGCGCCATTACTTAACACTTATCTAAATTCAAAAATCAGTTGAAGGTGTGGTGGGAGATATGTAATTGGTGCATAATTATGAAACCATGCATGGTTCTGAACTTTTATGGTGTCTTTATACGTTTTGAGAATACATAAGGGTTCTAATAACCACAGAGCCCACTTTGACGTCGCGATTGGAATTCTGAGGTCATATGCGCTCAACTAACAACTTAAAACTGAACCAATACAATTTTTGGTAAGATTTCTCAATATTGTTTGCTTAAAATGTAGGTTTATTCAGTAAAATGACAAGAATATATTTTATGTCACTTTTGCGCTAAATACATCATTCTTACGGTTTTTGTGTGGTCTGGAGCTGGCATGTCAGTTAACTGCTCGTAGTCTTATGTGATATTTGTATATATATACGGTATATGTTATATCTTTAGTTTTTTTCAGTTATGATTTTTCGCATCTGAGTCGGACTATATATAAAGTGAATTGTGTGTTATGACTTGTATTTTGTTTCTGATCATGGGGGGTTCGATGAAGAGAGGAGGAACAGGGTTCAGCCCGTCACATTTGTGCACCTGTCCTGGATTTCCGACCTTTATGAGTCTTGTCTGTATAGCCGTCTTTTGTTTGGATTCATGTAAAGGAGTCTATAGGGGTGTCTACTTTGTTTAACTAGTACATATTTTTGTTCGGGGCAAATTACGGTCCACTTCCAGGTGTGGGACTTCTCCACCGTTCATTGACGACCCGTTTGGCTTGTAGTTGTTGTACTCTTTTCATGGCTGAGTGTTGTCTCTTGTGCCTATTCCCCCTTTCCACATAATGATTAGTAAACCGAAATCTCGTATTGGTAAATCGAGATAACGGATTAGTAATCCGAGATCTCGGAGTATATATTTTTTGCATGTCCCTTTATGGCTTCCGTATGATTGCATGTAAATGGGAAAAACTACATTTAGTAGTCAAATTTATGTTGCGCTTGCTTAATAAGAAATAACAAATACAACCTTTCTTTATACATGCTAATTGTCGCTCACAATATATACAATATATTGGGAACGCAGCATAGTGTAGCTACTAATTAGCACTGGCTTAGTACTGAAATATAAACTCCGCTACTCAAACGTATAAATACTGATAACCAATTCTCCGTTCTTATTGGGATCAACAATGATAAACATCTTGACTGACAAGACGTAAGGTGTTTTTGCAATAAACAATTGGGATACCATTGTGTACATGTCGAGCTCAAGGTCAATCAAACCTGTGCTTCGTATACTTACCTGTAATAAGGACTGACCTACTAAAATCTATAAAGGGCTCAATGAAGGAAAAAGTTGGTATTTAACGTTCACAAATCTTACAATTCAGACATCATGAAACAGGTACATCTCTTTTTGCAATTTCTTGCTTAGCTTTTATTCTTTTGATTACTCTATAGTACTGATTTACATGTTTTAACAGATTACAACTGTGAACTTGTCAATCTTGATGTAGTACGAAAATATCGCTGTCCTCGTATAAGCACTACGAGTTATACAAGGTAAAGTTAGTTTACGATTTGCAAACCAATGGGATACCAGTAAGATAAGGACGACACAGAAGTAAAAAAAAACGCAAGTAGTTTGAAAGCTTGATTAAAGTGATGAAATACGGTCTTTTAATTGAAAGCCTTAAAACTTTGTTATAGAATTTCCGAATGTTAAGACATTCAGATGAAATTGTCCGATTGTTATATCATGTCTATATCGCATGCATATAAATAGGGTAATGAGTAAAAGGCGACAAATATTTGTGTACTAAAACAAAATAGGAAAGCACGGAAACTCTAATCCTGAAAAATGACTTATAATGACTTATGAAAAACGACATTTAAGGTTATTTCTGATACCTTTTATCGTTTTACCAACATCACATCGCTTTTGCTTGTTTCATTAGCTTTATTTAATACATACATTATAGCCTTTAAGCACGTGCTTGCAATTTTTGTGTGTGCATTGTTTGTAATACATAGTAATTTTATCTTTGCAAATCCTTATAATAAAAAAATTATTGCCACGTTCATGGAAAATGGCCCAGCTTCTTGGGTGCTGCCGCCCTTGGACCCCTTGCTTATACATATTTTACCCTCAGCTACGCCACTGCCTTAAAAAAACGTGTAACCTAACGTAAGTGAATGATTGCAAGGTTGTGCAGGTTTCGTTATGTTGTGTAGGCGTGATACGCTTCTTCATGTCTTTGTTACAGATGTATGCTCTTATATTTGTCATCAATTTGGTACTTTTGTCGTTTAGTGATTATATGAATTGTGATTGGTTTATCTGCTACTTATATAAATTAATCCGAGCCTGTGTTTAATGTAGTTGATACAGCCCGTAATGAGAAACTGAACTAATGCATATTCTTACATTCAAGATCATTAAAAAGCGTCGCGATACGTGTAACATAGTTTTGTGTAGGTGTTTGTGTAGAGAAAACGTTCGTTGTGTTCAACAAATCTCAGGAGAATAGCGTGCTTTATATTATTTAAAAGACGTTCCACTGTTGAATTATATGAGTCAATATCCACGAAAATTTCAAATTGTTACACAATATTTATTTTATATAATAACAGTAATCACGAAAGTATGGCAAAGAATTCTTCAGATGACAATCACCTGTCTGTGTCAAGAGCCGACATCATTCTCCAAAACGTCTACAGACCATCAGGTATCTTTGTACTTTGATGTGTATAAATTTCGAGATTAATTTTTAATGAATGTGAAGGACCCCTCCCCCAACCCATAAACAACTATTAGCGACATCACGTGACTTGTGTGACGTATTTTTGTCAGCCATTTTGTTATATTTCCACTCAACAGAAAACATGCGACGATTAAAAAATGCCGATATCTTGTTAAATATATATGTTTAGCACATTGTTCCTGTTCTATAGTTTCGTATCTTTCAAATGATAAACATTTTTATTAGTTTAAAATTCTTTTGCAAAATACTTCCCATTTTGTTTCAAACAAAGAAAAAATTCTTATTTTCTGCTTTCTGGTTACATGGTCAAATAGTCAATTATGCACCACTGCTGACGTGAATTGCATACAGCTTTTATAAACTATGTTTTGCACATATATACAAATAGTTGTCACATTTATGTTTTTAATTGTCACATTTTTAACACTAATTTCTGATCGTCTTACTTCCCATTTCATTTGAAATTCGCTTGTTTTACAATTTTTAACATGGCGGATACTAGTACATCTGCCTTCAGACAGGGGACAGTGTTGGCGTTTTTATAGTCTAATTATATCTCGGAAATTTGTAACATTTTTTAAATTAAAAGTAAATATCCCCATTTGCCATAAAGGTAGTTAAAATTCAAGTTTAAAGAAATGAGCTGTTCAATAAACATCATGTACGGAGAACACAAGTTTATGACAGTACAAGCTTTAGTTTATCAGGATGACACATCATGGGTTACATTTCAATACTTTAAAGATGTTCTAACTAAACATCTGTCACAAATGTTTATTAGGTAACCATAACTCATTGATAATTTTATATGAGTTATTTAATTATAAACTATAGTAACAGGGTTCTGAGAATAAAAAGTAATGATGCCACTGGGAAAACAATAAACGATTGATTGATTGATTGATTAGATGTTTGCTTTACGTCCAGCGAGCAGTATTTCAGCTATATTCAGGACGGGAACAAGTTAAAAAACAATAAATCAATGGAAAAAGGGGTGGGATGGACACTGGGAACAAAATTGTGACTTTCCCTGTAAAAGTATGGAGTACTTGGTGTGGTAATATAATTTATCCTTTTATTGTGGCTACAATTAGCCTACTCTTTTTCGAAAACAACAAAAGGGGTCTTTATCATGCAAAGAGCGTGGCACTTTCCAAACACGTTACCCACTTTGGTCCAGGGCCATGCTTTCGCATTATGACCTGACAAACCCCCAACGAGAGGGTCTCCCCTATCCACCACCCGAGGACGCGCTGGGCTGCTCTGTGAGTCGAGCACTGGAAACCCGCCCGGTATGGTCCCAGTACAATAATCGAGAAACTCGATTTATGATATTAATATATAAAAAATGAAAAACATTCAAATGTCTATTCTAATATTAAAAATATGATAAAAAACTTACATGTGTTATGAATAATAGCAGTTTGATATATTCTAAAATTTTTCTGTTAATAATACACAGCAATCGTTCATCGAAAAACAGTTATCGAACGTAATTTTGACAGTAATAGTTGCATATGCCCCATTCCCACCCACAACAAAAAAAACAACAACATATTAAAAATGAAAACAAACAAACAGACGCCAATAATTGCAAAGGGTATAATGTTTTTGATAGGTCCGCCAGTATTACTCGTGTTACCTCAACTACTGTAGGTATGTTGGCGCGTTTTGATATGTGGGCATGCTTACAGGGCTTTTTAAGTTGTTTAATTTTGATTTCTTTTTATGCCGGCGCATCAACAGCATTGGATATTGTTTTACAACTGTCCGTCCGTTCGTAATTCTATCCGTAAATCCGTCCTTCCCATATGTTTTCCAAGTTTCCGATTTCGATTTGTAGAAATACAACGTTATGTCAAGGGGCATTTTGTTGGTTCTTAATTGCTTTATTTAATATCTCATCTGCTAAGAAGTTGATCTAAGTACTCAAGGAGAAAATTTTATGGACAAATATTTTTTTTTATAATTTATGCTAATTGAATTTACAACACTAACTTCGTTGGCAATATTTGTTTCTTACTACAGGACATCCCTTATTAGAACCTCTTGTTTCAAAATATAGAAAAAAAATAAATGTTATGCAGAATTTTTAGGGAATTTGTCCTTCATATGAAAGGACAGAACGACGAAAGAAAACCACATTAGTGGATTAATAGTACTAGATTTCGTTTGGATGGTATTTTACCCCCATTGATAAAAATTGTAGTATGTGTTATATCATGCCGTCTAGAAGTATTCCGATTAAAATATACAAGAAATATAGCAATCCAGGTCAAATAAACTTTTCCTATTTATTGTTCTTTAAGTGGATACAAAGTTCGTAGCAAGAGTAACTACAGGTGCGGTTGTCGTTGTGGTGTGCATATTCATTGGTTAGTAGAACTATTTTACATATGTTTATGCTACAGATTTTGAACTATAAGCAAAATATAATATCGTACAAAATGTAGAACCATAAAACAACTAAGAAAATACGTCTGATGTATGAACGAATAACCTTTAAAAACCCTTTATTTTGGTTTTATATGAATTGTATTAGAACATCGCTTTATAATTAATCTACTTGATATAGCTTTAAGATTAAAACTCGTATATATTTTGGATTGACTAGACTCCCAACGCGCCATGCCCATGCCGCCTGTTTAGCAAACGCTTAGAAAAACAACGATGTAAACCTGACAAACCTTATTATGGTTGTTAACGAGCACACCTTACCAAAAGTCAGGTTTGAAAGCTGATGTTGACTTGCGAAAAAGGAATTTTAAACAGAATTTAAATACCAGACACAGCATTGATAGCAATATAGTCGTTTGACAATTAATGTATTGAATTATTATTACGATGAAGACAAAAGCGAATTTCATATAACTACATCAACACACATGTTAAAATCATATGTGCAGAATAATAATTCTTCATTTCAGCGTGGTTTTCTATATTAGTGTATTATGATGATAGTCCCAGAAGCAGCGAAATGATTCAACTGAAAGGTATATTGAAGTAGACTCGTAACTGTTGAAGTACGGTCATTGTTTACCGTGGGCAGTACGTTTTGAAAAATAACATTTTTTACTGGTTGGTGAAGAAAGCCTTTTTAAAGATACGACAGAAGTGTATCAGCAAAACAAAAATGACCATTCCTGTATCCCGATTTTTAACACCATTTGGTTTTAGCAATTCGCTAATAAGCAGTTACAAATACACTGAAACAAAAATACAATATAAATTAATAATCGGTAACATTACTGAGCATGTACTGCTCAATAGAATCTACATACTTTAAAAATAACTTTCTAGTAAAACGGTTAATTTTAACAAATTGTAAGACTAATGTTTAGATTCTGCAGAAAACGTTGCAGCTGGTTAGTTGTCTGGATGTACAAATAGGCAACACTCGTGGACGTGTATTTGCACCGTAGTTGCAGCAAGAGAAGAAGCGTATTAGTGGCCCCATTGATTGGTCATTGGTGACGATTACTACCTTTTTCCATCATTCTCGATTTATCTAAATTATTGCGAACGGTGTTTTAATGAATGTTACATATGTCTTAAACATAACCCTCATTAAAAGATCTGAGAGATACATAAAGCTATATAACGATAATTGTAGTGAACACAATACGGTGATGTAGAAACACCTTAATCATTTAGAATTATTTTAGGGGCATGATCGCAACTGATGAGTCTCGAGTAAACAAAACGCGTGTCTGGCTTATTTAATAACATGATATCTTCAATGACATTTTTGGAAACTGGTTTGATGTCTGTACATATTCTAAAGGATATCACCAGGCTAATAGTCACACTTGCTGACAAGAATATCATTGTCTATAATTGACTACACTGAAATTCGAAAATGATTAAAACTCTAAGGTTTTTCTATTCACACGCTTTAGACGGTTTTGGATTTTAAATAATATTTTAGTGAGCGCCACTGATTTTTTTAATAAGAAGAAACGCGCGTCTGTATCTTTCATGACAAGAAAGCGGAGTACTTGAGAAAACCGCTGACCTTCTGTAAGAAAACTGGCATTTGTTGTCTATTTAGATTGAAATTTAACACACTCTGTCCGTAGAAAGACGCGAACCCACAATTTCAGTGTTTTCTAGGCACGTGGTCAATAGTAGAGGAGTAACTACTTGGCAACACAAGCCCCAGTACATTTAATGATTGGTATCTTTCATTAAATGGTATATATAAATTGTGTACCTTTTTACATGTTGTTTTTAATATTTCAGCGCAGAGTAACAACATATATGATAACATCATAAAAGATGGAACGTTTTACTGTACAACAGCATTTATAAAAGCAAAAGATTTTTTGGAAAATAATTCCTCAATAATTCTAAAAGGGAAACAAGGTAGTGGGAAATCAACACTAGCGATACATTTAGCTTCTGTTTACATCAAGAAAGATTATAAGTTACGAGTGCTATTTTATAAAGATGCACATCTCCTTAAAAGTATACAAAAGTCGGATACTAAATATATTATAGTTTTGGAAGAATGGCTCAACAGCTGTAACCAAGAATTAAAGAGTATTATTGAAATAATTTACAGCTCTTTAAATCAAAATCATGAATATAAACTCATCATGACTTTGTCGGATATAGATGGAAGATTATCTGGCAGTTATAAGACATCTGTATGGTGTAATGAAACCAATACATTAGATCTTGATAATACTTCATCACTTACATTGGAGGACAAAAGATCTATGTTAAGATGTTATCTGAAAAGATTTAACAGGAGACTAAATGATGATGATATTAACTTAATTTCTGCATCCGAGACATATCACTCATTTCCCTTTCTATGTGTTCAGTTTTGCAATAGCCAAGTCAACTTTAATCTACAGTCAAAATTTTTTCGTCAACCTCCGTCTAGCTTGGTTGACAAAATCAACATTTTAAGACATTCGGGATATAATGATAGGAGAAATAGAGTAGAATATTGTGTTTTAGTATATGCTCTATTAAATTCAGAAAATTCTAGTATTCCGACATCCGACATAAACAGAGAATTGATTAAAGATATAATGACAAAAAGCTTTAACATCAAAGTAATCAAGGATACAGACGTTAGTGAGTCTGACATTAGAGAATGTTGTCGAAGTATGTGTCCACAATATTTACAAGTTACTTCTGATGAAAAATATGTTCTCCATCCTGTTGTCTATCAGGCAGTATTGGTTTCCTATGCTGAGATTCATTTTAAGGACGTCGTCTCAAAATGTTCTCTAAATCATCTGTTTGATATTGTGAGACCATCAACATACGTGAAAATAGAAAATGAACTTATGCTAAGAGTAAACAACAAGGATTCCCCAGACTGTTTGACGGTTCTTGCGGAACGAATTGCAGATGTTATGTTTTTAGAGGAAGAACAAATGCATTTGGCGGTACAGTTTATCATTAAATATGAGTTTAAAGAAGTTCTAATAAGAGTAGTTCAACGTTTAGAGAATAAGGTGAAGTTGTTAATCACAGAAAAACGTGTTGAACATTTGAAAGCTGTTTTCAAACAATTAACAAAAAATTGCACAGACCTTCATCTGTTGAATTTTATTCCTACCAACTTTGCCTTGACGTGGGCGATAATAGTATTACAGCAACATGGTGCAATATATTTACTAGATACCTTGGTAGACCGATTTATAATCCAAAGTAACCAACAAGTATTAATAGGTATCCTGGAAAACATTGTTGATGAATACAAAAACACGGTTCTTCATATGAGTATTCTATGGTGGGCAAATAATGAAAATCCTTTTATCAGTCACCTTATACAATACTTCAGAGCTGCTATGAAATCATCAAAAGAAAACACAGAAAAACTGTTAAGTCTCAAGAACAACAAGGACATGTCAGCACTTGATTTTGCTGCTTATTTTGGAAATCACGAAGCAGTTGATATATTTCTAAAACTACATATAAAACATTTAAAAAACCAGATTCTACCTGCAGCAAAGAAAGATAAACTCAAAACAAAAGTGAATAAATATATTAAAATGGCTGAAAGTATTCACCCATTTATATTTATAAATGGAAACATTTGCAGAGATATTAATCACGCAGCATTTGATTTTGACAAAACGATGGAAGTTTATAAAACATATTTAAAAAAACTGAAATAAAGCATTTAGTATTTTTATGGATTATAATTTGTTATAAACCAATTGAAGATTGATTAATCAATTGATTAATTTACGTCCAACGAGAAGAGAAAATATAATATTGTTAATAGGACTATCAAATTCCAGATATATACAGGCAAGATGGCTTACATTAATGATACCTTAAAAAACTGTGCCAAGATAATATATATGGTTTTACATGCTATATATGTCGAAATACATTACTATAGGATTAAACACTGGGTTTTAGGAAATTATCGATGTGTAAACTCCGGCGACTCACTCACAAACTAAATAAAGTCCGAACGACTTTATGTCAAGTTTGTGAGGGAGTCCCCGGAGTTTACACATTGATAATTTCCTAAAACACAGTGTTTAATCCTTATAATTCTGTGAAATAATCGTTGCGATTTTTTAAAAAGCAAAAACAGTTACATAAACCCATCTAGACCTCAAAACGTACCTAGGCCGGAAAGCGTAGGGTTATGCAAAACTTAGTACCAAAGGAATCGCGGTTCTGTATAATATTGATTGGAGAAAAGCAAAATGAAACACTAAATTGTATTTATATTATATTTTATTTGAAATCTCAATCGATTTAATTGGAAATCCCTGGCGCAGAGAAAACATTGTCCCCCTCTCCCTGACGATACGCTAGGAGGACGCCATCTTGTTTACATTGAATACTGAAAGTAGTCCGCTCAGAGGAAATATCGATATATAAATTATCTGAGAAGACACATTGAAGTGTTTTTATCCAATCAAAGCACTTAATATAAATAAATTACAGCATGAAAAGAATTATAGTGGTATGAACAACTGCAAAATTCTAATTCATCGTGCATACAATGTCATTTATGTCTAAACCAGCTGTTTAAATTTTTGTTTTGTCTTTGTGTCCGTCCTTCCAATAGTCAAACGGTCGTTTCTGTTGTTAACATATGTGGATTTGATTTTGTGATGAAAGATATACACTCAGATCGAAACAAATTTGTTTATGTGGTTTCTAAATATAATATGGCCACACTTTTATACATGTTATTTAAGCAGAAGTACTGATATGAATCTAAAGTTAAACCAACAGAGAAAAAATTCAGTTAACAGGACAAATACTAATTAGTGCTTTATGTTCTATAAAATTTCGTTATTTTAAAGCAAATTGCACTGCAGTTCGCTGTTCAAAAGCTGATGTTATGACCCTGATCTCTATCCAAGATTGCTGCCACCAGATTTCGTGGTTTAAAACAAGACAATATGACATTTTAAGAAAATATTTTATAAAGCAAAAAATATGTCCACCAATATGATGCGTTCTTTAAGTCTTTACCATTCAGCATATTTTAAACAAATTAGGACCTACATGAAAGCATTAGATTTAACATAATGGCACAAAAAAAGAGGACTACATGTATACATTAATTTTCAATTATGAATTATAGTCATGATAAAATATTTTATTCCACAACATTTTTTTTCTTATAATGTTGACAAAGGTTAGCATACAGTGTCCAAAAATAAGACCTGTTTTTGTAATAAAATTAGAATTGAAATAAAAATAAAGGTTATATATATTTCGTTGTAGAAAGTGGAAATAGTCTTATTTTTTGTTCAAAGCCAATGACTACAACCTAAATTATAATAGTTATCTTTATATAAAAATTGAAAATGTGTTTATTTTAATGTAGCCTAGCGTCAAGGGTTTAAAAATACAAAATGTTATTTCTTGTAATCATTCTCAATGATACATTCCTGTCATAAAAAAGACCTAAAATATGTATTACATTACAAATCTTTTGTGAAATATATTGCTTCCATGGCAACCAGTTTCTAATATTGCAGCCATACATTACATAGTCTATTTAGTTTGAATGAAAGTAAGATTTTAAAGAATTTTGTGGTTTCTGTATCAGGTGGAGAACACAAACACAAAAAGGACGTTTGTCCTTATTTCTTACATATTAAAACATGAAAAACACTATTTTCAGCAACTAACAGTTTTGCATAGCAACCACAACTACATCTTCCTTAAAACAAATTCCAGTGGTTGTACATGTGTAGTAGAGTTAAGTTCACAAACAAAAAAGCCAACCACACACCCAAGACTACTGCATGTACCAATTATTGTATTTATTTTTAATGAAATTAAATGTGGATATAAATGAAGGTAATAAGGAAATACCGAACACCGATGAAACTGTCAAAAGAGACAATCCACAATTCAAAGTCTGAGAAATCGGCAAACTCCAGAACCAACAACTAACATAAAGCAATTACAGCAATTTTCCTGACTTGGTACAGGAATTTCAAACGAAGTGGTGGGTTAAACCAGGTTTTGTGGCACGCCATACCTCCCTCTTCCATTACTGAAGAATGTCGGTTGGTTAGTTGATTAAAATAGATGGGTATCATATGCCAATAGACACTAATATACTTTCTTTAGAACAATTTGGTATAACACAATTGCACTCATTGTTTGTTTGTTTTAATGATGTTTAACGCCATTTTCAGCAATTTTTCAGCTATATCATGGCGTCCAGTTTTTATTGGAGGAGAAAGCCGGAGTACCCGGAGAAAACCCCCGACCTTTGGTAGGAAAATTGCAATCCTTGTCAATTAAGATTGAAGTCGAGTACACCATGCCCTTGGTAAGACTCGAACCCGCAATCTCAGTGTTGTCAGAACAGGTGATTAATAGAAGATGAACTACCTTAACAACTTTGCCAACGAGGCCTCTCTTATGGGCTTTCAGTTGGGCTTGAACCACCAATACATTAAACTAGCATGTATTGAATAGATATGAAATGTTACAGTATTTAAATATTTCTTTATTACATTTTTTTATTTGGACATATTCTTATTTTCAATATACACTGAATATATTTTTTATGTGACTTTGTATTTTATTTTATTTTTTGTTTTTATATAACTCATAAACATAGCAATCAAATTATTACAATAACACCTATATATCTTTGTTCCTGCCATTTTCTTTCTTCTAATCACTAACTTCTTTTCCTACATCACTGTGCCATAGTTTGAAACAATTTATAGCTGCTGATAAGCAGAGATTTACTATACATGTTCACATTGAAATATGATACAAAACTCTTTAAATACGTGCAACATTTTGTTATTGTTGAGCTTCTTTAACAACAACACTTTTCATAAATACTATACATGCCGCTTCATATTTTACGATAAAAATATGTGGTAATGATGTAAATTTATAGTCTTCACTGATAACATTACTAGACCTAATTAAGATTGTTTTTTTTTGGAATATTTTATCATGTTAGCTTGAATTCATTTTTAAATCCAACCAAATGGTTTTAGAGATGTGGTATGCACTATTAAGACACATAAAGAGCGTTAAATCCGGGAACCTATTATGTTATGAGAATTATTATTGATATGTACGTTATAAAAACATTCTGTCAATTATCGTTTTTGAAAATGTCTTTTAAAACCTTCAGAAATGAAAGGACGCCGTTAGGTGCCAATAACACATTTGTTACATACTTCAAACAAATAATAAGCAGCATCGGGATTTTTTATATTGTTTTGTCATTCATAGACATCTTAAATGTCTGATTCTCTTGCTCCTATTTTGTATCTATTTTCAAGCGTAGTTCTTCAATGAATGTACATGCAAATACAGTTCAAAAACATTAAAGCGACACAAAACTGATTATTAAATGGTAGCTGCGTGCAAATGTACTACGCTATGAAACACCATATACTCTTGTAAATATATAAATCAATTCTAAATACATAACTGAACTCTCTATTCGATAAAATAAAAGGAAATATTGAACAGAAAAATAGATTAAAATACAAATTAGAGTTATCACCCTTTATACTAAAAGTTAATTTAAAAAACTAACTATGCGTTTTCTCATGGTCACAGTTAGATATCGGGTCTAACAAGAATACTGTTTATATATATATATATATATGCTGTGTAATCCTATCTTGTTTATATTTAAACTTATATTTGTGTAAGTAAAATGATTTAATCAAGTGTTTCTCATTAACAACATGGATTTTGAAAACCACTTTAGGAAATTACGACAACTTACAACACAACACATCATTGAACAAATTTGATGATCTACAAGGAAAACAAAATTATACCAAAAGGTTTAGAAATAAAATTAGATCCACAAACACCTGGAGTCAAATCTGGTAGATTTATTAAACGTTGGAATGATATCCTTTTTAATTGCTCATTTCGGCTTCTAGAATTACTACTATCCCATACCACTCATCATCACTCCCAAATTATTAATGAATTAAATAATACATCTCAAAATACAAAACAATGTGACATTGACACCATTAACAGACGTCTACAAGAAATAGAGGCTATAGAGGAAAATAAACAGAAACAAATTCAGTCAAAAAAATTCAAAAGAGACGGCTTACCAGAAGCAATTTGGAGAGTAAATTACCAAACACCGAGAATAACAAAACAATCAAATAAAAAAAGAAGACGTAGATTTATCCGAAAGCGAAACGAAAAAGACAACATAGTCGTCAATTTATCATCTTATCCTCTTACTACACACGAGGAACAAGTTCTCAGCAAGGGTCTCAACTTCTGTCCTGTCCCTTCAAACATCAACCACCTACAACTTGAGACAGACCTAAACAACTTTGCCCGGAGACTACGAATAAAGGAAAAGAAACAACTTCAGGAAGCCGAAATTACCAATTACGAAGATGACTACAACATTGACACGCCCATACAAAAATTTAAGAAAAAAAGCAACTGGAATCCACCTAAAAGCAAAAATGACAATCTGGAGGCTTTTATCAACATAGTTAAAACGGATGTGAAATCGTGCGTAACTAACAAACGGAAACGCAACATCTCTAAAAATGAAAGTGTGGCTATGAAGAATCTAAAGTATAGACCAGAAATAACCATAAAACCAGCCGACAAGGGGAGTGCTGTGGTTGTCATGAACACGGAGGATTACATTAAAGAGGGTGTCAAACAACTGTCAAATGCCTCATTTTACAAAAAACTTCCATCTGACCCTACACCTGCTATAACAAAGGAAATACAGTCCACCTTATCCAAAATGAATAAAGAAGGTCACATCGATAATGACACATTTGAATATTTAATGCCTGAAAACTGCTCTGCGGGTAGATTCTATCTTCTACCCAAACTACACAAAGAAGGCGTTCCTGGAAGACCCATTGTATCTGCTAATGGACACCCTACATAAAAGATTTCGGAATTTGTCGATCACCATCTAAGACCATTTGTAAAAGCCCTCCCGTCCCATATCCAAGATACAACAGATTATCTGAAAAAAATGCAGTCCCTAAATCCTCTACCTCAAAACACATTGCTTGCTACTATGGACGTGTCATCTTTGTATACAAACATACCACAAAATGAAGGAATTGCTTGCTGTGAAGCTGTATGGAACACCAGACAAGAAAAATATCCCCCAACAGAATGTCTTGTTAAATTGCTCACTCTCGTCCTTGAGAACAACAATTTTGTTTTTAATGACGAACACTACATCCAAGTGAGTGGTACTAGCATGGGAACCAAAATGGCACCCTCTTATGCCAATATATTTATGGGAAATCTTGAAAAACAGCTTCTGTCTGGTGCACCATATAAACCATTGTCATGGTTCCGTTTCATTGATGACATTGACATTAAATGGAATGAAAGTCAAGAACATTTAATAGATTTTTTTAACTATTGCAACAATTTTCATCCCACCATCAAATTTACTTTCGAATTCTCTGGTCACAAAATATCCTTTCTCGACACTACTACCTCCATCCAAAACGGAATGATGACAACAGATCTTCACACGAAAGCAACAGACAAGCATCAATTTTTATCCCCCAAAAGTTGCCACCCAAGGCATTGCTCGCGCAGTATTCCTTACAGTCAAGCCATACGTATCAAAAGAAATTGTTCAACAGAAAACACCCAAAACCATCGTTTAAATGAGCTCCGTAAACATTTACTCAAAAGAGGCTATAAAAACAAAAACATCGCCGAGGCATTTGGAAAAGCTGAGAATGTTTCCAGAGATTCGTTGCTGAATTACAAAGATAAAAATATAACAAACAGCAGAATACCATTAGTCGTCACATACCACCCTGACTTCAAAAACATTTCAAATGTTTTAAGGAAACATTGGAACCTTATCGAAAATGATCCGAATTTAAAAAAGCTTTTCCCTGAACCACCTATAATGGCATACCGTCGACCAAACAGTCTAAAAGATATTATTGTAAATGCTAGAGTCAAAATGAACTCTCCTTCAAAACCTGGTGGATACAATCCATGCAATCGCAGTAATTGCAAATGCTGTAAAGCAGCAAACGTCGCTAGCACCTTTCGAAGCACAGCAACCAACGAAAGCTTTACAATATACCCCAATTGTTCCTGTAAATCCAGCAATTGTATTTACATACTGACCTGTGGGATTTGTAACATCCAGTATGTTGGAGAAACAGAGACAGCTTTCAATATGCGACTTAACAACCATCGCTCCTTTTTCACGAAAAACAGAAATTGTCCACTAACTCGCCACCTTAAAACTACAGGCCACTCTTTTGATACTGTAAAATTCCAAATTATTGATCAAAACCCAAAGTGGATTACATCAACCAGAAGACTTCGAGAAACATTTTGGATACATCAATTAAAAACGCTAGAACCTGATGGATTGAACGAACGTAATCCACAGGTAGAATACTAAAATGTTTATGACCCAACAGTAATATGAACAACAAAAATATTTTAGATCTCAGCATCAGTATAGATTTTTTGTATAAAGTGAACAACAAAAACATTTTCTATTGTTTGAATTTTTGATTCAGTCAACGCCTGATGCCAAATGCCTACAATGTACGTGTAATTGATTGAGAAAAACCTTGAACAAATGTAATTAACTTGTTCTTTAGAATTATCTGTACTATATGAAATTAGCGGAATGTGTTTAATGAATCCGTGATTCTATGATTCAGCAGTAGATGTTAAAGTATTAAAATACAAACCAGATATTCTGTAAAATTTTACATATGTGTAGATATTTTGGTAACCTAAGCATTAAAATAAAGTATCCTTTCTTTGAAACCTTCATCGCATTTAAATCATTATGAGGTCACATGTGGGTTTCAAATAAAAAAACGGTATGATAAGGACGGTTAGGAGCATAAGAGAATAAAGTTAGAAATCACAAATGTAGCTAAATCATGTGTTTTTTAATTGTTACCAAAGAAAACTGTTCCCCTGCTGTACACAAATATGCTTATCCCAGCAGGTCATATTTAAATATTTTATTCTGTCAAACATTTCTTCCTAAATATGTCAATGTGGTTTCAATGGAAACACCAATTTTTGACTAGAAATAGCTACAATAATGTAGCTCCTTTTTTTTTTAATTTTTTGTATGGACGGAGCTACAAAGCGGTCCCATTACTCGTAATGGAGCAGCCCGGGAGTGATTCACACCCGGGGGTTTTATGCATTTTATAAGCAATTTAACTGTTTCCCTGGTTTGCTACATACTTTTTTTATGTATTTGCAGTTTAACTGATATTTCCACAACACCGTATTCGTTAGTTTTATCACTTTATTCATAATCATGGCATTGTTGACGAAAATATGAATTCCGGAAGTGCATAATTTCGATAATATCGGAATCTATTTGGTAAAAAATGAAATTCCGGATGATTTCAGCTGCATTCATTTGCATTATGATTATGTCCCCTTATTACAAAATTTTACCGATACGATTCCGAAATTCTACACTCCACAATTTTAATTATGTCAACAATGACACGATTACGAAAAAGTGTTAAAATTATTTAATTAGACATTGTAGACATATCAGATGAACGGCGGAGGAAAGAAAACATATTTATTTAATAAAGACAAAGGTTAAATAGCGGAAAATATGTGTAAATCCCAAAAGTGTTTTTGCTCCATTACGAGTAATGGGACCTCTTTGTAGCTCCGTCCATAAAATTATAAAAAAAAGGAGCTACATTATTGTAGCTAGACTAGAAAGAGCACAACGGTTTATATCACAAAAGTATAGATTTATTTACATTGACAATTTACACCAGTTTACAAAAAGCATACTGAAAACTACAATTTTAATGCAAATGAACATTGTATGATTTTTTTAATAAACAATAACCGTTGTTTTATCTTATCTATAATAAAAACGCTGTACGATCTGTTTTGTTTATAAATCAAAGATGAGCATTCCAAGTCATCATTAACAATTACATTCTGTTTGTTGGTTTTACTAATCTGTTGACTGTCTGTCTTCTTACTCTAATAATGTGCTTACTACTGTGCACATTCCTCGCGTCACACCCACTGAATCGCATTTGCATACTCACTCTCAAAACCCGCGTCTATATTGTCATTGGAGTAAAAATGATCTGTATGGTTATAAATGTCGCTAGATCTTGATTGGTTCGTTGTTGATACCACAATAGATTCATTCATTAGTGTATTGATTTGACTCGAGGAAAGTACCCGTCGTATCACTTGTGATTCTCGAATTTCACTGTAAACATCCTCTTGAATTTCTAAAGAAGAAAGATAGCTCAGTGCACGCTCCTCATGTCCTTGGCATACACTGGTGTTAGTAACTCTAAGCTCTGTCATAAACATATTTAAAATATTTAAGGATCTGAAAATCTCTTCTATTTCAACGATCAATATAATTTTCATTGTGTTGTATATTTAATTACAAATTACAGGGGCCTCCGTGGCCGAATGGTTAAGGTAGTTCGTCTACTATTGATCACGTGGTCTGTCATCACTGAGATTGCGGGTTCGATTCTCACTGCAAGCAGGGTGTACTCGACTGCAATCATTATTGACAAGGATTTCCTGTTTTCCTACCGCTGGTCGGGGGTTCTCTCCGTGTACTCCGGCTTCCTACCCTAATAAAAACTGGACGGCTCGATATAGCTGAGAAATTGATGAAAGTGGCCTGATGACGTGATTTTTTAACGGACGATTAACTATTTGTGATATTATTTAATCATTTTCAGGATAAAAACTTTTAGTTTTTTATGTTCGTAGCCGTTGATTTAATGTTTAAGAGATTGTATTATTTTTTATAAAAAAATATTTCATTATTGTCTTCATTTTTCAATATACAAATAAGGATAACTGGTGTGTTGCAAGTTGTGATTTAACAATCCGATTTAAATATTTCTGTATATAAGCTTATCAAAACGGCATATTCCTGTTAAAAACATAATCAGTTCATATTAACTAGTGCGTTTAACTTGCAAAACATACTGTAATTTAGACGCATGCAACATTTATGAAATGTACACAAATAAACTTACGAATAGCTTCGTCATGCGCTTTAAAATGTAGAGTTTTCGTACAACTTAATAATCTCCTTCTGAAATAAAAGATTATCGTTGACTCAATAAAATTCCATGAAATCATTTATCGCTAATCCCATAGGGAACATTAATAGTTTTTCCTTGTTTGTTTTTGACAGCACACGTCTTGTATTCCTATAATAAATTGTGGAAAAAAACTTATTGCACTCACGAATATTTAAGATTTATACTCATTAAACTCAAACATTACTGAAAGGCTGATTGACGTCGAAGAAACAGTATTTCATGCATATTCGGGACAAGAACAAGTTGACAATCAATTCCAATTATCGACTTGGAGGCACCCAATTTGGATTTTCACTGGAAAAGTGCACTCTATGTATTGTTTTTGATTTACATAATGAAGTTCTACTTTTAACATTACAATAGTTTTAAATTTGCTGATTTAAAGGTTGCAAGAAGAATAGTTACGTTGCGATTGTTGCAAGTATTCATCGTTCTTTTTTCCTTTTGCAATCATATCCTGCTGTCCTAGTTTTGTTTTTCATTTAATTTTGCGTCCACATTTATAAGATTAAATGTATATAAGTGTTCAATGGAACGTGATCTGACTAGACTAAATTAAGACAGGTTCGGCAGTCTTCGCCGTAAGTAACTAAGCCAAAAAAAAACTGTACAACACGATAAAGCTGACATTTTCAACCAATGCCAACCAAATAGTATTTAATTGTTGTTACATTTTTAACAACTTGGAACTACATGTAATATTGCAGTGAATATCTGGCACAAGGTCATATTGACCATTAATATATGTGTTAACACATTTCTGAAACATATAATTCTTAAAATAATAATATTGATTTTAAGTTACCTCCGTAAACATAACAAAAATGTAACGGCCAGTATAATCGCCACAACGATGATGTAAATGAAGAACCATTTATTTGGAACGGTGGCTGGTTGCGTCGCAGTTATGGACAAACCTGCAAACAATAGAAAAACTGCACATTACTGTCGTGTGTCATTTTCAATTTCAGATGTTGACACGATGAACAACCATGAGTTTGAATCTGTAGGTACAAAATGTTTAATGTTTCGCCAACAAAGTGTTATTTTATCTAGATGTACGGGTTGTACGTTATCTCTAAATCAAGTGCCCATAAAACCGTTTCTTTAGACCAACATCTAAAGAAAAATGCAAATATAACAATAGGTTACCGGTGTTATGATACTCGTCTGGATTTTTTTCCTATGCTGAAGTAAACCTTACAGAAAATGTTGATGTTGTGTTATCTGAAATTTGCAAAAACGGAAATAAATAATAATTAGTTGTGATACATAACTTGATTTGATTTTTTAAAATATTTTCTCCATCGAGGGATAACAAAATTTCCGAATTGCACATTGTATAATCCGCGTAGTTAATACTTATAAATATATCCAAACAATAGAATAAACTCAACAATTTTATTTTTGTAACTGGACATTTATAAAAAAGGAGATCAACACAAAAACTGTTAGATTCCCATGGAGTAATATATGACGTCAAATGGCGCGTGTCTCCATAACGATCAAATTTGTTTTCCATTCTCTGATAGAAAATATTTTCCAGCCAATCAAAAGTCAGTATTCTCGCAAAATTTATTAATATTATGAATAACAGATTTATAGTTTGCTAGATTTTGGGATGACAACATATATGCAACTTTTGAAGAACGTGTTTTGCAGCAGGCAATCCGAATTACAATCGGTTCAAACGTTCCCCATGTCTTGCCAAATTGGTCCAGTATTCATATAAAACTGAATTTCTTCTACGTTTTTAAAGACATGAAGGTAGCAGAAGCTAGGTCCTTTAATTTCATATAAAAATATATTGATGTTGTCCTTTAAATTAATACACTTCCTTTTACTGAGTGGCTTTCGCTAATATATTCTTCTGGAAATTAAAACAAACCACAGAAACAGCTCCATCATTTGTAGACTTACACCTCAAATATGACATTAACGTTCATCTGAGCACACAAATTTATCACAAATAAATTCAAAAAGTATAAAAAATTTTCTTACTTCTCATGCATACGGTATATATTTATTTCTCAATAGATCAGGTTTGCAAAAGCTTTTTGACATGTATACTGATCTTGTAACTATCAATAATTTCTTTGGAACTTATAAATAAAGTCAGGGCCATTGCTTTAGTTATTAAAAGTTAAATTGTTGGTTCCTGAGGTTTGCCACTTAGTCGGACTTTGATTTGTGGATTGTTGTTTTCACAGTTTTCGCGGTGTTCGGTACTTCATTTAAATTATAACGTAAAAATCCACACAAACATATGTTTATATTTAACCAGGATTGAACATAGTTGTTTTCCAATCCTGTGGTAACAGTTTGTTTTAATGCACGATGCCAAAAGCTGTTTTCAGAACCGAGGGAAAAATGTTCAGGTCTGTTGCCTGACTACAAATTAAAAAGCTGTTTTATTACCTAAGCCATTACTTTAAAACACGTTTTAAAACTAGCGGTGATATGGAAAAGAAAATTAAGGAGGAAAGGTACACCATATATACTACGTACAATGTATGTGATAACATGGCTAAAATTAATAATGCATATCAAGTAACTTGTATCAAAGAACAAAAGAAAAACAATAGGTGAAAAACAAGTTAATTTTAATGAAAAGAAAAATTTTGAACATTATGTAAAGCCATGTTTGATATTCTTATATTTGGTTAATTTCATGCAACTGTATTTTCATTAGAAGATGAGGAATGTTCAACTATATATAAGGTCACTAATTCCATTAAAAACTGCTCTTGATCTGGGTCACTTAAATCTGAAACAGCACACTCATCAGCTGTGTTATTGTGTTCTTTTTGAAGTTTATCTACAAAAATGCAAACATGTTAACGTTCATAACTTGTCATTTGAAGTGACTTATATCTTGATTCATGTTTTAAACAAGTTAATCTTTAAGCTACTATATCCGCTATTAATTGGTTAATTATTAAATCAAAATCAAATTAAAACACTAAAACTGGTAACATTTTGAAAACGAAGACGTCGTATTTAATTGTTTTGTAATTTCAATATCATAGTATTAACTGAAGTTGTCTGAACTATAGGTATAGTTTCTGCTACTTAATTGTAGGTTTTAAAGAAATTGAATCGAATGTGCAGATGATAAAAACATATTTTTTTCAATGACGTAGTATGAACCTTTAATTTATTCTACATATAATTATACATAAATTAATGTATATTTACATAAACAAGAAAAAGTTTCATTGTACTAAATACATATATTTCCCTCTTGGGTCTTCTGGACAACGAGAAATATAAATACATATACCTGATATGACTAAATTTTGGATCTTTACGTAACTTTCTTCTGCCATTCGCTAAGACTAATTTCTGAAAATATACATAACATCCAAATATATATGGAACATCAATGAGATCAAATCTATAAATAAATTAAAATAACAATATTGTCATTTCCAATATTGTAATTTTATCGAAATCAGATTAACCATTAGACATAATGAGTTCCTTCCTACATATATAATTTGCAAAACTACATGTTTTGATGTTTAAAGTGGTTGACACTTTCAACAAATTAAGCGTTTGCAAAGAACATTGTATAAAATTACATGTCCACTGTTACATAAAGTAATTAAAAGGAATATACCTATTACATTGCTACTGATTGCCTCTGCAATTTTCTTTGTTGTGTTACTGGTACGACTGTAGCTCCTTATACTGGCCTACAAGTTGTGACCTAAAATTGTCTTAATGTGTCTAGCTTCAAGCCAATATTGTCCAATAAATTTTTTAAGCTCATAAAATTTTATTGATGTATATCTTACGTATATATAGGCTTTCTTGTAAAGAGATAACTTTTTTTGTCTTCTATGGTGTCCTTTTTTTCGAAATGAAAAATGTCAAATCATAGTCTCAGATTTATTACTTATAGACTTTGGACGTGGCCAAAAATAATCACATGTTGTTTTACCCCGATTTTCTACAATACTGGACAAAACGAGTTTTTGGGTACAATGTCACATTTTATTTTTCCTTTATTCTGTGAAACTGAAAATCCTGTATTTAATGCCTCTAAGGTTTTCATTTTCTCGATTAAAGAAAAACAGCTTTAAGTCCTCAAAAACTTCCTCAAGCAAGTAAAACTTTGATCAAATAAATTATATAACGATATATGCTTCTTCTCAAGTATCGAATGGAAATTAAATTTGCGAGTTGAGAAACCTCATGACTTACAATGTCTCCATGGCACATTTCCATAAAGTATCTATCAATACCATAGCAAATATTGATAATTTTGGTTTTAGAATAATATTCACATTTCTCTTTTCTTAGGGAAGCTTAAAACACTTGTATACAAAGCACGCTGTTTGCCATTTTTTCAAGATCGCAAAATAAAACCTTGTTGCTTACACAATAAGCAATCAGTATATTGACGGAGTTTTTTATGGAGTTTTTTATTGTTCTTCGAATCTTCACCATCAAGTATTTCAGCAAAATCGTCGCTTTCCACAACTGCAAAGCGTCCGATCATTGTTTCTGTCGTCTGTTAGATTTATCTATGTCACAAATGCGTTTACTTGTTAATCGATTCGGACTGGCAATGAAAGGGGGAATGTTGGACTATAATGAATATTCGTGATGTTAAATTACCAAGCAGAGTAGATTTCAAAGGTAAGCAAGCAATAGATCAGAAATCAATAGAACACGGGAGGGGGGTGAAAAGTCTGAAATTAGTTACTTTCTTATAAAATGGTAAATACTATGTTCAAGGATGAGTATATCTTATACTAGCACAAATTATGAGCGACACTCTAACCTACAGCATACAATATTACTGAACTCAAAATACAGCAAAAAAAAACAAATTATAGACCTGTGATTTCTAAGCCGGAAGTTAACATTGTTACACATCCATGTATGTGATTGCATTCTTCAAACCTGAAATACACACCCCACATTTAACTTGATAAGGCTTAACTTGACATACTCGAGACGATATTTTAAAAAATATTATAACCAAGGCTTTTAAAAATTATAAACATGACTACTTAACTTCTACTCTTATTAGGTAAAACTTATTTTCTCCAGGTTTTGTTTGACATAAAAACAAGTATAGTTAATCGGTCGCATTTGAAGTACTTACGATGTGCAGGAGCACGACAATTGACAACTAGGCCCATATTTTATTCCAAAACACTTTGTACTGCACGAAGCTTCAAAAAATCCAACAGGACAGTCTACGAAATTGAGAAAGAGGTTTTATAATCAGACGTGACTATTTGTTATATACACTAAATGTCAGAACATCAAGGTAGACAATGGTTACCGTCTATTTATTTTCATAATGAATTCATTATAACATAAAAGAATATGTTGTAATATTGGTCATTATATTGACAATAACTTTAATATTTGTGCCAGTGAAAACATGCATGCAATGAATATTATATTTGCACCTTCTTGTTGTGAAGGTTGATACCTTTTATTTCTACGAAACCATATTTTTTAAAGTTCTTGTATGTCTGGTACATTTTAAATATAAAATTACTTTAAATCACTAGTAAATGCATCCACCAACGACACCACTCGTGTTGTGTAAAATTATTGTGTAAATATTTTAAGTCATGCTTCTTATACACTTTACCACAACACCAACTATAAAAACAAGCCATCATAAAAAGAAGGTATCTAACAGTTTTGAAATTAACTGTTTTTTTTCTGTCTGTCCATAAATATAAATGTGAAATAAAACGCCAATATTACGAGACAATTCTTTTGAGGTTTATCAAATTCTAGAAATACACTTTTTTTACCATAATCAGAACACGAAAGTTATTCACGCAAGAAGGATTTTTAGAATTGACATTAATCATTTGAATTAGACTGATTATTGTTTTTATTAACTTTTATTTCTTAATCATGTATTGTTGCCAAAAGCTTATGTGTGGTAATGTAATTTTAAATCACTGGAACTAAGAGTAGACCTTTCAGATACTGCAATAAATATTACAAAAAATCAGAAATGCCATTTTGCTACCAAAACTGATACAGAAATTACACACATTTGCCATTACTATATCATCAGCGGGACTGCTTGCATCTCCTGTTGTCTGATAGGAAAGGCCGTCTTGTCTTCTTGGTTATAAAAGAAAAAGGCGTGGTCTGGGGCCATAATGGATACCTTGTTTAGAGAGTGTCACATGGACGCTGCATACTGCTATTGTTTTTACTCAACTCTTTATGCCTTTCATGTCTGCCCGTTGGCTTTGATCTATTTATTATAAATGATATCTATGCACTTTAGCCCAAGTAATAGTTGCTTTCGTATATAGGGTCCGTTAGCATAGGGTGCTCACCCTTGAGTAGTTTTACAGAAGACATAAATAAAAGACGTATACAAAGATAATTAAAATTATTATGAATTATCTATTTTGCTATGCGAATATTTAGTAAATTTTGGCCCTTTCGACTCCTGGTAAAAGGCAAAACTGTCAAATGGATCATTTCATTAATTTAAATGTTAAATTTAAACAAACTTAACAGAAAAAACTATTAAAACAAACTTCTTTCGTTGATTGCAATAGGTAAATGATAACATGTAATAAATTATTTCATTTAGCTAAATAATTCTAGAGGCAATTGATTCATCGTATTAAATATCAATTTATAACTATAACTTATCATCTCATAACTCTGGGGAATGTTTTTTGCAAATGAATTTTATTTTTCCAGGGGAAATAATACTTATACAAGTTGCGACAACCCAAAAAAAATACTTGGTCTTTTTTTACTTCTTATCTTTTCCAAAGTTAAGTTCAAAAATGGCTGATTACTTCTGGTTCATGTTGAACCATACTTTCAAATTTAAGTTAAAGGGGGACACAACAACCGATTCAAGTGAATCCAAGTGTAAGAAGTAAAGGATCTAACACCGGTGGGAGGGAAAGACGAGAAAATCTCAGGATATCTCAACCGGCTAAAAATAGGTACCTCGCTGTCTCATTAGTGAGAAATGTTCTAGTCAGCTTCAATTTATGTAGTGCTGCTTGAATGTTAAATATTTTTCAACTTAACGGCATTTGTCCACGGTTACATATTTCGATAAAATCAGCTTTTTGGTAATACCTAACACAGTGTCGCCCGTATTTGTTATAAAACGGGCGACACTGGGTCAGCCAATTTTAATATCTTGGTAATTTTTTTGCAGCACTTCGACATTATTCTTAATCCGAGGCGATTCATCCTTTTATATCTTTTTTTTGCTTATCGATTAATGTCTAAATGCAGCAAAAATACCAACAGGGAAGGTTTCAATGTGTTAATAGCATTATAAAACTCGACTCTGTTTAGTGCAAAATATATGTATGACACGATACATAATAATATAGCTTTCGTCATAAAATTGCTAATATGTGCTCACTTGGTCTTATTCAACAGACACTCAATAATTTCAAAATATTAATTCAATAACATTACACACTTTTATAGTTTTTATTAAATATTTTACGCTGTAATAACAATATTAAAGTGTTCTGTAGGAACAGATTAAACGACCTACTGTCAGTTCAGGCTCTTTGAAATTCTAACAAAAATACACCTAGTTCAGTATTTATTATACGTTTAAAAAACAATTTAGTCAGCACAAGATACACATCAATATAAATAAGACACCATAATAATGTCTTCCAGATTATGTTAAAGAGAGCAACATGAATTGTACTTGAAAATTCAATATTAAATTCACAAATGTTTAAAAATCGTAGATTTAAATTTTTAATAATTTTGTCCTGGCCATGCAGACCTTTTGGTTACAATAAAAAAAGTGTTTCAAATAAAATGATTCATCATTATTGCAGTTGTTTGTTTCAACAATTGCACAGACAATGTTATAACAGATCGATAGTTTCGAAGGCTATGGTACGAAAGCCCAGAATCTCGAATCTTGAATTTTAAATCTCGAATATATAAGAACTATTCTGATTGGTAGAGGATTATGTCACACGCAATCTGATAGGTTATAACTATATTGAATTTCGAATCTCGAATCTCGAATTCCGAATTTCGAATGAGAATTCTGGGCTTTCGTACTGGCAATACTAGTCAAAATTAATAGTAATTTCACTGTCTTACCTTGGCACACTCCATTAAAAAATCCTTGTTTTGCTGGACATTGTTTTGAGAATGCATTTCTATTAATAAAGAAGAAGATCTGTTACAACACTTATTAGATATAACTGAATATTAACACCAAACGAGAGGTTTTTTAGTTATTTTGTTGAAGCCTGGTTATTTCTTTTATCAGATTACTTCTACTAACAATGTTTTCTAATGTTTTCAATTCTATTTTCTTTGCCTCACAAATATAGTTATTAAAAAATTAGTCAAGTCATTGTTTGATTCTCTTACAAGAACTAGCTGCAAAGCTGGGAAAAAAAAGCGACGCTATTTTTGTCCCTGAGAGACTATGTGAAGCTAATATTTTGAATTAAATTGTTTAATTTGTCCGTTACGATCATTTTTGTTCATTGAGATGTTGTTAATATTTCTATTTCATGTTTTAAAAGCCTGCTTCATAGGAACATTAAAGTGACCCGCAAAACAATAATTCGTAAGAAAAATAGCAAAGAAAGCCGTTCGAACAATGAGAGCCAAAAGCCAAAAGACAATTACAAATCCGGATATAGACAAACATATGCAGGGCAACACAAAAACCAAAAACACTGAAAAACAGAAATAGAGTAACCCGAGCCCAATAAAAACCATAGGTGCAATCAGGTGCCAGGGTAAACATTGCCTGCCTGTAATTAGACATCCGTCGTGTTGCTCATTGTCATGTCTAGGAAAAAGGTCCAATCCAGTAATAGGGAACACTGCCTATGACTCAACTAAAATGTCCGATCGTATTTGAGATTGATTTCACATAACGATCAAATAAGTAATTGTGAAAGAAAATAAACTTTCTGGAGAGATAACATCAACCTAGGTACAGCAAATCCTAGTAGTTTAGTAGTCAACAGATGTGGTCGGTCTATAAAATCGGAATACTGATTGCAGGATCTAGAATAACGTATAAGTTGTGAAATTTACACACCATAAGCTGGAGCTGCTGGATTGTTGTTGTCGATGAACGGGAAGTTGACAATAAGAAAGTTTGTCACATAATCTAGTTTGTAGTTTTCCTAAGCTTATTGTAAGAAGTAGGTCTAAGTAGAAGGCTGGCCTTAGTGTATTAGTGATGTCTTTAATTAAAACCTTGATAAATTGAAGTAAATAGTTACCAAATTTAGCAGTGTTGAGGGTCAGTGTCTTTTCTTTTTTCTTTAGCAGGCCTTCTAGAAAACCATAATAGCACAAAGGCAGATTGGAGAGGAGTTTGCAATGCTTTTCTAAAGCATATATTATATTTATAAAAGAACTAAAACAAGCTGAATACATCAAAGATTTAGAATAAAGATATGCATGCCTAGTTGGTTAGAACAATGTGCGGGGAGTTATTTTGAGTCATCCCTATGTACCGACAATGATACGTATTATATACACATAAAATGTCTACACAAAAAAACGTCGTAATCAACATCAAGCGTTGCTAGTATTATCACTGTTTGTTAGCTTACTGTCTTTCTCAAACTTTGTATTTTTCTGTGTTGTGGATGTAATATTTCTCTCATCTTTATAATAGGACTTACACAAAATAGTTTTGGGATCAATGACCATATACAATATATGATATATATGGAAGGATAAATACAAATTTCATTTACCTTGTGAAACAGAACAAAGTACATATCCGAAACACGGAATATGTTGAGGTAATCTCCATTTAGTGTTTCCAGATGCAAAATTTGATGTACACGAAATACATGTGACTCAAGTCACCTTAATGGTCAATGGTTGTTTGAACCTTTCTACCAATCAAAATATAAAGTGAAATATAGATTGTCGTGTTATAAGTATGTTGATTGATTTGGTCTTGGTTTAACGCCAAGTTGCAATATTTGAGAATTTTGATTGATACAAAAAAATGGAAAAAATTAATAGAGTTTGAAGCTTTAACCACAGAACTGTTCATGACATAAACTTAATGTAACTAAGTAACAGCGGCTTAAAAACATTAAACTTGCTACGTCTAAACGATATTAAAATGATGCTATTCGACTTTTTAAATATCTACTAAACTTCATTAAAATTTCTGATAACCATGATCATCATTTTATACCAGTAAAGTATTACTTTAAACAAGATATTGTCGTTGTTTACTTAGTTTTGCTGTATCACAGAATGCGCGAAAATAAGTGTCCTGCGAGTTAAGCTGGAGAAATTATGAAAACAAATCTATCCAGAAGCATATACTGGACTAGTAGTTAACATTGAATGAAATAAACATATCACCTTTATCTTGTAGTAGAGTTGAATAAAAATGGTTGACTAAAACATTTGGTACTTGAAGTCTTTTTAAGAGAAAGTTATTAATTATTTAAGTCCACATAGTTACAGAGTCTTACCCGTTGTTAATACCATGTTTTCAGTCAAGGTTTCACATTTTCAATTTCAAACATTGTATTGATATAAATCAAAGGTATCCTATATAAATCCTATTCCAACAATTACACGATGTTATGTAGTTGAATGCAGGCAATACTAATAGTCATGTGTCATTCCACCCACAGACCACCTAACTTATAGTTATAGTGATAATTATAAGATAAGTAAATCCTCATTATACTTAATGCTATGTGAGGGAGTGGAACATGATACAGTTTCTACTATTGTAAAACGTATGCATAGATTAGGTAATAATTCATTGGGGCACGAATATATAATGATTTTACCCCTGCTTTGCCTTTATGTGCAATATTTTAACCAGAGGTGTAAAATAGGGGCATAAAGGGCAATCCCGTGGTTAAATTAGTATATATTTGTGCCCCAAATGAATAGGACATATTTATTAACTTTTTTAACAACGTTACATTTGAGTTCACTGTTATTGGTGTTTGTGTGAATAATTTGCAGTTATAAACTTAAAAGATTTAAATAAAAAACTCAAACGTTGGTCAAGTGTTAAAACGAATAAACAGAGTTTCTCTTATATTTTGAAGATGGCCGGGCGACTATTGATCTTTAAACCGATATTATCAAAATTCTGCATTGATTCTCTTATCAATGACAGTAAAAGTAAAAAATAAGAAGGACATTATACTGCAAAAACAATTTTATCAAAAATACTTATCAGTTAAAAGTTTCAGTTTCGTTATGAAAATTAGAAGAAGAATAAACTGAGAATATCTGGTGGGTCGTGACTGGAAAAGGGGAATAAAATCTTGTTTGGAAACAAAAACAAAACTAAAATTGCTTCTACTCAAAACATAATTAACATTCATTAATCAATTATACTTTTCAGGTCTATACGAGTTATATATGCATTGTAAATACTTTTGGTAATTATTAACTTTGCTTGTTGTGTTGCATTCTCCCAAGTCAGGGGGTATGAGTCATAACCCTTGACTTGGGATGATGGTTGTGTTGTTGATTCTTGTTATATTATTAAATAAAGTGCATCATGTCTATAACTTCTTTGTCAATCTATATATGCAAACCTTTATTTGTTTGTTAGCGTACCGACATTATGTAAAACTTGTGTCCTGTCTTGTCTATATACATTTTACACCAACATTTTATATTCGTCATAAACAATAAAACATGACTTTTTCAAAACTATAATGCACGCATATATTCGTCATCAAACATAAGTTATTTAATTACACTAATAAATTTTGACCCCACTATGGAATGAATATCCGTCCTGTAAATATTTACTTACTTACATCTATTATTATAAATCTTTAGGTTATTCCATACATTATGATCTTTATTTTTTTTTTAAAGTAAACATTATTTGACAGACATATTTTTTAAGGATACGTAGACTCAATCTTTAAATTTACAACAAATTATCAACTTTTTTATATTCATAGAATCTGTATGATCTGCGCTTCAATAAAATATAAACATTTCTTGACAGACAAAAGTTTTTATTTAAAATATTTATCGTCAAACATGGTTTTAGCCTATCAATTTTGGTCAATTTTTCATGCAACAAAATCTCATCCTGTTAAGAATGTGTGCTTTTAAACTCATTATTGATTTAAAGCTAAATGTCATTTTACAGCTTATAATTTTTACTTTAATGATTTTACTTTAATATCTTTATTACTTCAAAAGTTATGACCATTTATGTATAGAAAATGCCCCGTCCTGGTTTTCTTCGTCATGTTTTGAGACCAACCCGCAAATTGCATTCACTTATGGTAAAAAATCACTCATGAGTAACATGTTCATTCTTAATTTGTAGAATGTAAATGCGTACATTCTTAATTTGTACAATGTCGATTTTGATAAATATGTAAAAAACCTACAAAAAGTAAACTTGCTATGAAAGTGAAATATTTGAGAAATATACAAAGAACGAATTAAGAACGTTTTTGTCAGACCAACATTTATTGAAGGTCCAGTTTGTTCAATCAATTGTAATTCCCACATAATAAGACGTAACATTATGTCTCGTGTCCTCTGCATCCGAGGCTACATGTACAGCACTAGAAAAAGCCTTACATATACCATTACTCTGTACTTTATATGTAACAATACATGATGAATATATTGATCATTGAAAGCAACAACAAAAACCACTGCCAGGGTTAAAAGAATTAGCATTAAAAGTATGTAGCAGGACTAGCACTTATTAAAGAACTAAATACAGGTTATTTACCTAATTAATTTGTTTTAAAATTGTTAACAACATAAGTTTTGCAAAAAGGTCTGTAAGAATTGAGCCATTCTTGCCACTTCAGAGGTAATAAAAATGGGCCTTGCAGTAGCACAATATGCCCTTATAACAGTACTAGATGAGTGTGGATTCATCAATTTTTGTAACATTTTATTAATACTATCCAAAGGTTTAGACATTGAGTTAATGTCCATTTTCTGTTTCATCTGCTAAATTTCATGATGTGAGAAAACAGTTCATTACTTTTGCAGGTCTAACCCCTGCCGATTTGCTGACTTTTCTTTTTACACCGTAATCAACTAATGCAGAAACCTTTATAACTCTACCATCACAACCTTTTGAATCTTCAGGACCATGTTCCATCAATTTAAACACGTCATGTTCATCCTCATTCATACTATTAAGACACATTCAAATCATCACCGTTATCTAATAACAACATATAAGACTGGTCATGAGAAATAATATTTCTATATTTCAAAAGCACACCTTAAAACAACAAACCGGCGTGTATATGGAATTATTTATAAAATAAACGATTATAACACACGCAGATACTCTGAGTGGTGTCAATAAAACGATCAATAATACATAAAAATAAATTTTGGAGCCACGTAGAGAGTAATAATTTTTTTATTTCAAAATTTCTTCGATAACTAAATAAATTCTAATAAGACCTAGACGATAAAATGTCGAAAGTCTATTGCATTAAAAGGTGATAAAAAAATGTCAGGGAAGTAAGTTCTAAAAACTACTTACTTGAAAAATGGGGGAAATTATTAATGTGTTAAAGGCAAAATAATACAACGCTCAGAGAAAAAATAATTGTACTGCGCGAAATATGGCTTCAAATACGAGGACACTATATGTAAGGCCGATTTTAAGGACGCTGAACAACTATAGACATTCTATTGTCTTTTTATTTTAACGGAGATTGTATTGTAACGCTTCAATGTTCATATAGAATTAAAACTATGTAATTACTTCGAAAAAGGCAAATATAATTAAGAATTCTAATATGACGTCCTTCACACGATTTGGAAACAAACCTCTATTTAAATATTTAACAAAATATGGCTGTTGTAGCCATTTACAAAATGCAGATGTTTTTTTCTGTGTGTGTTTCTCATTTTACTTTTGTATTACGAAAATCCAATAAAAAATGTTTTCACGATAAAACGTCCATATTCTATGTGATGCCTTAATGCCTTTTACATGTCACAAATCTTTCTTGTCTTTTGCTACGTTGTGTTTTAAGGGACCTTGCGTTGTTTAGAATGACGTTCAATGCAAACCTCAAGACTTTTCCCATCTCCACCGCAAACTAAGTTACTGTATCAAATTGAAAACCCAGCCGAATTTCAAAATGTTGATTTATTGTGAAATATAATTGTTGATTTAAATTTGCACAATTTTGGATCTTTAACAGGAGCTTCAGCTCGACCAAATGCGGTTACCAGTTTTCATTTGTCACGCAAACATTGCAACACAGTCACAGACACAGTGACTGAAGTAATGAAACATTCAGTTATGTCGTCCTTTGTTCTGATTGTTAAATTATATTGTTAATGTTAATATAAATGTGCTTTGTTTTTAGGACATGTCCTACTAATCGAACTCCATATAATATTTTTTGTCGTAACTTTTTTTTGGACAAAATCTTTAAATATAGCTTAAGACATTAATGGCCATCGACCGTATTCAAAAGTTATGACGTCATCTTTATAACCTGCTTTAAGGACACTAGGATTATATGTTTATTTTACTTATATTGTTCCCATAGGTTTCTTTTAGAATCAACTTATATTGTTTTTGAAAGCTTCATGGCATGTAGAAGAGACAACTATGCCATAATATATTTAAAAATACGCACGTTTCGAGCAATAATGTAGACGTAAAATGTAACATTTCTATATTTTTTATCAGAATCAAACTAATCAATGGCTGCCCCAATTTTATGGATTATTTCTTCATCATAATAAATAATAAACCTATTTATAATGTATGTTAAATTGTGAGTGTGTCAGCTAGTGCTACATTTGTTAAATAGCTTTTGCTGCAAATAAATACATAACCTTTAAGTAACTAAAAACAATACATGATCCAATTTAAAATACAGCATGTCAAAAGCACTATATTTAAAAATTATTGATCCAGTCATTGTTAATGAACATCTGATATTCTAGATAAAGTAAGCCTATAAATAAATATACGGTGAAATTTAAAAAATATTGTGTGCCTTCTATTTTACCCAAATGGCACATATAGGTTTTAAGCAGATAAAGTGTGTACTAAGTGTTCATCTGGAATGTATGGCCGGTTTTGTTCACGTCGATGTAATTGGGAACAATATCAAATGTAAGTTATGCATGCTGTAATATAACGTTGGGTGAATGCAGAATAAATAAAAGCATTAAACATATTACATCCTCAACACAAGTCACGCGTGTTTGTAACTTGTTTGCCATGCTAATGATCATTGATAAGTCCAGATTACTGTTATTTAGTTCGAATTCAATTGGGCAAATGAGGATCAGCGACAGGTTTAATATGCAAAGATAAGCGATTTTCCAACTGAGGTACACGTGTCTGAGCGGCATGAAGTGTCTATCGGTATCGCAAAACATTACTGCTATCATGAACTCTTGTATTATGTTGTAAACAATCGATAACGCACAATTAACAAATATTAAGACATTTGTAGTCAGCAGAAAATAACAAAAGTATAAAAAATTATGGATATAATACCCTGCAAGTGTCTTCCATATTTCGTTAAATTTTATTAGTTTAATTATCAGTGATATTTGTACGTTCTGATTTAATTCAGATATATCATTACTCCTATTTATTGATATCTCGCACAAGATGTTCTGATAATACTTACGCAACCACATTTAAATGACCTTATTTACATTAGCAACTTTTCCAGATTTTATATTTCTTATTGTTCTGTATAGACAAACAGAATTTTTCAAGGTGAAATTTTGATTTTAATTTTTTACAATAAATTCACCTTAGATTCAAGAACCATTTCAATGGCGCTCGAACGTGACATCTTATGCGGTATTCTCACATCCTAATACATTATGTTATACATGATACTTAAGGTAATAAACTCACAATACTTTCATAATAAAAACTCAATTGCAGTTGTGGCCTTGTTGAAGGCTGTAAATATAAAGATTCTATGGAAGGCAATTTTAATATTTGTATTTTTTAGTTCAATTATATGCAAATAGAAAATTGCCAGAATAAATTAAAAAGTTGGTACATTATGTATATGTGTTTTTATGTCTGTCTGTCTGTCTGTTTGTCTGTTTTTCTGTATGGTTTGTCTGCCTGTCTGTATGTCTCGATGTATTCTGTATTCAGTTGATTTTGTGCTGATAGACCTTAAATATGCCTTCAGAATGAATCCTTCTTACTGATTAGCTGATATCTTATTTGCAGTATGGATTTAAACTTGTTTAAATATAAATTTAAAATAGGACACAAAATATTTTCGTCTGTTAATACATCCTAAATACATAAACATCAAGCATGGATAGTTTTTTAGTCAACTCAACGATACACGCTCAGTATGACTCTACAGACATAACCCTATACTTGAAGTAATATTCTGAAGATAAAAAAAGTTAACTTCGTCATAAACAAATAGGTGTGATAGAAATTATTTGGCGAATATTATCCACTACAATAATCAGTTATAGTTCAGACATTATTAAAAAGGAGAAATAATCAGGTATGTGTTCAAATATTACGCAATAAAAAAATGGGAGAAGCTGCTGACTTTTATTTGGTTGAAAAACATAGTATACCATAAGTTATGTGTTTAAACTTTCAAATACACAAATTAATTTGTTGAGTTTATCAAATATTTTAATAACCATCGAGAAAAATTCCGTTGTGCATATTTAATATATTATCTCAAGATGCAGTGTAACAATCTAGTCAAGGCAGTCAGAAGACAGAAGTTTAATTTAGACTACAGATGAACAGAATTGACAGATAAAAACGAATTTCAAATATAACCTAGTCACGCAAGATGCTCTGACAGAAATTGTAGACGTTGCCAACATCAGCAAAGCACTTTCTGTTTGATAGCATATAGGAACGTCCATTTTGTTACAGAGGCAAAAATATGTCATTCCTTGTAAGTTAGGTTTATTATATTTCCTTCAGTAAACAACAACAAGTTGGTCATTATAGGTTTTGTATTTGGTCCCTATGTCATTTTGTTTATAAGTTTAGTTAATGTTACCTTTATCAGCTAGCCATCATCTTTCATTATGGGTTATACTAATATGTTGTTGATAATCTGTAGCTTTCGAATCTCTATTGAACTGTTCTTGTTTGTTGTAAAAAAGCGGGACGTTCATACGGTTTTGTAGGACTGCATGTGTTACTATCATATTGCTGGTACTAGAACAACGCAAAACAAGTTCATTCGTCACTTGTTATTATTTGTTTTACTAGGACTGTCACTGTAAAATATTTAATACATATGAATGAGACTTTGTTAAAAACCTAAATATATCATTTCCAGTTACAAAAGCTGACATGTTAAGCAAGACTGGAACATTCGTTTAAGTCTAGAACTGTCACTATACACTTCTTCTTGAACTCTAACTTTCAGGTAATGCTTGATGGTGTCAGCAAAATGCTTTTTATGACTGTTATTCACAGCTCAATGTAAAAACGGTTTCATATTTACGTAAAATGTCTTCAAAGTTAACTAAGTTATGAAATATACTATGTTAAACACTCGTTTTGTCAAGAAGAAGAAATCAAACCGATGAGGTTTTGGAAAATGATAAGTAAAGACCGACAAAATCACAGTTAAACAATTGAGAGGACAGCAATAAAGCCAATTTACAAACAATTCAAAAACCAACAATTGCGTAACACGATTTTCACTAAAAACCGGGGGTGAGTCCAGGTGCCATGGAAAGGTAAGCATAATGTAGAACTTTCTTCTAAAGAATCTCAAACGTTATACCCAAATCTACAGCTTGAAAATAGAAATATTATTTTAGCAATATATGAGAGTAAATTTAGACAATAAATAAGTACCGACAGAATAACTGGTATTCTTGTCAGCTCTGAGATGTAAGTACTAGGCTGGTGATGCGAATACAACAGGAATTCCTTTCCTTTCGGACTGACATTGGTTAATTAAGTCAAATCACATATATTTCTTTAATCTACGTGAAACAATATGTAAACATATTTATATTTCTACTGGAATAATAAATGTTGAAATATTTTATAAACAATAAATCAAAGTGTTTCTGGGTGCAAAGAACAAAGGAGGTTGACATATTTACTTTGAATATTGTCTATGCTTATTGCTGTTAAACTTATTTGTACAAAAAATACTGTTTACGAACGTCATGGCTACAATTTGCTTGTTGCATTTATTAACACTTAGTACTTAATTATTTAACAGAAAACTCTCACCTGTTTATGTATTAAAAGAAAACCTTATGTTTGGTAAAACCTCAAAGCGCTTCAATATTCAACATATGTTTTTTATAAATATTTTGATAATTCATTTGTTTACATTTGATGAAACTGTGCATAAAGGAAAAACGTGTGTCAATGTCCTGTTCTTAGTTAATACTTGCTAGTCACCTTATTTTCCAATGAATCCACATTAGAATTGGAAACCTTATTCATGTTATATAATTTGTAACTATATAAAAGAAGCTTCTAATGTAACAGTAAATCTTAGTCATTCGCTCATTTTCTCGTCCCTTTTGAAGAATTCATATTCACAATTTAATAAGATTTAGATAATTAAAAATGATATCTGGACTGTAAGCCAACTGTTTGCTATTTACTGTAAACCTGTTTGCTATTAACTGTAAAAATACAAGTATTTAATTTAACGCTAAAACTATTTTCCAGTATTACGTAGCAATTTCCCACTTTTACTCTTCCAGTACATAATAGTTACGAGTGTGCTTGTCACAATAAAAATGTTTTTATTTGATGCTTCGGATAAAATACTGTAATGGCGTGGTAATGTATATCTAATATTTGTAAAATATTTAAATCTTATCAACAAAAGATGCATTAATACAGTGATACAAGAATTTTTTCAGGATTTGTGTACACTTGGGAGACATGTGCAGAACACTTTGTAGAATGTTTTCTGAGTGGTCATCGGCAAATTTTGGGAACATTATAAGAAGAACTTTGTAGGTTGGATTATTTCTATAGTATAACTAGGTGTAATCTAGACAATATAAGGTTAATCTTATATTTTGCACTTATAGTTTTGTGTAATATTAGATTTAAGGTTTAATGGGAGAAAGAAATATCAACTGAGGCCAACGACCGGAGCAGATATTGCTTTCTTTGTTCCCTCAACCTCATACTGATTTCCTGTGTTTATATGGTATTTAATTAATGACTTTGATATAGGTTGCGATCTGGATTTCTTAACTTAAAAACGTAATATTCATCGAGCAGCTAGGCGAGGTGAGGATACATATGTGAAGGTTGAGAAATCTCGATTGCGACCGCATATCCGTGTACCAAAGTCAATAATTGTTGTATAACATAAAAAATCAGCATACTATCGTCTATCTTAGCAAATATATTAGCAACATTAGCGTTCATTGTTGTTAATAAGATGCTTATCCTATAAACGCGTACATGAACCGGATACATTGATTAAGACTTTTATTCAGATTTGCTACTAAACAATTGTACTTTTCAATCTATTTTTGAAATAAGTCATCATTAGATTCCGCCTTGCCTGTGCTGCAGATAAAAAAATTTGATGCAATTTTAGCTCTGTGATTTAAATTGACTCTAAAGTATTTTTATGACCAATCAAAAACACGCAAAATTCAATTCTTGTACTAAAGATTTTTATCTTGTTGAAAAGCCATGTATGGGACTTGGTTCTGTAATGGAATGACAAGCCTTTAAAGAGATTTTTCCATATAGCGTAGTGTTGGTCAATGTACTTCAATGATTTGCATAGGAGTACGGCCGGTTGCTGTTATGCCTCCACAAACTAAATTACTTTCTCACCCGAACGAATGACCGACGTTGAATAACACAGGGTTCGGCGTAACGTTCACCCTGATGCCAATATGCGTTAGAGCGGTTGTCGATGCTGTCTAGGTGGAAACTAGTCAGCGAACATAGCGTTATCACTATCATGTAATCAGTACCGTAAATGTCATCTAGCCCATGCTTGTCGTGTCACTCGTTGCCTCGGCTGTAAAACTTTGCGTATTACCGGTCCCTTTTTTCTACGTCTGATCCTCAAAGTGATTGGTCTTGATCACAAAATGGACCTAGTGTTAACACTTGACGTTTAGAAGAGGTTACATGGTGCAAATCCTGAATATAGTTGCCCTGGCAACATGTGGTTAGGCGTGGACGTCTGTTTCAAGGGCATCATGGACGTGATTTTATTGTTGGTAGCGAATCCATAAAGAACGTATTTTGTTTCTGTGGCAACTAAATTGCCTAGCAACACCAGTCTTAGTACATCCAGAGAGCAACATTCCGGTTGCTCGGTTTCCGTCTTCACAGACGAATAAAGCGTTATTAATACATTTAAATGTATAGGATGCCGAGTATTGTTTTTTTGTTTAGTTTGAATGGTGTTTTAACGCCACTTACAGCAATTTTTCAGCTTTATCATGGCGTCCAGTTTTTATTGGGGAGAAAGCCGGAGTACCCGGAGAAAACCCGAACCTGCGGTAGGAAAATTGGCAATTATTGTCAATTAAGATTGGAGTCGAGTACACTCTACCTGCAGTGAGAATCGAACCCGCAATCTCAGTGTTGACAGAAACACGTAATTGATGTGTGTATCGTTTGCAAGGCATTATTTGAAACAATGCAAACAATAACAACAGCTGTTTTAGTATACATTTATATAGTGTTGCTACACACAAGAATGCTCTAGAACTGATACTGCGTATAAGTATATGAAAGATAGAGTGACGTATAGTGTACTTACTTTTTAAACATTAACTATCCAGGACTGTTTTAGTTTTGTATAGTGTTGATATATTCTAAAATTTTTCTGTTAATAATACACAACAATCGTTCATCAAAAAACAGTTATCGAACGTAATTTTGACAGTAATAGTTGCATATGCCACATCCCCACCCACAACAAAAAAACCCCCAACCAAATTAAAAATGAAAACAAACAAAAAGACGCCAATATTTGCAAAGGATATAATGTTTTTGATAGGTCCGCCAGTATTATTCGTGTTACCTCAACTACAGTAGGTATGTTGGCGCGTTTTGATATGTAAGCATGCTCACAAGGCTTTTTACGTTGTTTGTTTAATTTTGATTTCTTTTTATGCCAGCGCATATAACAGCAGGGGATATTGTTTTACAACTGTCCGTCCGTTCGTAATTCTATCCGTAAATCCGTCCTTCTCATGTGTTTTCCAAGTTTCCGATTTCGATTTGTAGAAATACAACGTTATTTCAAGAGACAATTTGTTGGTTTTTAATTGCTTGATTTAATATCTTATCTGCTAAGAATTTGATCTTAGTACATTTTATCGACAAATATTTTTTTTTATTTTATACAACACGAACTTCGTTGGCAATATTTGTTTCTTACTACAGGACATCCCTTGTTAGAAGCTTTTGTTTCAAAGTATAGAGAAAAATTAAATGTTATGCAGAATTTTTTAGGGAATTTGTAATTCATATGAAAGGACAGAACGACGAAAGAAAACCACATTAGTGGATTAATAGTACTAGATTTCGTTTGGATGGTATTTTACCCCCATTGATAAAACTTGTAATATGTGTTATATCATGCCGTCTAGAAGTATCCCGATTAAAATATTCAAGAAATATAGCAATCCAGTTCAAATAAAATTGTCCTATTTATTGTTCTTTAAGTGGACACAAAGTTCGTAGCAAGAGTAACTTCAGGAGCGGTTGTCGTTGTGGTGTGCATATTCATTGGTTAGTAAAACTATTTTACATATGTTTATGCTAGCGATTTTTAACTATATAAGCAAAATATAATACCGAACAAAATGTAGAACCATAAAACAGCTAAGAAAATACTTCTGGTGAATGAACGAATAACCTTTAAAAACCCTTTTTATTTTGTTTTTATATGAATTGTATTAGAACATCGCTATATAATTAATATACTTGAAATAGCTTTAGGATTAAAACTCATATATATTTTGGATTGACTAGACTCCCAACGCGCCATGCCCATGCCGCCGGTTTAGCAAACGCTTAGAAAAACAACGATGTAAACCTGACAAACATTATTATGGTTGTTAACGAGCACACCTTACCAGAAGTCGGGTTTGAAAGCTGCTGTAGACTTGCCAAAAAGGAATTTTAAATGAGAAAAAAGTTGTTTAACTGTATTTAAATACTAGACATAGCATTGATAGCAATATAGTCTTTTGACAATTAATGTATTGCATTATTATTACGATGTAGACAAAAGCGAATTTCATATAACTACATCAACACACATGTTAAAATCATATGTGCAGAAAAATAATTCTTCATTTCAGCGTGGTTTTCTATATTAGTGTATTATGATGATAGTCCCAGGAGCAGCGAAATGACTCAACTGAAAGGTATATTGAAGTAGACGAGTAACTGTTGAAGTACGGTCATTGTTTACCGCGGGCAGTACGTTTTGAAAAATAACATTTTTACTGGTTCGTGAAGAAAGCCTTTTCAAAGATACGACAGAAGTTTATCAGCAAAACAAAAATTACCATTCTTATATATCTTGATTTTTAAACACATTTGGTTTTAGGGATTCGCTAATATCTATTTACAGATACACTGAAACAAGAATACAATATAAGTTAATAATTGGAAACATTACCGAGAAAGAAACTGGTTTGGCTGCGTTTCCGAGGCTAATGCTTTCGGTATTTCATAACATGTACTGCTCAATAGAATCTCCATACTTTAAAAAAAAAACTTTCTAGTAAAACGGTTAATTTTAACAAATTGTAAGACTAATGTTTAGATTCTGCAGAAAACGTTGCAGCTGGTTAGTTGTCTGGATGTATAAATAGGCAACACTCGTGGACGTGTATTTGCACCGTAGTTGAAGCAAGAGAAGAAGCGTATTAGTGGCCCCATTGATTGGTCATTGGTGACGATTACTACCTTTTTCCATCGTTCTCGATATATCTAAATTATTGCGAATACTGTTTTAATGAATGTTACATATGCCTTAAACATAACCCTCATTAAAATATCTGAGAGATACATAAAGCTATATAAAGATAATACGATGCAGAAACATCTTAATCATTTAGAATTATTTCAGGGGCTTGATCGCAACTGATGAGTCTCGAGTAAACAAAACGCGTGTCTGGCTAAGAAAATTTTATAACATGATATCTTCAATGGCATTTTTGGAAACTGGTTTGATGTCTGTACATATTTTAAAGGATATCACCAGGCTAATAGTCTCACTTGCTGACAAGAATATCATTGTCTATAGTTTACTACACTGAAATTCGAAAATGATTAAAACTTTGGATTTTAAATAATATTTTTATTGAGCGCCACTGATTTATTTAATAAGAAGAAACGCGCGTCTGTATCTTTCATGACAAGAAGGTGAGTACTTGAGAAAACCGCTGACCTTCTGTAAGAAAACTGGCATTTGTTGTCTATTAAGATTGGAATTTAACACACTCTGTCCGTACATGTAGTAAGACACGAACCCGCAATTTCAGTGTTTTCCAGGCACGTGATCAATAGTAGAGGAGTAACTGCCTTAACCACTTGGCAACACAAGCCCCAGTACATTTTATGACTTGGTATCTTTAATTAAATGGTATTTATAAATTGTGTACCTTTTTACATGTTATTTTTAATATTTCAGCGCAGAAACAACATATACGATAACATCATAAAAGATGGAACATTTTACTATACAACAGCATTTATAAAAGCAAAAGATTTTTTGGAAAATAATTCCTCAATAATTCTAAAAGAGAAACAAGGTAGTGGGAAATCAACACTAGCGATACATTTAGCTTCTGTTTACATCAAGAAAGATTATAAGTTACGAGTGTTATTTTATAAAGATGCACATCTCCTTAAAAGTATACAAAAGTCGGATACTAAATACATTATAGTTTTGGAAGAATGGCTTAACAGCTGTAATCAAGAATTAAAGAGTATTATAGAAATAATTTACAGCTCTTTAAATCAAAATCATGAATATAAACTCATCATGACTTTGTCAGATATAGATGGAAGATTATCTGGCCGTTATAAGACATCTGTATGGTGTAATGAAACCAATACATTAGATCTTGATAATACTTCATCACTTACATTGGAGGACTAAAGATCTATGTTAAGATGTTATCTGAAAAGATTTAACAGGAGACTAAATGATGATGATATTAATTTAATTTCTGCATCCGAGACCTATCACTCATTTCCCTTTCTATGTGTTCAGTTTTGCAATAGCCAAGTCAACTTTAATCTACAGTCAAAATTTTTTCGTCAACCTCCGTCTAGCTTGGTTGACAAAATCAACATTTTAAGACATTCAGGATATAATGATAAGAGGAATAGAGTACATTATTGTGTTTTAGTATATGCTCTATTAAATTCAGAAAATTCTAGTATTCCGACATCCGACATAAACAGAGAAGTGATTAAAGATATAATGACAAAAAGCTTTAACATCAAAGTAATGAAGGATACAGACGTTAGTGAGTCGGACATTAGAGAATGTTGTCGGAGTATGTGTCCACAATATTTACAAGTTACTTCAGATGAAAAATATGTTCTCCATCCTGTTGTTTATCAGGCAGTATTGGTTTCCTATGCTGAGATTCATTTTAAGGACGTCGTCTCAAAATGTTCTCTAAATCATCTGTTTGGTATTTTGAGACCATCAACATACATGAAAATAGAAAATGAACTTATGCTAAGAGTAAACAACAAGGATTCTCCGGACTGTTTGACGGTTCTGGAGGAACGAATTGCAGATATTATGTTTTTAGAGGAAGAACAAATGCATTTGGCGTTACAGTTTATCATTAAATATGAGTTTAAAGAAGTTCTAATAAGAGTAGTTCAACTTTTAGAGAATAAGGTGAAGTTGTTAATCACAGAAAAACGTGTTGAACATTTGAAAGCTGTTTTCAAACAATTAACAAAAAATTGCACAGACCTACATCTGGTGAATTTTATTCCTACCAACTTTGCCTTGACGTGGGCGATAATAGTATTACACCAACATGGTGCAATATATTTACTAGATACCAAGGTAGACCGATTTATAATCCAGAGTAGCAAACAAGTATTAATGGGTATCCTACAAAAACACGGTTCTTCATATGAGTATTCTTTGGTGGGGAAATAATGAAAATCCCTTTATACGTCAGGTTATTCAATACTTCAGAGCTGCTATGAAATCATCAAGAGAAAACACAGAAAAACTGTTAAATCTCAAGAACAACAAGGACATGTCAGCACTTGATTTTGCTGCCTATTTCGGAAATCACGAAGCAGTTGATATATTTCTAAAACTACATATAAAACATTAACAAACCAGATTCTACCTGCAGCAAAGAAAGATAAACTTAAAACAAAAGTGAATAAATATATTCAAATGGCTGAAAGTATTCACCCATTTATATTTATAAATGGAAACATTTGCAGGGATATTAATCATGCAGTATTTGATTTTGACAAAACGATGGAAGTTTATAAAACATATTTAAAAAACTGAAATAAAACATTTAGTATTTGTATACATTATAATTTGTCACAAACTAATTGATGATTGATTAATCAATTGATTAATTTGCGTCCAACGAGAAGAGAAAATATAATTTTGTTAATAGGACTATCAAATTCCAGATATATATACAGGCAAGATGGCTTTCATTAATGATAACTTAAAAAACTGTGCCAAGATAATATATATGGTATTACGTGCTATATATGTCAGAATACATTACAGTGGTATGAACAACTGCAAAATTCTAATTCATCGTGCATACAATGTCATTTATGTCTAAACCAGCTGTTTAAATTTTGTTTTGTCTTTGTGTCCGTCCTTCTAATAGTCAAACGGTCGTTTCTGTTGTTAACCTATGTGGATTTGATTTTGTGATGAAAGATAAACACTCAGACCGAAACGAATTTGTTTATATGGTTGATAAATATAATATGACCACACTTATATACATGTTCTATGACCACACTAATCTTTATGTAAACTTTAGATGTATTATGTTTTAGGTATAATATTATTCTATAAATAGTTTAGATGCATTTTAATGATTTCCAAACTTGATTTTATCATTTTACAAAAAGGCTGAAAACGAAATTTAAGCAGAAGTACTGATATGGATCTAAAGTTGAACCAACCGAGAAAAAATTAAGTTAATATTACAAATACTAATTGGTGTTTTACGTTCTATAAAAATTAAGTCATTTTAAATCAAATTGCATTGCAGTCCTCTGTTCAAAAGCTGATATTATGACCCTGATCTCTAGCCAAGATTTGAAAAAAATATTTTATAAAGCAAAAAATATGTCCACCAATATGATGCGTTCTTTAAGTCTTTACATTCAGCATATTTTAAACAAATTAAGACCAAAATGAAAGCGTTACATTTAACATAATGGCACAAAAAAGAGGACTACATGTATACATTAATTTTCAATGATGAATTATAGTCATGATCAAATATTTTATTCCACAACATTTTTTTTCCTTATAATGTTGACAAAGGTTAGCATAAAGTGTCCAAAAATAAGACCTGGTTTTTTAATAAAACTAGACTTGAAATAAATAAAAAAGGTTATATTTCATTGTAGAAAGTGGAAATAGTCTTATTGTTTGTTCAAAGCCAATGACTACAAGCTAAATTATAATAGTTATCTTTATATACAAATTGAAAATATGTTTATTTTAATGTAGCCTAGCGTCTAGGGTTAAAAATTACAAAATGTTATTTCTTGTCATCATTCTCAATGATACATTCCTGTCATAAAAAAGTCCTAAGATATGTATTACATTACAAATCTTTTGTATAATATATTGCTTTCATGGCAACCAGTTTCTAATATTGCAGCCATACATTACATAGTCTATTTAGTTAGAATGAAAGTAAGATTTCAAGAATTTTATGGTTTCTGTATCAGGTAGAGAGCAGAAACACAAAAATGACGTTTGTTCTTATTTCTTACATATTAAAACATGAAAAGCACTATTTTCAGCAAATGACAGTTTTGCATAGCAACCACAACTACATCTTCCTTAAAACAAATTCCAGTGGTTGTACATGTAGTAGAATTAAGTTCACGAACAAAATAGCCAACCAAACACCTAAGACTACTGCATGTACCAATTATTGTATTTTTTTATTATTAATTAAATTTAATGTGGATATAAATGAAGGTAATAAGGAAATACCGAACACCGATGAAACTGTCAAAAGAGACAATCCACAATTCAAAGTCTGAGAAATCAACTCCAGAAACAACAACTAACATAAAGCAACTACAGCAATTGTCCTGACTTGGTAAAGGAATTTAAAAAGAAATGGTTGGTTAAACCAGGTTTTGTGGCATGCCAAACCTCCCGCTTCCATTACTGAAGAATGTCAGTTGGTTAGTTGATTAAAATAGATGGGTATCATAAACCACTAGAAACTAATTAACTTTCTTCAGAACAATTAAGTATAACACAATTGCACTCATTGTTTGTTTGTTTAAATAATGTTTAACGCCATTTTCAGCAATTTTCAGCTATATCATGGCGTCCAGTTTTTATTGGAGGAGAAAGCCAGAGTACCCGGAGAAAACCCCCGACCTTTGGTAGGAAAATTGCAATCCTTGTCAATTAAGATTGAAGTCGAGTACACCATGCCCTTAGTAAGACTCGAACCCGCAATCTCAGTGTTGTCAGACCAGGTGATTAATAGTAGACGAACTACCTTAACCACTTGGCCACCGAGGCCCCTCTTATGGGCTTTGAGGTGGGCTTGAACCACCAATACATTCAACTAGCATGTATTGAATAGTTGTTTTACAGTATTTAAATATTTCTTTATTACTTTTTTATTATGTGTACATATTCTTATTCTCAATATACACTGAATATATTTTTTATGTGACTTTTTATTTTATTTTATTTTTTTGTTTTTATATAACTCATAAACATAACAATCAAATTATTACAATAACAAATATAAATCTTTGTTCCTGTTGTTTCCTTTCTTCTACTCAATAACTTCTTTTCCTACATCACTGTGCCATAGTTTGAAACAATTTATAGCTGCTGATAAGCAGAGATTTACTATACATGTTCACATCGAAATATGATACAAAACTCTTTAAATACGTGCAACCTTGTGTTATTATTGTGCTTCTTTAACACCAACACTTTTCATATATACTAAACATGCCGCTTTATATTTTACGCTAAAAATATGTGGTAATGATGTAAATTTATAGTCTTCACTGATAACATTACTAGACCTAATTAAGATTGGTTTTTTTTTTTATATTTTATCATGTAAGCTTTAATTCGTTTTGAAATGCAACCTAGTTGGTTTAAGAGATGTGGTATGCACTATTAAGACACATAAAGTTAAATCCGGGAACCTATTATGTTATGAGAACTATTATTGATATGTACGTTATAAAAACATTCTGTCAATTACCGTTTTTGAAAATGTCTTTTAAAACCTTCAGAAATAAAAGGACGCCGTTAGGTGCCAATAACACATTTGTCACGAACTTCAAACAAATAATAAGCAGCGGGTTTTTTTATATTGTTTTGTAGACACCTTAAATGTATGATTCTGTTGCTCCTATTTTGTATCTATTTTCAAGCGTGGTTCTTCAATGAATGTACATGCAATGCTTAAAATATATTAAGTAGTACAGTTCAAAAACATTAAAGCCACACAAAACTGATTAGTGAATGGTAGCTGCGTGAAAATGTACTACGCTATGAAACACTATATACTCTTGTAAATATATAAATCAATTCTAAGTATATTACTGAACTCCCTATTCGAAAAATAAAAGGAAATATTGAACAGAAAAATAGATTACAATACAAATTAGAGTTATCACCCTTTATACTAAAAGTTAATTAAAAAACTAACTATGCATTCTCTTATGGTCACAGTGAGATATCGGGTCTAACAATAATACTAGTGTGTATATATATATCGTTTATATTTTATCCCGTTTTATTCTTGTTTAATGTACATGTAGTTGTATTTTGTTTATTCGAATCAATCAAATTATATATGTTTATCATTTTCTGTTATTGTAAATCTCTCAGCATTTAGACACCATTAATTGGTTTAGTAAAATATCTATCTATCAATCTCTCTATACATTTATAAAGATGAAACTAATTGTATTTATTCTTAGATTTACTTTTTACATCCTTGTTTTCAAAGGGTTATAATACAACGAGATTTTCCGGAACTATATTGTAGAAGATGTAGATATTCTGAAACAGCTGTCACCGATCTATATAAAATCACATGTAGCAAGATCATTTACATTCCCATGATTGGAAAATTCATTGAGTGTCAAGGATTGTCACTGTCAGTGACAAATTTCTAAGAGGTGTAAATATCAGATAAGCATTCCCTAGGATGTCAGTATTGATCATACATTATCCTTAAATTGTCGCGGCCAGTTATACATTATTTGGGGATATTACTGTTAAGTCTACATTTCCTAGGGAATTCAATATAAGTTTACTAGGACTGTGACGTTCATTGAAGGATTTTTACTGCCGGTTAGACATTATTGCTTGATTTTTTTTCTTTAGTGTTTTAAATGTGAATGCCATCTGTTATATATTCCCTATGACTCGGATACATTCGGGTCTAGATTTATCAATAAATGACTGTGGTCATTTTCATTCTTTCTATTTTCAGGAATTCCTAACTTTGATCACAAATCTCTTTGTAGTAAAAGTGTTGCTTTTAACACTCCAGCTAATGTATAGTTTTGACAAGACGAAATAAAATCGGCGCTCTTTGAACAAAACAATAAATTTTACGTATAAAATACTGTTATTTACAATTGCTCTGACCCATTTTCTGTGTGTTTTCACGTTTTCTCACAATTTATATGATATTCAATTTCAATAGCTAATAAATATAAAAAAAATGAAATAATAATTGTGGAAATAATTCATTAATAATAATAACGTTCTTCCTGGCTGCAGGAACAAGGAAGGTTGACATCATTGTTTCTCTGTATCATGTCCTGAAACTATGAGTGTAATGTGCGCCAGACATTCGGTTCGAAATAGGTTATATATAAATCTATATTTGATTAATGTTAAAATAAACATTTCCTTTTGTGTTGCTGGAAAATGTTTGTATTGTTTATGGCAAATTATATATTTGTGAACAAAACTGGATATTTAATTGTGTTCATTTTTGAGGTAAACAAATTGAACGAGTCCATTAATGCAGATAGATAAATGCCTACAATGTATATGTAATTGTTTGATTGAGAAAAACGTGTACACATGTAATTTACTTGTTCTTTAGAATTATCTGTACTATATGAAATTAGTGGAATGTGTTTAATGATTCTGTGATTCTATGATTCAGAAGTAGATGTTAAAGTATTAAAATACAAACCAGATATTCTGTAAAATCTTACATATGTGTAGATATTTTGGTAGCCTCAGGATTAAAATAAAGTATCCCTTCTTTGAACCCTTCATCGCATTTAAATCATTATGAAATCACATGTGGGTTTCAAATAAAAAACGGTAAGATAAGGACGGTAAGGAGCATAAGAGAATAAAGTTAGACATCACAAATGTTGCTAAATCATGTGGTTTTTCAATTGTTACCAAAGAAAACTGTGCCCCTGCTGTACACAAATATGCTAATCACAGCAGGTCATATTTAAATATTTTATTCTGTCAAACATGTCTTCCTAAATATGTCAATGTGGTTTCAATGGAAACACCAATTTTTGACTAGAAAGAGCACAACGGTTTATATCACAAAAGTATAGATTTATTTACATTGACAATTTACACCATTTTACAACAAGCATACACAAACCCCTGAAAATGACAAAATACATATATAATATTAATATGCCTGCAAAATAAACATGTTATTTCTTTATTAGGGGGATAAAATTATTAAACTGCTTAAATCGAAGATACTAAGATGAAAACTACAATTTGAATGCAAATGAACAAGTGTATGATTTTTTTTAATAATCAATAACCGTTGTTTTATCTTATCTATAATAAAAACGCTGTACGATCTGTTTTGTCTATAAATCAAAGATGAGCAGTAAAACGTTCCAAGTCGTTATTAACAATTACATTCTGTTTGTTGGTTTTACTCATCTGTTGACTGTCTGTCTTCTTACTCTAATAACGTGCTTACTACTGTGCGCATGCCTCGGGTCACACCCACTGAAACGCATTTGCATACTCACTCTCAAAACCCTTGTCTACATTGTCATTTGAGTAAGAATGATCTGTATGGTTATAAATGTCGCTAGATCTTGATTGATTCGTTGTTGATACCACTATAGATTCATTCATTAGTGTATTGATTTGACTCGAGGAAAGTACCCGTCGTATCATTTGTGATTCTCGAATTTCGCTGTAAACTTCCTCTTGAATTTCTAAAGAAGAAATATAGCTCAGTGCACGCTCCTCATGTCCTTGGCAAACACTGGTGTTAGTAACTCTAAGCTCTGTCATAAAAAGATTTAAAATATTTAAGGATCTGAAAATCTCTTTTATTTCAACGTTCAATGTAATTTTCATTGTATTATATATTTAATTACAAAATTCAGGGGGCCTCGGTGGCCGAATAGTTAAGGTAGTTAGTCTACTATTGATCACGTGGTCTGTCATCACTGAGATTGCGGGTTCGATTCTCACTGCAGGCAGGGTGTACTCGACTCCAACTAAAACACCATTCAAAGCAACAAACAAGTATAAATTCAGCATGATGGTCGTGGTCGTGTACGTGATTTTTTAACGGACGATTAACTATTTGTAAAATCATTTAATCGTTTTCAGGATAAAAAGTTCTAGTTTTTTTATGTTCGTAGCAGTTTAAGGATTTAATGTTTAAGAGATTGTATTATTTTTTATAAAATAATATTTCACTATTGTCTTCATTTTTCAATATACAAATAACGATAACTGGTGTTTTGCAAGTTGTGATTTAACAATCCGATTTAAATATTTCTGTATATAAGCTTATCAAAACGGTATATTCCTGTTAAAAACATAATCAGTTCATATTAATTAGTGCGTTTAACTTGCAAAACATACTGTAATTTAGACGCATGCAAAATTTATGAAATGTACACAAATAAACTTACGAATAGCTTCGTCATGCGCTTTAAAATGTAGAGTTTTCGTGCAACTTGATAATCGCCTTCTGAAATAAAAGATTATAATTGAATCAATAAAATTCCATAAAATCATTTATCGCTAATCCCAAAGGGAACATTAATACAAAGTTTTTTCCTCGTTTGTTTTTGACAGCACACGTCTTGTATTCATAAAATAAATTGTGGAAAAAAATTATTGCACTCACGGAAAAATAAGATTTATACTTATTAAACTAAAACATTTACTGAATGGCTGATTGACATCGAGGAAACAGTATTTCATGCATATTCGGGACAGGAACAAGTTGACAATCAACAAATCAATTATCGACTTGGAGGCACACAATTTGGATTTTCACTGGAAAGGGCACTCAATGAATTGTTTCTGATTTACATAATGAAGATCTACCCTTAACATTACAATAGTTTTAAATTTGCTGATTTAAAGGTTGCAAGAAGAATAGTTACTTTACGATTGTTGCAAGTATTCATCGTTCCTTTTTCCTTTTGCAATCATATCCTGTTGTCATAGTTTTATGTTTCATTTAATTTCGCGTCCACATTTATAAGAGTATATAATTTTTCAATGGAACGTGATCTGACTAGACTAAATTAAGTCAGGTTTGGCAGTTTTCTCCGTAAGTAACTAAGCCAAAATACTGTACAAAACGATAACGCTGACATTTTAAACCAATGCAAACCAAATAGTATTTAATTGTTGTTACATTTTTAACAACTTGGAACTACATGTAATATTGCAGTGAATATCTGTCACAAGGTCATATTGACCCTTAATATTATGTGTTAACACATTCCTGTAACATATATTTCTTAAAATAATAATATTGATTTTCAGTTACCTCAGTACACATAACAAAAATGTAACGGCCAGTATAATCGCCACAATGATAATGTAAATGAAGAACCATTTATTTGGAACGGTAGCCGGTTGCGTCGTAGTTATGGACAAACCTGCAAACAATAGAAAAACTGCAAATAACTGTCGTGTGTCATTTTTAATTTCAGATGTTGACACGATGAACAACTATAAGTTTGAATCTGTAGGCACAACAATGTTTAATGTTTCGCCAACAAAGTGTTATTTTATCTAGATGTACGGGTTGTACGTTATCTAAATCAAGAGCCCATAAAACTGTTTCTTTAGACCAACATCTAAAGAAAAATGCAAATATTACAATAGGTTGCCGGTGTTATGATACTCGTCATGATTTTTTTCTATGCTGAAGTAAACCTTACAGAAAATGTTGCTGTTCTGTTATCTGAAATTGCAAAAGCGGAAATAAATAATAATCAGTTGTGATAAATAACTTGATTTGATTTTTTTAAATATTTTCTCCATCGAGGGATAACAAAATTTCCGAATTGCACATTGTATAATCCGCGTAGTTAATAGTTATAAATAAATCCAAAACAATAGAATAAACTCAACAATTTTATTTTTGTAACTGGACATTTTAAAAAAAAAAATCAACACAAAAACTGTTAGATTCCCACGGAATAATATATGACGTCAACGGGCGCGTTTCTCCATGACGATCAAATTTGTTTTCCATTATCTGATAGAAAATATTTTCCAGCCAATTAAAAGTAAGTATTATCGCAAAACTTATTTATATTATGAATCACATGTTTATAGTTTGCTAGATTTTGAGATGACAACATATATGCAACTTTTGTAGAACGTTTTTTAGCAGGCAATCAGAATTACAATTGGTACAAACGTTCCCCATTTCTTGCCAAATTGGTCCAGTATTCTTATAAAACTGAATTTCTTCTACGTTTTTAAAGACAAAAAGGTAGCAGAAGCTAGGTCCTTTAATTTCATAAATAGATAAATTGATGTTGTCCTTTAAATTAATACACTTCCATTTATAGAGTGGCTTCCGTTAATATATCCTTCTGGAAAATAAAAAAACACACAGAAACAGTTCCATCATTTGTAGACTTACACCTCAAATATGACACCAACTCATCTGAGCACAAAAATTTTACCAAAAATTAATTCAAAAATTATAAAAAAATTTCTTACTTCTCATGCACACGGTATATATATATTTCTCAAATATCAGGTATGCAAAAGCTTTTAAACATGTATACTGGTTCTTGTAACAATCACTAATTTCTTTGGAATAAACTTATAAATAAACCAAGTCAGGGCCATTGCATTAGTTGTTAAAAGTTAAGTTGTTGGTTCCTGAGGTTTGCTAGTTAGTCGGACTTTGATTTGTGGATTGTTGTTTTCACAGTTTTCGCGGTGTTCGGTACTTCATTTAATTTATAACGTAAAAATCCACACAAACATATGTATATATTAAACCAGTATTTGAACACAATTGTTTTCCAATGCTGTGGGAACAGTTTATGTTTTAATGCACGATGTCAACAGCTGTTTTCAGAACCGAGGGAAAACTGTTCCGGTCTGTTGCCTGACTACAAATTAAAAAGCTGTTTTATTACCTAGCCATTACTTTAAAAACAATTTTTAAAACTAGCGGTGATATGGAAAAGAAAATTAAGGAGGAAAGGTACACCATACGTACAATGTATGTGATAACATGGCTAAAATAAATAACGCATATCAAGTAACTTGTATCAAAGAACAAGAAAAAAAACAATAGGTGAAAAACAAGTTAATTTTAATGAAAAGAAAAATTTTGAACATTATGTAAAACCATGTTTCATGTTCTTATATTTGGTTTATTTCATGCAACTGTATTTACATTAGAAGATGAGGAATGTTCAACTATATGTATATGTGAAAAAGTTCGAGAATTATTATTTTTAAAGGTCACTAATTCCATTAAAAACTGCTCTTGATCTGGGTCTCTTAAATCTGAAACAGCATCAGCTGTGTTAGTGTGTTCTTGTTGCAGTTTATCTACAAAAATGCAAACATGTTAACGTTCATAACTTGTCATTTGAATTAACTTATATCTTAATTCATGTTTATAACAAGTTAATCTTTAAGCTACTACATTAAATGGATAATTATTAAATCAAAATCAAATTAAAACACTAAAACTGGTAACATTTTGAAAACGAAGACATCGTATTTTATTGTTTTGTAATTTCAATATCATCGTATTAACTGAAGTTGTCTGAACTACAGGTACAGTTTCTGCTCCTTAATTGTAGGTTTTCAAGAAATTGAATCGAATGTGCAGATGATAAAAACATATTTTTTTCCATGTCGTAGTATGAAACTTTAATTTATTCTACATATAATTATACATAAATTACTGCATATTTACATGTACAAGAATAAGTTTCATTGTACTAAATACAAATATTTCCCTCCTGGGTCTTCTGGACAACAGGAAATATAAATACATATACCTGATATGACTGAATTTTGAATCTTTACGTAACTTTCTTCTGCCATTCGCTAAGAATTATTTCTTGAAAATATACATAACATCCAAAAATATATCAGATATGAGATCAAATCTAGAAATAAATTTAAAATAACAACATTGTCATTTCCAATATTGTAATTTTATTGAAACAAAAATCAGATTAACCATTAGACATAATGAGTTCCTTCCTATACATATATAATTTGCAAAACTACATGTAATGATGTTTAAAATGGTTGACACTTTCAACAAATTAAGCTTTTTGCAACGAACATTGTATAAAATTACATGTACACTGTTACATAAAGTAATTACAAAATTAAAAGGAATATACCTATTACATTGCTACTGATTGCCTCTGCAATTTTCTTTGTTGTGTTACTGGTACGACTGTAGCTCCTTATACTGGCCTACAAGTTGTGACCTAAAATTGTCATAATGTGTCTAGCTTCAAGCCAATACTGTCCAATACATTTCTTAAGCTCTTAAACTTTGATTGATGTATATCTTACGTAGATATAGGCTTTCTTGTAAAGAGATTACTTTTTGTCTCCTATGTTGTCCTTTTTTTCGAAATGAGAATTGTAAAATCAAAGTCTAAGATTTATTACTTATAGACTTTGGACATGTTGTTTTACCACGATTTCCTACAATACTGGACAAAACGAGTTCTTGGGTGCAATGTCACATGTTAATTTTCCTTTGTTCTGTGAAACTGAAAATCCTGTATTTAATGTCTATAAGGTTTTCACTTTTCTCAAGTCCTCAAAAACTTCCTCAAGCAAATATTGATAATTTTGGTTTTAGAATAATATTCACATTTCTCTTTTCGTAGGGAAGCTGAAAACACTTGTATACAAAGCACGCTGTTTGCCATCTTTTCAAGATCCCGAAATAAAACCTTGTTGCTTACACAATAAGCAATCAGTATATTGACGGAGTGTTTTTATGGAGTTTTTTTTATTGTTCTTCGAATCTTCACCATCAAGTATTTCAGCAAAATCGTCGCTTTCCACAACTGCAAAGCGTCCGCCCATTGTTTCTGTCGTCTGTTAGATTTATCTATGTCACAAATGCGTTTACTTGTAAATCGATTCGGAATGGCAATGAAAGGGGGAATGTTGGACTATAATGAATATTCGTGATGTCAAATTACCAAGCAGAGTAGATTTCAAAGGTAAGCAAGCAATAGATTAGAATTCAATAGAACACGGGGAGGGGGGTGAAAAGTCTGAAATTAGTTACTTTCTTATCAAATGGTAAATACTACTTCTAATACTTCTAATTCTTGATGTAACGTCAATTCTGATTGGATAACGTGAATAATTTCATGGCATCAATTCCACCATTGATGCCGTCAGATTTTAACGCAAGCGCAGACGTTAGTTCCGGCAAATAAAAAATTCCAAGTTTGATCAGTTAATTTAGTTTTTTTATTGCCGTAGCATTAGAATGGAGATAACTGTATTGTATTTGAAGATTTGCCGGCATCAATTGGTGATTTGATTGTCGGAAATATCCGTTTACTGGCTCCGCTTACGCGTCGCCAATAAACTCAATTTCCGACCATCAAATCACCAATTGATGCCGGCAAATCTTCAAATACAATACAGTTATCTCCTAAGTTTAAGGATGAGTATATCTTATACTAGCATAAATTGAGAGCGACACTCTAACCTACAGCAAACAATATTACTGGGACTCATAATACAGCAAAAAAAAATACAGACCTGTGATTTCTAAGCCGGAAGTTAACATAGTTACACATCCATGTATGTGATTGCATTCTTCAAGCCTGAAATACACATTTCACATTTAACTTTATAAGGCTTAACTTGACATACTTGAGACGATATTTTTTGAAATATTATAACCAAGGCTTTTAAAAATTATAAACATGACTACTTAACTTCTACTCTCATTAGGTAAAACTTATTTTCTCCAGGTTTTGTTTGACATAAAAACAAGTAGAGTTAACAGGTCGCATTTGAAGTACTTACGATGTGCAGGTGCACGACAATTGACAACTAGGCCCATATTTTATTCCAAAACACTTTGTACTGCACGTAGCTCCAAAAAATCCAACAGGACAGTCTACGAAATTGACAAAGAGGTTTTATAATCAGACGTGACTATTTGTTATATTTGTTATATACACTAAACGTCAAAACACCCAGGTAGACAATGGTTACCGTCTACTTATTTTCATAATGAATTCATTATAACATAAAAGAATATGATGTAATAGTGGTCATTATTCTGACAATAACTTTACTTTTTGTGCCAGTGAGAACATGCATGTAATGAATATTATATTTGCACCTTCTTGTTGTGAAGGTTAATACCATTTTATTTGTACAAAACCATATTTTTAAAGTTCTTGTATGTCTGGTATATTTTAAATATAAAATTACTTTTAATCACTAGTAAATGCATGCACCAACGACACCACTCGTGTTCTGTAAAATTAATGTGTAAATATTTTAAATCATGCTTCTTATACACTTTACCACAAACTATAAAAACAAGCCATCATAAAAGAAGGTATCTTAAAGTTTTGAAATTAACTGGTTTTTTCTGTCTGTACATAAATATAAATGTGAAATAAAACTCCAAAATTACGAGACAATTCTTTCTTTCTAGAAATTCACATTTTCACCCTAATAAGAACACGAAAGTTATTCACGCAAGAAGGATTTTTAAAATTGACATTAATCATTTGAATTAGACTGATTATTTTTTTATTAACTTTTTTCATAATCATGTATTGTTGCAAAAAAAGCCTATGTGTGGTAATGTAATTTTAAATCACTGAAATTAAGAGTAGACCTTCCAGATAGTGCAATGAATATTACAAAAAATCAGAAATGCCATTTTGCTACCAAAACTGATACAGAAATTACACACATTTGCCATTACTATATCATCAGCGGTACTGATTGCATCTCCTGTTGTCTGATAGGAAAGGCCGTCTTGTCGTCTTGGTTATAAAAGGAATGGTCTGGGGCCATAATGGATACCTTGTTTAGAGAGTGTCACATGGATGCTACATAATGCTATTGGTTTTACCCAACTCTTTATGCCTTTCATGTCTGCCCGTTGGCCTTTGATCTATTTATTATAAATGATATCTAAGCACTTTAGCCCAAGTAATAGTTGCTTTCGTATATAGGGTCCGTTAGCATAGGGTTCTCACCCTTGAGTAGTTTTACAGAAGACATAAATAAAAAACGTATACAAAGATAATTAAATCACTATGAGTGATCTATTTTGCTAGGTGAATATTAAGTAAATTTTTGCCCTTTCGACTCCTAGTAAAAGGCAAAGCGGTCAAGTGGATCATTTCAATAATTTAAATGTTACACAAAAAACTATAAAAACAAACTTCTTTCGTTGATTGCAATAGTTAAATGATAACATGTAATAAATTATTTTATTTAGTTATATAATTCTAAAGGCAATTGATTCATCCTATTAAATATTATTTTATAACTATAACTTATCATCTCATAACTTTGGGGAATGATTTTGCAAATGAATTTTATTTTTCCAGGGGAAATAATACTTATACATGTTGCGACAACCCAAAAAAAATATTTGGTCAAAGGTTTATTTATGTTGGTGTTACGATTAGGTTCGAGATCTGCACAAACAATTCCGCCAAAACAAGGGCCTGACCTTTAACTTCTTATCTTTTACAAAGTTATGTTCAAAAATGGCTTATTACTTCTGGTTCATGTTGAATCATACTTTCAAATTTAAGTTAAAGGAGGCACAACAACCGAAACGGCAGAGCTTCGCATTTCTACCCGTTTCTAAGGCTCGTACAAATAAATTTTATATTTTCTGACACTGTATGAATAGTGTATATTTATCCTGCAATCAGTACATTTACTATCCAATAAAAGTAGCCGAATAAATTTTACTTTATTCAGAATTTATTATACGTTTATAAAACAATTTAGTCAGCATAAGATACACATACAGATAAATAAGACACCATAATAATGTCTTCTGGATTAGGTTAGAGAGAAACATGAATTGTACCTGAAAATTCAATATTAAATTCACAAGTGGATAATAGTAGATTTAAATGTTATAATAATTTTATTTCGGCCAGGCAGACCTTTTGGTAACAATAAAAAAAATTGTTTCAAATAAAATGATTCATCATTATTGCAGTTGTTTGTTTCAAATTGCACAGACAATGTTATAACAGATCGATAGATTGATGGCAATACTAGTCAAAATTAATAGTAATTTCAATGTCTTACCTTGGCACATTCCATTAACAAATCCTTGTTTTGCTGGACATTGGTTTGAGAATGCATTTCTATTAATAAAGACGATCTGTTACAACCCTAATTAGATATAACTGGATGTTAACACCAAACGAGAGGTTTTTTAGTTATTTTATTTGAATAATAATTAAGTCTCGTTATTTCTTTTTATCAGTTTACTTCTACTAACAAGATTTTCTAATGTTTTTAAATCTATTTTTTTGCCTCACAAATATAGTTATTAAAAAATTAGTCAAGTCATTCTTTTATTCTCTTAGAAGAACTAGCTGCAAAGCTGGGGAAAAACAAGCGACGCTATTTTTATCCTTGAGAGACTATGTGAAGCAAATATTATGATTTTTTTTAATTGTTTAATTTGTCCGTTACGGTCATTTTTGTTCATTGAGATGTTGTTAATGTTTCTATTTCATGTTTTGAAAGCCTGTTTCAGTGGAACATTTAAGTGACTCGCAAAACAATAATTCGTAAGAAAAATAGCAAAGAAAACCGTTCGAACAATGAGAGCCAAAAGCCAAAAGACAATTACAAATCCGGATATAGACAAACATATGCAGGGCAACACAAAAACCAAAAACACTGAAAACATAAAAAGAGTAACCCGATCCCAATAAAAACCATAGGTGCAATCAGGTGCCAGGGTAAACATTGCCTGCCTGTAATTAGACATCCGTCGAGTTGCTCATTGTCATGTCTAGGAAAAAGGTCCAATCCAGTAATAGGGAACATTGCCTATGACTCAACTAAAATGTCCGATCGTATTTTAGATTGATTTCACATAACGATTAAATAAGTAATTGTGAACTAAAATAAACTTTCTGGAGAGATAACATCAACCTAGGTACAGCAAATCCTTGTTTTAGTAGTTTAGGAGTCCACAGAAGTGGTCGGTCTAGAAAGTCGGAATACTGATTGCGGGATCTAGAATAACATATAAGTTGTGAAATTTACACACCATAAGCTGGAGCTGGATTGTTGTTGTAGATGAACGGGAATTTTGCAATAAGAAAGTTTGTCACAGAATCTAGTTTGTAGTTTTCCTAAGCTTATTGTAAGATGTAGGTATAAGAATAAGGTTGGCCTTAGTGAATTAGTGATGTCTTTAATTAAAACCTCGCTATGGTAAATGTAAGTAAATCGTTACCAAATTTAGCAGTGTTGAGGGTCAAAACGTCATAAATGTGAAAGTAAAGGTCTGGGCCAGGGTCTTTTCTTTTTTCTTTAGCAGGCCTTCTAGAAAATCATAATAGCACAAAGGCAGATCGGCGAGGAGTTTGCAATGCTTTTCTCAATCATATATTATATTTACAAAAGAACTAAAACAACTTGAATACATCAAAGATTTAGAATAAAGATATGCATGCCTAGTCGGTTAGAACAATGTGCGGGGAGTTATTTTGAGTCATCCCTATGTACCGACAATGATACGTATTATATGCACATAAAATGTCTACAATAAAACGTCGTAATCAACATAAGGCGTTGCTAGTATTTATCACTGTTTGTTAGCTTACTGTCTTTCTCAAACTTTGTATTTTTCTGTGTTGTGGATGTAATATTTCTCTCATCTTTATAACAGAACTAACAAAAAAAGTTTTGGGTCAATAACCATGTACAATATATGATATATGGAAGGATAAATAACAATTTCATTTACCTTGTTAAACAGAACAAAGTACATATCCGAAACACGGAATATGTTGAGGTAATCTCCATTTAGTGTTTCCAGATTCAAAATTTGATGTACACGGAAATACATGTGACTCAAGTCACCCTAATGGTCAAAGGTTGTTTGAACCTTTCTTCCAATCAAAATATAAAGGGAAATATAGATTGTCGTGTTATAAGTATGTTGATTGATTTGTTCTTGGTTTAACGCCAAGTTGCAATATTTGAGAATTTCGATTGATACAGGAAAAATGGAAATAATGAATAGAGTTTGAAGCTTTAACCACAGAACATTTTTGTTGTTCATGACATACAGAATACTCTTAAACTTAATGTAACTATGTATCAGCGGCATAAAAACATTAAACTTGCTACGTCTAAACGATATTAAAATGATGCTATTCGACTTTAAAAATCTACTAAACTTCATTAAAATTTCTGATAACCATGATCATTATTTTATACCAGTATAGTATTACTTTAAACAAGATATTGTCGTTGTTGACTTATTTTCGCTGTACCACAGAATGCGCGGAAATAAGTGTCCTGCGAGTTAATCTGGAGAAATAATGAAAACAAATCTATCCAGAAGCATATACCGGACTAGTAGTTAACATTGAATGAAATAAACATTCACCTATATCTTAGAGTAGAGTTGAATAAAAAATAGTTGGCTACAAAATTTGGAATTTGAAGTCTTTTTAAGAGAAATTTATTAATTATTTAAGTCCACATAATTACACACAGTAACTATAATAATAACACTTATATGGCCCTCAACAATTAGTCAATTTTGACCATTACAGGTTTTTAATCCGAAAGTGCTCCCGTAACTCTCGAGTCATACCCGTTGTTAATACCATGTTTTCGGTCAAGGTTTCAAATTTTCAATTTCAAACATGGTATTGATATAAATCAAAGGGTATTGGATAACAAACGTATCCTATATAAATCTTATCCCAACAATTACAACTTTGGTTTGCCATTATGTGCAATATTTTAACCAGAGGTGTAAAATAGGGGCATAAAGGGCAACCCCGTGGTAAAATCAGTATATATTCTTGCCCCAAATGAATAGGACATATTTATTAACTTTTTTAACAACGTTACATTTAAGTCACAGGAATTGTCGGCCATTTAGGACACAAATTTGATTGTGAAGTTAAAAAATGTGAACAATCTATCTATGACGTCGCGATACAGAGTATTTCTGACGATAAGTAGGAATATATACTCGTTTTTACACCTGATGTGGACTCAAATTTAGTTCGATAGTTTCGTCAGGAGTGTTATAGCATATAGTAGACTCATTTGTTGAAAGGTATTCAATAAAGGAGAACTCTTTTCAAAACTTATTTTGAATGCACTAAACATATTAACCAAGGTACCAACATTATTCAAATTGCATGTATATTGAATTTATTTTGTTCACTGTTATTGGGTGTTTGTGTGAATAATTTGCGGTTATAAACATATAAGATTTAAATAAAACACACTCAAAAGTTGGTCAAGTGTTTAAACGAATAAACAGAGTTTCTCCTATATTTTGAAGATGGCCGGGCGACTATTGATCTTTAAACCGAGATCATCAAAATTCTGCATTGATTCTGTCATCAATGACAATACAAGTAAAAAATAAGAAGGACATTTTACTGAAAAACAATTTTATAAAAAAATACTAATCAGTTAAAAGTTTCAGTTTCGTTATGAAAATTAGAAGAAGAATGAACTGAGAATATTAACATTCGATAGATATATAGGAAGAAATAGTTTTAAATTCGATGATCAGTTCATCTCGTTAGAATGACAATTTTCTGTGTGTTGAGAAACAAAGACAATTATGTTAAAGGCATTCAGGATTACAGGATTTTAGGACGACATTACCATTCGTTAATAAAAAATGAAAATATTGATTTTTTGTGTTATTTGGGGAAATTCACCTGAAACATTGGAATGATATTCCGATCGCACTTGAAGTGTAGGTGCACGAACATTGGACTCGCATGCTAAATGCATTTGCTCATATGCGTGATATGTAGTTATTATGATTTCATTTACAACTTATTATCAGAGAATTAACAGTTGTCACCATTTCTGCACATATAAAAGATCACATATAGCAACCTCATCAACAAATGTTAGTTGTTTCGCGTTCAGCTATTATGGATGTCAGTAACGGTTGCACATCTGCTATGTCTGGGCGTCACGGTCAGGAAAATATAATTTTGGGATTTTACTCTTTGATGAAAATATCCTGTGGTGTCACTAGAAGTAATACATTATCTGGTTTGTCACTGCCAGTTGTAAATTCCATGGGGTGTCTATGCTAGTTCCATTCCAAAGGGTTCTCACTGTTATATTTATTTTTATTGTAATTTATACATCCTCTATGGTTCTAAATGTCAGTAATACATTCTTAAAGGTATCACGTTTTGTTGAACATAAACTAAGACATTCATTTGAAGTGTCGACCTGTCTGTCACTACTAGTAATTAAACCTATGTAGGAACATTTTACTAATGTCTACTATTAATAGTCATTTATTTCCTGTCAGTAACAATGATCGTTCATTTAAAGTTTAATCTTGTTACTATCAGTATGATTTACTACACAACAGGAAAAGTCTAAAAAAGTTAGTTTTTGTACTGAATTGTACTGACCTTTACTTTAAGTGTCTGAATGTGTCAAGTCTTGACCTGATTGAAAATTTCGACTTTGTCTGAACTGTCTCGATCAGTCTGAAAAGACTGCATCCATCTTGACCTGAACTCGATCTTGTCTGTAATAGTATCATTTATTACAAATGAGTTTCGACCAAACTAAAATGTCTGAATTAGTATCGACCTCATCTCGAATACCCATGCTATTGTCTAAATCACTCTTGACCAGTCTAAACAGACGAAATAAGTCTCCACCCAGTCTGAACTAGTCTTGTTATAGAAAGTAATATGGCACTAATTAACTAATTAACAATAAAAACAGGTGGTGTCTAAACTTTACTTTTTAAATAGCTTGAATTTTAACCTTTTCACTATTACACATATATATAATACAAATTTAATTGTTGTATAAACAAGCAAAATTAGGCCTCTTATGCAAATATATTAGGAACAAAAAAATTGGTTTTAAAATATTCGTTCAATTTTAAAATGCTATTCAATAGATTTTAAAAAAAATTACTTTAACATATTGTAAGAATGTTAATAAAAATAAAAATTCATAATTCTAATTTAAATCAGTGTCCTTGGAATTTATTCAGGATGTGTTTCATTACAAATAGTAATTTTAAAATAGACAAATGTGACTGTTACATGTATGTTATTTCAATAATATGTGTATAAATTGTCAGAAATAAAAACAATATATCATAATGTTTTAATCAACAGAATTGTTTAAGTTTATCGATATTTTTTTCAATCTCTTTCCTGTCGTCGTACACAAATTGTCATTTTATTTGTTTTTGGTATACTTATACCCCTTGTACACAATAATATTGAATTTGCTGTAATTAAACATTTGCAATTTGTACATGTTGGTGGTAAATATTTAAACATTATCGAATATCAGAGCCTTAGCCGGATTCAGTAAAACGTTTTGAAATTTTGGGGATAAAAGCTGTCCAACATTTTCACTCATAATATTAAGTATCATTATGCCCGTGCAAACCTTTGTTAGTGAAAAATTTGGGACAATTTCAAAACCAGTAAAAACATAATATTAATAATAAGAAACGGTGTAAACATACGTCTCCTAAAACTTTGTTTTAGGCGACTTAATAAAGCATAGTTTTAAAGTAACAAATCGAGAAAAGGAGTGTTTGGGAATTACAAATAACATTCAACTAGCAGTAATGTTTTGCATGGCAGTGACATACTTTTAAACTAAATTTTAATTTAAATATAATCTTTGCTTAACACCTCCCCCTTACCATTGAAAGGTTAGTACAGCAGCGAGCAAACTTAAAAGGAAGCCCACTGATTAGGGTAATTATTTTAATCAACAAGGGCAATTAATTATATAATTAATTTGTTGTCAATGGGTTTATTGAATAGTTAGTTGTTTTTGCTGTTTAGAAAATAAGATTTAAACAGTTGATAAATACATTTTTTAAATACAATAGTAAAATGAAAGAATATTTTTTATGTTGAACTCTGTCTTCAAGCATTATAGATGCCAAAGGGGAAGTAATTAGAGAGGATTGTTTGAAAAAAATAAACCCAGTAATAAGAAAGATTTTATATGCTATGCTCACAATAGGAAAAAAATTGCACAAAGCTAAGACTAATAATTTTTCTTGTTGTACTTGTAAAGGAACTTTATCAACATAACTACAGTAATGATATGTTTGGAGACAAAACAAAAAAAAAACAAAGAAAGTATCAAATATAGGTTTAAAGTGCATATTTTAACAATTTATATTTAAACAAATCTTATAATTACAAGCAATTATATTCTATATTTACTATAAATATCAAGGGTTTATATATGAATTCCATTCCGTTAAATCAGTGCAAGACTGGTAAATTTATATACTGGATAAGAATATACTAATTACACCTTTTCAAACTTTATGAGACATAATTCCGTTTGTTTAAAAAGATCAAGACTAGTCAAGCCTGGGATGTGATACGATCGAGATTTTTAGAACTTGTCTATTAACACAGGCAGTTGTTGGGTCGAGACTTATTTAGTCTTTTTAATTATTGGATTATATGATTTGGACAAGAGCTAGACTAATCGAGATCAGGTTGAGATAATTTTAGTCTTTTAGACCGTCAACACTCATTCAGACAATAATGGGACTAGTAGAGACTGTAGAGACTATGTCGAGTTCAGGTAAAGACTTATTCAGCTTTTTCAAACTGGTCGAGACTGATTAAGACAAAATGAGATTAGTCGATACTAGATTGAGTTCAGGTCGCGACTTATTCAGACTTTTCAGACAATCAGACAATAACTAGACTAGTAAAATTGATTTAATCTTACGTATCTAGTACTTAGTTGTACAACTCAGGTAATTTCGGGTCTATAAACTGTTAATTACAAATTTCCTTATAGTCTGTAACATATTTCAGTCTAAAAAATTGTTGGAATTATAACGTGGAAACACTTTATCAACAATAATGAAAATCCTTCCGGGATGTAGAATCAAGGAAGTCTAACGTAATTGTTTTCTCTAAATTATTTCCTGAAACTTTTATTAAAATCAGAGTAAAAAAATGTATTTGATACTGCCTCATATAACAATGTATTTAATTTGTTTAGATAAAAATGTATTTCCTTTGAGTCACTTGAATTGTTTTGTATTGTTTGTGCAAATTAAATACGACCAAACTAAACTAGACCTTAAATTGGATTTGTTTTTTTTGTACACATGCACAAGGTCGTCAAATCCGACTGCGATAAAAGGTTACATTATAGAAGTCTAATGAACAAACGTTATTTAGTTGTTCTCCAGATTTATCTCCAGTATATTTAGTGAATATGATTACTGTTTTTGTGTTAACGCTAGCTGTACAATTATTTGATAAATTCTTCTCGAAGTGCAAATATTTCGATTACTTCAATATTAAAAATTAAAGTGTTTGACGTGTTTGCGACGTTTACGGTATTGTGCTCTTCAGTCATATTTTAATCAGAATGATGTACTCTAATTTTCTGGCTAGTGTTTATCACCTTTCTGTACCTACCACACCAGTTTAAATCGGTTTATTACAAAAACAAATTCATAAGTCCAACCTTTCAGCTATATTTGTATGAAATTAGTGTGTGACACTTTTAATACCAGTGTGTGCTAAATGGGTTTAAATGATGGTAAATCAAGAGAAAAATACATTTTTACTCGACTCATATTCATACCACTTCCTGAATATTCAATGACGTAAAATAGAAAAGTAATTTAACATTAAAATGGTTCACCAAAAAGTATACTACAGAATTGTAGATTTATTTACATAAACAATCTCACAACAAATATAACCTTATTCCTTCCAATGGATGTCAATGATTGCTAAAAATTAGATTTAAGACAATATTTGCATCTTCAAAAAAAATAATGATAGATATACAAATAAGGTCGAAACAACTCCTTTTCAGAGACGACAAAGACATCTAAACGTTCATATTCAGACAGCGGAAAGAAAATAGAGTAGAAGAGATTCCAATTGTTTCGTTTTACTTGAACTCAATGACCCAACATATATAGGGACATCTTTGGGAGAAAACAAAAACAATTGAAAACAAAGAATGAGTACAAAAGATATATATTTATAATTATTTACCACTCAAAACAAGAATATATCACTTCAACATGAAAGCACTTCGGAAAAAGTTAGGAAAAGACCTGAAAATGATGTTCTTAGGTAACAATTACAAACGATGTAAGAACAGATTGTGGTTTTCCGTATGGAATTAAAAGGAGGTTAGTGGAAGATGATGAAAACTCAAAAAGTTAATATTAAAATAATGCGAGTGCTACATTTTTGCTAAATGTGAAGCTTTCTTATGCGAAAATAGTAGCCTTAACAAACCTGGTAACAAATGGATCAGCAATACCCTGAAAAACTTTCACAGAAATGGAATGCAAAGAGCAGGCAAAATAGGACTTTTTATACGCTTAAACATGTACATTTGGTTTTACTTTGATATTCCATGGGTTAATTTAGACTAAAAATTTGGATTATAGTTTTTCAATCGTTATTTGCTACCTAGCCCATTGGAATCGAGCCGACCGAATGTTCAAGACAAATTCTCAGAAAACATTATTAAACACGTATACTAGTAAATGCGAAATTGGTTATTTGCTTAAACGTTCACTCTCGATATGGATCAGACACATGAAGATGAATTGATGATACTACGCCCCGCATAGTAATTGACTATATCGATTGCTTTAATGCGACGTATTTTGTGATTTCATTTAATCTGACATCAACTTTGCGACGCTCACTTGCTTTACAGGTATGAATGATTTAACTTTTATTTCTCTGCAAGTAAAATCTGTAGTGGATTACATATGTGTTCCGTATCAACAAATAAATTATATTTTAGATTTAAAGTAAAGACAATGTCAGATTAAATTTATTGCAAAACGTATTCCTGACCACATTTTATTAACCTTATTAACCTGTGAATTAAAGAGCGATGCAACGGAGGGTAAATAATAAGAGATTGAAAAAACATCAAGGTCTATTTCTAATATAAGGAATGTTCATAAAAGTTTGTGCTAATGACGAAAATATCCGACAACAAATTTTAGAAATAATCGCACAAATAAAACAGTCAATAGATGTGAATCATGATTAACATAAGGCATAAGATGATTTTCATAACAGACCAATAAACTAACTGCAAAAACCCCCACCTGCTATAAACCAATACATAAAGTGTCAGATACTGTTGCAAACCATATTAAAATCGAACATAGCAAACTGAATGAGACACTACCTGCCAAAGCGAAAAACGGTTATCACAATGTGATGGCCATCACAACTGAAAAGAACGTTTAAGGGACAATGTTATACTGAAAGAAAAACTTTTAATAGACTAAATCGAAATTATAAGAAGAATGCCAGTTCAAAAAGAAAATGAAATTCACGAAAAACTAAATTTTAACAATTAGCAGGATTATATATTTTTATTAGTTAATTTAAAACGTGTATTGAGGGATCTTTTGATCCATGACTTCAAAGCAACCACATGTGGTCCTGCAACAATTCACATTTTTATAGTCATTCAGGTCAAGTGATAACTGGAGACTTTAGCATTGTTGGCATGAAAGACTCTGCAATATCACAACCGGTTTTGGCATCATGTGGTCTCAAAATCAAAAGTCGAAGATTGTGATCTCCCTTTCTTGTATTGATGCCAAAACTTCACAAAAACCCATGCAAACAGCCTTTCATAACAGAACACTATCGCAACTCCTGACCACTATTTTAACAAAAATAAAATCGGGACTTCACAAATAGAGCGGCGTTTTCTACTCCAGGCGTGGCATAAATAAGGTGGATATTAAAACATTCTAAAGACCTGATAGACATCTTCAGGTCTGGATCTCTTTCCCATGGTAACAGCATAAAAACACTCTACACGTCCGTCAGTCATATGCAGCATAAAAACATGCTTTAGGATCTTATTTAACGCTGCTTTTTCAAGAAAAACGGAAAGAGATGATATAAAAACCTGATAGTTAGCCATGACAGTAATACTTACTTCGTCATCAATGACTAAATAATCAAAGAATATATTTACAGACGACCAAATCTGTCAAATGTTAGGTTTTCTGATTGACAACATATTCGTCATGTTTGGAGAACATATTTTTCAGCAGACTGTTGGTATTTCAATTAGGTACTTATGCTTCTCTCCTCGCCGATCTTTCTTGTACTTTTTTATGATGCCGAGTTCTGATAAAGAAAAAAACATACTGTGGCCCGGATCTTAAATTTCACATTCCGCTATGTCGATGATGTTTAGTCCCTCAAAAGTGCTAAATGTGGTGATTATTTGCATTCAATTTACTCTAACGAGCTTGAAATTAAAAACACCGCCAATATACTTAGACCTACGCCTTGAAATAGACTCTGGAACTCTATGATAAACTGATTACTTCAGCTTTCCAGTTGTCAACTTCACGTTCATCGATAGCAACATTTAAGCTGCTCCAGCGTATGGTGTGTAAAGTTTACAATTACTTAAACGTTATTCTACATCCTGCGATCGGTATTCCGGTCTTCTAGATAGCTCACTACTGTTGAATGCTAAACTACTCAAACAACGATTTGTTGTTTTCTCTGTCGATCTATGTTCGTCAACAAGACTTAATTGATCGTTATGGAAAATTAATCTCTTAAATACGATCGGACAATTAATCTCTTAAATACGATCGGACATTTTCGATGAGTCATAGGCAGTCTTTCCTATTACTGAATTTAACTTCTTCCTAGACATGATAATGAGTAACTCGGTCGGTGTCTAATTAGAGGCAGGCACTGCTTACTCGTCCGGAGCACTTGAGTTTACCAGTGGTTTTAAGTCCGAAGAATACCAATGAAGTTCAGTGGTGATACTTTACGGTTAGACATCGAAACAGGCACGACCGCATGTGCTGTAAGGGGAAGAAAATGTTGTTTCTGTCAGGAAAATGCTGTGGAAGATGAAAACATTTTGTGATGAAATATCCGCATTTTGATGACTTAGGATATTATTGGTTTTCTAAAGCTAGTCTTTTAATTGATAATTTGGAAATGTTTTATTTAGAAAACCAATTTATGAATTATGAAATGATATGAAATACAATCGTTCGTGGCTTATGCAATAAAAACATTCTTGTCAAAGAATGAAGGTAAATAAAGTATTTTAAAACCTTTTTATTTACTAAATTTATTTAAAAAGATAATTAAAGTTTATTGATGTTTACCATAAAATTTGCATAAATTTTTCATGTTTTGTTTTACAATACATTTATTTCTTTTATACCATTATACTTGTTTAACAACATAATTTTATAAAATTATTTAATGATGGTCTTTATGAAGAAATTGATTTTCTCATTGGTATGTAAAGTTCTATATAAGTTATTTAAAAGTGACTCATAAGTCCATTCTAAGGCTCGATATTTGATCTTGTGCAGTTTGGTTTAAAGATGATGAGTTTTACCTTTTTCTAATAAAATATGTCACACTATAATAAAATATTTATATCTAAGTCATGTATTATATACATCATATTTAAACTGCAATGGCACTTAAAATCAAAACTTTAATTTGGTTGCAAATATTAACATGAATATAAATCTTGTAAGAAGCGACACATGTTTTTTTATTATGGACACAATCATTTAATCGTTAAATCAAACCTGAGCAGTAACAATTCCGTCCAGGTTCTCTATTTGCCTCATCTGAATAGTGTCTATCTTCAAACTCGGGTTTACTTCTATGCGCATGCATCGTGTCACCAACACTGGATGTGCATGTGCATACTCACTCTCAAAACATGTATTTACATTGTCAATAAGAAAGAATCATAATAGATGGTTATAATTCATATCGAAATTTATTCATTGTCGCTGCCACAACAGATTCATTTGTAAGTGTATTGATTTGACTCGAGTAAAACACCGGTCTTATCATTTGTGATTCTAAGAAATTTCGCTGTAATCATCTTTTAGCATTTTATAAGAGATTGCGCCTGTGCACATTCATCCGTTCTTTCTAATGTCTATCATAATAACAATGTTCGTATTCCAACATTAATTTTGTCTATGTTTTTTTACATAATTAAATTTTATAATTAGCACAAAGATAAGGTGGCCGGATGAGTTTTTGCGTGAAATATTTAATTTCGCATTCTCCCGTTAAGTGGTTTTTGCATATAAAATATAGAAATAGCCCTATACCACCATTTAATGTTTTAATGTTTTAAACAGAAGAAGAGGTGCTTGTGAAAGAATTTACATACCTTTCCGATTAAATTTTTAGAAAAATTTTCATTATGATTATAGTTAACTTTATGAGCTTTTAGCATTTAAATCTTATCATATGGTTGTTCAATTCTATTCTATTTGTTTGTTTGAATGTTGTTTAACGCCACTTTCAGCGCAATTTTTCAGCTATATCATGGCATCGAGTTTTTATCGGGGGGGGGGGGGGGGGGTGGGAAGCAGGAGTACCCGACAAAACCCCCGACCTTCGGTAGGAAAACTGGCAATCCTTGTCAATTATAATTGGAGTCGATTGTACCCTGCCTGCAGTGAGACTCGAACCAGCAATCTCAGTGTTGACAGACCACGTGATCAATAGTAGAAGAACTACCTTACGGGCTTAACCACTCGGCCACCGAGGCCCCCAATTCTAGTCTGCCCCACACCGTCGCAGATTAGAACTTTACAGTCCTATGATACATTGTTTGTACAAGTAATTCCGTAATGATATAAACTAGTTTTTCCTCTTCGTATCAAAAACGGTGCCCCATTCATATGTTAAATTCTTGAAACAGTCATGATGAAATTTAATAAAAGTTATAATAAGTTAATGTTAAAAATTTAATGGGGAACAATTCCCGATTATGTACAACTTACGGATAAACTTACCAACGTCATCGTAAAGTGTATTATATACAGACATAATACAAAACAAACAAGGGGCCTCGGTGGCCGAGTGGTAAAGGTAGTTCGTCTACTATTGATCAATTAGACATAAAAATCATATATTACGTTTGTAAGAAAAAAAAACCATGGATAAAAAGTCACGGCAAAAATGTCACATAGGTTTAAAATGCATCAGATTGAAATAGAAATGTCTTATACATGCAATTATATACAAATGTCGCGGTTAATATTTTTATATGTGTATCATATGCGATATATTTATATTAAAATGATATCTTTTATTTATTATCAATGATATACATTTGTATGTTTATTTCATTTAAGCGTTATATAAACTAAACATACATGCATTTGCACATGTTAGGTTAAAAGGCTCACGAAAGATCTCATGTCCACATCGGCATTGAATACAACTGTGTGTATGTTCCACATGTATTCGTTTCGAAATAAAACCCAAATGTATTTATTTATTTATTTATTTATTTATTTATTTATTTATTTATTTATTTATTTATTTATTTATTTAGTTATTTATTTATTTATTTGTTTATTTATTTATTTATTTATTGTTGTTACGTTTTGACTGACGACTACATTACAGTTGATGTATAATGTAAAATAAATGTCGGATTCCTGTTAATGTAATTTTATATAATCGTTAGGAACTCGTTATGTGAATGATTCATTAAATTATCTAAAATTCTATTGAGGCACAGTTATTATCCGTAGAGCAGAAAGTTGTTTTTTAATATTGCAATTTATTAAACCTTGTAGGAGATGATATGCAATCAAATAACCCGAACTATACGATGCACGATAAAACAGGAAACCTACGACGAACGATGAAGGTCGGGTGTTTTCTCCGGGTACTCCGGTCCCGCACCCCCCCCCCCCACCACACACACACACCCCAATACAAGTTGAACCCCATGATATAGCTGAAAAATTGCTGAAAGTGGCGTTAAACAACATTCAAACAAACAAACAAACAAGCATCCATACGATGCACGATAAACCATACGATATACGATATATCAAACGAATAACCATACTACGAACGAGAAAACGATGCAATATACGTTATACGGTACTGTATACGAACATTATACATACGATAAAATCGTTAACTTATACGTTAAATGGACTGTATGTCTTTCTACAGACTGTTAAGTTTGGAGTGTGTTTACATGAAGACGGTTAATTATTAAATATCTCTGCAAGTTTTTGGACTATGGAGTAAGAGTATGTTTTTTCCTAGACAGTTATGGGTCTGTCTGTTTGTCTGTCTGTCTGCTTTTAGTTATGTGGTTAAAAATTTATAAATTTGGCGGTTTTTTATGTGTGTTTAGTATACATAATTTTTTATCGATTATTATGAAATTTGTTTTATGGAATTATTTTTGTTAAACCAGTTGGTAGCGTGTCAAAAGATTCATGTTTCTTAGGCTATATGGTAAAAACAATTCGGATTACCTAATTGTGCTAGGATTAATCCTTTGATTCCATTAACTAAAGACACGGCCGTAAATTGTAGGCATTGTAGTCAGCTTCCTCATCTAGATTTTTACGAATTGGAAAGAATAGGTGAATAGATTTTGGTCAGAATGTTTCTTGCGGCCTTGGGTTAAAGCCTTACAACCCTTACCTTATCTTCTATGCAACTGGATCTACGGCCCCGGAACGACGTGGGGTTTATTTTGAGTTCCGCTTTTCATGTGCATTACTGCTTCCCATGTTTATATATAGAACATAAACCCAAAACTGGCGACGTTCACGTATGTAGTACATCTTGAAATAATAATGCCTTCTAAAAATACCAAATGCACTTTTCTTTTATCATATGTAATATTCTGCCATTTTTTACACCCTTTCACGCAACAGATTTCATCAGTTCTCATTATTAATCACTCTACACTAAAATCTAATTTTCGTCTGCACTTACCGGTACCCATTTCAGTGTTTTCCTTAAGCGTCAGTGTGGAACTTTATGTTTTACCATTTGGAATTTTAGGGTCTAGGTATTTTTATTCAAACTAAATTACAAGAGAAGTTTATCACAGTACAAATGACCACCAACTTATTTCAAGTTAAGATGATTGTAATGGTATTTTTTGCGATTAGCCTGGTTGATTACATAAATGTTCAGATAACAATGTTTTAATTTTTAATTTTTTAATTTCATTTAGTCTTTCCAAGTTTTTCAGACTCGATCACTACACACGTATGAAATACAGACAGTGGTATCCCACTCAAATTATAATTGCTCTGTGAAATATACGACCCTAGTTTAAGGTTACTTGAATAAAATTTAATGCAGATCTTTCTCTCATGTTCAATTAATGATGTATTTCACATTATATAGCCTCAAATTGTTGTCTACTACGTCATCCCATTAGTTACGTTTATTTCTAACACTATGTTCAAATAAGTGTTTATTGTACCATAAAAACATACAATTATATTGTAATGTGTCAAAGCTTTAATTTAATATTTTGTTCAAATTATACATTAACAGCATATACTTTAGACCCAATAGTGTGTTTTTTCTTAGAGGCTGTATTATGTATAATCAAACGTTTCGAACCTTGAATATATCTCGACAATATGGCAATTAGAGAAAATAGTTTCAATTTTTAGATTGGATTACAAAATTGTACGTGTAGAGGACCAGAAGAATAAATAATCACAGTCAAGTTGTTTTGATATATGTAAAGCTAAGTCCTGCTGTTGTGGCTAATTTGAACTGCCGATTTCTAAATTTGCGCATATGTAATCTTTTATCATATATTAAATCACAAATATACTTGAATTAAAACTACTATTTAAGTTGTTCAATTAAATTATTGACTTAACATTTATATATTGAATCTTACAAATGCGGCATACTCCGGAATTGTATAAACAAAATTGCCTTTTATTCTGGTTTCCGATTTTTCAAACCTACGTTCTTCGATAGAACTATCACCGAATTATATAGTACCAGGATAAAAATGGTCTCCCTCTATTATTAACTTCCGTAAATAGAATACCAACTAAATGTATTACTACATGAAACTTTGAGATTACCCAATCATTTTTGCAGTCGAAACTTAGCTATCATCTTGTTTTTTCACTCAAGCTAAATGATTGACATTCTTGTAGCAAAATGTTATTTCTGTTCATTTATGGTAACTACGTGTACTTAAAAATATTTTCTCCTTTATCCATCGTTAGCAACAAAAGTGAATAGAAATATCCTGGGCGGCGATAATGAATAAAAACTGGGCGAAAACATGATCCTGTGTGATTATTAAATTCAGTTTAAGAATTATTTTTTTTTATTTACCTAATAATTCACAATGTTCATTGATAAAAAATTAACCCATCGAAAATACCTTAGCACAGCATACGAATAGTGTGCTTCGAAAGCGATACCTTTTTAATAAACTAACTTTTACGGACTATAATTAAGAATTGATTATATTGACGGTCTATAGATATAAATACTCAAGTTTAAATAAGCCGCTATTGTGGAGGAACATTTGGGTACGCGTTTTTGTAATTTTATTTGTGTGTGACTGTGTTGCTTGTTTTCTCTTTCTTATTTTTATTATGAAAAAATATTAAACGGCTTAAAATGTTTTACTAAATCCTTTCATGTCCTTGACTTTCTTTATTATATATATATATATATATATATATACATATATATATCCCAGTGGACTTTCATTATTTCCTCTCGCAATCAGGGGCCCCGGTGGCCGAGTGGTTAAGGTAGTTCGTCTACTGATGATCACGTGGTCTGTCAACACTGAGGTTGTGGGTTCGAGTCTCAATGCGGGCAGGGTGCACTTGACTACAATCTTAATTGAAAAGCATTGCCAGTTTTCCTCTGCGGGTACTCCGGCTTCATCCCTTAATAAAAACTGGCGTTAAACATCATTTAAACAAACACCCAAATCTCCGAATCGTGTCATATGAAAAACACCTTATGCATTTAGAGTTGAACACCACTGATCAGTCTTGAATAGACGAACGCGCGTCTGTCGTAATGAATTTGTCACCTTGGTTATTTTAATAACATTTTATTGGAATATTTGAACAAAGACAAGTGGAAGCTCAACATTGGGTATTGGATGGTTAAGGCAATATAGACACATTTTTATGTTTGATAATAGCTTTGAGAAAATTCAAGATCAATATTTTATGATTTGGTTACGTCATTTATTTATATTGACACTGACTAAGACCATTCGCTTCTCAAACTGTATAATTTTGACAAAAACACCGTTATTTGTATCGTTGCATAATCTTCTAGACTTGTATAATATTTTTTGTTTATTTTTATTTGACTATACAAAGACAGTTATACCTTCCCTATGATTGGAAAATTTATCAAATGTTCGGAATTGCAACTTTAAGTTATACATTTTTAGGGGGTCTGTGTTAGCTCAACATTAATTTGAATATGGCATTCATTAAATGTCAGAATTGTCACTGGTAGTGAGTTAGCCTTGAGACCTTTGAATTAAATCTTTATTGGACCAGAACGTCTATTCACTTTCTGAGGACGTTCAATCAGGGTATTTTTTCAAACGATTTCCTTTTACAATTGTGCTAGTGTCTGCTAATGTCTGACCTATTCCTGTTTTTTAAACACATTGTGATATTTTAGTTTCCTTAATGTATATGCCTGTGGAAAGTATAATTGGAAATACTTGAAATCAATAATTCAATGAAAATCCTCTTCGGTTGTGGACACAATAACGGTTTACATAATTATTTTCAGTTGGTTATTTTCTGAAACATTGGGTGAAGTTAGTGACCGAGATTCTGTATGAAATGTAATTTTATTTAGCAATATATTTAAATTGTGTTTTTTCCTTTGCGTTGATGTTAACGGCCTTGAATTATTTATTGCAAATGATACATTTCCAAACTCAATCAATCAATCAATCAATCAATCAATCAATCATGTCTTTATTTCCTCCATAAAGGAGATTTCGTGACAATATATTACATACAATGTTGTTATATTTACAGACAATCGGTTATATCATGAGTTTATAAATATACAAAAACTTAGATTGTGTTCATTTATTTTTACATATTTAGAACAAGTCCATTAACGCCGATAAATGATTATTATGAACTTATTATGCATAGAGAAATAGTAATTAAGTATTTGCATTAAGTGCAAAGTTTAAAGATTCTGTTATAGCAGTAGCAGGGTTCACCACTGCAGTCTGTTTTACAGTTGATGGCGAGTGCCACGCTTAACTTGATCAAGTCACGCTTTTTTCAAGTGAACAAAACCTTTAAAAATTTAGAAGTTGTGTTAACATTCTACGTTTCATGTGTTAACCACGAGTGTATTGCCAACGTTAGATGTTTTCCTAATAAGGTTCATCATCAGGCCTGACACGTTTATTGTTAAATAAGCATATTTTCTGCCCGAGAGATAGCTAGGTGTAGGACCACCAAATACCGAACCAATCAAGAGGTTGTACGTAAAGGAAATAATATTCAACAGGTCATTTCACTGTGTGTTGCCTACTTAAACTGTACATGCTACAAGAATAAAAACATGAGGATAATGATTTGCAGGCTTTAATTGAACATAAACATGTTGAGAGTCCGTTACGGACATGCATTATTTTTGGACTGAAATTAAAAGAAAAAAGAGATGTTTAGGCCATATGAACTTTTGGTTGTGCGATTGTTCTGATGTGCAATGAAACATAGAGTAAAATTCTGGCAGAATGCTGACCCGGTAGATATTGTTATGGGGCAGAATGGACACTTAATTTGAAATAAAAGCAGTTGTCTAGTAAAAGACAAAATTATCAAATTTAATATAGCTAAAGAGTCTTAAAACAATGATGGTCATCCACTTGTAGAATCCGATGAAACAGGTGGTATTTATATCCTAGATATTTAAAATTGTTAAAACATCACGAATTGAATATTAAAATAGTTCACAACAAATATGATACCCACACAATTATATTTTCATTAAATTTATCATTTATCATTTACACAACGATTTACATTAAAGACATTCGAATCTTCACAATCTTCACAATGACGATAATATTAATCATGTTAACATGCCTGCAAATCAACAGGTTAATTTCTTATTATTACTATAAAGTAGTTAAACTACGTAGATCATTCTTAATCAAAAACTGAGGTTGCTGTTCGAGTCTCACTGAAGACAGGGTGCTATCGACTCAAATCTCAACAAGAATCTCCAGCTTTCGTCCCGAAGTTCTGGAAGTTTTTACCGAGTAATCCGATTTCCTTCCCATTGGACGCCGTAATATAAATTAAAATTGCTAAAAGTAGCGTTAAACACTATTCAAACAAACAAACAATAAAATAAAGTCCAAAATTTTATTGCAAATGTTAACATGTATAAACATATAGCAATGGTCAATAACTGTTTTGTTTTATCTTATATTTAATGGACCCACTTCACTATCATATCAAACACGAACAATATTCAGTCTGAATTAACAATTACATTCTGCTCATCTGTTGACCGTATATCTTTCAACTCTGATATCGAGACTGTTGTGCGCATGCCAGGCATCTCTCCGAATAAATGCGAATGCGCATAATCACTTTCAAAACATGCGTTTTCATTAACAGTGAAGATGGAATGATCTAGATGGTTATAAATATCACTAGATCTTGACTGATTCCTTCCCGATACCATAATACAATGTAGATCCACTCAGCAGTGTATTGATTTGATTCAGTTAAAACAATAGTCTTATCATTTGTGATTCTCGAATTTCGCTGTAATCATCGTCTTGCAAGTCTATAGGAGGCTGCACGTGTGCATGTACATCCGGTCTATTTCGAGCATGCTGGTCAGTAATTCTAAGCTCTTTATAATAAGAATTATTTATAATGTAAATATTAAAGAATTGAGAAATTTGAACTTACTTAACTGTATAATTATGCTTTTGACTCGATCATATGATGGCAAGCTATAGCTATTTCGCATTTTTTTTTGTTCAATATTTGATACGGAAAAAACGCCACAAAATGAACACAAGAGAGCGAGAACGCGAACGGTTATCATTTCGCCTTTTTACCTTCTGGTGTTTCCATATTTAACGTTTTTTCGTGTGAAAAATAAAGCAAAAATTCGAAGTAGCTGATTCCAGCTCCCATACACCAGATTTGTTTAAGCAACGGAAAAAGCAATACATGTATATCTATGCAGCAATTTATAAAATCTGTTTCCCGAATTAAAAGTTTTCACTATTCGTAGTTAGGTGTAGACTAATTTAAAATTTAAGAGATATTTTAGTATTTTGTATAGAATATTCTTATTGCCTTATCATATCTTTATTTCAATATACATGTCATATAACATATCGATAATTACTATGCTGCGGATTGTAATTTATTAATCGTACTATGCCATATTTGTACGCTTTAAACTATAATGACAAACCAATTTTCTACTTCGTATCTTAACGGTTCGAAATGCATATGTTAGTTTCTTGAATTCTTGTTTAATTCAAAATCAGTTCATATTATAGTACCTTAAACTTGTAAATTATAGTTATTATTGTTGACAAATGTTAAATGAAACATTAACGATGTACAATTAAGGTAACAACATACCTATTGCCTCGTCATGTGTATTATGTGCCGTCTTCATACACCTTGATAATTTCGTTCTAAAAATAAAGATTACTTTTAGGCATCACTCCATCAAAGTGCTGCCTACCGAACCCAAAGTGCTCATTCCTCGTTTGTAAGTGCAAACATTCTAGTGTATGTATGACAAATAAAATGTCCGAATTGTAACTTTATATTTTGGATGCGTTTTCTTCGGTAAGACATTACCGCATTGGTGTATTTCCATTTATCAAACTTTTGATAATTATGTTTCTCATTTATCTATTTTGTTCTTACCTGCCGGTTGTTTATTTGGCAATAATAAGGTGTTATTTATCTAAAGTCCCCCAAACGGTGTTCGATGAAAGAAATCATGAATATTATTTTTAAAGGTTTTTTTTATGTATTTAAAATATAAGATTTACAAAATATGTTTCAGATATTAAAGAGGTGTAAACAATTAAAGAAGTAGAAGTTTTTCACTGAAAAGGTTTTAAATAAACATTATGCATATAATTTTTACAGATGTTAGAACGGTAGCCAGTAAGCAACCATGCTCAGCTTTGCATGTCCTCAAAATGTCAAATATTAGAATAATGCTCAATAAAAACCCCAATCTAAACTTTACACATATACATGTATGCATGTTTATCAAGACAGACACAATGGTAAAAGCAAAACTTATTCCACATTTGTAAAATAATCCGGCTGTAATTAAAAGTAATTATCTTTGATCTTATTTGGCCAACTTTAAAAATTCTACATATAGTACTTTTTTTTTATCAAACATTGGATAAATAGGAAGGTACTATCTCATCGCGGTTATGTAACCAAGATAAATATTTTGTTTTTCAACTACCTCAGTAAACACAACGTAAACGTCAAAGCCAGTAGAAGCGCCATGATAATGATGTAAATAACGATCCATGCATTCGGACTGGCTGCCGGGTGTGTCGTGTGTATGGAGGAACCTGCAAACAATAGGAAAAGTACAAATTACTCTCGTTCTTATTTCAATTTCCGATAAAGACTCATGGGACACCAATAAATTGGAATTTATAAGAATAAAAATGTCAAATGCTTAGTCAATAGAGTATTGTCTTTGATGGATTAAATATACGCTTTTACAAGTTGTCTTCCTTCAGAAATAGCAGATATTGTCGTAGTAAGGACTTTGATGAAAAATTTTAATCACTCTCGTATTTATTGTTTGTTTGTTTGAATGGTGTTTTAGCGCCACTTTTTGCAATTTTTCAATTATATCATGGCGTCCATTTTTTATTGGGGGAGGAAGCCGGAGTACCCGGAGAGAACCCCCGACCTGCGGTAGGAAAACTGGCAATCCTTGTCATTTAAGATTGTGGTTGAGTACACCCTGCCTGCAGTGAGAATCGAACCCGCAATCTCAATGTTGACAGACCACGTGATCAATATTAGACGAACTACCTTAACCACTCGGCCACCGCGGCCCCCTCTCGTACTTATAATCATTTTATAACTTTCATAGTAGAATACTTTATAGTAATTTATAACAGTTAAGATTTACGAATCATTTCCTTCTCATTGTTTGTCACCATTTTTGTAACCATATTTGTTTTTTTTTCATACATGGTATTCTTTTATTAAGACGTCTTACATTGAGTTCCGTTAAACTCCCTCGGGTGCGGACAATTTTTAGCAATTGATTATTTTTAAACAAAAATTTGACATGTGAACCTTCGTACGTGCAATTAGTTATGTTACGGATTTAATTGTCCTTGTCCACATCACCACACAGAAAATTTCATAATTAGCACCTTGTTGTGGGCGTGCTTGACTAGTCGTGACATTTTCCTGAAACATGTTGCCGTTGCTAAATTAGTTAACGCATGATGTTAATTAGTCATCTTTGAAGCAAACTAAATGTTTGGTTATAAAATTTAATGACACTTATGCATTATTTCAGGTGAGTTAATCAGTTAATTTTGTATTTCATAGTTTCGCGTCAGAACACTATGCTAAGGCTCTTTCGTTTCTTTTATGTATCTGTCGATATTGTTTATTTACTATAACGAAAACGTCATCATGATAACGGTTGTAACAATGCGTCGTATTTATTTGTATTTCATTTTATATGTGCATGCACGGTTTATTCCTGATTATCAACATTTTAAAATTTCAAATTTCTTATTGTCCAACAAAAACGTTCTTATTGTCCAACATATGATTGTGTGTGTTTATAATTGATAAATAAACTATGTGATAAATGTTTATATTAGGATTTAAAATAATCATGAATTAATGTTATTAATTAAAAAAATAAAAGATTTGGGAATTTTATTTTGGAAAACAAACTTCTCATTTTATTACAAAGTACCAAAATAAATAAATTATATAAATTCAAATATAAGTTGGCAAATTAATTCGGCAATTACCATTGATTTATTAATAACTTAATACTGATTGTTTGATTTAATATGAGGGATGCTCCTGAAAATAGTTCATGTCAAATTGTCCAAGAGAAAGAGCCTGGTGAGTTTAGGATGTAACTATGTGTACACTGAATAACAACCTTCAACCTTATCAAAAAATCCAGCAAAGTTAGAGGTCAATAAACTTCTGTTCCAATTATCTACAACTACGCCAATATTGTTGTCAATATATCGTCTTCACCATTGATGCCAAAAGATACTTACCTCTTGTCGAGAGGTCTTAATTTCTGCCATAACACCAAAGTAAAGTGTAAACGACCTTAATAAGTTTGCAAGGAAACTCAGGATTAAGGAACACTGCAAATCTAAAGACAAGAAGAAGACTGTAAAAATAATGTCGATGAATCCAAGAGACAATGAAGATGCATCATCCATACCCAGATTTAAGAAAGGAGTACCTGGATTCCTAAGCCAAGCAAGAATTCCACTCTTGAGTCCTTCATCGACCAAGTACAATCGGACGTGAGACATTTTGCCAAAAGCTATAATCCTTTCTTTAACAACTTGTCAAAAGAAGAAAGGAACTCTTTGAACCAACTAAAAGAAAAAGATGACATTATCATCAAACTAGCAGACAAAGGAGTGCAGTATTAGTAATTAAAAAATTTCATTACATTAAAAAAGCTGAAAGACAACTAACTGACGAAAGATTCTATAAACAACTGGCTCTGATCCAACGGATTAATCTGAAAAAATTACCAGTAAGACCCTAACATCCATGCACAAAAAAGGTGCCATTGATACAGACAGTCTGGAATATCTACAACAAAATGCCAGAGCTGATCGGTTTTATCTTTGTAAAATTCATAAGCAGAATAATCCGGGTAGAATCCTGACATCCTACAGAAATACTATATGAGTTATTAAACCCACGCGGGAACTCAGCTTTTAAAGACATCGCACGTACCATCCGCAAACGATGGGCAATTGAAAAGCAGCATCAACTTTCAAAAATATTTCTAGAATCTCTGTATAGAAAACCCAAAAGTTTCAAGGCAAGTTGGTCAGAGCAGAAATATCGTGACGTAGCCGCCGATGGGGGCAATGTTGCATCTGTGGTGACGGTCGTTGTATGACCTGCAAGCACATGTATGACATGCAAGCACAAGCAACACACTCAATACTTCAAATGGCAAACAATTTGACATTCATGTCAATTTGAATTTCTAAAGTGAAAACATCTAGATGTCGTTGTACAACTTTTTAAACGAATATATTATTTTAGTCTGTACCGCATCCAGCAAGATTCAGTGTCGATCTCTTATTGGAATATTTTAGCAAAGCCAAGTGACAGCTCGTCCGCCGGTGGCGGATGGTCAAGGCAATGTAGAAGTTTGAAGTTTAGTTGGAGTGATATATTTTAAGATCAATAAATTTATTTATTTACGTTGACACTCAATGACTATTAATTTACGCGTGTATTTAAAGCTCAGAATGAGATGTTTTTAAGTCTTTTTATGTGTTAGGTCATTTTGATATATCGATTATTTTTTAAAAGTACTCCTGGTGAAACATATTTTAATTTTAATTTTAATCGGTTACCTGTGTTTTGAAATTCATTGTGCTGGTTGTCCTCTTTTGTAGTAAAATTTACAGAGGAGGTTGCTCTTTTTTTATCTGAAAAGTGCAGAATCAGTAATTATACTTTGCTATCAATATCTTTTGAGATATGCTACATTTTTTGATATTATGAAAAACAAAAACATCGAACACTTCGTGCATGTGCATTACACCATGTGTTAGCCAAAATATCTGACGTTCCTGTTATTTATTCAATATAGTAAACAAATACCGACGCTTGTATTGTAACTTAATATATTTTTTTTTAATGATTTATATATGTCCGATGACATTCGTTATATCTAAAACTATCATTATTTTAAGGCGACAGTCCAACCTATAACTGTTTAATGCAACAAAAACACAAATGACAAACCTGTTACTTCTAAGACGGGTCTTGTTGTATGTATACATCCATGTATGTGATGGCATTCTTGAGACCTTAAATACACATTCATTTACGATAAGCAGATTAAAATGGATTTGAAAGAAGAGGAAGATGTCGTTGCATGTTCCACATAAGTAATATAGTCAAGACATTGCGATGTAGGTAGCATTAACGCTAAAAAGTATACTATTATATAAAACAAAACTTTTATGCTGTCTCTTTTCTTCGATTAAAACAATGAAAACGTCGGAGAACAGCGCGTAATTGAAATACTTACGTACAATTACACACCAATTTACAACCCCGTCCATAGTTCATTCCAAAACACTTTTCACTGCACATTAATCCGAAAAATCCAGCTGTAGGACATTCTACAAAAGTAGCAAAAATGTTTTATATTCAGACGTAACTATTTTTGAAAAATATCAGAAGACAGAACACGAAAACATATGTACAGGGTAGTCTAATACATTTCTGCATGAAGCTCCATTTTAGGTGAAGGATGGTAACTGTCTGTTTAGCTTCCGGTTGGATTTCCATATATCATATATGCATAAATTGTAATACTATTTATCATTCTGACACAATTTTGGTGTCCGGAGGTCTGTGCCTCATTGGCTTGCCTATGACACTGAACACTAACGACAGGTTTTTGAAAAAAAAATTAGAAATAAATCTCCGTAATGTCTGGTATGTCATATAATTAACAGGTATGAACAATATTTTCAGACTCAAAAATTTTCTTTCCAAGTCATTGTTAAGTCTGTGCACTATACGAATATTCGCTTTGAATAAATACATGTATATCATAAAAATGGTAACATCAAAAGGTTGCGAATTATATTTTGAAGTTCTCGTAATGAATTTCACGTGGTCACCTTTTTAAAGAAGGACATGTTTGCTTTGAATTCATGGGATTGAATGTTATACTTTTAGTATCGCCAGTAGTTTTAGTTTTCAATTTGTATATTATTTAGAAGAATAAAGAGACAAGTACTGAAACAAAGTCTGTGCTTTAAAGAAAAGCTCTCTATAGAAATGCTATAATATAGTATATAAAATTCCATTTGTCATACTTGAAACTTTTAAATACAAATCGATTGATGCGCTTTGCTATAAATAAGATTTTATATTGTGAAGGCCCCTGCTTGACATATTAAGTTGTCTTTTTTGTGAGGATGATGACCGCTTATCTGTTATTGCAGTTAACCGAATAACGCAAATGTTAAATATTATACCAGTTTTTTGTAAACGTGATTATTTTAAGTTGACCTAGCATGGGTGTCTTCCACCTATTCCCACTTTTTAAATATTACTATTGCTCCAGTTCCCACATGCAAATACCAATGTTTTGATAGCTAATTTGTTTTCATAGCAGTTAGGATTAATTTAATTTTACCTAAGATTTATCTGTATTTTTTAATTATTTTTTATAAATTAAAATAAAATAAATTTTATCTAATGATATTTGCATATGAGTACTGTAAGCTTCTAAATAATGACTGAAAACTGTTCACTTTGCCATAAATAGAGCTTTTGAAATGTCAACAAATAAGTTTAATTACTTTTTATTTTAAAATTTGATTGGCAAACTAATAAGTCACTTGGCATTAATAGTGATCAACAGAAAACTCAAAGCTTTATGAACTCCAAGCCAACAGTTTGATATAAATTCTGGCACATTTAAAATCAAGTCATTCTTCAGTAGGCATGGCTAATGCAAACTTGCGAGTAAAGTTTATTGCAAACAGACTTGGGAACCAGAACCTTGTCTACAATGGTTTCAAATTCCAGGCAAAAAACAGACGGGGTGAAAGAACTTACTGGAAATGCTCCACTGCAGACTGCCCTGCCACAATTAACACATTAAACAACATACAATTGGTTTCAACAAAGCACAACCATGGGTCCGACCACAGGCAGTTGAAGGTAGATGAGGTCATCCAGAAAATAAAGGTTCGATGCATTGATGAACTTACTCCTATTCTCCTTATTTACGAAAAATTAGTAAAACTAAAAAATGATGACTGGGACAACGACACTCAACAGCTTGTAGGAAATATACCAACATTCCCAACAATTAAGAATGCCATGTACAACAAACGAAAGAAGACCCTACCAGTTTTACACAAAACGGTCGATTACACAAACATAAATGGTATATGGGCACAGAACACCAAAGAAGACCCTTTCCTGTTATCTGACAACACAGCTGTGTGTTGAGATCAACAACAGATTAGAAAACGTAAAGATAAGACACCGTAACCAGATCACAACGGTGCAGGTTAGTGATGCTGCATCTTACCTTTTACACATCGATTAAATTCATATACTTTTCTAAAGTAAATTTTATTTCCTGTTTAATACACTAACTGTGCTCTTTTTTGTGTATATTTGATTGACTTTATTGTTGCATTAGTGTCGTAAAATAAAGGAAAATTGATTAACTGATATTTGTCTTTTTTTTAAATCATAATGCAGTTATACATACAAATCCGAATTCATATATGTACAAAATAATTTTTTTTACCTGTACCTAAACACCAACCTTAATTAAAAGTTAATGAGCTGATGTTTTTACAGTATATTCCTTCGTTTGCACAAGTTTTTAACCTACTCCCACTTGAAATTTTATCTGTTCTTACCTGAATTTTAAAGTGGGAATAGGAGAAATGAACCCTAGCATGGATGCTTATTTTGTCTTTCTGTGTGGACTTATGGAATTTTGCTATCATGAAGATTCCCACAGATTTATACCCAAGAAACCATACAGCTTCCCTCAAATACAGGTACATGTACTAACATTCGTAATAGAATTTTAAATTTTCTCAGCACGGGGGGGGGGGGGGGTTAATTTACACATTACATTGAATCGGTTTCGCTCATTTTAATGATATACACGGAATTTTAAAATGCCTGTCAAAACGATTCGGAGCGAGTATGCGCAAGGTTAGTTAGCCTGAGCTACGATTAACAATTCATTCTACAAAACTCTTAAACTTTCTATGTCTTGGAATTATGGCTATTGTATATTTTTCAGGGTCATCAGTCTTTAGTGGAGACCAATACTAATCTTGGTAAATGTTATAAGTACCATAATATGGGGATATGTGGTCGTACCGGTTGCCGTTACACCCACAAATGCCTGAAGTGTACGGGGTTAAATGCAAAAAATGCATGAACACGTGTTCGTCCAGATAATTACCAATTTTTCTGTAGTTAATAAAAACTCCAATTTATAAAATTGATAAGCTCAAAAATGTATTTAGTTAAATACACACCAGCAGCAATATTGTTTCATTGTACAATTTTGAATTGTATTTCCGTGTGCGATTATTTAAAAACTTTTATTGGTAAAACATGCTTAAGGGAATAAACGGTCATACGTAAGGAATAACTAATTCTTGTATTTATACAAATGTTTATAAAAACAAATTATTATCTTAGATGTTTGATTGTATATAACGTTCAAAAAAAGAATATTGCTAATGTCTATCGTTCTGTTTCTTCCAGCGAAATGGAGTTATAAATGTATCACAGTATTGATATTTTGTTTCCTATAGTGAAGACAAATTTAATTATCTTTCATTGTCTATTTCATTTACACTAATAATTTATTTCATGTTTCATTCATAGCAATTAATACAGACCTATTTCAACTCTTAACATAGTAAAAACCAAACAATCATGTTTCTTATAGTAATATATATTTATATTTTGCATTTAGGAAAAGGACTTTGTGCAATTATTTTTGCTACTTTTGCTCTCTTTTCTACCGCTACTATATATCATGATGCATTTTATACTCTACATTATATAAAGACGGAGCAACAGACTAATATGAATTAATATGAAACCTGGACATATAATGATGGATGAACAGCATATCATTACGAAACCAAAGCATATACTGAAATCACAACATATTAGGAAACATCACATAATTACCTACTTATACCACATATTAAGATAGCTATGACGTTCCAAATAAACTGAGCTTATTTTATAGTTTTATAATGTACTGTTTTTTGTCTACTATGTGTACATGCATTTCTTTAAAATTAAAACCTTAAACCACGAGACTAGAATTGAATTGAAGCAGACGTTGCGTCAAATTATTAAAGTGAGTCTAAATCCACGTTTTGCTAATTAAACATGTTAAATTCATTTGTATGTTGCTATGTTAGTTGAGAAAAAAAAACAATTAAAGATTTTTTATTATTTGTGTTTGCTAATCGAGGAAAACTAAGACCTATTTTCTTAGACTTTTAGGCAATGCAGGTCAGGCTTTACATTTCGCTGAGCGCAATAATTCTTTTGTACACGGATGAACATATTTTGCACGGCGATTTAAAGAAGCGTTATGGTCGGGGTTGGTGTTAAATACTACGTAAAATTTGAAGTTTAACGGGCAGCTGTTCAACGTGAAAAATTTCAATCTAATTAAAATTAAATCTTTCACTTGCTCCCCCCATTTTGCTATGGTCGCCGCGTCAGATCTAACAACATTCCATTACAGGTCACGTCAGGGGTCATATGCATAGATTTTCCGTTAGCCAATCAGAACCGTGGCTAGAAAATCTTAAGGTATACATTCGGAACATCGGCAAATCGGCTTTTTCCATTCGACGCCAAAGTGTACCAAATGTATTACAATACGTCAAAAAGATTGTTACCGAGATGTAAACAAACCAAATTGAAGCAAATTTGCTTACATATATGGAATCCACTGAATAAACAACGTCACGAAAGTTATACATACGATCCTTTGTGGAGTTTCATTCGTGCAAATCGAAGCTACACCAGCCGTACCAGGACCAAGTGGAAGTGAAATCGAACGGGACTCGGAAGCATTTTTACAAACTGAAATCGGGCCGAAATGCTTTGTATTATTAAAAATGAAGGTAGATGTCACCCAGTTACAAAACTAACTGACAGCCTCCAATTTAAATTTAAACTGTCATCAACGAATGTGTAGATGGAAAAAAGGCTTTTGGATCATGCGGTTTATATCGGCCTTCATTATAGTTTAAACTTGGATAAATACGTATTATTTTAAACAGGAACAGCAAATATCACGCAGACATGAAGATTTCTTTAAACAATATGAAGGACATGGCTAAAAAGTGAAATGGATTTAGTGACAAGAAAACCAAGATGGTCATTAAAATGTTATGATTGCTTGAGCCAAATTTGCTTGGCAGTGCCTATACAGGTATATCACTTGTTACTTTGTGTAATGTTACACCATCATAAACTAAAGGAACCCATTCATTGCCTTAGAGATCAATTTAGACATTATTCATTTTCAATTGTTTATTTACAATTATGACAGAATAAACATAACACCTTACCTAAACTTTGTGTTCATATTTGAAATTGCTTCAGTTACTGAAGTTTCTTCCACTGAACCATGTAGCTTACACATTTCCTATAGTAAAACTTTCGGCATATCCTTTTTAATTTTCCTATTTGAAAAAATTAGTGTTCCAGATGTGATTTTATTTCAAATTCATGACAGGGTATGTTGTCCAATTTGAATTTTTGTTTTTTCTACTTTCATCAAATTCATGACCTTCAGTTTTTATTAGGAACCAAAGTACCTAGAGAAAACCTCAAACCTTCTGCTGCCTTGTGAATTAAGGTTGTCGTCAACCATGTAATCAATTGTAGATTCAAGAGTAAACCTCTGTTTTACTTTGCTAAATAGTAGAAAGGGGGAAACATTTAATTATAATTTGATTGAGTCAAGTTTTTATATTTCTTGTTACAAATGTACACAAAATGAATTATATGCCAAAAAGACCAATCCAGAATGACTACCTTAAAAAGCAGGCACAGGTGGAAGGATTCTTAATTCTCCTTGAACAGTGTTTAAGGTAAACTAAAGTTGTAATATTCATGTACAACACATTTACAACATGTACATTACTAAAATGTGCAATATGTCAAATGAATGTTAAATATATGCCTATACTAGTTTAGTTTCCACAATGGAGGTCAAATGCCCCAGTCTCTGGTTTCAGTGCATCCAGTATTAGTCTACATTATTTGCATTTTATCATGTACACCTGTTGGGGACATACAGATTTTTGGCTCGTTTTTTCGTCCACCCAACCTCAGGTTTACTTTTGCATTGAAGCATTGTTTAGGAAGATGACGTCACATCTTTAAGATACTTGGCACACAGTTACAACATAATGATATCTCTTCACCGGCAAATTTTTATAGTGTTGTGCCAAATATTTCTAGCTTGAACTTAGAGAAGAAAAATGGGTGTGTTTACCAATATGTGTTCAGCCAGACCAGGAACCTAGCTAGTTATACTAGTCCCAGTCCAGACTTAAATGTCATCAATACACAATTTCTCATTTTCGAATTGTATTCAGGTGTATGTAATTAGAGCCAGACTTGACAGAAGCAATAACTTTCAATTGGTAAAGTAGTATACACAAGTGCAATTCTTCCTACTGGTCTGGGGTATCTTTGATATGTACATTTCTTATCTTTATGGGTCTTGGTCTTCTCTTGATTACAGAGCCCTTTATTGTGGCTGAGTGATTAACATAGTCATTTTACTTTTGATCAAGTGCCTGTCACCACTGAGGTTCTGGGTTTGAGTTTCACTGCGGGAGGGTGTGCTCAACTCCAATCTTAACTGACAAGGATTTCTAGTTTTCTTTTTTTTACCAATTATTGTCATGGTTACTTATGAACTGACCTAATCCAATAACTTTAATGTAGTACTCATCATAAGCTCCCTATGGCTTAAGCTTAAACAGATAAAACAAATATAGTGTTTATGTTGTCGCCAGATTCGACTCCAGCCCCCACAGGCAAGTCAATAAAAGCTGGAAACGATATAATTGAAAATTTGTTGAAACTGACGTTAAATCCCAGTTGGTTACATGACTGTTAACACAGGGGTTGCAGGTTCGAGTCTCATTATGGGTGCGCTTAAATCTAATCTCAATTTACAAGGATTACTAGTCTTCCTACAGAGTTTTCATCATGGTACTTCAGATTACTCCAACTATAAAACTGGATGTGACTATATAACTGACAAATTGCTGAAATTGGCATTAAATACCATTCAAATACACAAACTAATTTCTACAAGAAAATTTGGTATGGTAGTTGATAATCATAAAGGTACATACAATTACATGTATTTGATGAAAAATTTTTGCTTAGTACCAATAATTGGTATATGGTTTCATACTTTGTTTATTTAATGTTTTTGCTGGACTTTGTCATATCACTGAAATAATTTTCTGAATATTAGTAAACAATATACAATCCATAGAAGTAATTATATTTTATTATTGATCATCAAGTAATACTGAAGATTTGTTTTCTTCATCTTGATAACCAGACAAGTTGTACTCTCATTTATCATCATCAGACTGCATACCGACATTTTAATCGGATGAAACATATGTTGCATTCTTTGCAAGTGCATTTAGTAGGCATTCCACTTTTTTTTTATTCCAAGGTCTTTAGTTCAGATGTACATTGCATTTATAAAATTGTTTGTCAAAAAACTATCATACAACAGTTTTTTGTTTTCAGGATATCTTTTAATTTCCAAGTCAGTTGATGCAGCTGATAATTTTAATATAAAATAAAAGCAACTGAAGAATTCCAATTACTTCCTGTCCATTGTACATGTATAAAACATGGTATACATGTATAAAACATAAAACATTGAAGTGCAATAGATGGTAGATTTTAAAAAAATACCATTCTTTAAGGTACTGTCATCCATCTTCAGTGTATAAGTCATGACACTGACATCTCAATATACTGATAATTTTTTTTCTTTCATCTCTTTTAACTCTTTTGTGAGTATTTGTACGTAGTACATGTAGCACTTTGGACCAGAACACAAAAGCCAGCTATTGTGATCTTCTTCCCTGTTTAAACAATTGAAAAATGAGAAAATAACAGCAGTCACTTGGAAGAAAATAAGAACTAAAATTTTGTATAACATTCCCTATATTCAGTCAACTGCATACTTTTAGAGGAATAATTTTAATTCAAAGTTACAAATTGATTAGCACCTTTAATCATACATGTAGCCAATGAACCAAGTTTACAAGCTGTCCTTATGCTGTTTAATCAAGGTACATGTATTTATCTAAACAATGGTCACATCATAGATGTAAACCATAGTTAGTATTGTGAATAAATTTTAAATGCAATTTTTTTAAACTGCATGTCACTGCACTCTTTTCAATTCTTGATTATTAATATTGCATTATAATTAATTTCATACAGAATATAAGAATGCATCTATGTGGTGAGGTTACTTATAAATAACTATCCACTTTATGAAGATCTATACAAGTTGAAACTTTTATTTACAAGATACATTTTACTAGTAGATTAAAAAAACAAGATGTAAACATTCCACTTACCAAGTTGGCATCATGCGAAACTCATCTTATTTCAACAGAAACTTGAAACATTTGAAATTTGCTTCTCCTTACAGGGTCTCCAACTATAGACTCTGTGATGCACAAATGATATCTATAAATCTGTCTTTGATATTGTGATATTTTCAGAAATCTGAAATGAAATTGTTGATAATGTTAATTTATACATGTATTAAAGTGACTTGAATAACTATATAACTATTTTATTTGCAGCATTGATTTTCACACACCTTTTTCGGACAAATAATTTTTAAAATGTTTGCCAGTATTTAGAAAAAAAATCCACAACTTTGTTTTACAAATGAGATGACGTTTCATTAGTGGTGATCAATGTACCTTAATTTTTTTCTGACAGTCAACCAAGCCATGAATGACGATTAAAATTGGAGCAATAGGATGTACGATGAATAATTAATGTCTACCAGTAGTTTATTGATAGTTTTTGTCAAATGTTTAATATTAATTCCCCCTATCAATCTCCTAACCACGTTAGTTACATGTATAATATACTAATACTATTTTACTGATACCATGTTGTATGTTCATCGTATGTAATTCCCCTCCCCCTTTTTTCTTGTTAAAAAATTCGTTCCTTATTGTGAAAAAAGTTCATATTTTCGGATATAATTTACGTACTGACCTTTCTATGCTGCTGTTAAGTATTGAACTTCTGTTTACTTGATTCTCCACAAGCAATATCAACAGCAGACCAACATCTCTCAAATAGCGCGATGACGATTTGTTCATCTTTCTCTTCATTGGAATGTAAATGATATAAATTGAAGTGGAAAGAATTTCCCTAACGCTTTAGGAAGAACGGCAACGCAACCCTTTCTTTCTCTAAACAATCCAACATCATTCTTTGAGTTTTCGAGTACTAAAATAGTTTGTAAAACTTTTCAGACCGCAAAAATGCATCGGACATCGCCATTTTGACACTAAAGCCTAGTGTGATATACAAACCAGTATTTGATTGGTTGAATCACTCAACTCGAACTAAAATTTGATTGGATGATCAAAATTACAAATTTTGACCCCTGACGTGACCTGTAATAATGAAATGTTGTTAGATCTTTCAACCCAGCGCCCAATAACAAAAAGGGGGGGGGAGGAAGTGAAATATTTAATTTTAATTAGATTGGAAAAATTCCTTCAACTTGTGTCGACCGTTTCATCGTGAGAAGGACAAACTATTGAATGAATGAGAAATATTGTTGGTAATGCTGTATGTTTATCCGTCAGGATGTTTAAAACATTTAGTTATATTGCACTATTTACCATCCATCTAAAAAATTGATTAGTATTTTTCAACAGATTATGACTTAATAAAGATTCAGTACATTTGCTATTAACGACTTGACTATTAAACACATAAATGATTTTTTGCTATTAACGCTGATTGTCCAAACCTTAGGCATGTTCAGAGAACTAACTTCAAATACATATATTGTTTTTGTGTTTTATGTTGCATAAATAAGAAAAGAAAACAATCAAGATAGTTCATACCTCCAGGCATTAAGACCTATTTCTTTCTCCTAAAATTTACCAAACAACGATTTGGTCAACCTGGTTCCAAACACAACAGATGTCACAGTTTTAGAAAATAATGTAACAAGCCCAACAAATGAAATGAACAGAGGTTTGGGGATGTAACTAAGTGCAATTACTGTAGAAGACGCACCTTAACCCCACAGTCATTTGAGGCTAATATAGCTACATGTGGTGCGTATAAATATAAGAAATAAAAACAACTAAAAATCTTTTAGTTTAGACATTTGACCAATTTTATGAAAATGATGCATCTTTGTCGTTAAAACAGGTGCGATATTAAAGGAAACTGAATGGTTTAAGAAAAATGTTATTTAATAAATCGGAAAGTAAAATGAAGCAGTGCTTTAAATCAATTAGGAGCTACTTTTTGCCTTGTTTGCTATAAATTAGGGGTACGACTTGTACCTGATTACCAGTCTAATTAAAATTAGTCCATGCGTGTTTACTATTTACGATTTGTAGTAAGTGTTTTCTATTTACGTTGTGTGGCAACACGCATAGGCTAATTTTAATAAGACTGACCGTGTTACTATTATTTTCTTTAGAATTCCATGTCACTTGATTTCTTGATTTTGTGTGGGTCTGTTTGTGTTTGTTAAAAAGGGGTGGGAATGTTTGAATTTTTTGTTTGTTTGAATGGTGTTTTAACGCCACTTTCAGCAATTTTTCAGCTATTTCATGGCGTCCAGTTTTTATTGGGGGAGGAAGCCGGAGTACCCGTAGAGAACCCCCGACCTGCGGTCGGAAAACTGGCAATTGTGGAATGTAATATCGACTCTATCACCAAAATATTAATGCTTCGATTTCAGTATATCAGTTTTATTGACTACAAGCTATAACATATCAATAAAATGTAAGTATAGTAAATGGAATGAAACCCCATAAGAGAACATGTGCATAATTCAGATTTACATAATTGCATACCGATGCGAGCTTGACCACCCTTTTGTTCGAATGAATTCGCAATCACTCCTATTTTAGTTTGGTGCAATATTTTAGAATAAGACAGTATAAGTTATAGTCAGTACCATTTATTATGCATTCTTATCGTCAAGGAAAATGTTATTTTATTTTCAAAGCACAAGTTATGTAACATAAGGTATGATAACAATATCGCCTTTTTTATTGTCAGGTATTATGTGGAATTTCTGCCAAATGCATAAATAAATAAATAAATAAAGAAAGAAAAAACGAAATGCAATAGAGTTCCATGCGTACTAACTTACCACCCTTGTTTGAAAACACAATTAGCACCATTCGTGAACATTGGAAATCAATTGAAAAAAATCCCAGATTGTCAAAAATCTTTCCAGAGCCCCCCCCCCCCCCCCCCCATGGTTGCGTTTAAACAACCCAACAGTCTCCGCAACTTATTGGTACGAGCAGAGATTGCGCGTGTGGCAAACGCTGCAAATGTTGCAAATATTTGGAACCCTTGGTAAACAGTACAAAATATTCACTACTGTTAACTGCAACAGCTCGAATGTCATTTACATTCTTGAGTGCCCCATTTGGTTCTTACAATATGTCGGCGAGTCCAAACAGCCATTCCACAAACGACTGAATGGTCATAGAAGTGACCTAACTAAGAAACAGTTTCTGCCCGTAAGCCAACACTTCAGACTGCCCGACCACACTCCAAAGGATTTTGATCACATAAAAATCCTAATTATCGAGCAGAACTGCAAGTGGCGAGACTCTGAACGGGAGGCCCGAGAGAGATTCTGGATCAAAGAGCTCTGCTCTGTACACCCCAATGGAATAAACAAAAAACAATAAATATCATTCAAAATATAAATAATAAATTCATGAATATCAAGAAGTTAAAGATATGATGGTTTATACAACTGTACAGTACCTTATGTAATGACTGATAGATGTGATTCGAGAAAGTTCAATTAAGATCAATAAAATCAGATCCGATCACATCACCTCCGGATGCTGATGTATACCAATATCCAAATGTTATCGTTTATTATAGATTGATATTGACATTAAAGAAGGCCATCAGTTGGTCGAAAAGTTTGTCATATTTATTAATATAATTATTTTATAGTAGAAACATCTTTATATTTGTATCGTTGCATAATTCTCTAGACGCACCTTAATAATTCTCTCTCTATATATATGATGCGTTAGAAAACAAAACTCGTGTTTCAAGTTTAAAATTTTTAATTCAGTGACTACAATTATGCCACTTTGGCAGATAAATATTTTTGCACTTCAAAATTATGCTTTTTTTAAAAATACATTGAAATTTCGTTAATAAATACAAATAAAAATAAAACAAAATTCAAATCAAAAACTGTCATTGTTTGCAAAAAGCCGAATTTGTAAAAGCGTAGGTTTTGATAAAATTAATGGAATAATGGTTATTAAGTAACACAGTACCACATTACTTTAAATATTGTCTTGAATAGACGAAACATCAAACGACAGAAACAAAATGAATTAGTAATCAGCAATAAGTTGTTGACTACTAAACTATCTAATTATTAGAGGCAGGCACTGCATACTCGTCCGTAGCACCTGAGTGCACCCATGGTTTTTATTGGGTTCGGGTTATTCTCTTCCTGTTTTTTTGCTTTTTTTTTTGTTGCGTCTGTCTGTATCCGGATTTGTAACTGTCTCTGACTTTTGGCTTTTGTTGTTCGGTCGGTTTCTTTGCAATTTTTCTTGTAAAGGCATTAATTAGGGTAGGTATGAAGCTGTTTGCTTACAGAGTTGTACAATATGGGGTTGTATTTTCATATTTCTGGACTTATTCAGAGTCCCAATTTGACAGAAAAACACATGATCAAGTTCCTTTTGACACAGAAGCATACATTAGTTTTATCCTACCATTATCAAATATCTTTTACTTTAACCGTATGAATCAAGGTATACAAATACATGTTTGCCTATTTGTATTGCCTATTGTTTAATACAAATAATTTCTGGTTCACATTATGTTGATGACTGCCATGTGTGTTTGTGAAAACAGGTTATCAATCACCACATTCCATGCCAAAATGTTCAGACCAGCAATCGGTGAAAATACTCTTATTTCCAAATTATTTTAATTATTTAAAAAAAAACCTGTCGACTCCTTGATAAAAATATAAATCCCCGAACCCCTCGTAAAAAATTAAATACAAAATAATTAAAAAAATTAAGCCAAAACCTAAAAGGTCATGTTTAACAAATGTAGCTGAGGTCAGCCATAGTTTTACAAACGTGCCGTACTATTTAGACTCATTTATAATAAAGCGGTGCATATTGGAATGATAACATAGCAACATATGATATTCAAATTCTATAGATGTTTTGCTTTATTTTTGAGATTTATGTTCATTTTTATGAAATATAATTGATCTTGAACAAGTTCGAAACAGTTTCCGATTAAAATGCTTTCAAATAGACCATGCCTAATATTCAGAAAAATGTGTAGCTTCACAACACTATATTATTACCAGTGAAATTCATGTCCTGTTTAAAATGATCGTAGGAGGTTTGTTTTACTAATGATTCAAGTTTTTAATTTCTGTAAGTTTGACTTATGTTGGATAATTTGTCTGTTTTCCGTACCAGTTTGACAAATGTGTCTATTTTGGAACTTTCTAACAATGTCTGCATCATGGAAAATTTTTAGATATCAATTGCTTTAACAAGCCTTGAAGTTCATTCATGAGATGCACTAAATCGTAGTTACAAGGAGAGTCTATCTCTTTTACGGGATTATAAACAAAATAACTACGTCGACTAATTCCCTTTAAGGGAAAAGGGAATTTTCGTCAATAACTTTAACGTGTCGAACATATATCTTTATAACGCGAACTCTGGAAGAAATCTCAGTTCCATATAAGCAACATTGGAAGTGTCAGAATGAGCACAAAATGTTATGGTATCATCCTTAGGCAATATCCAAATGTTTCCCAAAATAACATAAAGTTATCTTTAAGGGTTGTTTGTTCGTTTGAATTTTCTGGAGGCCACCCTCTATCAAAATTAATCGCATTTTTCATCATGTTTTCCGACAATAATGTGTTGCTGCTTAGTAATATTCGAGTTATTCTACTTGTTTTCGGTCGTTATTTGTATATTTGGTACACGAGTCAATTCTGGGATAACTTTCTTCTTCAAGAGTTTTTCTCGAATAAAGATGTGAAGGCCGAAAACAATTTTTTTCGTATAATCTGTGAAAAACCACATTTTTGAAACAGACTATAGCTAGCTATGATAATACTTGGTGAGTTCTATTTTATGTCCGTATGTCAGAAGCAGTCCCATTAAAGCCAACTGCATTCAAATTCAACAAATGCGATGTCATTCATGGATACAACATACTAAAATGCCTAAAACCCTAAAAATTTAATTTGGCTGAAAAGATGTCAAAACAGAACAAGTCGGCTAAGAGATTTAAGCCTAGCATAAAATATGTGTTTTTGATGTCAAACGCTGCATTTGAATGTATTAAACATTTTCCTCCAAAAACGTCAGCAACAATTTTTACCTAAAAGACCGCACACACTCGTCATAGTAGCCCACCCTAGATTTCCTATGAAAAATTACGTATATTTTAGAAACAGACTATATTTTTTTAACAAATCGTTATTAATAAACAATTTATACATAACTTGACATTCTGTGACGAATTCAAATTTTAGAATTAAAAGTGGGTTAATAAATCAAGTATTCTGGAAGAAATCTCAGTTCCATATAGGTTACAAAAGCGCAATTATTTACAATGCATTTCCCATATGGTACCCCTGGCAATTCAGTTCATTTGTGCAAAAAACCTAAAAAATTTCGACCCGGAAAACAGTTTTTTGTGTAAATTGAAATGAAAAACTTCATTATTAACAAATAAAAAAGTATAGATCATGCTAGTTCCATTAATAAAACCTCCCATTTCATGTTTATTTTCAACATTTTTATCGGATATTGATATTTTATGTTTTTAGTCAAATGCGAGGTTTCATCTTTAAACGCATTTTCCCGTGCGCAAATTCCGCAAGAAAATCGTGCGGAATGTTTCAGTTAAGTTTGATATGAAAAAAGTTTGTACAACCATGCAAACTGCGCTAAACTTAAAGAAAAATATCTAAATTTTCTAAAAATTGTCTTACCTTAGTATATCATGGATTTTTTAAGTCCTGTTTGAAGCTATATTTGAGGTGTCCCTTAACTCCCATTACATTCAATGGCTGACCCCAATTAAATCTATCTTATGGATCCGTTTTAGACGAAACGAATTTTCCATGTGTTACAATTGCGACAAATTGTATTCGTTCCGCCATTAAATATAACTTGATTCCGTAATGTTGATAAACTGTTAAATTCAAAATGTCAGCTCGCAGAAAAATTTCGTCTTGATATTTCAAACATGGATAACTTAATTGAACATAGTTTAACTCATTGAAAACAGGTATAGTCTTTGTGTTTCTGTTAGTTTCATGATATTTAAAATGTAAAAATATGCAGAACTTCTGAAAAAATTTTGCTCCGAGAAAATCCAACTGACAGATAAAACCTCACATTTCAAATAATAAAAAAAAATGTAAAAGTCAGATAAAAATGATAAATATAAACGTGAAATGGGAGGTTTTATGTTATAGAACTATGGTCATGCAGCAAAAATGACCGAAAATTTTGGTTGAAATAATGACATTTAAATGGCACTGACACAATTTCTAACCTCCCTCTTTAATCGTTTTAAGCTCAATTTTCAAGGCTCTTAAAAATTTCCGTCCAAATATCGAACATTTTCAATCAATAATGTTTAAAATTTTTAATTTTGCTATTTTCAGAACTCCAACATCAAATCAGATGCCCCGTGTATTTTCTTCTGCATACTATCTTGGGTTAAAAAATTTCCCTTTGTCTTGTAAACAAATAATTGCGCAATTGTAACCACATAGTCAAATGACGATCAGTCTTCGGAGTAAATGACTCTCTGCTACTTGATTCGGTGGTCAACTAAATCTATAAATATTTTTCTCATTTCATTGGTTTACGTCAGGATCGCACTAGTATGTGTACTGAAATTTCGATATATTCTTAGGCCGAATCGGTGTTGTAATCAGTATTTTAGTGTAGTAATGTAACGTTCCGCATATATATATTTCATTCAATGCATTGGTCAGTGAACAATTATAAGGTAAACATTGTACCAAAATCTCACTGCTTTATAATGCTGCTGAAAAAAAATTATGTTCTATATCTTTATTTTCGTTAATCAGTATTTTAGTGTAGTAACGTTACGTTCCACATATTGACTTCTATTTCATTCAATGCATTGGTCAGTGAACAATTAAAAGGTAAACATTGTACCAAAATCTCACTACTTCATGAAGCTGTTTTGGAAAAAAATTATATGTTCTATATCTTTATTTTCGTTAATCAGTATTTTAGTGTAGTAATGTTACGTTCCACATATTGACTTCTATTTCATTCAATGCATTGGTCAGTGAACAATTAAAAGGTAAACATTGTACCAAAATCTCCCTACTTTTTAAAGCTGTTTGGGGTAGGAAAAAATTATATGTTCTGTATCTTTATTTTCGTTCTGATATTGCTGCAAAGTTAACAAAACACACTTTTACCGCTAATTTTGAACATTTGTTGTTTATGGAGTCAATTTTTTTTAATTATATTTTTAAAAGCACGTATGAAGTGACAACAGGCATTTAAATCTCTCAAGCACCATTGGATAATAGGTTAGCGTAAACAATGTCCTTACAAGGTACATGTGCATTGTTTACCTATCTTACATATAAATTACAAAAACAGATACTTTAATAAATCCATAAAATTTGTAATGCAGCTAAGAGACGGTTAGCTTTTTAGAAAAGCTAAACTTGTTCATTATATTCTTGACGGCATATAACTTACAGTATCAGCTAGGTGATACAACATTTTATATTGATTCTGTATATTAGTAGTTTCGTATCATATTTAAACGAATACTTCAAATTATCTGTTTTTTCACATATAAAACGAAAATTATTTTTAAAAAATCCGAACTTGAACCCATTTAGTTATAGAGACATATATAAAAAGACGAACAACAAGAAATCGTATATAATGTAATGCGTTATCAGTAGTTTTAATACCTAAAGTGCTTGGGAGGGAAAACCTTACAAAGCTATCTTGAATCTATTACTTGTTGAAAATTTGATTTGGATACAGAATGTTTTGGATGCTTTTAAATTTAGATGCCTTCAAATTATTTTTAAACATGTACCCATCGTGGAATGCGTAACAAACATTTATAAATTCTCTGCGACATCTCCATTTCTTATAGAAAGTGAAAACGTGAAGAGAAAGCGCCTTCGACGAAAATATTATTACGAAATCATAATTAAACCTCTTCTAACAAATGTCGTTTATAAAGCAGGACTCCTGATAAATTGGCATATATATCCAGTAAAACTACGAAGACTAAATCGGTGACAGTAACGAACATGTCATTTTTTGTTTCCGTAACCGAATGGGGAAAATAATTGAAAGTATATGTTTTTCAAATGACCAGTATTGACACTACTGTTAAATGTAAGCCACGAAAACAGGTCAAAATAGCTCAGTGTTTCGATAAATGGTCAGGGACATCATATACAGCGCTTTATTGAAAATGCGTGTTGAATGACTTGCACGAAATTTTAGGCAGTAAAACGACTGAAAAATCTTTTTGATCCGGACAGGCTGAATAATAAACAGTTAAGCAACGTGTCGTAGCAAGGCGGCAGATAGAAAGCCATAGCTTCTAGATCGTTTGACAAGAAAATGACAAAAAACTAAGTTTTACAAGAGAGATCGGGAGATCGGTCCCACAGTTCTATGTCCCTAATGTCACTCTATCGAGAAAACAACTTAACGTCTAAATGCAAACCCTATAGCTATGGCAGTGAATATAAAAAATGAAAACCACCCTTCATTTTGCAGGTATGACTGAAATAGGCACTACGAGGTAACATACAAATATCGTTACCTTGTTATTGTAAACAAATAAAAACGGTCGCGTGGTCTGGTTCTTTGACCTGTGGTTGTTTTTACTGCAATGAAGGTGAGTCATCAAAATGGCGCGAAATTGAGTAATAAGCAATCGAACTCAAATCCGATTGGTTAATTAATAATACGGAAACTACCTGCGATTCGTAAATTTAAAAAAGTTCTCCCCGCTATTGCTTAGATGCATAACATGGCGAAATGTTAAATAGAAAATCTCCGTCGAGGTCATAAAAACACGATTGTAGTCGTAATAATTACAACAGTCACTAAAAGAAAGTTTGAGTAATCTTGTACATTGATTTTGACGATTATTGATAATCAAATGTAAGCGTGGAAACACTCGTATGAAAATTATAAGCATTTTGCTCGGCCACTGACGGTGACTTTGACTATAGAAAAAATTAAATAGATAGAAACATCATTTTCGCTTGAGAACTAAATGTTGAATTCAAAACGTTACACATTTTTAATAAATGTGCATTAAAATACATTATAATCGTATACTGGTCATTCTGACCTTTTTGGAATGCTATTGTTGTTAACCAATTACACAAAGTTGTCGATTGTTTCCAAGGCTATGCCAATGGTTAAATACAAGATGAAATACTAGTAGAACTAAATAAAAAAACTTGGGTCCAGTTTTAAAACACATCTCAAATTTGAGGATTTTTTCAACTTTTCCTCAATTCAAACATTGGCCAATTAGACTTAAATTTAGAGTTGAAGAAAATCTCAGCTTCAGAAGCTTTATGAAAGTGTACCTGGTAACCAGACCGTCCATTAATTGTTTTACCTTGGCACACTCCATTAACAAGTCCTTGTTTTGCTGGACATGGTTTTTTTTTAGTTGCTGTTCTATAAATAAACAAGAATATATTTTACAACCTTAATCGTATATAACTGATAACAATACATTTTTGAAGTTAACACCAAATTAGAATTTGTTTAGCTGTTATTTTTGGAGATTATATTAATTATTTAACGAGTTTACTTTCACTTCGAATGTTTTCATTTTGTTTAATTAGTCCCAAAAATATTATTATAAATGCGTTAGATAGATAAGTCATTGTTTGATTACCTACTAGTACTAGCTGCAATGAAATTTCTGTGCCAAATTTCGATTCATGTGGATTTAATTGTCATAGTAGCTTCATCGATAGTATTTTGGTGCTTGAAAGACCTTCGTAAATTTTTCTTTTTACTTTTTTCTGTCAAATTTTTTCGAGAAATGAAGTTATAATTGTAGAGCGGTGATGTTGCTTGTTTCTGTTTCCGACTGAAAAGTCACATTAAGAGTACACTAAATCGACTCAAAAAACAACATTATGTGGTAAATAAAAGATTGTATCCCTATTAACAATATTAAACGTATTTTTGTTACAATTTGTAATGATCTTAAATAGTACGGCAAAACAATCATATTAAAAGGAAATGAAAGAATAGTTCACATACAATTTGTTGCAGAGTACTAATGACAGGACAACCTCAGTTAAATATCACATTCAGAATATTTTGTACGTATATCAAAAGAGTTTAAGTGTTTATTATGTTGGTTTCTTGCAGAAAAAACGAGCATTTTAAGTCGAGCACACCGTGCCTGTAATAAGAATTGTACCAGCAACCTCAGTATTGACACGCACGTGATCAAGTACCTTTACGATTCTACTACCGCGACCAAGTTACTACAAACAAACAACACCAAAAATAAGCCGAACCTAACAGAGACTGAACATCATCGGTTTTACAGGCATTTAGTATACGTTTTCAAAAATGAAACTTAACAATTTTAATTTTAAACATGATTTTTTGTTTCTTAAATATAAATTGGCTAACTGAGAAAGTAAATATTGGGGATTACATTTAAACCCCATATGACATTTTACCTTGGACTGCATTTAAATTCCACCAATCAAGCCTTGTACGCACGTTTTGAAACATGTCATGTATAGAGGCTTGACATAAATCAGTTTGTTTTGTACGTGCAATTCATGGATGATTTGTAAGCGGATACTAACCGGAACATCGTTATCGGTCGACTCCAGGCTGGTGAATCACAGACTGAAGTTGAGAGACACTTCAATGTTTCTCGACTGTGAGCACTGTTTCAGAAGTTTGACGGTACAGAAAGCACAGCGCGCTCAGGCGCCCACTCATCACTTCTACCGCGCAGGATTGGTACATCAGACTGTTTCATTTACGCCGCAGGACCGTTCCTGTAACAATTTCTGCCGAAAACATCCCTGGCATGCGGAGAATTTCTGCCCAGACCATCCAGTATCGATTGCAAAACCATGGGTTGCGCACAAAACGACCATCCCTTTGAGCCACTAGACGCTAACATCGCCAGGCAAAGGTACGATGGTGTATTATTGTTCGAGGATGGGATCTGCGGAACTGGAGAAAGGTGTGGTTCACTAGAAAAGAGAGATGGCCGAATTCGGGTCTTCAGACAACGAAACGAACGATTTGCACACAATTGTGTCGTTGAAGTCAACAGTTTTGCCGAAGGCAGCGTTATAATGTGGGCTCTAATGTAATCTCTTACGCAAGAAAAACACCCTTGGTTCATATTCCAGACAAATTTAATGCATTTCGCTATCTAACGAGATTTTTCTAAAGCCTCTCTTATTGCCCGCAATCGATGTCTATAGGGAGGTTTTTCAACATGATAATTCCGGACCGCATATTGCAAGGATCATTGTTGACTTTTTGAAGAAGCAGACCGTAAATGTTCTAGATCTAAACCTGATTGAGCATCTGCGGGATGAACTCGACCGCCGCATACTTAAACGCCAACCATTGCTTCAAACACTACAGGAATTACAGCATGCACTTCAGGTTGAATGGCAAAGAATTCCTTGGGCTGGTGTACAGCGATTATTTCAGTCTATGTCCAGGAGGTAAAGAGCTGTTCTGCAGGCAAAAGACAGACATAACACATATTGAACGTTGTTCTGCAAAATATTGCATCCCGATGGACATAATCAACATTTTTGTAAAAGTGACCCTTTGACAACATTTGTGCCAAATGCTTGTGTTCTGTGTGTTTTATTATGTCTCCCAAACGAAGTTTGGAGACATATTGGTTTACTCTGTTTCTTATTATTATGGCTCCCAAACGATAGTTTGGGAGACATATTGTTTTTGCTCCGTTTCTTCTTATTAAGTCGCCCAAAACGAAGTTTTGGCGACTTATTGTTTTTGCACCGTTTCTTATTATTAAGTCGCCCAAAACGAAGTTTTGGCGACTTATTGTTTTTGCACCGTTTCTTCTTCTTCTTATTATTATTATTAAGTCGCCCAAAACGAAAGTTTGGGCGACTTATTGTTTTTGCACCGTTTCTTATTATTATTATTAAGTCGCCCAAAACAAAGTTTTGGCGACTTATTGTTTTTGCACCGTTTCTTATTATTATTAAGTCGCCCAAAACGAAGTTTTGGCGACTTATTGTTTTTGCACTGTTTATTATTATTATTATTATTATTATTATTATTATTATTATTATTATTCCGGTTTCTCCTTTTTCTAGATCGTGAACTTGTCCGACATGTTTCTCAGAGACGCTTTAATAGAATCAAATGAAACTTGGCACAGTTGTAGATTGATATGAGGAGGGGTGCAATTGAGAGTTGAATTTTTTATAATGGCCACCACAAACCCAAAAATAGCAAAAATTTTCCCGTGGTCCGATTTCAACGAAATTTGGTATGAAGGTAGATGTTAGTATTTCGAGTGAAACGCTACCTTTAAATTTTTTCTCCGACGTCGGGTTTCAAAATGGCCGCCAAAAACGTGTATAATTTTCAACGTTATGCGATCTCGATGACATTTAACGTGCTCCGATTGCAACAAAATTTGGTGTGGTGGTGGATTTAAGTGTATCGAGTTAAAATCCAAATTCAGAATTTTTTTTCCGCCCAGCATTTCAAAATGGCCGCCAAAAACGCGTCAAATTTTAAAGGTGGTCCGATTTGAATGAAATTTGATATATAGGTACATCTTAATGTACTGAGTGGAACGCAATACTATCCATGGGGATTTTGGGCGACTTCTGTGTTGGCATCCCAACACATTATTTTTAAGTCGCCCAAAACGAAGTTTTGGCGACTTATTGTTTTTGCACCGTTTCTTATTATTATTATTATTCCGGTTTCTCCTTTTTCTAGATCGTGAACTTGTCTGACATGTTTCTCAGAGACGCCTTAATAGAATCAAATTAATCTTGGCACAGTTGTAGATCGACATACGGAGGGGTGCAGTCAATAGTCAGAATTTTGATAATGGCCGCCATTTCAAAATGGCCGCCACTTGACGACACCCACCCAAAAATGGCAAAAATTTTCCCATGGTCCGATTTCAACGAAATTTGGTATGGGGGTAGATGTTAGTATTTCGAGTGAAACGCTACCTTTAATTTTTTTCTCCGACGTCGGGTTTCAAAATGACCGCCAAAAACGTGTATAATTTTCAACCTTATGCGATCTCGATGACATTTAACGTGCTCCGATTGCAACAAAATTTGGTATGGAGGTGGATTTAAGTGTATCGAGTGGAAATCCAAATTCAAAATTTTTTTTCCACCTGGCGTTTCAAAATGGCCGCCAAAAACGCGTCAAATTTTAAACGTGGTCCGATTTGAATGAAATTTGATTTGTAGGTACATCTTAATGTCCTGAGTGGAACGCAATACTATCCATGGGGATTCTGGGCGACTTCTGTGTTGGCATCCCAACACATTATTTTTAATTAAGTCTCCCAAACGAAGTTTGGAGACTTATTGTTTTTACTCTGTTTCTTATTATTATTATTATTATTCTTCTTCTGGTTTCCCCGTAGAGATTTCCGACACTTTTCTCAGAAACCGTAAATGGGATCAATTTGAAACTTGGTAGGATGTTAGACCCTATTGGCTAGATGTGCAATCATCTTTCGGAATTTCCAAGATGGCCGCCACTTTCAAAATGGCCGCCATTTAAGTTTTCCCGCCAAAATGCAGTTCCCGGAGAACCGCCAGATGGATTTCGATGAAACTTGGTATGTAGGTTCAGCATAGTGGTCTTGATTTATTTTTGGCAAAAAATCGCGCGCGAACCGGCCGCCATTTTCAAAATGGCCGCCGAATCGCCAAAAATTCAAGTTTGTCGGATTTCAACGAAAATGGGTTTTAACAGTAAATTTGGTATGCCGAGTCCAATGGTCAACTCAGAATTTTTATACGACGCGCCATTTTTTGTAAAATGGCCGCCAAAGTTGCCAAATGGGCAAAAATTCAACATTGTCATAATTCAACGAAAATAGGTTCTAAAAGTAAATTTGGTATGCCGAGTTCAACGGTACACTCAGATTTTTTATACGACCCGCCATTTTTTTTAAAATGGCCACCAAAGTCGCCAAATCGGCAAAAATTCAACATTGTCGGAACTCAATGAAAATTGGTTCCTAAAGTAAATTTAGTATGTCGAGTTCAATGGTCAACTCAGAATTTTTATATGACGCGCTATTTTTTGTAAAATGGCCGCCGAAGTTGCCAAATCGGCAAAAAATCAACAACGTTGGAATTCAATGAAATTGGGTTCTTAAAGTAAATTTGACTATCAGTAACTTCGTTTGGGAGACTTCACGTTTCGCGAAACGTAAATTTTAATTAATTATTATTATTATTTCGGTTTCCACTTTTTTTAGATCGTGAACTTGTCCGACACATTTCTCAGAGACGCCTTAATAGAATCAAATGAAACTTGGCACAGTTGTAGATGGGCATATGGAGGGGTGCAGTCAATAGTCAGAATTTTGATAATGGCCGCCATATCAAAATGGCCGCCACTTGACGACACCCACCCAAAAATGGCAAAAATTTTCCCGTGGTCCGAATTCAACGAAATTTAGTATGGAGGTAGATGTTAGTATTTCGAGTGAAACGCTACCTTTAAATTTTTTCTCCGACGTCGGGTTTCAAAATGGCCGCCAAAAACGTGTATAATTTTCAACCTTATCCATGGGGATTTTGGGCGACTTCTGTGTTAGCATCCCAACACATTATTTTTAATTATGTCTCCCAAACGAAGTTTTGGGAGACATATTGTTTTTGTCCGGTTTCTTATTATTATTCTTCTTCTTTCTTTTTTCTTTCCGTTCAATCTTGTCCGCACATTTTCTCAGAGATGCAATGTCCAATCAAGATGAAACTTTGGGGACATGTTAAGGGTGACCTGAAGTTGTGCAATCCACTTTTGAAATTTTCAAAATGGCTGCCATTTTCAAAATGGCCGCCGTTTTACTGCAGGAAAAAGTCAACTTTGTCCGATTTCAACAAAATTTGATTTCTAGGCATATTTTAATGTACTGATTTGAATGAAATACTATCCATGGGGATTATAGTGGCAATGGGGGTTCGTTTGGGAGACATTCTGTGTTGGCATCCCAACACAATCAGCACTAGTTAATTATTATTATTATTTCGGTTTCCACTTTTCAACGTTATGCGATCTCGATGACATTTAATGTGCTCCGATTGCAATGAAATTTGGTTTGGAGGTAGATTTAAGTGTCCCGAGTGGAACTCCACATTCGAAATTTTTTCTCGACCGTGGTTTCCAAAATGGCGGCCAAAAACGGGTGAAATTTTAAACGTTGTCCGATTTTAATGAAATTTGATATGTAGGTTCATTTCAATGTCCTGAGTGGAACGCAATACTATCCATGGGGATTTTGGGCGACTTCTGTGTTGGCATCCCAACACATTATTTTTAATTATTATTAAGTCGCCCAAAACGAAGTTTTGGCGACTTATTGTTTTTGCACCGTTTCTTATTATTATTATTATTATTATTATTTCGGTTTCCACTTTTTCTAGATCGTGAACTTGTCCGACACATTTCTCAGAGACGCCTAAATAGAATCAAATGAAACTTGGCACAGTTGTAGATGGGCATATGGAGGGGTGCAGTCAATAGTCAGAATTTTGATAATGGCCGCCACTTGACGACACCCACCCAAAAATGGCAAAAATTTTCCCGTGGTCCGAATTCAACGAAATTTGGTATGGAGATAGATGTTAGTATTTCGAGTGAAACGCTACCTTTAAATTTTTTCTCGGACTTCCGGTTTCAAAATGGCCGCCAAAAACGTGTATAATTTTCAACGTTATGCGATCTCGATGACATTTTACGTGCTCCGATTGCACTAAAATTTAGTGTGGAGGTAGATTTAAGTGTCCCGAGTGGAAATCCACATTCCAAATTTTTTCTCGACCGTGGTTTCCAAAATGGCGGCCAAAAACGGGTGAAATTTTAAACGTTGTCCGATTTTAATGAAATTTGATATGAAGGTTCATTTCAATGTCCTGAGTGGAACGCAATACTATCCATGGGGATTTTGGGCGACTTCTGTGTTGGCATCCCAACACATTATTAAGTCGCCGACCACGAAGTGTCGGGCGACTTATTGTTTTTACTCCGTTTCTTATTAAGTCGCCGACCACGAAGTGTCGGGCGACTTATTGTTTTTACTCCGTTTCTTATTATTAAGTCGCCGACCACGAAGTGTCGGGCGACTTATTGTTTTTACTCCGTTTCTTATTAAGTCGCCGACCACGAAGTGTCGGGCGACTTATTGTTTTTACTCTGTTTCTTATTATTATTATTATTATTATTTTCATATTTCTTATGTTTTCCTTTTTCCCTTCGCAATGTTGTCCGCTCGTTTTCTCGCTCATCTTTTAACCGATCGAAATGAAACTTTGGGAACATAATAAGGGTGACCTGAAGTTGTGCAATCCACTTTTGAAATTTTCAAAATGGCCGCCTTTGAAAAAAAATGACGGCCGTTGTCAGATCTCAGTAATTGCCAAAGCAATTTCAATGAAAATTGGTATACTGATACAGCTCCCTATCCCGAGCATTTTTGCAAAAAAAAATTTGACGCGGCCGACATTTCAAAATGGCCGCCATCCGAACACCACCCCCTTAAAACTGTAAAAATTTAAACGTCATCCGATTTAAACGAAATTTGGTATACAGGTAGCTTATGATACCCTGAGTGTGCCACTATTTTCAAAATTTTTGTCCGACTTCCGGTTTCAAAATGGCGGCCGTTTTAAAGTTTTACAAAATGGCGGCCGTTGTCAGATCTCAGTTATGGCCAGAGCAATTTCAATGAAAATTGGTATACTGATACAGCTATCTATCCTGAGCATTTTTGCAAAAAAAATTTTTTGTCCGAATTCCGGTTTCAAAATGGCGGCCGTTTTAAAGTTTGCTCGTTTTCTCGCTCATCTTTTAACCGATCGAAATGAAACTTGGCCAACTGAAAGCTCATGTTATGAAGTTGTGCTCTTGACTTTTAGTTCCCTCTACTCGGTCAAAAGTGCGGAACGGGAGGCGACTTCAACGTTTCGGGAAACGTAAATTTTAATTATTATTATTATTATTATTTTCATATTTCTTATGTTTTCCTTTTTCCCCTCGCAATGTTGTCCGCTCGTTTTCTCGCTCATCTTTTAACCGATCGAAATGAAACTTTGGGAACATAATAAGGGTGACCTGAAGTTGTGCAATCCACTTTTGAAATTTTCAAAATGGCCGCCATTTTCAAAATGGCCGCCGTTGAAAAAAAATGACGGCCGTTGTCAGATCTCAGTAATTGCCAAAGCAATTTCAATGAAAATTGGTATACTGATACAGCTCCCTATCCCAAGCATTTTTGCAAAAAAAAATTTGACGCGGCCGACATTTCAAAATGGCCGCCATCCGAACACCACCCCCTTAAAACTGTAAAAATTTAAACGTCATCCGATTTAAACGAAATTTGGTATACAGGTAGCTTATGATACCCTAAGTGTGCCACTATTTCAAAATTTTTGTCCGACTTCCGGTTTCAAAATGGCGGCCGTTTTAAAGTTTTACAAAATGGCGGCCGTTGTCAGATCTCAGTTATGGCCAGAGCAATTTCAATGAAAATTGGTATACTGATACAGCTAACTATCCTGAGCATTTTTGCAAAAAAAATTTTTTGTCCGACTTCCGGTTTCAAAATGGCGGCCGTTTTAAAGTTTGCTCGTTTTCTCGCTCATCTTTTAACCGATCGAAATGAAACTTGGCCAACTGAAAGCTCATGTTATGAAGTTGTGCTCTTGACTTTTAGTTCCCTCTACTCGGTCAAAAGTGCGGAACGGGAGGCGACTTCAACGTTTCGGGAAACGTAAATTTTAATTATTAAGTCGCCGACCACGAAGTGTCGGGCGACTTATTGTTTTTACTCCGTTTCTTATTATTATTATTTTCATATTTCTTATGTTTTCCCCTCGCAATGTTGTCCGCTCGTTTTCTCGCTCATCTTTTAACCGATCGAAATGAAACTTTGGGAACATGTTAAGGGTGACCTGAAGTTGTGCAATCCACTTTTGAAATTTTCAAAATGGCCGCCATTTTCAAAATGGCCGCCGTTGAAAAAAATGACGGCCGTTGTCAGATCTCAGTAATTGCCAAAGCAATTTCAATGAAAATTGGTATACTGGTACAGCTAACTATCCCGAGCATTTTTGCAAAAAAATATTTGACGCGGCCGACATTTCAAAATGGCCGCCATCCGAACACCACCCCCCTAAAAATGTAAAAATTTAAACGTCATCCGATTTAGACGAAATTTGGTATACAGGTAGCTTATGATACCCTAAGTGTGCCACTATTTAAAAATGTTTTGTCCGACTTCCGGTTTCAAAATGGCGGCCGTTTTAAAGTTTTACAAAATGGCGGCCGTTGTCAGATCTCAGTTATGGCCAGAGCAATTTCAATGAAAATTGGTATACTGATACAGCTAACTATCCTGAGCATGTTTGCAAAAAAAATTTTTTGTCCGACTTCCGGTTTCAAAATGGCGGCCGTTTTAAAGTTTGCTCGTTTTCTCGCTCATCTTTTAACCGATCGAAATGAAACTTGGCCAACTGAAAGCTCATGTTATGAAGTTGTGCTCTTGACTTTTAGTTCCCTCTACTCGGTCAAAAGTGCGGAACGGGAGGCGACTTCAACGTTTCGGGAAACGTAAATTTTAATTATTATTATTATTTTCATATTTCTTATGTTTTCCTTTTTCCCCTCGCAATGTTGTCCGCTCGTTTTCTCGCTCATCTTTTAACCGATCGAAATGAAACTTTGGGAACATAATAAGGGTGACCTGAAGTTGTGCAATCCACTTTTGAAATTTTCAAAATGGCCGCCATTTTCAAAATGGCCGCCGTTGAAAAAAAATGACGGCCGTTGTCAGATCTCAGTAATTGCCAAAGCAATTTCAATGAAAATTGGTATACTGATACAGCTCCCTATCCCGAGCATTTTTGCAAAAAAAAATTTGACGCGGCCGACATTTCAAAATGGCCGCCATCCGAACACCACCCCCCTAAAACTGTAAAAATTTAAACGTCATCCGATTTAAACGAAATTTGGTATACAGGTAGCTTATGATACCCTGAGTGTGCCACTATTTTCAAAATGTTTGTCCGACTTCCGGTTTCAAAATGGCGGCCGTTTTAAAGTTTTACAAAATGGCGGCCGTTGTCAGATCTCAGTTATGGCCAGAGCAATTTCAATGAAAATTGGTATACTGATACAGCTAACTATCCTGAGCATTTTTGCAAATAAAAATTTTTGTCCGACTTCCGGTTTCAAAATGGCGGCCGTTTTAAAGTTTGCTCGTTTTGCTCGCTCATCTTTTAACCGATCGAAATGAAACTTGGCCAACTGAAAGCTCATGTTATGAAGTGTGCTCTTGACTTTTAGTTCCCTCTACTCGGTCAAAAGTGCGGAACGGGGAGGCGACTTCAACGTTTCGGGAAACGTAAATTTTATTAAGTCGCCGACCACGAAGTGTCGGGCGACTTATTGTTTTACTCCGTTTCTTATTATTATTATTTTCATATTTCTTATGTTTTCCCCTCGCAATGTTGTCCGCTCGTTTGCTCGCATCTTTTAACCGATCGAAATGAAACTTTGAGAACATGTTAAGGGTGACCTGAAGTTGTGCAATCCACTTTTTAAATTTTCAAAATGGGCCGCATTTTCAAAATGGCCGCCGTTGAAAAAAATGACGGCCGTTGTCAGATCTCAGTAATTGCCAAAGCAATTTCAATGAAATTGGTATACTGGTACAGCTAACTATCCCGAGCATTTTTGCAAAAAAAAATTTGACGCGGCCGACATTTCAAAATGGCCGCATCCGAACACCACCCCCCTAAAAATGTAAAATTTAAACGTCATCCGATTTAGACGAAATTTGGTATACAGGTAGCTTATGATACCCTTAGTGTGCCACTATTTAAAATGTTTTGTCCGACTTCCGGTTTCAAAATGGCGGCCGTTTTAAAGTTTTACAAATGGCGGCCGTTGTCAGATCTCAGTTATGGCCAGAGGCAATTTCAATGAAAATTGGTATACTGATACAGCTAACTATCCTGAGCATTTTGCAAAAAAAAATTTTTTGTCCGACTTCCGGTTTCAAAATGGCGGCCGTTTAACAGTTTGCTCGTTTTCTCGCTCATCTTTTAACCGATCGAAATGAAACTTGGGCCAACTGAAAGCTCATGTTATGAAGTTGTGCTCTTGACTTTTAGTTCCCTCTACTCGGTCAAAAGTGCGGAACGGGAGGCGACTTCAACGTTTCGGGAAACGTAAATTTTAATTAAGTCGCCGACCACGAAGTGTCGGGCGACTTATTGTTTTTACTCCGTTTCTTATTATTATTATTTTCATATTTCTTATGTTTTCCCCCTCGCAATGTTGTCCGCTCGTTTTCTCGCTCATCTTTTAACCGATCGAAATGAAACTTGAGAACATGTTAAGGGTGACCTGAAGTTGTGCAATCCACTTTTAAATTTTCAAAATGCCGCCATTTTCAAAATGGCCGCCGTTGAAAAAATGACGGCCGTTGTCAGATCTCAGTAATTGCCAAAGCAATTTCAATGAAAATTGGTATACTGGTACAGCTAACTATCCCGAGCATTTTTGCAAAAAAAAATTTGACGCGGCCGACATTTCAAAATGGCCGCCATCCGAACACCACCCCCCTAAAAATGTAAAAATTTAAACGTCATCCGATTTAGACGAAATTTGGTATACAGGTAGCTTATGATACCCTAAGTGTGCCACTATTTAAAAATGTTTTGTCCGACTTCCGGTTTCAAAATGGCGGCCGTTTTAAAGTTTTACAAAATGGCGGCCGTTGTCAGATCTCAGTTATGGCCAGAGCAATTTCAATGAAAATTGGTATACTGATACAGCTAACTATCCTGAGCATTTTTGCAAAAAAAATTTTTGTCCGACTTCCGGTTTCAAAATGGAGGGCCGTTTTAAAGTTTGCTCGTTTTCTCGCTCATCTTTTAACCGATCGAAATGAAACTTGGCCAACTGAAAGCTCATGTTATGAAGTTGTGCTCTTGACTTTTAGTTCCCTCTACTCGGTCAAAAGTGCGGAACGGGAGGCGACTTCAACGTTTCGGGAAACGTAAATTTTAATTAAGTCGCCGACCACGAAGTGTCGGGCGACTTATTGTTTTTACTCCGTTTCTTATTATTATTATTTTCATATTTCTTATGTTTTCCCCTCGCAATGTTGTCCGCTCGTTTTCTCGCTCATCTTTTAACCGATCGAAATGAAACTTTGAGAACATGTTAAGGGTGACCTGAAGTTGTGCAATCCACTTTTTAAATTTTCAAAATGGCCGCCATTTTCAAAATGGCCGCCGTTGAAAAAAATGACGGCCGTTGTCAGATCTCAGTAATTGCCAAAGCAATTTCAATGAAAATTGGTATACTGGTACAGCTAACTATCCCGAGCATTTTTGCAAAAAAAAATTTGACGCGGCCGACATTTCAAAATGGCCGCCATCCGAACACCACCCCCCACTAAAAATGTAAAAATTTAAACGACGTCATCCGATTTAGACGAAATTTGGTATACAGGTAGCTTATGATACCCTAAGTGTGCCACTATTTAAAAATGTTTTGTCCGACTTCCGGTTTCAAAATGGCGGCCGTTTTAAAGTTTTACAAAATGGCGGCCGTTGTCAGATCTCAGTTATGGCCAGAGCAATTTCAATGAAAATTGGTATACTGATACAGCTAACTATCCTGAGCATTTTTGCAAAAAAAATTTTTTGTCCGACTTCCGGTTTCAAAATGGCGGCCGTTTTAAAGTTTGCTCGTTTTCTCGCTCATCTTTTAACCGATCGAAATGAAACTTGGCCAACTGAAAGCTCATGTTATGAAGTTGTGCTCTTGACTTTTAGTTCCCTCTACTCGGTCAAAAGTGCGGAACGGGAGGCGACTTCAACGTTTCGGGAAACGTAAATTTTAATTATTATTATTTTCATATTTCTTATGTTTTCCTTTTTCCCCTCACAATGTTGTCCGCTCGTTTTCTCGCTCATCTTTTAACCGATCGAAATGAAACTTTGGGAACATAATAAGGGTGACCTGAAGTTGTGCAATCCACTTTTGAAATTTTCAAAATGGCCGCCATTTTCAAAATGGCCGCCGTTGAAAAAAAATGACGGCCGTTGTCAGATCTCAGTAATTGCCAAACCAATTTCAATGAAAATTGGAATACTGATACAGCTCCCTATCCCAAGCATTTTTGCAAAAAACAATTTGACGCGGCCGACATTTCAAAATGGCCGCCATCCGAACACCACCCCCCTAAAACTGTAAAAATTTAAACGTCATCCGATTTAAACGAAATTTGGTATACAGGTAGCTTATGATACCCTGAGTGTGCCACTATTTTCAAAATTTTTGTCCGACTTCCGGTTTCAAAATGGCGGCCGTTTTAAAGTTTTACAAAATGGCGGCCGCTGTCAGATCTCAGTTATGGCCAGAGCAATTTCAATGAAAATTGGTATACTGATACAGCTAACTATCCTGAGCATTTTTGCCAAAAAAATTTTTTGTCCGACTTCCGGTTTCAAAATGGCGACCGTTTTAAAGTTTGCTCGTTTTCTCGCTCATCTTTTAACCGATCGAAATGAAACTTGGCCAACTGAAAGCTCATGTTATGAAGTTGTGCTCTTGACTTTTAGTTCCCTCTACTCGGTCAAAAGTGCGGAACGGGAGGCGACTTCAACGTTTCGGGAAACGTAAATTTTAATTTTTAATTATTATTATTTCGGTTTCCACTTTTTCTAGATCGTGAACTTGTCCGACACATTTCTCAGAGACGCCTTAATAGAATCAAATGAAACTTGGCACAGTTGTAGATGGGCATATGGAGGGGTGCAGTCAATAGTCAGAATTTTGATAATGGCCGCCATTTCAAAATGGCCGCCACTTGACGACACCCACCCAAAAATGGCAAAAATTTTCCCGTGGTCAGAATTCCACGAAATTTGGTATGGAGGTAGATGTTAGTATTTCGAGTTAAACACTACCTTTAAATTTTTTCTCGGACTTCCGGTTTCAAAATGGCCGCCAAAAACGTGTATAATTTTCAACGTTATGCGATCTCGATGACATTTAACGTGCTCCGATTGCAATGAAATTTGGTGTGGAGGTAGATTTAAGTGTCCCGAGTGGAACTCCACATTGGAAATTTTTTCTCGACCGTGGTTTCCAAAATGGCGGCAAAAAACGGGTGAAATTTTAAACGTTGTCCGATTTTAATGAAATTTGATATGTAGGTTCATTTCAATGTCCTGA